>CM060127.1:16781313-17456313 GCA_030522415.1 Channallabes apus
CTTGGTGGATGCGAGGGAGTAGAGATGACCGTGGGGGAGAACCGAGCCTGGCTGTAGGTCGATCGCCAGGTCGTAGGGGCGATGAGGCGGGAGATGGGTGGCGTGTTTCTTACAGAACACCTCAGCCAGGTCTCGGTAGGCAGGAGGGATGGCGTTGGTGTCGACGTCGGGGGCCTCAGACTCCCTAGAGCATGTCCCAGCCGATGTAAATAGGCAAAGTTCGTTACAGGCCGGCCCCCACTGCAGGATTCGGTTTTGAGTCCAAGATATTAGAGGGTCATGTTGTAGAAGCCAGGGGTGTCCAAGGATGATGGGTGGTGATGAAATGGAGGTCAGGTGAAATCTAATCTGTTCCTGATGTTGCTGAATAATTAGCGTGATGGGTTAGATGAAAGGGGCCGACCGTCTACTGAGGTGACACGAACAGGCTGGGATAACGCTTCAAGCTCCACTCCCAGGTTTTTGGCAAAAGAAGAGTCAATGAAGTTGCCTGAGGCACCGGAATCGATGAACGCAGTACTTCTGACTCGTTTGTGGCCAAACTGGAGGTGTACCTGGACCGTGAGACGAGAGACGCTAGGGATCGTAGCAGAGAGGTGGAGGTGGCCCGGTGAGCTGCTCCCATCGCTCACCGGGCCTGGGCGTTTCTCTGGCGGCGTGGACAGTTGGCTCTAGGGTGCTCTGCCGACCCACAATAAGCACATAGCCCCTCTCTGAAGCGCCGTTCTCGTTCTGCAGCAGTCAGGGAGGCGCATCCTAATTGCATGGGTTCCCCGGCTCCGGTGTTAACCACGGCAGGAGGTGGAGAACCGACCTGTCCACTGGGAGCGGTGGTGAGGACGATAGGGGGTCGTGGTGTGGTGTCAGGGAAGGTGGAATCAGGCGGCAGGGTCCCCGGGTCTGGCTTGGGACAAGAGAGAAGATGCTGATCGATGCAGAGGGAAAGCTGGATCAATCCCGTCCGACGAGTTCATCCTTTATCCTCGAAGCCAGGCCCTCATAATAAGATGTCCGGAGCGTGGCGTCCCCCCAGGATGTCTGTACGGCGAGGGTACGGAACTCTGCTGTATATCGGCTCACGGACAATCCTCCCTGCCGTAGGTGATAAAGCTTGGTGTCGGTCTCCACCTGGCCCGCAGGGTGTTCAAAAGTGAGCTTAAGTTGACGGGTGAATTCATTATATGAATGGGCGGTGTCTGTATCTGAGTGAAGAACTGCCGTGGCCCACTCAGCTGCCTGCCCTGTTAGCAACGAAACGAGAAGAGCAATGCGTAGCCGATCGGTGGAGTATTTGGTGGAATTAAACTCAAACACCAGATCGAGCGCTGTTAGAAACACAATACACTTCCCGTCCGTGCCATTCCACTTTTCTGGTAATGAGAGAAAAACATCAGAAGGGGGGGAGGGGTGATGTGGCACCGCGGCCTCCGCGACGGGGGGCTGGCTAGCCGCGTCAGCAACAGCCGCGCGGAGATCCGCATTCTCCCGCCGAAGCCCCGCCACCTCGCGGCGCAAGGCCGCGACGTCTTGGATGCTCCGGCGAAGATTAGCGATCTCTCCGGTTAGCTGACCGATGAGCGCAGCATGCCGATCCACCACATCACAGAGGTGCGCATGATCAGCTGGGTTCACCGCGTAGGACTCAGTCATGCACTAACCCGAGTAGACCAGAAGACGTAGCTTTAGCGGATGGTGAACCCAAACGCGGAAGCAAGCGAGTAGGCAGGATAACCACGCGATTTAGTCTGAGGACTCTCACAGAAGGTGAGCAAGGGAAAAACACAAATTTAACCCACGTCCTATAAACACACACTCATAGACAGAAAGTAAAACCCAAGAGAATGAGTACGATTTGGCAGAGAAATGATCTGAACCGACATGGGCTGAACTCAATGACTGAGTGATGTGAAGCGACATCTTGTTTCCTTTTATGCTTCCTGTCTTTGTGACCGTGCTACTTCCGGGACCAGGTGCCGGTCGCGGTATGGGTGTGTGTGACAAATGGATGACAGGATCATAGGCACGCAAAGCTCGCCCATGCCTGACCGGTTTGATCCAACAGAAAAGCATAAATTGCTGAAAACCTACACGACAACCCTCAGCATCCAAAGGATCCACTGCCAACATCCTGGAGGGAAGTACCACAAAACACACCCAGATGCCGTGCAGAGCCACGCCCTGAGGTGCCAGAGTTGCTCCAATGGAACAAGAAGAACCTAGATGGTTTTAATGTTGATGTTTTAAATATTATGGCTGCATATTGGTGCATTTATAAATGAAGCAGTGACCAGGGAGTTGAGGTCAGAGGTTACACTAGATGGAGGATGTTCTGATCTAACTCTGAGTCCATCTCAGTCATTTACTCATATTTCTACAGCCATTTCATTAAAAAGGCTTGTCCAGGGTTTTTTTTTCCCTGTTTAAAGCCATGAGTGCTTGCTTCCCTAAAGTGTTCCTGTTTGGAACCATTTTCTGTAGTAAAACACTTTGAGACCTTTAAAGATCCCACAGAGGAACCACTGCTTCCCCAATCAACTCATAACTCTAAAATACTTTTAATGGAAGTCTAAAGGTATTTCGTGTTGACTTCTTTAGAAATACAAGACATGAGTTGTAATAAACAAAAAGCCTGTTACTACTTAGCAGAGCTCATTTAATATCAGTCATTGTTGCCATAAAAATGAGAATGAAAATAAATCCCTGAACATTGTTCAAGTCAATGAATTACATGCTTAAACTAAAACTGACAGCCTCTGTGTTTCTGTAACATGATAATTCTGATCAAATTTCAAACATGTCTCACAGTAAGCAAAGTTCTGTAGTTTGAGAAATTCTCCAAGCAAGGTCAGTTTATCTTATTGTCCTCACTCCAGAACAAACAACCTCAATTATTCCGTAGTGACCTCATCAGAGAAGGTATTTTAAGATCAAACAGCTGAGTGCCATAAAGATGTGATGTGTGCAGGTAAAAGCTTCCTCCCAGACTCCCATTAGAGCGCTGCTCACTGGGTGAGGCCTTTTTGCCCAAGACACCTTTTAGCCCCAGGTGAGGACCTGATTGGTTAATTGCCCTGGGAACCAAACTGGCATGTGGATAAGTTCTGACATGCACTTTACTCAGCAGGACAAGTGTGAAGGATGTAGAACCCAGCTTGAGCTTAGGAACAGCTTTGCTGAACGCAGTTTGTGAGTTATTTGTTTCATTTACTGGAACCAAACTAGGAAAGCAATGGAAGGTCAGAGAAATTACACTGGGATGACAATATAAGAGCTGACTGAGAATCTAGATGAAGCAATTAATTTTTTTATTATGATTGAACTTTTTCTTTAGGGTCATGCACAGAGAGACTGGGACCATGTCACCAGAAGCACTGAGAACCATGTTTTTTAGGGCTTTAAGGGACCTTGATACTTCTGGAGCTCTTGTCACCCTGAGATCCAATCTGGTGTCAGGAGAAGTGGACAAGTGTGCAATCAGAAAACAAAGGGCTCTTTTCATGACTTAAATGTCTTTTGTAATGCTAAAGGAAGAAAAAGCATTGGCTAATTACACGGTATTCACGAGACACCTTAAGGCTTTTGTCTGCCTGGTCAGGATTGATTGAGTTGGGAGGGGGGGGGGGGTTCTTATTTTACAACAGTTATCTGAACCTGCTCCACTTCAAAAGCCAGTGAGAAGGAGAGAATCAGAGGGAGGGGGAGCGTTCGGTAGCCTCTAGACTTTTTCAAGATTGCCAGAAGTGTCCTGTGAAGTTGCTCTTATTACACTTGTTGCACCCCTCATAATGCTAAGTGGTGTATGAAGAACTTCTCTCTCTCTCTCTCTCTGAAGGTCGCTTAGTTCAATAGATTCTTTATAGATAAATGGAGCAACAGCAATCTATCAAAATTCCCCCAGTCATAAGTTATACCATCTTTCACTTTCTCCTCATCGTCTTATCGTAAATTCATCCTTTTTATCTCAGACTTTTAATTACAGGTTGAATAAATAGCACAATAAAATCAATTAAGCAATTAAAATATACAAATGACAATTTGTAATGCTAATTTATCAATAATATTTACAGGTTTAAACTTCAAATGTGCATGCCTTTAATAAAGCACACAATTTAGATAAATTACAACATGCTGATTTACTGTACATTCTGTGTATCATTTTGAGTATCGTCACACTTGATTAATGCCTAGGAAATGCCCAGAAAGTTTTAAAATTTAGATTTTAGTTTTTAAGTTTTAAGGCTGAATTTAAAAATCATTACAGTATCTATTACATTTTGACGAATTATTTAATAAATTCAAAGTTCTGCTCTGCCTTTTGTTTTTTTTATACTCTTTTTACTTGAATCATTCATAATAGTTGTATTCTGAGAGCAGAAAGAAGGTAAAGAGTCTGACCTGAGAGTTTGAGAAGTCAGACACCGAATAATCGTACACCACAAAATGATATTTAAAATTTATAGGGGGAAAAAAACATATTCTCTGAATACATTACCTGTCAAACCACAGAGTACGTGTGTTGTGAATTTTTATATGGAATTGGCTAAACTTTTTTGTAAGGACATTTCTGTAACATAAGACTACAGCAGGAAAGCATGAAAGTGCAATCGAAAGAGTTCAAAAAGGCTTTGAAGATACTCCAGGTTAGAGATCACCTGAGAGAGAGAGAGAGCACTTGAAGGACATTTTACAGGAGTACTAAGTGGTAGGTGCAGCACACATCATAAAGATTGATGTGAAGATAAAGCTAGTCAGAAAGAGAGACAGAGTTTTGGAGAGAGAGCAAGAGGAAAAACCCATCCTCTGTGCATTAAGTGCTATACAGGAATTGGCTTGCCCAGCAGGCCTGAGAAGAATAACCCAGGCGCCAGCTCCTCTGCCGTACATCTGGTTGGGTGCTCTGTGTGGCCACGGGCTAACACCCTGTTTCCCGGCTCTTGCCAACCCCATAAACGCAGTAAACATCTACAGGAAACATATTTCTGAGAGCCGAAACCGTTTGCCGTTTCACATATTTTAGGGAAAAAATGGTCAAATGGTATTTATTAAGATACTAATAGTATAATAAAAAACATATATAAATAAAATTAGTACAATTTGTATCCGATTTTACAACTGTAATTAAAGCCTTGGTTTTTTCAGTAATGAGTGGCCACCTAATTCTTTTTAAGTGTAGATGAAATGTAAAATGATCTGATACAAACTTTACTGTGCAATCAACAGAATAAGTTCTTTGGATTTTTAATTCATGATCAAATGCAACAAAAATGGTCAATTAATCTATGTTAAGATATCAATAATAAACATTTAAAAGATGACCAAATAGTTCATCTACCTTTTTGACATTTTATTTAAAACTGAAATAATGAATGAATGTAAAACATGTAAAAGAAAGTAACATTCTGCACTTAACATCACCATTAAAATTGAAGTAAATTTGTGAAACTGACCAAGTTCTTTGTACAACGTCAAATCTCTTTATGAAGCATGTGATTTGACATGACTGCCAGTACTTTGCCAGTAATTTGTGGTATCTATACCAGCTCAAATCAAAGCTGCCATCAAAATAAACTGGTGATATAACGAATATGTGTGTTCTAACACAAAGTCTAACCAGGATGAAATTTCTAATGAATGAATCATAATGAATGAGTCTTAGCTACAGTAAAAAAAAATTTGGATGGTGCAAACATTTTAAAGAAGGCCATACACCCGTGAATGATGATCCCAACCATGGTGGCTCAGAGCCCACTGCAGTCATTCCTGTAAACATTCAAAGAATAGAATGCCTGATCCTTAAAACGTGACAAATCGTGTCTTCTTAACTTGTGGAGAACAGTCACTGTCTGTGGGAAATGTACACACATTGTTCACCAACACCACTTGCACATTACAGGAACTTGGTTGGAAGTTATTGGCACATCCCTATTTCAGTCCTGCCCTCGCTTCAAGCCATTTCCACCTGTTTGAGCCATTAAAGGAGTTCCAGCATTTCAGACGTCAAGGGATTTGGGTTTTAAAACTTGAACATAATGTAAGTTAAATATAAAGTTTCTGCTTTTCAGTCACGTTGCTGCTGATAATATTTGTAATGAAAATAATTAGAAAAGTATGAAAAAAGAGGCATTTACAATATACTAAAAGTTTCACACTCTTTATTAATTTTACTGTATTTCTGAATGAATTGTGAAAAAGTAAATATACTATTTGCTTATTTGAACCTTTTCACATCTTCCATAAAAAGTAATGGGTGGTGTAAGCCATTACCATTGACTCGTTATCATACAACAATTTCATAAATCTATAACTTAAGAGCAAGTGAAAGCTTATTAAAACATATTAAAAAAACATAAAAAACATTTCCAGCATGGGTCAAGCTCTTTCAGCTTGACCCATGCTGGAATACCACCGTTGGTCTATGAGTTTGGTTTGGAATCAGACAGGATGGGACCGATCCAGGGTTTGGTGATTCAGACTAGTGTTCAGTGATGTGGGTAGATTAGAAAACTCAAGCAGGAAACACAGAGCATTCATAGTGTATGTCTTACTGTATAAGATGTATACTGGCGTGTTTGTATTGAGATCGTGTGGTGTAAGTGAAATGTGTTTAAAATATAAGATTTAAGGTTAAAGAGTTGTAGACAGATTTCTTCTTCTAATTATTAATATTGTTGTTGTTAAAATGCATAGTTGTATCAAGCTGAAATTTGTTGTATTGTCTTCATCTTCTTCTTTGTCTTTCGGCTGTTCCCTTTCAGGGGTCACCACAGAGGCATTTACAGTATGCTGGCAGGTAATGCACTGGCGTTCCTTTTTATAATCGAGTTGTATTGTATCTTTGAGTTAATCTGTGGGAACAACAATGATCACCAACTACACACCACCGAACTGGTGACAGGATCAGGGGCACTCAACACGGGGCTTAGCAGGCAAAGTGCCCAAGGCTGCAGACCCAGCCTCCAAACTCCTCAGGTAGCAATTCAATCGAGCACCCATGGGATGCCCCTCCCCGATGGCGAAGAGGAAACCAAAATTATAACATTTTTGGTTTTACAGTAAAGTGCCCGTATTATGCCATTTTAAAGGTTGCTAATATTGCTTAATGAGTCTCTTAAAACAGGTTTACATGTATGCAAGGTCAAAAAAACACTTTAGTTTTCTCCAAAAATAGATTTAATTTTACCCCATTTCTAAATGACTCGTAAACGACTCGTGTGAATCAGTTCGAAGATTCAGTCTGTCTAAACCCCTCGTTTTCGTGAGCCCTCACTGCTGTGATTGGTCAAATGGCGCGGCCTTTTATGATTGGTCTACCGCTTCAGCGTGTGTCGGAAAACGAAACGCCCATTACCATAACTGAATGACAGCTCTGGAGACCCGTCAATACATAGATAAGATGGTTTTACCATATCAATTCGAGCCGGAGTCTGACGATGAAACGGTTGAAGAGGCACATCGACAAGAAACTGTTTCGCCAGCATGACTGGAGCCGGACGTTTCTCAGTGGTAAGTGTCTGAAACTGCTCTAACTCTGCTCTAGCTCTAATTGCGCATGCCCCTTGCCCTTCTACGTGTGTGGTAGCGTTAATTGTAAGATGGCGGGCAAGTTGTTCGTGACGTAGAACGTGGGTGGACATTATGCAAATATGTTACGTAGTGACGTGGATCCGTAACAGAGAAAAATTTGAATTGCTAACGACTCGTTTAGGCGAATGTGAGCCGATTCTTTTTTTTAATAGACAAAATCGCCTTGCACCTCCAGGGTCTGGGTTCGAGTCCCCGGCCAGGCTCGGTTCCCGTCTCTGTGTGCATGGAGTTTGCATGTTCTCCCCGTGCTTGGTGGGTTTCCTTCGGGTACTCCGGTTTCCTCCCACAGTCCAAAGATATGCAGGTTAGGCTAATTGGTGTTCCTAAATTGCCCGTAGTGTGTGATTGGGTGTGTGAGTGTGTGTATGTGTGTGTGCCCTGCGATGGATTGGCACCCTGTCCAGGGTGTACCCCGCCTAGTGCCCGAAGTCTCCTGGGATAGGCTCCAGGTCCCCCGCGACCCTGAACACAGGATTAAGCGGTATAGAAAATGAATGAATGAATGAACTTCATTTATCGTGCACTGTAGGCGTCACAGATACTGCGGATAGTTTGACAGCTATATGACACACTGCATGAAAGATCATATTTGAAAACGCATAAAAGGGGCTGTTTAATATTAATGTTTTTAACATTATGGCTAATTAACGTAAATGCCAACATTTCAGATGACCATGACCACTGCACATTTCATTTCTTTTTTCTTTCTTTCTTTTTGAATTGCCAGGTTGCACTCTGTTTTTCTATGTGGCATCATCTGCAATATCGTATTAATTTATATAAGTTGCAATTACTTAATTACATTCTGCTCCAACAACTGTTGTGTAACCCTGCTGTAAGACAATCATTTCCCTCACAGGATCAATGAAGTCAGTCTATCTATCTATCTATCTATCTATCTATCTATCTATCTATCTATCTATCTATCTATGAATATCGACTATGTTTAACAATGCAAACAGGATATTTTTGTTGGTAATTAGTAAATAATTTGTAAACTCTCAATGTAATCAATGTCTATGTTTTTTCTTTTTAGTATTTTTTAATCATCCAGGTAAGGGGTTGTAGCCTTTTACTATATAATCTATAAAGGAGTGATTTAAAAAAACCAAACCAAAAAAAAATAAACTAGGAGCCCATGAACATCATAATAAAACCTATGGTCTCTCGAATTATTTCATGTACAGAGTCAACTTTTAAAATATTATGGTATTATTTAAAATTATACAATAATATTCTGGCTATTCATTGGCACCAAAACTGTAAATTAATTTGCATAGTTAACTGTCTACGTCTGATATTTAGTTTATTTATTTATTGTCTATTAACTCATTCTTAGTCCTATCACAGTTTTAAATCCAGTCCACATAGACTCCATTGAAGCATTTTAAATTGTATAGACAGTCTATAACAACAAAAGTATAAAGAAAAATAATAAACCTACTCTATATTAATACTTAAAAATAACTTCATTGTCATTGAGGTGATCTTTTTTATACTTAAGAATCAAGATATTAATATGTATTTATCTACATATATATTTTTATGTTTTAGTTGAGATATAGTGCACCTTAAGTGTACACAATTTAAAGTACATAATTTTAGATTTTAATTTTGCATGTAAAAATAATCCTACATTTTAATTTTACATTTAAAAATGTTTACAAAATGCACATTTTTATTTATAGGTAAAATATACATGCATGCACATTTGATATAACTGCATATGTGTTACAAAATTATATATGCTTAAAAAATATTGTTAGGGCATGGTTGTTGGTGGCTCTTCTCTCATCACAGCTTAGTGTGATACAGTATGCAACATTCATATATCAGGTACTGTAAAAATAAACCCCAATTCAACACTAATATGGCTATATTCATTTATCTATTAGCTAAAAGTTCAAAAACATGCCCGATAATACAATAATTGTTGTCCAACACTAGACCAACGGTATGTGCAATTTTCAGTTGTGAAGGCATTTATAGCACAAGAGCTGGAACACATTAGATATTAAATGCATAAAGAAGTCACATGCAGCATTGCAGCAGTAATTCTCAATTTAAGTTTATATTCTTTACAAATAAATGTTTTTCAAAAGCTCCATAGGCCCTGTGATGAAGCGCAGTGTTGCGATAAATGGGTGCCAACCCTCTGCTCGCCTCCTTCATCTGTCTCTGACCGTCGCTCAGGTCTGTACTTCTGAGGTGATTTATCGTGGCGGAGGTGGTGGTGGTGATGGTAGTGGTGGTGGGGGGAGACAGCAAGACCCGATGGGCTTTTGATGAAATTGTCGGAGAGATCCAGAGCGATAAATCCTTGTCTGTAAGTCTAGATCGGCGAGGTTGCTCTCCCATTCTCTCTCCATCAATAACCTCTCTGACAGCACACACTACACAAAAGTCATAACTTTAAACTGCTGGGGGGGTAGGGGGGGGCAAGAAGGTGGAGGCTTATTTACACCAGAGCAAAATACACACAAACATAAACTATGGAGGATGAAATGTAAATCTGAGTACATTCTTGGTTGATATTCAAATGAATGTATTTTGAGTTTGTCAGGTATGCATTTTAATAACATTTTCAATGCAAAATCCTTCAATACAATCATAATAACTTCTGTCATTGTGTGGTCCGTTATCTTAAGTCCATGAGATGAATCATCTTCATAAAGTATTTAAAAATGCTTTAACATGCAGTCACAGATTGGGACTATGTGACTTTAATCTCACATTTGGACCCCTGTCCAGGATGACTGCGCTCCCAACCACACAGCACAAGAGATCACTACCTGTTTTGCTGAGGAGCAAACTCATGTAAATCCCATGTTAGGGTGATTTACACTTTACACTCACCAGATCTCCACCAAGCTCAGAACCTACAGTATGTGAGTAACATGTTAGACTCATTTTGGGTTCTCCAACAACCATCATCAAAACAACAGCCAAATAATTTTTTTTTGAACAGGGTTTATTACTCCACCACCATTACAGAGGGATACGCCAAGACACACTGAAACTGTTCAGTATTTTATGGTAGCCTGTCATATTACTAACATTATTTCCTTTAACCCATCATCTATTTATATAAAACTAAAAGCTTGTTACCTTAGTGTTTTCTCCAGGCAGTCAAGTGACGAAATGTGGACTGGACAAATAGCAAACTGGGATATTAATTGTATCCACTAGACACTAGATAAAAAGTGATTATTTTACATTCCCATTTTCGTAGAATTTATGTAAATCTCTCTATCTTTCTATAGCTGCTGGAGCTTTTTGATTAATAGGTAAGCACAGACACACTACCCTGAGTGCCTGGAACTTGTTGGTCCAATTTTTATTTATTTATTATTAATCAGTTACACTTTTTTGACAGGTAAGCAAATGTGATGAATTCACCAAAATGCCACAGAAATGAACTCCAAAATTAGTTATTCAGTTATAGTCCTTGTATCCTTATATATATATATATATATATATATATATATATATATATATATATATATATATATATATATATATATATATATATATATATATACACTGTATTGTTTATTATGTTATAACTCTTACTAAAGCTATAACCTCACAATTTTGATCTGCTGTGATTATATTTATCTTAAAAACGCCATTAGTCTTAGCATATTAAGAATCATACACCACTTGTAGTTACTCATTTTCTATCTAATCATATCATAAATTTGTGTAGTGTTCTTTAATCATATATGACACTTGTGGCTCATATGACCAAACACATTACTAACACGTTTATCTTGTCTTTTAATTTAATTTCATATGTCTGGTCTGTATATATAAGTTGTATATAGCCATATAGCAACTTTAGTATTTAGAAGTAATGATGAGGGTTTAGGTGTGTGCATGTCTATTTCTCATTCTTGGTGGATGTGGGTGTAAAGTGCAAAGCAGCAGGTTGTGCAGGACTCCAGCAGAGCAGTTCAGCTGTCATTAACCCTACACAGCTGAGCTTTCAAGGAGGCTTCAGGCCCGACAGTGCTGCATGAAAAGACGACTGCAGCGGCTCTAATCTACACCATTGTGATCAGTGACAGGAGACAGAGAGAGGAGTTCAGTGGCCCACGCAAGCACCGAGGTCTGCCGCTGAGAGGCGCAAAACGTGAAGCTAATTTTTGCTGTGCCCACACACACACAGAAAAATCATATGGTCTTTATCTCTCATCTCTCTCTCTCTCTTACTCATGTTCACACACACGCACACACACACACACACACACACACACACACACACACACACACACACACACACACACTGTTCTTTCTGTCTCCGGCTGCACACCCCTTCCTTCAAAACCCACCTGCACTCTGAATCTCATCCTTTCATCTCATCAGCCTATGTTTAACACACAAAAGAGCCAGGAAGGAGAGCCCATTAAGTCACTTAGTTAAGACCACTCGACAAATTAACACAATTAGCACAATTGATTCATGTCCCACAGCTTAGGGTCTTATCCACTTCCCAATTATTCTAGTGTAAAACCATGTGTATAAAATGTCAAAACGCGAGCAAATTTCTCGACCGTATTCTGAGAGGAAATGAAAATGTTAATATTCATAGAAAAATCTGCCTTTAAAAAAAGTCCCTTTACGTAGCCCTTTTCGAATTTATTAACAAGTTAAATTTGCATAAAATCACGCTAGCATTTTTCCAGTCAATTTAACCAGATCACTAAAGCATGTATTAGCTTGAACCCAAACCAAATGGGCCTCTACACTGCAACAAGACTCATCCCAAAGCCTGGTCTCTTTTAAAACAAAAGACTGCAGAGAGAAAAAAGTATTGAGATATAAAATACTTTTTTAAAATTAACTTTAATACATTTAAAACATTACATAATTAATGTTTTATCCTGCGTTTTTTGGTTGCATTGCTGAAGACTTAAAGAAGGTGGATTAATAGTACATTTAAAGATATTGACATTCACAGATACAGTATATTTTCACATGCTAAATAACACTTAGCACAAATTACATAACGACTGTCAAACATTTTAGTTAAACTAGAAAACACCATCTGCTAATTTAATTAGGAGACTCAGCGATGTGCGAGCAAACCTCAGGAGGCTTCACAACATCTTCAATAGTGTTTCACAGTGTTTTTTCAGTAAAACCTTTCTATAAATTAAAATGTTTTAATGAAGAAATATCAACAATTGTATTATTTTTTTTGTAGACTTTTAACTTTTAATATTATGAATAAAAAAATAAGCCACAATGGATATAACTGCAAAAGAAAAATAAAACAAATCTTTTACAGAGATTATAATACCCACAAATAAAAAAAATTACAAGACAATGTCACAGAATCAGTCCTAAATTTAGATATAAATAAATACTATTTAAAAAAAATTCTTAGCTATAAACAATTGGCATGGTTGGAAGGTTGTAATAAAAATACAAATTTGTGAGTTCCTAACAAACTCAAACAAAACCAGGTCCATTTCTCATTTTTGTTCTTACTCAGATACTGGGTACTTTTCAGCTGAAAGTGTCAGGAGTCTATCTTGAGGAAAGAATTCTAGGAAATGTGTCAACATCTCCTTTTAAATGAATTGAGTAAAACAAATCAATAAGTGAAAGAGATCAGGGGAAAACTTATCTGGAGTTTTGAAAAAATGAGGGCTGTGAGTATGGTTTGATGTATATAGAGAAGAAGAGACGAAAAGCAGGAGGGAGGCTGTTCTTGGACCAGTCAATAATTATCCTTCCTATGCAGGCTCTGTGTATCACTGCGACAGGGCCTTTGGGTCTCATATAAACCCTATTCAGACCACACAACAGAGCGACACCCAGGCCACGACAGACCCCTTTTACTACCCGTCTTTGTTGAGCTCTCTCTCACCCTCTCTTCCCTTCTCCCTCTCTCTCCCAGTCATTACCATATATATCCATATGAACAGTTAGGCCGGGTCCTAAGCAGCTGTCCACAGAAGTGCCGTCAAAAAAGACAGAAAGGCGTCTGAATCCTTAAGCAATGAACAACAGAGGCTCTTGAAAGGCTCTCTCTCTCTCTCTGTCTTTCTCTCTCTCTTTCTCCCTCTCTCTCAGTGATATACCTCAGTCCTTTCAGAACCAATGGGGCAGAGTGGGTGCAGGGCCACAGAAAGGGTGAAGTCTCATTCAACCTCGCTTTTGAGGAGCCAAGGGTTCACAGTGGCTACAGTCTCCAGGTCAGAGGCTGAGTTTTATATACAAGCATGTCAGATTCATCTCACTGTGTGATAATGATACCAATTTCTTCGGCATGTAAAATGCTCAGCTAAAATGTCCTGGTGACAAGTAAAATTCAGATTCAAATGCTTTACGTAACAAAACTCTCAAGAAAGAAAGTACAAGTCGCTTCTTTAATAAGACTTATGATAAATGAATACCTTTTGCTTGACTCAGAATAAGAATTTTTAAAATGATTTTGTTAAAAGATTTTCATCCCAGACTCCTGACTTTTTTTCATTCAATCTTCTATGTCGCTTATCCTGTATACAGGCTCGCGGGGGGTCTGGAGCCTATCCCAAGAGACTTGGGGGAGGGCACGACGCGGGGTACACCTTGGACAGGGTGCCAAGCCATCGCTGGGCACACACACCATACGGACAATTTGTGAACGCCAATTAACCTAATCTGCATGTCTTTGGACTTTGGGAGGAAACCTAACAAGAACAGGGTGAACATGCACACGTACCCAAGACAGGAATTGAACCCTCGACCCTGGAGGTGCGAGGCCACAGTGCTAACAACGCCGCCACCATGAACTCTTGACTTCTGGTTACTAAATTTCAAACAGTAAAAATAACAACAACAAAAATCTTGGAAAATATTTACACATTACCATCAATTGTTTATCTATTATTATGCAAGCTAGCGTAAAGAAAGTTTTTGCTGTATCATGCTAGCTAACTTTTGAGGGATTTGGTAAAGTTGTTGTAAGTTCGCTTTAGTTTTTGTTTACTTACATCCTTTGATGGAAAGGCGTAACTTAAATGAAGAATTTAACACTGTAATTGTGCATTTATTGATTTACAGGTATTTAAAGAGTTCCACATTTATTTCATCGCAATTATAACATTCAGTTATCAGCAGTCAGATGTTTCTAGAACGTCCCCAGGGTGTCAATTAACTTGGCCAAATCAAGGAACATGGGGAACACTAACTTAGTCTAGCTTACAACATGTAAATCCCTTAGGCCAACATCTAGAGCTGCCGCGCTAGTAATTGAAACATTAGACTAGCATGCTAATCTCTCTGATGTTACAAACTGGCTTGGACGCCAAAAGATTGGTGCTACCACTGCCTGTTAAAAACTTTATTTTTTCACTTTAGACCCTAGAAGAGATCTATGTATTACCATCAATTGTTTACATATTATTATGCAATCTAGCTTAAGTTCTTACTGTATCTAGCTAGCTTTTGAGAGGTTTGGTGAAGATTTTGTCAGATTGCTTTAGTTTATTTGATCCTTTTTTGTTTGATTTTGTTGAAGATTTCCACTTTCATATCACACCAATTACAACATTCATCAATATAAAAAACAGTAGTCAGATGATTCAATTTACTTGGCAAAACCAAGAAACATGGGGACACATTACCAATATTCTAGCTTACAAGAGCTAAATATCTTGGGCTCCCTTTTTATTGACTTAAACATTACACTAGCATGCTAGTCTTATGTTACAAACTGGTCTGATGTACAAACTGGCTTGGATATCTAAAGCTAGTAAAAAATGTAGATAAATGCATATTTTTTTGAGATACATATTCGGTCACTTTTTTCTGATAAGGCAAGTGCAAATGTTTCAGTTGAAACAAAGATCACAGACATTTATTTTAGTTTAGTCCATGGGTGAGGAGTGCTCTACCACACATTTGCTCTTTTGACAAGTGAAATGTATGAATTATAAAGATTATAGAGAATTGTAGACATTATAGGCTAACCGGTCTGTTAAAAAAAAAAAATGGTTATTTTTGGTTTACTATTATCACGTCAAGTCAACTTTATTTGCAAATATATGTATCTATGTGCTGTCTATAATCCATATCCTAGTAGTTACACAAAATGCTATTTGAGCAAGTAATGGACCTTAGAGTTTTTCATGGAAGTCTATTTTGGCCCTCAAAACTGTCACTCCCGACCCCCCACAACCCCCCACCCTCCACTCCCTCGGCCTCCTGCTAGTGGACGATAGACGTCTTTAGACTGCATTTGGAGGAGATGAATGGGCAACTTGGCGTTGCAAAGCAGGCTTGTTTGTTGCTTCACAGGCGGCCTTCCATTCCATCCATCCATGGAAAAGTAAGAGAGGGAGAGAGAGTGATAAAATCTCTTGTGCTGGCTCTTTTGCCCCCTTTTTATTGCCTCCCTCAGGGCCTGTGACCCATTACTTGCAGAACACAATGGCCCTCGTCGGCACTTTCCACACTGCTGCTGAGTCAAACAGCACTGGGGGGAACTCGGGTCAATTGTAAGCGACCGCTGCTCTTTCAGGCTCACTGTGAGAGCTCAGCGGGACTGCTACTACCTAACTGCCAGTGGACTGCTTATCTCTACTGACATCCATCTCTCCATCCATCCATCCATCCATCCATCCATCTATACATCCATCTACAGATCCATCCATCCAGTCACCCATCCATTTCTCTGTCCTCTTTTCCTCTTCATCAATGACTTTTTGGAGCACCAAAACAGCTTGCTAATCCTTCCCGCTCCCTCCCACAAGTCTTTGTGGCCGTTTCTTTCTCTCGCCATCTCTTATTGTGAGCCTCTTATTCTCTTGCTCTCTGCTCTAGTAGCACCTCTCTTAATCCCACTTGTTGCTTCCTGTCATAGGGCGCCTCGGGGCAAGCAGGCACCGGAAGCTTCTTCGAGTCCGAGACACAGTTACGGCCTGCCACTGGCTGTCTTCTCACTCACAACTCAAATTCAATGAAGAGAGAGAAAGAAAAAAAAGAAAGAAAAGCAAGCAAGTGTGAAGAGAGGGAAATAGATGGAATGAGAAAAGCGTTAGAGAAAGCAGGGGAGGAGGGTAAGGGTAGTTGACTTCTTGAGCCTATTTTCCCTATTTTAATACCATTAAAAAAGAGTAGCTAAGCGATTAGCAGAGCGAGAGGGGAAAAGACACCCTTGAGTGTGAGCAGGGTTAAAGTGGAGGGGGCACGCTGGGCTCTCAATGCACGAGGCTCACCGGCCATAGAGTGCTTCTGCTTCCTCAAGCACACTCCATGGAGACTCCAGTCAGGTGGAACATTTAACTGCCAATTCTCTCTCTCTCTCTCTCTCTCTCTCTGCTCCCAGGCACTCTAGTATTTCCCTCCTACCCATAATGAAAAAGATTTCACATGACAGAGAGATGATCTCAACTAATTAGGAACATAACAGCCACCTGCAAGCGTGCTGAGAGAGAGAGAGAATTTGAGAAAAAGAAAGAAAAGTGGCCTTACTAAAATAAGTGAATGAAGCCATAGTTATTCATTTCTAAGTACTCTAGTTATACTGTACATAGATTTATATATGACTGTTAATTATGAGTCTGATTAAGGGTCTTGCCTGATCTTAGTGCATACAGTAGATCTTGTGGGAAAAATTACTGTCTTTAAATGCATCTTTTATTCCTCAATGCACACCCAGTATTCCCTAGGATAGGCTCCAGAAAGAAGGAGTTTGAAAAGATAAATAATTGAATGAACTATTTGGTAACAGCCATATCTACATGTAATTACTTACTCAGCACAATCTAAGCCAATAATAAATGTTAATTAACAGAAAAAAGTGCAATGTTAAAAGATGTTAACTTTTAAGGAAGTAACTTTTTAAGGATGTTGCTGTAATATAAAAGGAATATATCACTTATGGATGTTCGTACAAAAGAGCCTTTTGTTCTTACAAAAGGTAACCCTAACTCTTTTTTGCCATTGTCAGTTATTTCCATACAGAGGTGGATGTGTAACTTTACTTTGTTACTGTCCACATATTTCATGTGCCTGTATCTGAGTCATTTTGTTAGTGGATGCATTTTACTTTTACTTCACTACATCTTACAACAAATATTTATACTTCATTACATTTCTGCATGGTGTTGCCTTATGAACAGCATAATGCCTAGCATATTAAGTAAGAGAGAGAGAGAAACTGTGTGTGTGTGTGTGTGTGTGTGTGTGTGTGTGTGTGTGTGAGGCTCAGCTCACCTCAGCATTTTTTATACTTAAGCAAATTTCAGGTGAGTG
Source organism: Channallabes apus (assembly GCA_030522415.1). Lineage (NCBI taxonomy): Eukaryota > Metazoa > Chordata > Actinopteri > Siluriformes > Clariidae > Channallabes > Channallabes apus. Next base: position 16,799,149 of record CM060127.1, read on the forward strand.
CTTTTGTACTTTTACCGAAGCAGAACTGTAAATGGAAGACTATTTACTTTTACATGAGCAATATTTTACCTAGAGTTTATTTTGTCTAGACTTGTTTGTCCTTATACTGTATATACACTACAATAAAATGATTTATAAAGTATTCCTACTATTCATTTATTCATCCATCCATCCATCCATTCATTCATTCATTCATATCCTATACCGCTTATCCTGTGTACATGACTGCAGAAGCCTGGAGCCTAACCCAGTAGACTTAGGGAATACCAGTTAACCTAATCTGCATGCCTTTGTATTGTAGAGGTAAGTCCACTAAGCACAAGGAGAACACACAGACACCCTGCTGACACACCCGAGGTGGGAATCAAACCCTCAAACACTGAGGTTATTTTATTTATACTTTTATATGTTATTTACATTGGAACACTGGTACTATACACTGGTTTCGATACAAAAATTATTTGTATATTTGTTATTAGTGTAGCTTAAGGGGTCTATCTAGTTTAGTGAATGTCTTAAAGTTACTGCCTTTTTAAAGGCAGTCATTTATGTCAAGTATGTATGAACAACAGATGACTCACTGAATTAAACTTAACCTACTTAACTTAAACTCTGCACTGCCCTTGTTAATAAAATCAGGATTATGAATATTTGTGTTACACAATTTAGATTTCATGTTTAATTAAACAACTATTCCAACCAGGTGTAAGTCAACCTTTTAAATTTAAGTGAACACACACATGCACACACAGAGGAGGTGTGATCAGGTGAGAAAGGTGACTGATTCTGTGCTTTGATTAGTCTGAAACATGCACACGCACACACATAGTCCTTAGGAAATTACTTGAGATATGTCTCAAGATAAAGGAATAGATTCTCACTCAATCACTCATCTTGTATACCACTTTATCCTGTATTGAGGGTCACAGGGACCTGTCCAGGGTGTTCCCCTGTCCATAGGCTCCATCCCAGGGAACACATGCAACAATGCAAAATATTGGTTTTAAACATATCAGCATTGCACTGTTCATATACAAGAGGTGTTCAAGTCAAATTGGGACTTGTGATGAAATTTCTTGTGAATAAAATGTGTAAAAACCTTCATTCCAAGTCCATATGTCTGTGAATGCTGATTCCAGGCCAAGTCCACTGCAGTCCCATGAATATTTAAAGAGTGGAATGCCTGATCCTTCACCAACACCACAATTACCAACAGCACTTGCACATTACAGGAACTCAGCTAGGAGTTATTGCCAGATTCTGATTTTGGCCCACCCTTTGTAGCTACAACAGCATCAACTCTTCTAGGAAGGTTTTCCACAAGGTTTAGGAGTGCGCTTATGGGAATGTTTGACCATTCTTCCAGAAGCGCATTTGTGAAGTCAGACATTGACGTTGGACACTGAAGGTCTCCACTCTAATTCATCCTAAAAGTGTTTTATCGGGTTGAGGTCAGTCGAGTTCTTCCACACCATTCACACTCATTCATGTCTTTATAGATCTTGCTTTGAGGACTGTCGCACAAATACTGTATATTTAACAAAAATGGTTTATGGTGGTTTTTATTATTTTAAACTGCACATTTCACCTGGTCTCAGTAATTCTGGAGTTTAAACAATATTTCTGTCAAATTATTAATTGCCAGTTGTATTAAAAGTTTAGCAGGTAATGTAAATAAGTTAATATGTGCATAGAGCTATGCTAACACCTTAAAAAAGGAAGTTTTTTTTTCTATATGTGGCTCTAACAAAATAACTTTCCTTTTATGTGAGTCATTATCGTTTGAACAAATACTCTTCTAGGAACAACCACTGAGTTTCTTTCCTATGCTCGACCTTCAGACTCCTTTAATAATATGCAACCTGCACCCATTAACAGAAGAGACTTAGGCTAAACCATTCAGCTCTGTGAAAAGAAACACTTTCCATATATTAGATGACAAAACAAAAATATTATCCAGATTTGAAAGGAATAAATCCACTGGACAAAAGGGTAATTGGTTGAGCAAGCACTGACTCTCATTACCAGGCTCCACGGTGGGAAACGGGTCACTGATTAGGCCATTCTGAGGGCCTTGAAGGCCATCCTGCCGGGAGTCACACTGGGGGAAAAGCTGGCCAGGGGTTTAAATAGATTTGCAAGCAATTTACCTTTGCACCATGTTGGCAATCTGATGCAATTTGAGTGCAATTTGTCTGCTTTCAGACTCTTAGCTGCGCTCTGTGCAGCGCAAATGGCAGAGAGTTGAAAATATCAGCCTGCGCGATCCAAGCGGCATATGACCACTTCTGAAGGGGGCTGCATTGACAACAATTAGAATAAGTGCTACGCGAAATCTTCAACTCAACTGTCAGAGGAAAAAAAAGCCAGACACTGGCTTGCAAGAAGGCGAGCAACAGAATGACAAAGAAAGGATGCACCTATGGATGTACAGTATAGACGGTGGATATGGAAAGTGCATCGAAATTACCCAGCGTCCCTTCTGATTGTACGCATGGAAATTGCTTTGACATTTTCTAGAATTCGCTGTCTTGACGTCACTCACAAACCAAAATGACCATGATCGGAGACCATTCCATGCCACTGCGCTCCTCTCTTCTGACTTCCCCTCACTCTTGTTCCTTCACTTTAAAGTTTGCACAAGTGTGTGACAACTTCTGAATAACAATGCACATGACGTCTGAAATGCACTGTTAAACAAGTTGTGAAGGATTTGTGCATAAAATGAGAATAGGTATGTTTCAGAACAAACATTATAATGGACAAATGTAAAGTTAGTTCATGCATTCATGACCTCCAGACTGGACTATTGTAATGCATTACTAGGTGGTTGTCCTGCATCCTCAATAAACAAGCTTCAGTTAATCCAAAATGCAGCTGCCAGGGTTCTCACTAGATCCAGAAAATATGATCATATAACCCCAATATTATCATCCCTGCACTGGCTACCTGTTCAGTTTAGAATAAATTACAAAATAGTATTACTTACATACAAGGCCTTAAATGGTTTAGCTCCCACATACCTAACCAGTCTTCTGATGCGCTACAATCCACCAAGCGCCTTAAGATCACAAAGCTCCGGACTTCTGGTAGTTCCCAGAATTTCAAAATCTACAAAAGGGGGCAGGGCTTTTTCATGTTTAGCTCCAAAGCTTTGGAATAGCCTTCCAGACAGTGTTCGGGGAGCAGACACGGTTTCTCAGTTCAAAAGTAGACTCACGACGCATCTTTTTAATCTGGCATACACATAACTCATCCCATAATCTCATACTCCAGTACACCTATACCGAATGGCAACTACGCTAATTCTCCCCATCTGTTCTGTATTTCTCTACCCATCCCGAGGCATCGGGAGATTTTGCCAGCTTCAGTAGACAAAGGCCGACCCTGCGAGGTTCCTGAGGCATCCAGAGAAGGACCAGCTCCAGCTGGATTCAGCTTTATGATGGTTGGAGCTACACATGCTGCTCCTGTGCTTCCAGTGATCCAGACCTCATCTGCCCTCTGCACCTACTGACTCGTCCCTATGCTGAACTGGTCTTCATGTCAATTTAAATAATTTCTGTCATATTGAATTTTCACCTGCACAACACACAAGATGTTATATCATTTCTATCTGTTATCGCCCAAATGAGGATGGGTTCCCTGTTGAGTCTGGTTCCTCTCAAGGTTTCTTCCTAATGCCATCTCAGGGAGTTTTTCCTTGCCACCGTCGCCGTCACCCTTGGCTTGCTCATCAGAGAAATTTCATTCATTCGTCTCATTATTATTATCTGCACATTTTTCTCACACATCCACACTTCCAATTATTTTCTTTTCTATAATTATTATTATTTTTTTTGTTGTTGTTGTTGTTTTTTTGTTATATTTCTTTAATTTTTGTGAAGCTGCTTTGAGACAATGACCATTGTTAAAAGCGCTATATAAATAAAATTGAATTGAATTGAATTGAATTGAATTAAAGTAGCACAAACATTTCAGTGTTAAACTGTCTGTAACAAGGACATGGGTCAGGTTCTAAAATCTAAAATTTGGGTAGTTACAGTGTTTATTAAATTTACTTAAGTGTAGATCTGATAATTTTCTGGCTATAATTCAAATTAAATGTTTATAATTAACAACAAGCTGAATGCTTATGGGGCTTTCCCACATTCCTGAACTTGATCCCACATTGGTGCAATCTAGAGATGATAGAAGATCATAGGGAGGATGAACTGAGCAGACTCTACTTCTTCAGGAAACTCATGTCCTTTAATGTTTGCAGCAAAATGTTCCAGATCCCTTATTGTGGCAAGTGCAATATTCTTTGCTGCTATCTGCTGGGGCAACAGTATCAGAAACATCGACTATAGGAAACTAAACAAGCTAATCAGGAAGACTACATTAATATTGGAGTGTTTGGAGTTAGTGGTAGAGAGGAGGATGCTTCACAAACTGTTAACACCCACATCCCCTCCACAATCCACTGGCTAAACGGCGAAGTACTTTCAGGAAGAGAATGCTTCGGCTCCGCTGTGATAACGATACAGAAAGTCTTTTCTGACAACTGCAATTAGAATTTACAATAAATCTGCTCTGTATCAGGAGAGGCATCTCCTTCTGTGACATCACTATGAATACATTCTGCTTTCACCGCACTGATATGATCATGTCCTTTCATTCACTCTTTTATTAATGTTTCAACTGGCTGGTACACCTTATGTACAGTTACTTAAGTTGCCGCCTGTATATACAATCATTATGTACATGTACACAGAAATAGAATATAATAATTATTATTTTACTATGATTGCCATTAATGCACCTTTTTTTAAAACTTTTTTTTTTTTTTACCCTTTTCTCATTGTGATTTTTGCTGTGATTTGTTATAATATGTAAACTGGCTGTAGGAACGATACAATTTCCCAATTTCAATTGATCAATCAATCATACTATCTATCTTGTAGTGGTTTACATTTTTTGGAGCTGGTTTTGTGTTCCTTTGTTTGCTTGGATAGCTTTGAGCCGCCACTGCTGTAAAAACCTCACATAAAGTGGGTGAGAAATCATGAGCTGTAAGAGCTTCAAGGGTACATTGTCCATAGGTAGTTTGGTGTGAGTTAAGCACGGTTTGTAGTGAAGTCATACAGTAGTTAATTGTTGGTATATCATACCATTTCATGGGTAATGTCTACAAGAATCTCATCAAGAATTAAATTTCTGCAGTGTTGGGAGGCTTTCGTAAAAAAGGTCTGTGAATGTGTAAAAGCCATGTAAAAAGAGACTTCATTACATGCACTCAATCTTTTCAGTCACGCTCATCAGAGGGGTCAACCCAAAATCTAGTATCTAATTACTGAGATATGTATATAAGCCATATTATATTACGAGTGAAATCAGTAGCGATGTTAAAGTATTTGGATGAAATGAGATAACATTGCTTTTAATTATAACACAAGTGTATATTAAATTCATTCCTTCATTCATTTATCTTCTATACCACTTATCCTGTGGTGTGTGGGGGCCTGGAGCCTGGACACTTAGGACATGAGGAGGGTAGGGCAGTTTGTCCCAGGGCGCGCACACGCACAAACACACACACACACACACACACACACACACACAACCTGGGCAATTTAGCATTGTCATCTGGCCTAATCTGCATGTCTTTCCCCATAATGAGGAAACCCATTATGCAACATGCAGACTTCATGCACACAGGATTGAACCCTGACCATAATGGTGCGAGGCCACAGTCCTAACCTGTTTATTGCACACAAGTTTATTTAACAATGGAGGGGCAGCATACATATTTCAACAGGTTTTGAAAGGAAAAATTATGCATCTCAACTGTTACCTATTCACCAGGTGCACTGTGCATCCGTCAAATTTGTTTAATGAGCTCAAATAACAAATCCATCGTTTAATGTTTTTTAAAGGAAAATATCTCCTACTGTCGATATTAAATTATGCTTTTCAGATTTGTCAGTTTCAGGTCTGCAAAATAGTTACAATATGTGTGAAGAATTTTATTTATAATTTTATAATTTTATTACTTATTTAGTTATTGCCAGCTGTAATCATCCATTCACGCATGCTTTGTTTATTTCTGAGTTGGGAGGAAGGATTGTAGAGAGAAGTGTTGAGTTTTCCCAGGAAGCCCCAGCAGGCCGTACACGCTCAGCCAGTTAGAAAAGAGGGAGGCTGATTCTGGATGGACCAGATGTTCTCTAATGGGTCCAGCGCAGAGAGGGGAAAAAGAAGTAGCGGCAGAGACATTTTCCGCACAATTTCACCATCTGAAAGGCTCCGAAATACTTAACGTATTATAAGGGTTCCCACAGCTGTTTTTCCTAGGCAGGGCGGGAGGGAAAAAAGCCCCAACAACTCAATGTCAAAACGCCTCTCTTTTTCTCCCACATCCTTGCTTTCTTTATCTCTGCCTATCAAAAAAGAAATCTGACATGTTTTATGTAATGCTGTCAGGCAGTAATAGCTCCGGGGGAGACGGTGGCATGTACCTGCCAAAATGTACATTTTCTGATCAGATTTCCATCCTGAATAACAAATATGTTTTTTTTATTTTTATTCTTAGCTTCTTAGCTCAGATTTGAAAAATTACATCTCCAAGGAAACAGAATTAAAGCACATCAAAGCATCATTTCTAGTCAGAATTAGGCTTGTAATATTTCACAGGAAAAAAATTAAAAGTGAAGTAATTCCCTCAGCAACCTCACTTTCCGACCTTTTCTAAGTTTCTAAAGCTAAAAATATGCTACATAATTCACAGGTTTCTTTACCACTGAAGAATGAATCACCTGACCCCTGTAGGAGTGCTGGTTCCAGAACGTTCTCCAGCCATCATGTTTATTTGTGGCTCTCTTTGCTCTCAATTGTCTTGCATTCATTTTTGGTCCAATTGTTCAAACAGTCATGCTGGCTTTGTCACCAGCTCTATGCTTGAGCAAAAAATCGGACTTTTGCATACAAGCTTCAGATGAACAGATTTATGTAGCATAAAAAGGTAGCATGTGCTGTGTTTGGAAATTGCATTTTCTGTTCTAAATGTGACCTGTCTATTAATTCTACAGGTATAGAAGTGGACGTCCACCTTTAACATGATTTAAGGGTGCTAGGTGGCATAAAGAAAGATTCTACAGTATATTTACAATTTCAACTAATTCCTTCCTTTTTTTATTTGTGATAAAATAGTGGAATAAATAATGAATATTATGAATTGTAAAGAAGTTTGTAGAGAAAGGTTCTCACAGAAACTGCAAAATGATATCTTGTGAAAATTTGGTTGTTATGGTTGTGATACATGAGTGTTTTTATCATATGTAAATCATAAGAAAATAGATAATCGTTAAGCCCTACCCTCACAAGGTTGTGTAAATTGTGTGAATTGTTCCTAAATTGTGTGGTCATGAATTTCCTTAATCACTCCTTAATTCCTCCTGTCTCAGACCCCATCCAAACCCACCTGTCCTGTCATTGGTTAGTTGCCCTACTTTGCTTGCCTGTTCTGTATTTAGTGCTTGATTTGTATGTCTATTTACATCCTCATATTTTTAATTTCCCCACGTTCTGCCCATATCTTTACAATTTATTGTAGTTTATCCTAGTTTAACCTTCACCTGTCTAGGTTTTGACCCCTGGCATGGATCCTGATTGTCATTTCCTAAATAAAGCCCACACTGACTTCACTCTTGCATCCTGCCTTACTCGCTGCACGTCACTCCAGTAAGTAGTGTAGTGTAGTATTCATTATATTTCTGAAAGTCACAATCCTACTCTGTATCTGTGTTTATCCCTTCACCTTGTTTAGCACGGCTATCTGTAATACTGCACCAAGTTTTACGAACAGGCTTAAACTTCTCCTGTGTGCTCTGGCAGATCTGTCAGCTCCTGCCTGCCATTTCCTCGCCACTTTCTTTTCACGCTTTGATGCACACGTTCCGCTGGCAAATAGCACATAATAACAGTTTAGACACCTTTCAATTTTAGCATCCTGCTTGAAAAGTTGTGTCCTTCCAGGTGCCATGACAACCATGTGCGACGTGTCACTCTATTAGTCCATTTTTTTTGTGTTCCCCAATGATGCTGCCATGGCAACGAAACACCTGCCTGTCAAAAGGTTACATATATTCGTATGAAAATCAAACAAGATCTCTGAGGCAGTTATTTTTCTCCCTTATAGCAGCCAGGCATGTGTCGTGAAGTGGCCCAACAAATCTCAAGGAGCATAATAGTCTGATAGATCAATTCATTCTGTTGTACAACAAAATATGATAACAAGACGTGCAATTGGCTGAAGAGTCTGGTCCTCACAATGTTCCCCCTGCATGATGGGTAACGCGTTTATTGCTCTTTATCTATCTTCCATCAGGGGAAGACGGTGGAGGTTTGAGCACAGTTTTCATCACTATCTCTTGCCTGACAAGTAATCTCACTGAGAGTTCCCTGAGAGAGAGAAAGAGAGAGAAAGAGAGAGAGAGAATGTGTGTGTGTGTGTGTGTGTGTGCATGTGTGTATGGGAGAGAAAGACAGAGAAGGAGCCAGAGCCAGACGGTTGATGAAATCTGAGTAGTTATCATGCTAACTATTACCTGTCAACCTGCTCCAATCTGTGGGGCATCAATTTTGTGGAGTGGAAGTGAAGGGTGCGAGGGTGGCTACAGCGGGTAAACACCCAGGCAACGGCCTGCCTCAGCCCAGATTCTTCCTGCTTTTATATTTATGAAGGGCACCTGCCATAGAGAGGCCTCAAACTGGACCATTATTGATGAGGACCACACACACGTAAACACTTTTTCATCAATGCACACATACAACTGTTTAGTATTCTCCTCACATCTGATGGAGAGCAAAGACCTTCTTCTGTAACAACTCTGGTCTCTAGAGCAAGAACTGACTTACATAAAAAATACTCAGATAAGTGGATGCAACCGTTGTCTAACCGAGACCATCACAGTAATGCGAATTAAACTTTTTTAATACTGCTGCATTTAGGAAATAAACCACAACACTAAACAACTCAACAATGTGTCCATAAATAAAAATGTCGTTATGTTGTCATTTGCATTTAGTGACAGCCAAAAAACACCGTTATGGTTCAAATGCAGTGGCTGTTGGGAGCATGAAAGCAATCAGGTCAAGTTATTTTGGCCACTTTTATGCCAATAAAATGTTTAATATGATGGACATTTAGGTTAAATAGGGATTATTGATTGTGTTTAATAACAGGACTCAGTTATTAGAATAAAAACTCCTAATGGCTATTATCAGGCTCAGTATGCTGGAGCCATGATAGAACTGCCTGCTTCACGTTTAAAACACTGGCCTCCCAGGAACTCCTTTAATGGCCTACACATGTGGAAATGGCTTGAACGAAGGTCAGGAATATAAAAAACGTCCAGCTGAGTTCCTTTAATATGCAAAGGGTGTTGGTAAACTGAATGTGTGTACAGTTTCCACAGACAGATGTGTCTCTTCCACAAGTTGGTGATAAGGTACAGTATCCGATATTCAAGGATCAGACACTCCACTCACTTAATGTTCATGGAACTGACTGCAGTGGGCTCTGACCCACTGCACCAGGCAAGGATAGTTATTCACGATGTACGGCCTTCTTTTAAATGTTTGCACTATTTAAATGTTTTACTGCAGCAAAGAGTCGCGTCACTTTCCAATATGTCCTGCTTGTTATTTTTAGCATGGTGCTTTCACGATGGCTTGACATTTAACAAATCCAGTGAAGAAGTCACAAAGTAACGTAAACATAATGTAACCTAAAACTTTTTCTTTTCTTTTTTTCTTTTCTTTTTTGATAGATGTCACGTAGAACACTTTGGAAATAAAAATGTTGCTCTTCCTGAAATCAAAAGCTGCACATCTCCCAGCATATCATTCTATTTAGTATGAATTGCTGCATAAGCTGATAATGGCAACATGCCAGCTTGTACATTCTTTAAAAGGCAACATGGTAGAGACTTCCACCTGCACATAGCCAGATTTAAAACCTAGCTTTCAGACTTTTCACCTGGTTTGCATGTCAAATGATCATCACATTAGACGAAAATTTATGTTTTGAGCTATGTCTTGAAAAAGGAGTCAGAAGTGATATAGAGGATTTGGAATCAGTCCTTGAAGTCTAGAATGTTCTGTCTTGGATATAGTTGCCAGGATATTTACGGACCATTTCCAGGAGATGAGATTAGGAAAACTAGAACAAGCTATAGAGAGATAAAATGATGTATCAATGAAAGAATCTAAAGTCACTGCTTCTTCGGACTTTGTCACTCATTCTAAGCAATTGAGGTAAATGTATAAATATCACCCAGTATGTGCCATGTAAAAAACATATACCACTGTTTATTTAAATGTGCTAAAATTTAGACCTCTGATGATGCTCATGTAGCGCTCATGGCCAAGTAGGACCGCCCAGTACCCAAAATAACCCCTCGCTGTGATGAGTGACAGGAGCGATAACACCCTGCCATGCCTAGCTTTGATGCCTACAATACACTCAGCAGCTGTAAGACTTCTCCAGCTCTTTGGAGCTCTCACTTGGCCAGCAGAGCGAAGCTTCTTATTTACTAGTCGCTAGAGTAGCCTGAACTCTGCTCTCACAGGCTGTTGGAGTCTTGTAGTGTGGGATATGAACCTGGAAGTGTCCCGCTGAGTGAGGTCAAAGGGACAATGTCTCTCTCTTCCACCTTGCTACCTCAAAGGAAGTGATAATAGACAGCGCTGGGCTGAAATGAAAAGGGCACGGATTCAGGAAGCCCGGGGTTCTGGCACAATAGTGACGGTGGAGAATTTCCACAGTTATTAAGACTCACCAAGCTGAACAGGCAATCAGGGAGGGGGATCACAAAGAAGGTGGTAATGTGGCAAATTCCAGAAGTCTGGCATCATGAGAGGGCCATGGAGTTAAGCAGGAGATTTTATAAACATGATCGAATTATGTGTTGCTTCTAGTGACTAGTTTAATGTATGTATGTATGTATGTATGCATGTATGTATGTATGTATGTATGTATGTAATGTATGTAATGTATGTAATGTATGTAAGGAAAAACTAAACTCCCTATAAAAATCCAAAGTTCCTTCCTGGTTCTTTGATGTAAATAATGAAAGCTAAGGTAAAGATGCAGACTGAGTTAATACGGCCTTTCAAAGATAAAGACGGCAAATAAACGTCTATAAAATGCACAATATTGTGCCACCTGTTGTTTTTGAACAGTCAGCGAGCGTTCACCTGAGAAGTCTGTCTTGCTCACACACACTTAGAGAGGATTACAGACAAAAGAGACTAATTCCAGGGTATCAGATGGTGCATTTTAATTTTTTTTCTTTATGGTTTGTGTAGGGGTGGAGGGGGGGGGGTTGTTGGAGGGGGGGGTAATTGCTCCCATTCATGCACTTAATCCTGCGTTTCCCTTCACCGTAGCCAACTGGCCGCATGCCTCGACCCAGCCTCAGGCAAAATGCTTCACAAAACTATGTTGCCTGACTAACAAGACACCTTTCGAAAAAATTGCCTGATTTGTTGATCTGAGAACAGCAATGATAGTTGTAGTCAAGACATGGGAGGAACTTGATAGCAGATCAGCTCAGACTCTTTCTTTTTAGGAAAAGAGACTTAGAGTGAAGCTGTGATTGACATTCCCAATGTTGGTCACTAGTATTTTGTTGTGTTTTTAGATCCCACCACACATGACTCATGAGTTTAGACGTATTAAAAAAAAAAAACATTCAGGCTGATGTCATGACATCTCTTAGTTTAGGTAAGGTCTAGCAGACGACAGAAATGAACAGGTCATAACGTGACGGTTGGGACGGGAAGCAGCACAGACAGCCCCTGTGTGTTATGTACTGTAGCTGGTCTTTAATCAGCCGTCCTCTAACCTCTTCAGGCTCTTTTCTTGAAACTAATTGGCCTCCCATCTGCTAAGGGCTCCAGACAGATAATACTGTTTTATTGCAGCTGAGGTCATCATGGGAGCAGGTCTCAAAGACCTAAAGACAGTATGTAGCTAAAGAAAAGACACAGAGAAAGGGCTACTGCAGTCCAAGAATTCCCAGTGGAGCTACTACACCTCTAGCCGTGGTACTGTCCTAACCAGACCGTTTGTCCCAGAGGAGCACTTAGGACGATAAAGCATTAATCTCTGCCACTGTACACACACAAAGAAATGAAGGACTCATTCACGCAGGACATGAGAGATTGAAGAGGCTAAACCTTAAACCCACTGATTACAAAGAAACCCATCTTTCTTTTCATTTTAATGACTCTCAGCAAGCTGAGGATTTGTGTTGATTTATCTGAAATGAAATAGTACGACGGGTTCAGGGAAATTATGCCCTTACCCATATACAGTGGTGGGCAAAAGTATTAAGACAATATATACCATGGCTTATAGTTCTCCCTGTGCACAAAACAAGTGATGTCACTAATTATTTCTCACCTATTTCAATTCAGTTTTATTTGTATAGCGCTTTTAACAATTGACATTGTCTCAAAACAGCTTTACACAATCAAAGTAATTAAAGTAATCAAAGTAACCTATCAGGCTGACGAGTTGTGCTAATTATAATCAGCTGGTTTAGTTAATGGATTGAACAAATACTTGACAGAACTTTTACTTTCTGAAGCCGAGCCGTTCACATCTGCACAAAAATGGCTAAAGCGAGGAAATTCTCAAGCGAATTGTGAAATTCTGCGGCAAATTTCTGTGCACGATTTTCATGAGGCAATTGAGGAGGCCCGGATTGAGCCCAGTGATACCAGAAAACATCAGACATCTCTCTGATGCAATGCCCAGCCAGATTCATCAGGTTTTGAAGAGTAAAGGACTTCATACTAAGTATTGGTTGTTTTAATTTCATTGCACGTGATTGTCATTATAAGCAATGAGAATATCATTAAAACATTGACTTCCACTTATGTCTCAATGCTTTTGGTCACAAGCTTTGCATAAGCCACCATATACAGTATAAAGTCACTCCACAAAGGAAAATTTTACTTCTAAGTGCTGAAACATTATTCATGGCCTGTCTGTACCTAATGTTAAAATATTGTCAGGCTCATAAAAAGCTGAATGATTATAGAGGTGGAGGAAAGTGACAAACCTGTGTGGAGTAAACTATTACAGGCTTCAATTAATCCATCAATCGAGTCTGAGGTAAATAAAACAAAGTCTCAAGGGTTGGTTAGGGTGGGAGGCATGAACATTGATCCCTACCCTATATACAGGAGTCTCTAACAAGGCTTAGATCAATAAAAACTCATCCTCTAAGTCATATCCAATTAAGAGCGTGTGGAGTAAATAAATGTTTCTGCTATAACTCAGAAAAAAGGACAGGAAGCCTATTGGAATGTAAATAAACTGTGATCATTTTGAAAAAGGAGCAATTATGGAAGTAGAATGCAGCAGTTTTAATGAAAACAATGATATGGCTGAAAAAAGGAATAGCAAAAAACTTCACCTAAAAAACAAACCAAGAATATTTAAGATCTGTAATAGCCATGCTTCAGTAGGATGGCTGAGTTCCATTTTAATTAATAAACAGAAAATTTCCTTTTGTTAAAATGCAGTGCAGAATGTTGTGATATTGCGTTTTAATGGCCATTCAAGTCAAAGCAGGACTTTTGAAGTCTTCTGTTAATGTCATAAAATTAATTTTATGCCTTCATTTTTTGAGAAAATTCACGACTTGATCACTCCTTGTAGATCCATAAAAAGGGCTCAAATTAATGAAGTTTATTAGTTATCTCCAGAATGTGTTATGCTGCGATATAACATTGGGTTCAAAAAGATGTGGTAGAAGGTGCAAAGTTGTCAGAAAATGGTTTATGATGGTATAGTTTAAGGATATAACTGGATATACTTTGATATTAAGAGTGTGTTGTTGAATCACTGACTGGATAAGACAAACTCTAGCCATGTCTTAAAAAGTAAAAAAAAATCTATTTTTTCGGTCCATACAAAAAAGCAATCTATCTGTTCTAATCGGCCCTCCTGTAAGTTTGTGTTTTTCATAATGTCACCCTGCTGCACACTTCATATTGACTTTTAAATGGATCTCAGAGACATCCATTATTCATACGGAGATCTGGGCAGCAGCAGACTCGTCTCATCCAGTGACAAATAGTTCCATCAAGCAATCTAAAAGAAAATGTGGTTTCATTTGAGGAGCCAGGACTCCTTGTTTGTATTCTTGCTATTGGCTATTTACTAACCACCTGGGAAAAAAACAAAGGGATAAATCAATAAATACTAACCAGGGATTAGGAATGTTTTAATTTTTTTAAACAGCAAAAATCAAGAACAGAAATATCAGATGTTGTAACGTCCGCTGCTGAGGTGACAAAGCTGTACTTTTACTCTATACTCTCACTCATTTTCTATACCACTTTATCCTGTATTCAGGGTCGCAGGGGCCTGAAGCCCATCCCAGGAGACTTAGTGCACGCGGTGGGGTACACCCTGGACAGGGTGCCAAGCCATCGTAGGGCACACACACATACACTCACTCACACACTACGGGCAATTTGGGAACACCAATCAACCTAACATATCTTTGAACTGTGGGAGGAAACCGGAGTACCCAGAGGAAACCCACCAAGCACGGGGAGAACATGCAAACTCCATGCACACAGAGACGGAAATCGAGCCTGAACCCTGGAGGTGCAAGGTGACAGTGCTAACCATTGCACCACTGTGCCGCCCTGCTGTAGTTTTAAAGCTTAGAAAATTGTCAGCTCGTAATACAACACGGAGGCCAGTGTATAATGCGCACACAGACACACACACAAACACACACACTAACATGGCCAGCACTCCCACCAGCTGTGCCTATGATTAATATTGCCCCGTCAGATTGCGATGAAAAAAGCAGTGTGTGTAATTGCAGTTAAATGGCATGATGCTGGTTGCTGATGCCATGTTTGTATGCAGTCATCTGTCATCTACCCATTAATCTACGTCATGTGACACAGGGCAGAGATGAGCATGGATGATCATGATTTAACACATGCAAACACAAACACACAACTGTAACACTTTCTGCTTAATACAAATGCAGAACTCAACAAAATTGAAGCAACTTGAGATATTTGCTCATGCTTAAAGATATACTCCATCGTTTTTTTCTGTCTCTATAGTGAGTGTATGCCTGTGATCACCACAGACAATAATTTCAACATATGTTCAAAACTTGTTTAATCCAAATTCACACTAATTTTGTTAACTTAACAATTAGTTAACAAATTAGCTCCACTGCTTGGCCAAGAAGACATGTCCTGTCATCGTGGAAAATATGTTACTGTTATTAAAACCTGAAAGAAGAACCGTCAAAGAAGAAATATGACCAGAAAAATAATCATGAATGACTGTGAGGTCACTTAAATGCATGATGAAGTTGCATCATAAAAATTGACAGTGGTTTTCGGCTATGTTTAATAGTAAATGTAAGAGCATTTTCATACGCACACAATGTGATGAGAACTCACAGGACTAAAAAGTTGTGTGGCCATAAGAAAACCACTTGCTGCACACAAAAAAAAGTGGTTTGATTGACCCTATTCCAAAATGATGTGCGCATCAGGGTACGAAGGGAAGCACATGAATTTATACACCCATCATGCATAGTGGCCACTGTACAAGCCTCTAGAGGCAGTGTTATGATCTGGGGTTACTTCAGTTGCTTAGGTCTAGGCTCAGCAATGTTATGTGGCAATAAAATGTCACCTAATGACCTCAATATAGTACTGAATAACCATGGTATCACATATGTAAAGTTTTTTCCCCTGATGGCACAGCCATATTCCAGGACTCAAACTGTGAATGAGTGGTTCTGGAAGCATAACAAATAATTTTCACACTTGAACTGGCTATCACAATGGAGTCCTAACCTAAGCACCAATGAAAGTTTTTGGGACGTGCTGAAGAAGTCTGAATGGTCCGACACTCCCATCATCAATACAAGATCTCAGCCAAAAAAAAAAACGCAACACTGGATGGTAATAAATGTTGTGGAGGTTGCATAACTTTGTTGAAATAATGCCGCAGTGAATGCAACATCATAGCAAAAGGCGATCTAACAAAATATTAAAATGCAAAATGTACAACTTTTTTTTAGGGGGGGCAGGCAGCTTATTGCTGTTTTTCAACCAAAGATGTTCCAGTATTTTATAGTGCCAGACAAGAATAATCTATGATCAGGGACAGGTTTTGAAATGTAGATTATGAATGGCGAATAGTTTCACAATCAGGAACAATGTGACACTTTTTTAATGGATATATTCATTATAGTGTGCTATCTGAACTGAATTTTAATAACCTTCAACAGCTAGTAATTCAGCTTAGCAAGGACATTCATAGCTCAGTGGTAGGTTTCCGGTCCACATTGTGGAAGGTTCAATACCCAGCCACTGGATGCAGGGCATCCCAAGCCGGGATAGAAGAGGGTTGTGTCGGATGTAAAACCTGTGCCAAGTCATATGTGTGAGTATTATTAGGAACAAAATAAAATAATGGGAACAACTGAAAAAACAACAATCGCACTTAGCACAGAGTAAAGAACCATAGTAGAATTCAACATTTTAGCTTTCTATTATCAATCAGTGAATTGTTTTTCTTTCTTTTTTTATTGCAGGGAAACACACTTTTGCTTGTTGTCATCACATCAGGCTTAGATGGAGGACTATGAAAACTGCTGTATGATTCCTGCAGTGACAGATTTCATTCAACTCTTCATGATCTCTTCTGGAACAACCATTCTCATCAGAAAGACCTTAAAATGAAAATAGCGATAGATAAAATCTGTGTGTGTATGTGAGTGTGTGTGTGTGTGTGTGTGTGTGTGTGTGTGTGTGTGTGTGTAGCATTTGTCACTATGTCAGTGTCAGCACCCAGATGGTTAGAAGAGGAGCTGAGTGACAGTCTAATGTACTTGATGCACACAGGGGAAATCTCCCAGTGCTCTAACATGCACATATGCATGCACACACAAAAAAAGAATGTGTGTGTACATGTGGATAAATGGGTAGGGACAATTTGTGTCAACTGCCATTCAAGGCCACACACTCATGCAAACACGCAACTAAATTAAATTAAATTTTATGAATATAGCACTTTTAACAATGGTCATTGTCACAAAAGCAGCTATACAGAACATTTACACACACACACACACACACACACACACACACACACACACACACACACACACACTTCTTTATCCTTGTAAAGGCTTCCACTGCCATAGTTATTACAACAACTTTTTTTTATTATTATTACTAATTGAAAGTTGCTGTTGGTGCAGTTGCGTTTTGTACATCATTAATGTAAAAAAAAATTTTCACTTTTTTTGAGACAGGTGAGTGCTTTTCCTCAAAAACGGTTCAAAAAATGACCGACATGGGGATGAGGTGAAGGAGACACCAAAAAAGCAGAAAAGTTCTCTATTTCAGTGTTAATGCAGATCAGTGGCTTTGTACAGAGTAGCTGTCATCATGAGCTACAGAGCTGACCACACACACACACTCTCTCTCTCTCTGTCTCTCTCTCTCACACTAACACTGTACACAGACATACATTAGTAGCTGCATGTAAGTGTGAGTGTGTGCACATGTGTTTGTGCCTCTTGCATTCCTTTCACAAACAGACAAAAAGCCTGAAGTCTACACACACGAAGGCTTGTTGATGCCACCGTGGATAAATATCTCTGCCTGCTGACAGCCAAGACCATGGAGAGAATCTCTCTTATTTATCTCCTCACACACACACACACACACACACACACTCTCTCTCTCTCTCTCTCTCTCTCTCATACACACACACACAGAAACACAGAGTGGGTGATGGGGGGGATGAGAGACAGCAGATGTGAAGACATGTTAAATTGCCCCTGTGATGTATGGCTTAATGAAGCTCTTGTGTTGATCGCTCTCAGCATTCATCACTGGTCTGGTGAGGGGAAGCCTCTCTCTCTCTCTCTCTCTCTGTCTCTCTCTGTGTCTCTCTCTCTCTCTCTCTCTCTCTCTCTCTCTCTATGTGTGTGTGTGTGTGTGTGTGTGTTTCTCTATTGCTCTCACACCGCACACAGAAATTCTGACAAACTGCAATTTCATTTAACCTTGGAGAGCCGGTACGAACACCTTCCACGGGACGATTTTCAATAAGAGCTGAGGGAAAGCTGTGATTAAACCAGAATGAGACGCACACGCGCGAGCGCACGCGCGCGCACTTCTGCTTTGAAAACTAGGCCGTTATGTCGTGTTTTAGTAGATTTCCTCAGCTCCATCACTTTTATTTCCATTACTAAACAAATACTTCTGTCTCTTTTAATGAAGAAATTCCTTAAACCGTATTTCCCTACTCGCATCACACATCGTGTCCTGCTTGTCCCTCATCCTCGCTCCGAGCGCACCCACTCACCTCTGCCCTATACAAACCCAATTTACGCCTGTTGATGGCGACGCAGGCGTCTGTTGGGTCTGCAGCGAGACAAGGCTGCTGATTGGGATGATCTCCTTATGATTGGACCTATGATTGTGAGAGCTGACCTATAATTCCCTGCAGTCACACGGTGATTCAGTCTGAATGATAAGGGGCAAACCGTGTCACTCACACACACACACACACACACACACACAGATTAACTAGCTATGGCAGGATCCCGCTGATCTTTGTGTGTGCATGCGCGTGCGTGCGTGCATGTGCGTGTGTAATACGGAAACCTTATATTTGGAGCTGCTTGGCTCAGTATTGTGTAACTAAATGAGGAAACTGCGTATACACTTGATTATTTACCATCTTTATCTATAGCAACATTGGATGCTTCATAAATTTGGCTGATCTTTTAATGTCTGGACTGATTTGACATCGTGAAAAGTAAGTAGATATAATCAAGAACAGATCAAATATGTAATAACATTTAATAAATAAAAATGTCATGTGGTGTAGAGAAATACACCACTTTAGGATTCATATTAGACTGTGGCTGTGGTACACATACTGTACACATCTGAGTTAGGGTAAATGCCAACGCTGATTATTTTCATTAAAAAAAAAAGTATATATCATGAATGTAAAAGAAATGTTCAGGAATAAAGAAAAATGGAGACTGAATTTACAAAATACTGATTAATACTAATCAGGTTATGAAGTTAAAACACTTACTTAGTGATATCAGATAGTGGTAAGTTTCTGGATGGAAATGGGGATAATACATGGAATAATAAAATTTGAAATTGTAAATCTATACTACTATTTATTTTTAAGCAGATTAAACCTAGAAATAAAACTTTGGAAAGTAGGCTTCCTCTTTTTAAAAGGTAATAATGGGCAAATAGTTAAAAGCAGAACAGAACACAATTCAGAATAATTTCTATAGAACTATATATAGAACTACTATAGAATCCCCTGCTATACTAATGCACTTTTTAAAAGCTTTCTCAGTAAGTCAGAGCCATGATTGCTTCACATCTGAAACACTGGCCTCCCAGGAACTACTTTAATGGCTCAAACATATGGAAATGGAAATGTGGCAATAACTCTTTTAATGTGAATGTGGTGTTTGTGAATGATTGTGAGTTCAGTATCCGCAGACAGATGTGTCTCTTCTGCAAGTTGGTGACAAGTTATCCATTGATTTTCAAGAATCAAGGATTTGAATGTTCTTTGGAACGACTGCAGTGAGCTACAAGCTACCTCGGGAAGGATAGTCATTCTCAGACGTTTGTATTTCTTTAAAACATTTGCACCATTCAAATGTTTACTGCAGCTTACTGAGTCTTATCGCTGTACTGTGCTTGAAGTCAGAAGTCTCGGTTTGACTTTACATTTACATTACTGCAATTGGCAGAGACATCTGAGCAGTTTAGGACCGTGCACAATGGTCCTACAGTAGCAACTTGGTGGTGGTTTAAATCTGGGACCCATCAGTAGCACAATGCCTTAAGCACTGAGCTACCCCTCATATGTTCAGACACTTTTCCCAGTCTATTTGGTGGTGTACACAGGTTTAATAATTACGTTCTTCAATCCAGATATACAAAATATTTTACTTCTGCAGCTAAAGGGATGTGGCTACAGTTCTCAGGTGAGCTCAAAAATCTTACTAAAATTCCTAAGAATTTTGGTAAAATGCACCGGGTTTCTATTTGACTTGTATGCATAGCGCATGCATGATTCAAATTCATTTCTGCATTCAGAAAAGAGCTTAAGATCTTGCCTAAGGCAAAACGTGACGACTCAAAAGCTCAGAACAAGAAAATCTTCACCTTGAAAACATGTTTCTGATGAAATACTTGTGACGTGATTTTAATGGGCGAGGAGGAGGAAGTTGGTTTCTTGCGTATTTTTAACCCAGGCAAAGGTCACACAGGTACTCAGTATTAACCATAAGAGCTATCCAGGTGTCACTGTTCACTCTTAAAAACAATACAGCAGGAGCCACCATCCTCACTCACTATTTTTGCCATATCTAGTCTCATACTAATGAGAAATCACCACAAATTTGTGCATACATCAGACTCAAAGGTCCAGAATGCAATGGAGATATAGAGCGCAGTTGCTCTCTGATTTATAGCAGAAACTCAACTCAGCTAGTTAGTGAGCTTCAAGGTTGATGATGGTGTTAGCATGAAAGTTGAAGCTTTGTTTAAGCTGTAGGAGTGTACAGATGAGAGAAGTGAGAGTGACAAAATAAAGCACTAAATGAAGCTCGGCCGCATTATTCATTTTAGGTAAACAAACCTACTGTAGGACTAAATCTCATTGGCAGGGAAATATTAGAAATTAAAATTACACTGTGAGAAATGCAGGAAAGGAAACGGTCACTCAAAGTGAAAATAGACATACAGTAAATGTCACTCACATGGGTAAACTTAAAATGTCACCTTGGAATTTCATTTTAAGCAACTTGAAAGATGCTAATAATGATAATAATGTTGATGTTAATTAATAAAAAAAAATTTAAATGCAGGTCGTGTAAGGTTTGTTTGTATACGAGACCTTGCTGTAGCAGTAATAACATTACCTCCACTACACACCCACAACTGATAATTCCTGACCCATGTGACCCCCATGAGCAAGTTTGCACCATTCTGACTAGATTAGCCATCTTCAGTCCTGGCCAATCTTGTTTGAATCAATGCAGTATAAATTATCACCTCTACTTAAGGCTACTGCCTGATTAAAAACAATACACATCCTAGTTAATATATGACAAATCGAGAGAGAGCAAGAGAGTGAGAGTGAAAGAGTGTCTTTTCTCCTCTGGGAAATCTGCAGCTCTGAACTCTAATTAAGCCATTGTAGCTCTCTGGTGGATGCCTGTTTATTCACTCTGGGCCAACACAGACAGGACACAGGAGGTGTCTCTCACGCTAATGAAATGACACTGTCGCTTTATTCAATATAGGAATGAAGCCTTGGGTTATTAAGAGATGGCTTCTCTATATGCTTCTTTGCTTGTGCCAAAAGCCAAAGCTAAGAGATTCTCAGGATCAAGGGAAGAAATAATAGGAAGAAATAATATTCAGTGTGTTTATCAGCACATTTCAAACAAATTTTATCTTCACATACAGTATCTTCCTATATATTGGATTATATCTGCCCCTACATAATACTTTCTACTGACAGGTAGCCTTCGTGAATATGATATGTGGCCACTCCTTCTTACCGCTCCGTGAGCTGAGTCGTCTGACACTTTTTTTTAAATCTTTCATCTCATTCCTTACGCATCACTCCCTCTCTCTGCTGATGATAGACAGCGAATAACTTCCGCCATTATGTCCCCGGGACGAGAAACAAGGCCTCTCAAGAGGATAATTACAGGAAGCTGTCGGTCCATCTCCTCCTCATCCACACACACATACACACACACATTTACACTTGCTTACACATGCTGACACAGCTGCAAACCCTGTTTCTGTCTAAGAGCAAACTGAGAACAGACAGAAACAGGTCAGACTGCTTACACCATACAAAAGAGGCCACTGAAACCAACTTTCCTACTTGGTAGCATGCCAAATTTTATGGTAAAGTAAAATCAGGTTTTCACCGCGTTGTTTATGGAGTGAGGCAGAATTAAACTCTAACTTTAGGTTAACAGGTTAATAATACACCTGCAAACAAAAATTGTCTCCTACTAACAGAAAGTTAATAAATATTTTATATTATTTCAGGACAAACTGCATCACCTTGACACTGAACTGTTGTAGTGTGGAATTTCATAAATACATTCAATGAAACCCAGTCCATTACAGAACATCATGCACACACATTCACACCATGTTACACATCTATCAGCGGTTAGGGCAGTCAAACCAACTGCTTATATGTTTTTTTGTCATGTAGAAGGAAACTGGAGGAACCCCCCTTACCATCTAGAATGTGATTCTGCACAGGTGGTAACCTGAGTTCATGATCAAACTCAAGGCTCTGGATCTGTGAAGCAGCATCTGAAACATTTTATAGTTCACTTAATCAAAACAACAAAATAATGATGCTATTATTATTATTGTCATATTATTAGCATATTATCTCCTGTTGCTTTACTGTGACTACTCATGTAGTACAGGGGAAAAACACTTTAAATACTACAGTGAATATCTTTTTTTACTTTACAGAAACTGGTCAGAATTTGGATTGGCAAGAGTTATATCAAGGGTGGCATTGTTCATGCCTTGAACCTAATGAAATACCTTAAACTATTAAATATGCTTATTATATTATGTTAGGTTATGTTTTATATTATTACATATGTCATTATTAGTATTATATGTTTGTGTTTGAATTGTTTAATTGTTTGTAGTATATGCACTGTGTTCTCAAAAACACATGGGGTCATACATGATCGTGTATTGAAAAAAGTTGTATTCCGAAGAAAATCACAGCTCCTAAATGAAACTATATATAGCAAAAAATAATTTCATTATAATGGGGAGAGGGTTAAAACTCGAATCTTTTGATTGAAATTAAATAAAATACCTTGAGGTGGAATATTGAGAGATTCAGAGTTGTTTTTTTTATTTTCAGATTATAAAAGTAACAAACAGTGGAAGAAAACGACGAGATGAATAATCAGTCAACAAGGAAATAAAAAAGACAAAGTTACCTGTGCGGTATATGATACGTTTTATGTAGAATTTTGCAGCAGCAACAACAACAAATAAATAAATAAATAAAGAAAGAAAGAAAGAAAATGCTTTCTTGTCACGTTTTATGGTTTATAACTTTTCAAAGTCAATTTTATGAAAAGAAAAGTGACATCTAAACTCTCCAGTGTAAAAAGAAAAGATTGTGTCTTGAGCTCGGTGATTATTTAATCTTCAGACATTAAATTTTTACATTGCATCAAGGATTTTGTCACAGTGATTCTAAGACACTTTCTACAGGATGCTGATGGTTTCGCCTGAATGATTTGACAACTATGTTTAACCCTCTAAGAATAAAAAAAAAACACTAACGACTGGGAGAACATGCTGTATGTATTATTATAATAATAATAATAATAATAATGACAACAAACACAACGGATACTAATACGTGATTCTTTGAGCTTTTATTATGCGGAGCAGAGTGTGCGTTTGTTAAGACTATAACCTGAGTGAGCTTGGTGGTCATCTCTGTACGAGTCATGTTGTTTGTGGGCTCCGTGTGATATTTTATAGCCTGCTATTTCACGCAACGTTGCGCGCGCTAATTTCTTTATGATGGGCAGCTAATTGCATGGCGGTTAATTACAGCGGTTTGAGTAGTGCGCTTTCATTAGAACAAATATTTTTATTAGCATGTATTTGAGATCTAAAAATAAATATATAATAGGAAAACGCAATATTAAACAAAGAAAATGCATATAATTATGCTTGAGATCTAGGGTATTTAAAAATCCGAATTGCTTGAATGACCAGAATAAAAAAAAACTTGCATTGCATTAGAAGAATTTTTAAGCATGCATCAAAACAACAATTAAGTCGCCCTCTTGCCATTTTTTCCTGACATTAAAGCCAGGCTGGCATTTTTCTTCCCCCGCAGAATTGTTCGAAAGCACGCGAATCGCGCTGCGTTTTGTCCGCGCGCGCTGGTCCGTGATAATGCGCTCATTATGAAGCCACGAAGGGAACAGGTTTCAAACGGGGATTCACGAGCGCGATATCCACCGCCATCCGTGTGGGAATAGAAGAGCTGAAAAGACGGAACATCTGTTCCGGACCGGCCTGCCGTTTAGCTCAACCTGTACACCGGGCTTTGAAGTTTGCGACAGGGGTGAATGATGGGGACCTTATGGCACTGTAGATGCATGAGAAAATCATTAAGGACTGCACACACACACACACACACACACACACACACAAACAGAAAGAGACATAGAATGTGTATGTGTGTGTGAGAGAGAGTCTGGCTTGGGGAAATGTTGCATATGTTATTAAACATCACAGTGCAAATTTTGTGCAAAGTTTTACCTTGTGGTTGTTTTAAAAAAACAGTAAACGTTTTCTTTGTATGTGTGCGCAAGCGTTTTAATAACTTTAATTTAACAAGAAAGTTTCCCAAATCTACACTATTGAGATTCACCAAAGCAAGTAATTAGCGGAGAGACATTTTAATGTAGCCTATACCAAGTCTAATTGGAGAAAAGTTCACTAGATCCTCCTTAGATTATTTCAACAAAGATTTTGCAGCTCGTAGACTCAGTCAAGAACCATGTGAACACTACGGTTACAGAAGGTAGTTAAAGAACAAAATATAAAATTATTCTTTAGAGGATCAAAAACGTCATTTTCTATGGCAAAGCTCTAAACCCCAATTTCAACATTTACGTATATTCATAAATGAAAGATATAAGTTATAATGTTGATTAAAAAAAGATGCAGTCAGGATTAAAGAGTCCAACAACTGCGAGAATTTTTGGCTCATTCTAATAAAAAATATTTAGAGTTGTCGATTTATCACAGTAATATTAACTTTTTTCATTCAAAATGAATAATTATTAGGAACTGTTGTGCAAAATGTAGGCACAACGGGTCATCATACATAAACATAACACCATCATAACAATAAATAATGCAACATTTTCGCACATTTTCTCACTGTCCACTGGTCACACGGGACCCAGTCTGATGTCCAGATAAAGATAAAGGGATTTAATAGACTTTGTCTTTTATTTTGCTCTGTAACCAGTTTGGTCAGGGTCGAAAAGGATACACGTCATATCAGGCAAATAAAACCACGCGTGATTAAAACACGCCACTTTATTAAATTTGAATTTCAAATGAAATGTAGGCTGTCGGCGTGAAGAGCATGTTAATGCGTTCAGTTCGGTTCAGTGTGCTTTAGGAGACTCGCGTGTACATATCATTTTATTTGCCCTTTATTATTCTTCTGTAGTCAATTATTATTATTATTATTATTATTATTATTATTATTATTATTATTATTATGCTATTCGTAAATACCTATAAATTGAGAAAAGAGAAAAATGAAAAGAAGATTATACCCACTTAAAATGTTCCTTGTTCTATAAAAGAAAAAAAAATAGAAGAAAAAAATCTGACAAACAAATTAAGGGTGCCGATATAGATATGTGTGTTGTGTTTTTTGTTGTTGTTTGTTTTGTGTTTTTTAGTTGTTGCTGTTTTGTCCCTATAAACGATATGTAGAACTCTGCCACAGAAGATTTCCCATTCACACAAAAAAATAAACTTTCTACGCAGATCTAAAGGATTTAAAAACCTTTTGAGTATCACTTTGTATAAATTAAACAAACTTCTAAAATAATGGGAACGTTCACCTTAATGTAAATGAAGTGAAAAGCAAAGGGGGCAACAAGGATGAGGTTAATGCTTTTTTCCTCTCTTTTTCATATTTGACGCGGTCGTCCTGCCGCGTGCACTCCCACTTCCGCCCCTTGGGCTGGCCGACCACGCCCTCACAAGGCACAATGACCCGTGAGCCCCACTTCACAGATTACACATAATTATTAGGATCCGTGTATGAGTACTGACATAAAAGCAGACATTCTTATAAAAAAGGTTTACCCTAAAACGATAAACACTCTGTATGATTATTCAGTTTGGAAGAACCTATAATGATTCCCTGCAGAAAAAAAAATCAACATAGTGCTTTATTATCAAAATGAACATATTTTTTTTTTTTGCTCGAAGAGCAGAGACGTCAGCGGTGATGACTTCACGACTTCCTCGAATCTGATTGGTTGACAGCCGAGCCTGTGGAACTTCAAAGCCAGAGAGGAACTACAACTGCAGTGGGAAAGGGGCGGCGAGCGCCAGTACATGACAATACTGCTTAAAAAATCTAAACAACAAGAACAAGTGCGTAGTCTATAAATGTAAAGGTATTCTCAAAGTTTGACAGTTCTGGGATGGCAACTTCACTTCTAGGGGTAAGTAAGAGCTTACTATTTCTGAATGGCATTTTCATTTTCGTTTTTCCAAAGGTAGTTTGCTTTGCTCATTGTTGAAAATGTTCAGAAGTTTGAAATATACCTGAACAGTTGTGATAAAAAAAACTACATTTAAAAGGCGAAAGATGTTACATTTACTTGTGCAATAGTTACACTACATTTGATTTCTCTATTACATAAAGCGTGTTTTTTTTGGAGGGAATATGCTACTAATAAAAACGTGCATATTATAGTATAATAATTTTCTATTCAAAATGATCTTATATATTTTGAAAATATTGTACTGAGACAATATTTCTTTCTCTTTGGCTTAACATGCTTCTACTTGTTGTCTGTAATCACTCCAGGAAGAGCCCAAGTTTGGATCTACTCCTTTAGCCATGCTGGCTGCAACCTGTAACAAAATCGGCAGCCCGAGTCCTACATCTGCCATGATATCGGACAGCGCTTCATTTGGGAAAGGCTTCCATCCTTGGAAAAGAGGCTCTCCGGGAAGTTGCAGTCTCGGCTCGAGTTTGTCATCCCGAGGCGGGAGCGGCCTGGCAGAGACATTTAACGCAAACGGTTCTCCAGTTTCCAGCGCTTTCTCACTAACTGCCAGCAGTGCGTCCGGCAGCCCCTTCGGGAGCGATTACTCCGCGTTTCAGACTTCTGTATCCATCTCAGGCGGATCTCAGGAGCCAAGCTCACAGCCCGTGTTCATCTCCAAAGTGCACACCTCCGTGGACAGCCTTCAGGGCATCTACCCGAGAATGGGCGTCGCGCACGCGTACGACTCTTGGTTCAAATCGGGTATCGCGGCTGGGGACGTGAGCGCGTCGGCCGGCGCGTCGGCTTGGTGGGACGTAGGCACGGGTTGGATCGACAATCCACTGGGTGCCAATGGCCTCCAGACCTCGCTGCATTCTCCGTTAGGAGGCTACAACTCGGACTACTCGGCAGCGCTGGGCCACTCCGCGTTCAGCGCCGCTTCATCGCCGCACCTGCTCGCCGGCGGGCAGCACTTAGTGGACGGGTTCAAGCCCGTATTGCCGGCCTCGTATCCAGACTCTAGCACGAGCTCAGTAGCTGGCGCTAGCGGAGCTGTCCTCACCGCATCGCCCGCTGTAACCCTTGCTGGCTCTCCACGCTCGTCTGCGCGACGTTATGCAGGTAGGGCGACCTGCGATTGCCCAAACTGCCAAGAGGCTGAACGACTCGGACCTGCAGGAGCGAGCCTACGGCGCAAAGGGCTGCACAGTTGCCACATCCCTGGCTGCGGTAAAGTCTACGGCAAGACGTCTCATCTGAAGGCGCACTTGCGCTGGCACACGGGAGAGCGGCCGTTCGTGTGCAACTGGTTGTTTTGCGGCAAGAGGTTCACACGCTCCGATGAGCTCCAGAGGCACTTGCGCACGCACACCGGCGAGAAGCGTTTCGCCTGCCCCGTGTGTAACAAGCGCTTTATGCGCAGCGACCATCTAAGCAAACACGTGAAGACGCACAGCGCCGGCGGCACCGAAAATCCAACATCGAACGTCGGTGTGTGCAAAAAGGGTAGCGACACCGACAGTGAACAGAGCGCGCCGGGCAGCCCTGCGTGCCAGTCTCCAGATAATCCTGCGCATTACGGATCCAGTCCAGACGGCAAGCACGAGCGGCCACAATTCAATCAACTGAACAATCTGAATTTGTAAAATACACGGTAAAATTGCGTTAAGGCTCTGTCAGTAAGACGAACTGTATCGAACCAGTACAGAACGTGCGTAACGAAAAACATTTTTAAAAATGTTACCTAATATTTTATCTTAAAGTCTCAGGTGTCTTCATAAACACAGGCCAGGAGCAGTAACCTACACTGTAAAAGCCTGGAGACCGTGCGTCAAAGAAATTTCATTGAAAAACACGCTTCTGTTTACTGTATATATGTGTTGAGGTTTACTATGGAATATCTTGTTTGATTTAACGATACTGAGGCACTTTACTCTTCATATTTAAAAACGGTTTACTTTATGGTAAACTGATCCACCATCAACTCAGCAAAACAGCACTGAGTGTATCTGGTATTTTCAAAACCTTGAATGGTGTTTGGATGGAAACAAAAATCGATTAAATGTTGCTTAGTTATCAGTGAAGGCATTAATGGCCTTTAGGACATTTGTGAAATGTACTCAAGCAGATTTAAAAAAAAAAAAAAAAAAATCAAATACCAGTGTGGTTTTGTACTGTAGTTTTTTCATTTCTTTGTGACTCGAAACTGCTCAGATTTTTCCCCACAGTGCGCCGAAATGTTCAGTTTCTCCTGGAAAACAAACTGAAAAGTTGTACATAAAGTGTCTCTCAGTTTTATTTATCCATGAGGTTGAACTGTACTTTGAAGTCACTTTGGATTTATATTTATGATTTTAGAATAGGATCATTTATATCAGGTTGTTAATCTTTTTTTTTTTTATTTAATCATTTTTGTTTGTTTAATTTAATTGCGCATGTGTGTTTGTATTTACTGACGATTGGTTTTAAGGTTAATATCTCTTAATAAAGTCAGATTGAATTTGACTGCAAACTAAATTCAGTTCTTTTGGTCTCCTGCAGCTATAAAACGAGTCAAGAAAAATCCTAAATTACTGTGCTGCTTTATGACGTGCAGCTATCTCGTTAATTAAAAGTTAATTAAAACTTTATTATTTAAATAACTATTAAAACAATTGTAAAGCACATGTCATTGTGAGTGTTAAGTTCAGTTTTGAAAGTGTTTCATTGCAAAATATCGCATTTTATATAATTGTCAAATGATGTAGCCTATATAAGAATTATGACTGGAGTGTACTACAGTGTCTAAAAAAAAACTTACCTTATTTGGGCATGGCTTGGTTCCTTTAGTTATCAACGCTCAGCCAGGTTATTTCATGTTTGAGGCTTTGTACAATAATAATAATAATAATAATCATAATAATGTTACCAGGTTGGATTTTCTCCCTACACAAATCATGTATGGTAAAGTCCTTGCTTAAAACGCATTAAATTTGTCACTTTATTTAATAATAAAAAAAAATATGAATAAAATAGAAAATAAAAAAAAAGAATAATAATCGCAACAAAAATTACAAGTACAACAATCTATCGACAGTCTGGACGTCATTTTAATAACTTAATCAATCTATACAGCAAAACCGCATTTATTTGGATGTCTTTAATGCAGAATAGGATCATTTGTTATATATATTTTAAAAAATACTGGGATAGTCTGTGTGTGCGTGTGTGTACGCGCGCGCGCGTGTTGGAGGGGGGTCGTTTGAACAAAAATCAAATGCATGTGCAGGACAGTTAGCTGAAGAAGGTTAGTGCGGTAAAGTTGTGTCGTTGGAGATTTATTCATCCAGAAACTTCAAATCTGTGTGTTTCCAACTTTACCGCAATGTTTACCGTTTAGTAATGAAAAAGAGAGAGTAAAGTACTTGGTTTTGTATCTCGTAGTGTGTTTTTGCAAAGTCTGCATTTCCTCTGCCTGGATATTCTCTGTTCATCTAATCTACTGGGCACTCTCAGTCTGGACACAGCACGGAAAAGAAAAAAAATTCTTTTAAAAAGCTAGAAAAGTTGGAGTGACCACGAAATAGTGTTTACATATTGTTTGACTTATAAGTTTTACAATCGCTGCTGAAGCAAAGATTAGAGATAAGAGACTTATATATTGCCAACTATCCTATAAAATAACATTATATGTTATTAGAACATGCACATTGATTTAAAATGCTGATTTGGAGATCCTTCATCTTCACTGAATGATAATTATCAGCGTTTTTCTCATTTAGTTTGAATATTTGAATAATATAGAATGCAGGATTTTATTATTATTATTATTATTATTATTATTATTATTATTATTATTATTATAACAATAATAACAATAACAATGACAATAATAACAAAAACAACAACATTTCAACCATATAATAATATTATTATAATAATAATTTAACCTTATTGTGACAACAAAAAGCCACGCCCCAAAAACACATCACCACTATAAAATCGTATAAAAATCAGTCAGTATATGCCACTTATGATATCATATGATATATATTTTACATGCAATTTACTGTTTCGGAAGACGCCAAAAAAAGAAATCAAACTTTATTTGCTTTTTCCGTGTTATCTTGGCGCCCTCTGGTGACGCAAAAAAGAAGCTGTTGGAATACATTGTTTCAAATATACGGAGATCCACAGAGGCAGATCCTATCCGTAACAAATGAATGCAGCAGAGAACAAACTTTTATAAACACAGAATATATTCTGCTTCATTTTTCAAAACTCCAAACACTTCATTTTACCATATATAATGGTAACAGAATAATAACAACTAATCTATTCACATTATAGATAATTCTAAAACAATTGATCAGAGACCAATTTATGGCAGTTTAAATTCACTATATGAGACTGTCAAGGGGACACACGGTGGTGGAGTGGTTGGCACTGTTGCCTTGCACCTACAGGGTCTGGGTTTGATTCCTGACCAGGGTTGATTCTGTGTGATTCTGTTGATTCTGGAGTTTGCATGTTCTCCCCATGTTTGGTGGGCTTCCTCCGGGCACCCTGTTTCCTCCCACAGTCCAAAAACCTCAGATTAGGATAACTGGTGCTCCCAAATTGCATGTAGATTGTGGGTATGTGTAACCTGAATACAGAATACAGTGGTATAGACAATAAGTGAGAACCCTGAATACAAGATAAAGCAGTGTAGACAATGAATAAGTGAGTGTGTTGGTTGTCTCTTTAAAAAGTCTGAATTCCAGAAATTGATATGTCTTCTGATTGATCCCTTGCCATAATTGGGAGTTAATTGGTAGCACAATGTAATTATTTAGATAGCACAGTTATGACCTTCATTAAATGAGATACTCCAAGCACTTCATCAAAAACATGGATGATCACCAATCTGGTTCATCCTTAGGATCAATTTCCAACCAACAGCTACTTCAATTAAAGGATGCAGGCTGTTTGTCAGTACAGTGTATTACAAAAACTACAGCAGGGGGTAGAGATTTTTCTTACAAAGCCCCAAAGTTATGAAATGGCCTTCCAATTGATGTTCGCGACTCAGATTCTGTCTTAGTATTTAGTTTTAAGCTGAATTTCCTACATCATTCAATAATGAACTGGACTCTATATTAACTTAAAAACATCATGTTATATCGGGCTGCCTAACACAGTATACTGTAACTGCGAAACAGTTCCTACTATAACCCAATTGAGGTTGGGTTCCATGTTGAGTCTGGTTCCTGTTAAGTTCGTTTCCTATTGCCATCTCAGGGAAGTTTTCTTTGCTATCGGCTTGCTCATCAGTGACAATCTGATCATTTTGATTCATAAAAATTTTCGCACATTTCATACACATTTCCATAATTTTCTTTTGATTCTGTAAAGCTGCTTTGTGACAATGACCATTGTTTAAACCGCTATACTGTACAAATAAAATTAAGTTACATTTCCGGGTCTGTGCATGTGGAGTTTTCATGTTCTCCCCATGCATGTTAGGTTTCCTCCTGTTACTCTGGTTTCTTCCTAGTCCAAAGACAGGCAGAATAGACTAAATTGCATGTAGTAGGTGAATGAGTGAGTGAAGGTGCGAGTGTGCATGCTTGTGACCTGCGAAGGATTGGAACCCCATTCAGGGTATACCCTGCCTTGTGCCCCCTGGGATTCCCAGATAGACTCCAAGACTTCTGTGTCTCTGACCAGAATAACCGGTATAGAGAATTAATAAGTGAGAGTGATATAAATAATGAAATTGACATGTCTACCTACATAAACAATACACTTTATGGATAATATTTGTAATTGCATATTGTGCTACCAACGGGCTTTATTAATGCAACAGCTGATGAAAATCAGGTTCTCCCTCTTTATTAATAAGCAAATAATAAGTAATATGAAAACAAAACAGTGCAAGTGATGGGATTTTTATTGAAACAATGTATTTAAAATCAAATCAAACAACAGAACAACAAAAGTGCTGTGAACAGGAATAATGCCCAATTGTTCAGTGATCTGCCTGGCGCACAAACTATCAATGGTTGCATTGTGTTCAAGTACAAATCTACTGATTTAGTGTTTTATATATAACTAATGCTTTTGAAATATGGACTAATAGCACTTAATTCCTTAACTTCAACATTCTACTAAGCAGTAAAAAAAAAAGCATCTATAATTAACAAAAATAAACGATATTAAATCAATAAATAAACAACTTAGTGTCAAGAACAACATTTGATTGTAAACAGTGTTGAAACTAGTCTACGACAAAAGAAAGACTGGAATGTCCAACAGACCTCAGTTCTGTATCAGTACTGCATCAGCTCATGGAAATGGAGCATCGCTGGAATTCAGTAGTTTGACGCACACAAGTGCAGCTCACTTGGCTATTCACATTTTCAAATGCGCGCACACAGACACACACACACACACACACACACACACACACACACACACACACACACCTCGTAAGAGTACCCCAAGTGACCACGGACCCAACATGAACCACCCATACAGTAAAATTCCAGTTTTTTACAGCACATCCCAAAGTAAAGTATTATTTGAGATGGACAAAGTGCAGTTATTACTGTAAGTATGACCCACTCAACTAAACTGTACATTACATCTGAATCAGATGCTCTACATAGCTGTAATACACACATTTATACATAGTAACTATGCAATTTGTTAAATGTGGACCCACAGAAACCACGATTAAACACATATCCCACAGATTTCCAAAGGTGGTCCAGGGAAACCCATCTGTCTAGAACATTTTAGTGTTTTCTCATCTTTAACAAACATTTCTGTACCTAACATTCTGAAACACTAGATCATGCAAAACAGGGGGGTCTCTATGTCCACGAATAAGACCCGGTTATGTAAGTACCTACTGTAAATGCCACTCTAATTCAAAATATTTCTTGGTCCTGTCTAATCTCCCACAAGATGGCAGTCTAACGCAAGCTAAACAAAACTGGCTTAAACTTGAGGTCTGCTATGGCTGTGACGTAGTGCTGAAGGAAAAAATCTTAGTGTTACATTGCGACAAACTGACTTAAATAAACACTACAAACATAAATAAAACCTTAACTTATTTTTAACTTAATAAAAAAAAAAAATCCAGTACCATTGCTCATCCAAGAACATAAATATGCAGAGGTCAATTAATAGCAGGGGCTGTATGAAGTATATTTAGTACTAGAAGTACCAAACAGACCAAAATAAAGATGCACCTCATGCACAAAAACTGAAATCAACTCCAAAACCACAAAAACCATGGAGTGTGCTTTCCGCATTCATTTGCTTATTGCTCTTGCTCGCATCCTTTCTTTCTTTCCCTCTGCCTGTCAAGGACAGATGTCACGCAGGGGCATTTTGTGAATGTGAATGTGCATCTCCACGGGGTGCTCATGGAGACAGTCGCGCCTGTAGGTTATCGTCTTCTCGCTGGAGGTGGGTGCATAGGATGGGTTCTGTGATACAAAATAATTCAAATCATTAATACAATACACATGTACACAGTTTTCACAAATGTGCGCTGTGCAATAGAGTGTAGTAAGTGACATATGAATGAGCATGTATGTAGTCTCAAATGTGGTCATGTGACAAAAACATGGATTATTAGGGAAGCAATGAAACACTCCCAGGCATGCTGTCACAAGAAAATAATCATGAACATGGTTGTGTGATGCAGCAAACTTTGTAAAGTAACTATTGCCACACAGTAATGTTTTATTTTATAATAACTTACCCCAAAGTGTTAAATTTCTCTTATAACATCGCAATTTGCCAATGCTTACAATTTTTATTTATTAATTAATCATGCATACCTTACAAAAAAAAAAAATCACTTTTCTAACCCAATTATTATTAGCCTTAGATTATATAGATTAGTCCCTAAAGCGAGTATAATATGCTAAAATGAACAAATTAATGTAATCATATGCCTGTGAAAGATACTGTTATAGAGAATTATCCAGCACTTTCTGACCACTCAGAATTGAGAAGTCGACACTGCCATTGTGTAAATGCAGTCATTCCTTTCAGACTTCCTTAATCTAGCTGTGCTTCTTTGTGTATTTAATTTCTTTTATTTTTTTAAAATAGATATTTTTTTGTTAGCTTTAATTTCTTAGAATTTACAACATTATTTTCATTATTTATAGAAATCCTTATGGTGCAACAATCAGACCTTTTATCCATATATACATGTATAACAACAACAAACACGAAGGGCATTCAAGTCAAATTGGGACTTTTGATTCTGCAGAATAACAGAACACCAAAGGACTTCTGTTTTTGCAGGACGATACACAAACTCATACTCAAACTCATACTGCCCACTGCACCACTTGCACAAACTCGGTTAGGATTTATTATCACATCCCTGTACAGTCCTAATCTCGCTCCAAGCCATTTTCCACATGTTTTGGTCATTGAAGGAGTTCCTGGGAGGCCAGCGCTTCAGATGTGAAAGTCCCTGAGAAAACGTTCTACCTTCATGGTATCCCTCTACTAGTGAAACACTGGGATGAGTGCATTAGTCTAGAAGGAGATTATGTAGAAAAATAACGGGAGTTTTTAATCTCATAGCTTTGTTCTGTATTCTGCACAACCAAAAGACTTGAACATCTCTTGTATATTTCGAACACTGCATACATAATTTCAGCTTTTAAATAATGATATTTTTTATCATCCAGCTCATTCTTTCTCACTCACCCAGACAAACACACACCTTACTGCTGACGTCATACTGCTCGACGAGGTGCCCCCTCAGCGACCGGTTCTTGCCACGGAGTAGCAAACGCACTACAGCCAGGATTCCCAGACCCAGAACCACAGTGAGGAGGAAAACGCTGAGGAAGGTCTTAAAGTATCGGTAGCTAGACACACACTCTGAGAAGACAAAGGATAAAACAATTTCAATATCACATGTGGGAATAAGATATGACAATTCATTCTCTTTCTAATACAATAACCATAAATAATGATGATGATATTAAATAATAACAAACATACAGTGGCTTGCAATAGTATTCGGCCCCCTTGAACTTTTCCACATTTTGTCACATTACAGCCACAAAAGTGAATAAATTTTATTGGAATTCCACGTGAAAGACCAATACAAAGTGGTGTACACGTGAGAAGTGGAACGAAAATCATGATTCCAAACATTTTTTACAAATAAATAACTGCAAAGTGGGGTGTGCGTAATTATTCTGCCCCCTGAGTCAATACTTTGTAGAACCACCTTTTGTTGCAATTACAGCTGCCAGTCTTTTAGGGTATGTCTCTACCAGCT
Organism: Channallabes apus; assembly: GCA_030522415.1. Lineage (NCBI taxonomy): Eukaryota > Metazoa > Chordata > Actinopteri > Siluriformes > Clariidae > Channallabes > Channallabes apus. The sequence goes on from CM060127.1 coordinate 16,834,891, forward strand.
TTGCACATCTAGAGACTGAAATCGTTGCCCATTCTTCTTTGCAAAACAGCTCCAGCTCAGTCAGATTAGATGGACAGCGTTTGTGAACAGCAGTTTTCAGATCTTGCCACAGATTCTCGATTGGATTTAGATCTGGACTTTGACTGGACTATGTTTTGTTTTAAACCATTCCATTATTGCCCTGACTTTATGTTTAGGGTCGTTGTCCTGCTGGAAGGTGAACCTCCGCCCCAGTCTCAAGTCTTTTGCAGACTCCAAGAGGTTTTATTCCAAGATTGCCCTGTATTTGGCTCCATCCATCTTCCCATCAACTCTGACCAGCTTCCCTGTTCCTGCTGAAGAGAAGGACCCCCAGAGCATGATGCTGCCACCACCATATTTGACAGTGGGGATGGTGTGTTCAGAGTGATGTGCAGTGTTAGTTTTCCACCACACATAGCGTTTTGCATTTTGGCCAAAAAGTTCCATTTTGGTCTCATCTGACCAGAGCACCTTCTTCCACATGTTTTCTGTGTCCCCCACATGGCTTGTGACAAACTGCAAACGGGGCTTCTTATGGTTTTCTATTAACAATGGCTTTCTTCTTGCCACTCTTCCATAAAGGCCAACTTTGTGCAGTGCACGACTAATAGTTGTCCTATGGACAGATTCCCCCACCTGAGCTGTAGATCTCTGCAGCTCGTCCAGAGTCACCATGGGCCTCTTGGCTGCATTTCTGATCAGCGCTCTCCTTGTTTCGGCCTGTGAGTTTAGGTGGACGTCCTTGTCTTGGTAGGTTTACAGTTATGCCATACTCCTTCCATTTCTGAATGATCGCTTGAACAGTGCTCTGTGGGATGTTCAAGGCTTTGGAAATCATTTTGTAGCCTAAGCCTGCTTTAAATTTCTCAATAACTTTATCCCTGACCTGTCTGGTGTGTTCTTTGGACTTCATGGTGTTGTTGCTCCCAATATTCTCTTAGACAACCTCTGAGGCTGTCACAGAGCAGCTGTATTTGTACTGACATTAGATTACACACAGGTGCACTCTATTTAGCCATTAGCACTCATCAGGCAATGTCGATGGGCAACTGACTGCACTCAGACCAAAGGGGCTGAATAATTACGCACACCCCACTTTTCAGTTATTTATTTGTAAAAAATGTTTGGAATCATGAATGATTTTTGTTCCACTTCTCACGTGTACACCACTTTGTATTGGTCTTTCACGTGGAATTCCAATGAAATAGATTCATGTTTGTGGCTGTAATGTGACAAAATGTGGAAAAGTTCAAGGAGGCCGAATACTTTTGCAAGCCACTGTATGTGTCTATTTAAAAAATTTAATAAAAATCATACAGAAGGAGACAACGATGATTCTAATATGTAAATGTTTCTACAGCGTCTATATCTGGTGTCAGCAGATTGTCACTGTCAGACATAAAGCTGTAAATTTAATTTAATTTATGTCCAACACAAAATTGAAGAGAGTCTGGTGAGGGAGCAACTCTTTGTAACAACATTCAATACAACTACCTTATAGACAAAATAATGTACCATATGAACATTAAATTCTCAGTTTGGATTATCAGAAGGTTTTGCGTAGCTCAGACAGCTGTTCTGGCAGTGAAATGACCAAATGTTTTTAATAAATAATGGTGACCTTTGGAGTCATTACAGGAACTCTGATTTGATAATTTTGTTGTAAAAGCAACAACACATGTAATCAGTTTGGCCTTGGATGTGACATAGTGTAAGACTGAAGATTAACCACTGGAAACTTAACAACAACATTGGAAAGATAAAACAGCAGCCTCCATTTTGATGCAGACCCAAAACCCAACAAAGAGAAAAACAGTGCCAGGACTTAAATCCATTCATAAGCAGCAAACTGTGCAGAAAACAAGAACATGTTTACTTCATCATCAGGGAAGATGTCAGAAACAGCTGGACAGTGAAAAGCTGTGGGACACACGCTGGATAGAGCTGAGACCAAGGCTCTGACCGGAACTGCTGGTGCGCAGCAGATTTCGGCCATTTATAGATCAGCAGCCGCTGTCAGCTGTGTTATCAGAGATTGTGAAATCCAGTAGGCTTGGCATCGAACTGCTACTCCACATACAAAGAGGCTAAAGTAGTGTATTGACATTTCAGCCTGTTGCCATGGTGATCTGGCAGCAGAGACAGGGAGAGGGAAATTGGGGAATGTCAAACTCATTGGGAGGGGACAGGGAGGATGCGCATACACACACATACACACACACACACACACGCGCGCACACACACATGCGCACACACACACACGCGCGCACACACACACGCGCGCGCACACACAAAAGCCTGATTGTTTGAAGACCTCAAACCCAGGCTAAGAACATAGCCTCTGTGACATTTGTAGGTGAAAGACCATGAGACACAAGAAAAGAAAAGTATTAACAACAATACCATCTCCACAACTCTCACACAGTCCATGATTCAGGCATCACAATGACACCATAATCGTTACATGATGAGTGTGGGATGAGAACAGAAAGGCACACAGATGTGTGTTCACACTTAATGTCATGCTTTCAGAATGGATCAGAAAATGAAAGAGAGAGATAGAGAGAGAGAGAGTGTAGAAGAGCAGATCTATAATTTACCAGCATGCTTGCTGATCCGTAGCTGTGGCCCGCGTAAGGCCATGTCCACGTGGAACCTGATGACGCACTGCTCCCTGCTGTGGTACAGACAGTACTTCCCCCTGATCAGCTCTGCATGAGACGGAGAACTCTATGCAGTTAAAGTTCATCTGAGTTACCTTTTATATATTCCAGATGCAATATGAATGTAATATACTACTATAAACATATACAAACAGATTGACAGCAAAGTGAGATAACTCCTGTTTTGCAGTTTTTAGAAAAATCACCTTTTTTTCAACTTTTTCAGAAACTGACAAAGGATATTTTCTGCATGATTTCTTTGAGTCACGAACGTGCCAGAACTGTTTGGGTCATGTAAGTATGTATTTTGTGTGATTTTGCAATAAGCTGTAACTCCACCTCCTACTGTTTTGACATGTATGGATATATCAGCCTGCTGTTGTGTTTGTGGTTATTTAAGTATGAAATTTATCAATTATATTTATCAATAATATGTTGGTTGGGTTTTAATAAAACTATAGCAAACTCGTGCCTTGATGGACAGAACAGGAAGTAGTGGCACTGGATTAATCGGATATTAATCAAAACCTTTTTAATTGTAAAGACTGCTAAAGATCATGAGAAGCATTATGAGCAATTTAAAAACTTTAGTCATCAGCCTCGTCCTATACCAGTTTCAGTTTCACTTTGGTACTTTATTCTGGCAACCTCAATGCTTTAGAAGTAATGAAAACCTTGAGTGTCAAACATAATAATTTGTCAAAATTAGTAAAAAGCCGAAACTTGTGTTCTTCGTTTTCTACTGTTTAGATAGATAGATAGATAGATAGATAGATAGATAGATACTTTATTGATCATATAATTCCAGTTTATATAATGTATATTCTGACACATATACACATTCAACTCAGGTTATGAGACACCACAGGGGAAATACCTTAAGTACCTGAGTTTACACCAGATGCTCATGCTGATTTAATGCTTTCATTTGGTCTGGTCTTTGGACTGGCACGATAAGAGCAATGATTTGTGCCTCCCTCACTGGCAGGGTGGGCATTGGAAAAAGACAAGGATTCCACCACTGAACCACCGATGCCCTCAGTACATTACATGCCTCAGTACACTACACAGTGGAATACAATTGTCTTCCAGAACAGCACTGGCCATCACTTCATAGTTACTATTTAACAAAAATGTCAGCCTTTAGTGGTTAAAGCCAAATGTGAGATACTTAGGCCAGAGAGAAGAGATAGAGATGTTTAATCTTTGCCCCGGTTCACCACAGGGAAAATCCCAAATCTGAGAAAAACATTATTTGCAATATCTTTCAGAGACATTATTTGTGAACAATGTAGTATAATGTTTAGCTCAGAATGTGTCTGATATGGTCCAGAGCCTCTTATCGCGATACTGTAAGATATTTTATAATATAATAAAATCTTTTTATTACTCAATTAGCAGTTTGCACTTAGATTGTAGATTAATTTGTATTGCACACTAAGTAAGTATGTATCAAAGGTTAAGAAGGCGCCTTGCATTTATGGGTTGGATCAGTCTAAAATCTTTTACCATTACTGTAACATTTTATGTTCTTTAGAATTTTGTCCTTATTTAGTCCCTTGTCTTTTGGATGCTTCCTGAAGATGCTATGCAGAATGAAGTCACGTCCAAACCATGACTCACATCATACTTCGTGTAAACACTGAATGTAAACAAATGTCCAGACAGTATGGCAGATCAATGAGAGCTGACGCAGATTCCCAAGCCCTAAACACACTTTATCAAACTGACATACCAGTTATGTCATCAACATAGGCCACCAGTGCAGTGCAGCTTCTGTTGCATTGTTGTGTATCATTTCCAGCAAGGCCTTTAGACAGGTGGCAGTCCACGCAACCCCTGAGACAAGGAGACAGAAGAGTTAGAGACCCGATAAGAGAAACATTAATGCACTTTTTGAGGGTAAACAAGTCAAATTATTAGTCACACATAAGCACACACAGAAAGACGTGCAAAATATAACATATTTATGAATCCAGATATACCTTGAGTACTGACAGGAATGTTGGATGTGTGGGGATTGAAAATAGTTTTTCTATAAACTCTTGCATTCAAAAATCCTGACTTGACTTAAACACTTTTTATATTTATATATGCTTGTATAACTAGTCCTAGGTGTCGTCCTGGTTGAGGGCCAGTATGGCCTGCAGGAAGCACCAGAAGTAAAAGAAAAAAAAGTCAAGTATTTACCAGTGTGATAGACAGGCGTTTGAGCAGGTTGTACACTTCTCACAGAATGTTCCAGAGCGTCGGAGGTGATCACACACACACTTGCCACAGACACACTTTCCATGCCCACTGCACACCAAGCCATCAGACGACACACAGCTTTCTGTGGAGACGGGGCAGCCACAACTCTCACCTGTCCAGCCAGGCTGACATAAGCATTCCCCTGAGACACACTGGCCATGTCCTGATATTAGCAACACAAGCACAGATAATAAGGGAGATTTTATAATTGTATTGGATGTTTATGAACTGTGTTCTCATTTTACTCGTAGGGTTTTTATTTGTTACCTATATTATGCAAATGTTCTGACTGGGCAATCCAGATGTTCTAATAACTTTTAATTGCACTGACTGCTGGTTGCAGTATGGGTGAAAAAAGGTAAGTACTGAGGGGCGATTTGAATGAGGGGCGATTTAAATGAGGGGCGGTTTGAATGAGGGGCGGTTTGAATGAGGGTTTTGGCAATCACAGAAGCACTTTTAACAAGAAAACATAGCTAATAGTGTTATCATATTCAAAAACACATTGACCCGTTAATAATGCTTCAATGTTGTTCTGAATTACATATCTATCTCTGTTCTTTTATTTCCAGCTACAAAGCTAAATAGCTTGCAACACAAGGCTGAATCCCTAATCACACTCCTGCACCTGATCAAGGGCCCTACTTGTGTGGGACACCAGCTTTCTATTACACGCTATTTGGGATTCAACCTGAACCCAGAATTCAACAAACTGATATTCTAAAGCGTAATAATAATAATAAGTGGAAATATAAAGATACAACTTACAAGATTTACAGGGGCGGCACGGTGGTGTAGTGGTTAGCACTGTCGCCTTGCACCTCCAGGGTCTGGGTTCGATTCCCCGGCCAGCTCGATTCCGTCTCTGTGTGCATGGAGTTTGCATGTTCTCCCCGTGCTTGGTGGGTTTCCTCCGGGTACTCCGGTTTCCTCCCTATGCCCAACGGTGGCGTTCCTAAATTGCCCGTAGTGTGTGATTGGGTGTGTGAGTGTGTGTATGTGTGTGTGCCCTGCGATGGATTGGCACCCTGTCCAGGGTGTACCCCGCCTAGTGCCCGAAGTCTCCTGGGATAGGCTCCAGGTCCCCCGCGACCCTGAACACAGGATTAAGCGGTATAGAAAATGAATGAATGAATGAAGATTTACAGGACTGCTACCACCTCCATGGTTTATTCTCCTGACCGTTGGGCTAAGAGAATTTAAAACTACTTCACCCCTGTTAAATCTACTGTTTATGCTGGGAGAGTTTTTGACAATTACAGGTTAAGTAAAAAATAAATAAATAAATAAAATTTATCAAGTCCTGCTATCAAGACTGGCTAACATTAATTACACAATAAAGTAACTGGACAGATAGTCATTAGCGTAAGGTTGGAAAGCTTGCTAGGATCCTTACTTTAACTGGAAATGAAAATAAAATAAAACCAAGACAGTAGTTAGCTTAACACTGGCTTGCAAGCAATGTTGAATATTGTTTGTAACTACACTATATAATATTTAGCACAACATTTTCTATATTGTAAAATTAATACAGTCTTTATGATCACATATATTGTATGAGTAAAGTACAGTAAATTAAATTTATGTTATTTATTTTATTTATTCATTCATTCATCCTCTATACCGCTTTATCCTGTATTTAGGGTCGCGGGGGAGCTGGAGCCTATCCCAGGAGACTCAGGGCACGAGGCAGGGTACACCCTGGACAGCGTGCCAATCCATCGCAGAGCACACACACACACATACACACACACTATGGTCAATTTGCATGTCTTTGGACTGTGGGAGGAAACCGGAGTACCCGGAGGAAACCCACCAAGCACGGGGAGAACATGCAAACTCCATGCACACAGAGACGGGAATCGAGCCTGGCCGGGAATCGAACCCGGACCCTGGAGGTGCAAGGCGACAGTGCTAACCACTACACCACCGCGCCGCCCTTATTTTATTTATTTCTTCATTATTAGAAAGTTGAAAGGTCAGCCATACCACAGAACAGAAAGGGATCTGATTCTTGATCAAATTAGCATGTACCATAAAATAGCTGGAGGTTGAACACGTAGTTATATAATATACAAACAGCTTAGATGACATTAGCAAAATGCTGTGTTTAGATCTTGCTAGCTTAACTTAACTATTGTATTCTGTGAATAAAGAAATAGTACCTGAGCCAGATCGGTGAAAGAAAGGGACAGTGATGGCTGTCTGGTGCAAACAGACATTAGGTAAAATGGTACGTATAAATAACCAATCACCAACCTAAAGCAGTGTTTGCACCACCTACAAATAACAGTATTCCAGCTAGGACCAGATTTCAGATTCCAAAACATCTGGTTCTTTGTGCTGTGTTAAAAGATTTGTTTGTGTTTAGTCACAGACACACATACCCACCTCCACACATTACACCCCTCTCATTGGGACAGGAGAAATCGTCCTTCTCGCAGAACTGTCCGTAGATGGTGCCAAGTTTGCTCCGGTCACACACACACTCCCCGCACACACAGGTTCCTCTGCCACTGCACATTAGGCCGGACTTCACATCTTGGCAACTGTCCATCAAACTCCTTTCAACTGCTGAATTGATTCCAGACAAACATGGGGAAGTTTCTGGATTGTCATGGCAAGGTCCCGCCCCACCGCAGCTACACACACAGGCTTGTCGCACTCGCACAATCGTGGACTCGTTAAATCCTACAGGTTTCACCACCAACTTAACCTCGGGATTATTTGGTTTCTGCAGAGCATCATCCCTTTCCGGACATGCTCGCATTCCCACTGTGATGTTGAAGAAGACCTTGAGGGAGGACAGATCAGATAAGAGTGTTTTTTTTTTTTTTATTAGGGAAAAGTTTAACAGTTCCAGTCATGGAATGTGTGCACAATGTGGATTGGTGTTTCCTGTGCCTAATTTAACACATCTGCTAATAATTATGCCTTTGTCAGTAGAGGGAAATACTAGTTCACATAGTTTAGGGGAACACAGATGGAGGTAAAAGAGTCAGTGATTGGCATGTGGAAGGGTCTTTCCCTGTAAATATTACTTTTTAAAATGTCAGTTTCAGATGATGCTATGTAGATTTCTGAGCAGCTAAATGACTTGCACATAAAGGGCAACATGTACCATAATACTATAAAGCAAGTTCAAAACATAGGTTCTAATGAAATGTCATGTTTTTTTTTTATATCACTATCTTGTATTACATAAAGGTCATGTGAGCTCAGCATATTGGGCTGTTGTTGTAAACGGGATTTTCGTGTAATCACGTCCTCCAGTACACACTATTCTCCCTAAGGACCTTGAAATATACACATGCGCATACTGTACGCACTCACAAACACAACTTATCAAAAAGACTCCCTTAACTCCAGCACAATAAGGAATGTCTTCAGAAGAAAAAAAAGGCTTTGTATTAGTATTCTTTAATCAACTCATTGATTCTTCCGTACTTTTTGCCCGGGTTGAACGTTGGTGCATTTGCTGCTTCCTGACGCAGTAGATCCGTTCGGGCATACTGCTTTTACGCTGACCCAGAATCTGTGTGCTTCTCTGTCCTCGACTTCCACCTCCACTCTGACATCTGATAACAGTTTCTGAAAAAAAAAAAAAAGGAATGTGAGACACAGATGCACCACATTGTCTGTGCAAGAGGCACTGTTATTCTAAGCTGTAATGAGGCTTTTTAAACACATGTTAAAAACAGAAGCTCTAAAAATAGTTGGTGGTAGAGAGAGACTTGGTGCACTGTCGCTGCGGCAATTCAGGACAATCATAATGCAGCTCTCTGTTCGGCAAAATCTGTGGATTCTACTTCTTCCGGGAGGAGGAACAATAGATTGTTGTAACCCCACTGGGTTTAATGCATTTGCCCTGCTGAATGCCAGCTCAAAATCCCCTTTTCCACCTCAGCTCCCCTGTGAGAATTTTTTTCCACTGACACTGAATCAGACAGGAAACACTGATCATTCTGTACGCATACTCACGAGCAGCTTTATTTGTAAATCCTAAAGGAAAGCACTGACTGTGTGGTGAGACATGAAAGAACCTGTCCTCTAAAGCAGTGGTTCCCAAACTGGGGGTCGCGGAATAATTTCAAGGGGTCGCGAGAGGGATTAAAAATATATTTTTTTGTGTGTGATTATAATACACACTTTTCAGTATTACAAGTAAATGCTATATAAATAAATATTTTCTGATTTGTAAAGATATTACTGATTGAGTGTAAGTGTTTAAATTGAGTGTTAAAAAATCTTGTCGATCTTCAATTAGGGGTCGCTGGCTTGAAAGTTTGGGAACCACTGCTCTAAAGACAGGTAATGACTAGCTGTCACTGATCATTTAATTGAGGAGCCACAATATGAAGAGTCACAATGAGTCAGACAGAAACCAAAAGCTTGGGTGTTCTTACCTTGTATGCATCCACCACTAGGTTTGTAAGATTTCCAGGTAAATTGCCCAAGTAAGTACCTGGTAGGAAAGCCACCAAATCCTTTTAACAAAACAAAAGACACAAAAGAGAGAGTGATAGAGAGAGAAAAGGAGAGAGACAGAGTCATTTAATATCTGCCCCTGTTGTAAGCCACGGAATTACCTAATAAAGCCAGGATCCATTTTCATTTGTCAGGAATTACCTCATACCACTCATATTGCACGTGCTTCACAGCAAAAACTGAGTAAATGTTGTTGTGTAGAAGCTTCTCTGCCAACTGCCCAATGGTTGGATGCTCCTGAAGGAGGCCAAGAATACAATTAATAGAATTTCTAAAACATTCTGCTCAGTAAGATCCCAAAATACAATTATTTTGATATAGTCTGTTCGATTACCATATGGGCAGATTGGGAATAAGTGCCATCTTCTAGGTGGCAGCGCCCATCGTGGGGCACCACAATGCCTGCCAGTTTGCTATCCAGTGCAAGATGAGATGGCTCATCAGTCATGAACAGCAGTAAGTGCTTAGCTTCAGGTCGCCAGCCAATTTCTTTCTGCAAAAATGATAAATGAACATAAAATGTCTTTCTATACTGTACGTATCTGTGTTTAGTTTGCATGTCTTACAGTCTTAGCATGCATACTTCTTATGCATTTGTTTATATCATTCAAAGGCAATCGTTACATTCACATTTGTTCTAGTTTTTAGGTCTTGCCTATAGTTTTTGAATTAGTAATTGTGGTTTAATTTTGCCTGCCTTTCTTGTATGGACTTGGATTATGGTTAACCTCAACAAAGTTTATACTACGTATAGTATATATTATATGTATTATGCATTTTTGCCCTGCTTTTTCACCGCACGTTACATAAATGCACAAATGTATAACTAAAATACTGTACTTACTGTAGATGATACTGCTAATTACAACTGTCACAATAAAGTATAAACCGAGAATTGACAAAACGTCAGTTTACATGGACCCCAATATTCTACTAATAATCTTAATAATAGCACAATCTGAATAAAAAATGCATCATGTAAACACCTCAATAGGAACAGTTTGACTGGATCATAATGTATTTTCAACTGGAATGATGAGGTTGGGTAAAACTTTCTGTTCAATAGGAAAATATTAGCCGTTTAAACCCTAGATATGATAATTTCTCTCTAAATGGAATAAATACATTGGTTTAGGGCTGCAACTAACGATTATTTTGATAATCGATTAGTTGGTCGATTTCTTTTTCGATTAATCGATTAATCGGATAAAAAGTGACCGCTTTAATTAGCTGTTTTGCTTAACAATATAAAACCATAAATCAGGGTATTTTTTATGTATAAAAGTAAACTTTAAAAAATGCAATAGCCACATAGAGTATGATGATCTTTAATTTTGACATTTAAACCTTAGTTTATGTAAATCAACATTCTTTTTTAACAATAATTGCAGATGGCAAGTTAACGGTGTTGATACGGTGTATGTGTGTGTTTATATATATATGTGTGTGTGTATATATATATTATTAATAATAAGAAGAATAGACTTCTAGATTATTATATTATTTTTAATGAAAGTGTCACATCCTTGTCACGGTTTATACATTATTTCGATCCTCTCGGGTATTTTATCCTTTTTTGTTGTTGTCTCAATAAATAAATTTTATATATATATATATATATATATATATATATATATATACACACACACACACACACACATACATACACAGTAGTTTAAAAAATACACTGACATATTCAGTTGTTAAGAATGACCTCAATTTTAAATTCTCTTAAATTAATTAAACTTAATAAGAAGAATAATAGACTTCTAGATTATTTTGATATTATTTTTAATGAAAGTGTCTCTTGCTACATCCTTGTCACGGTTTATACATTATTTCGATCCTCTCGGGAATTTTATCCTTTTTTGTTGTCTCAATAAATAAATAAATAAATAAATATATATATATATATATATATATATATATATATAGAGACCATTTTGCTATACTAGACATTCTCGTAATACGGTGACGTAGGGAGAGAAAAAAATGGCCGCTACTGGGTTCACTCTGTTTATTTTGCCCTTTTCCCGCATTTCCCTCTGTATAGCGTGTAGGATGATGGGATATATCCGGTCCTCCGAGGTGTAAACTGAACGTGAAGAAAACGAACTAGAAGTGTTTTCCTTGCGTTCGTTGGGATTTGAACACCAAGAAAAAGCTGCATGCAACGGAACGTTTTTTTTTTTTTTTTTTACTCCGTATAACCGCGCAGCCGGACAAACGCACGTGTCTCTCACTGACTCCTTTTTTTTTTTTAGTCGTGGCCAATTCCTCCCCGTCGCTAGGGGCTCCCACATGTGTAGAAAACCCTCGGCGCTTCATCCGCGCTCACCGGACACTACGAACGGCAGAAAACCGCTCGCTTTTAACGCCCAATAAGAAGTGTTTAATGTAAATTGCTCCCATACCTTGGAGGACTTGGGGCGCGCCCTTTTTCCTGCAAACGCTTCTGTAACCGCCATTGCGCGAGCGACTGTGTGTTTTTGTGTATTTGTGCATCTTGTGGTCGCGCGCCTCAGTAACGTGAGCAGCCCAACTAATCGATAACGGCATTCGTTGACAACGAATTTCATTATCGATAATTATCGATTTTATCGATTAGTTGTTGCAGCCCTACATTGGTTTGCCATTTCACATGTAGTAAAGCACCCAACCAATCATTGATAAGATAAGACATTATTCTTGTATTAAAGCACAGAATGTGGTATTTGTTGGAAATTTTAGAAATATTGCCCAAGCAAATGTAGCTAATATGACCCGTGTTTAGGGTTATGAAAGCTGCTTATTTTCTGTGTCATGTTTAAAAACAGCTATGTCAGAGCAAGAGCTCATTTCCATTAATAATATTTCCTTAGAAACATGAAGGAACTCCTGTTAGGAATTTGCACAACTGATTCCCACGACACCTGCATGTTGAGCCCTACAGTATCTCAAAAGCAGCTCGTTACACGACAAACAGAAATTCCGAGATGGAAACTGATCCAAAGTGAGTAACAAAGATGGACAGATATGGTCAGATAAGAAGACAGATATTATAGATAAACAAGTTGTTCATTAATCTTGGTGTAGTTCTACTTTCAATTCCAGTATCGAGTAAGAAAGTGAGACTGAAAGTAATACACAGAGCTGTAGGAGTTATCAAGCCTGCTATTCATTCAAGGTCATACCCGAACCATATCGCAGTGAATCATGGAAAAACCCAAAAAGTGGACACAAGCTGCATTGTTATAAAGGCCTAGTCAACCTACTAATGAATGTCTTACTCCTTGTCTTACTCCTGCAGCCCTGAATAACACCCACATTTATGCATAACTACATAAAAGAGAGCATTAAAATGATGTCATTAAAAAAAGCAATCTCAGCATCAGTGACACAGAGTGACTCAGGCACCCAATATGCTACATGATGAGCACTCTCTCTAAGGGGGATGCGTAATCTGCACTGCTATACACACACATTCCCATGCATTGTTCACAGGCTTGGGCGGTGACGGCAGTCTAAAGTTAGCCATCACAACTTAAAACTTGAAAGGACACAGATCAGTCCTCAGACTGCGGTGTACTTTTAATTTTTTTTGAGAGGAGTGTTTTTAATTGTGATGTTAAGGTAAACGCCTGACCTGAAAATGGAGCCAAAATGGAAAACTGAGCACAAAACACTCGAGCCTACAAACACACTCTGTGTTTATGAACAATTAGGCCAAGAATAAAATGGAAGTACTTGCACTTAACTTGTATCTGTGTGGCCTCCAAGACAAGCTAATGAGTTCAGCCAACCACAACATGAAGGCAGTTATTATGAACATTTTATTGTACTAACAATTCCATGTAAAAATTCTCACAAAGAGAAGGCATTATCTAACCTGCTGCTTAGTCAAGCTCATTTCTATACACAAACTCTTTGTATTTTCAAATGCTTTTCAACTCGTGTTGACAGTCACTTGCACAGAAACCACATTAGCTCATTATAAGATTATCTACTTATGCACTAAGTAGATACGTTCACACATTGTGTGTGAGATTATCATGGACAAAAATTACGACATATTTGCCTGTAGTGAGAAATGAAAGAGAAAACATATTCACTTCGTTAAGTAACTTATAAATCAGTTCGCATTTTTATTTGTCACATGCATAGCCATACAGTGTAGCCATGCAGTGAAATGCTTATACTGTACAACAGCCTGTGGAAGTCTATATGGAGCAGAATGGGGTAGAAAGGTGATTTAAGTCCCAGATTGGCTAGTGTGAGTGCTTCCGAAAATGCTGGTCAACTGAGATTTTCACGCACAATCATCTCTAGGGTCTACAGAGAAAAATGGCTTGTTGATGCCAGAGATCTTGTTGCAATCGAAGAGAACAGCATCTTTGAACACACAACATGCCAAACCTTCAAGCAGATGGGCTACACCAGCAAAAGACCACAGCAGGTACCGGTACTTTCAACTGAGGCTACAATTTGCATGGACTCACCAAATTTGGACAACAGAAGATTGCACACATTTCTGCATTGATGAGTCTAAATTTCTGCTGCAACATTCAGATGATAGGGTCAGAATTTGACATCAACATGGAAGCATGGATCCATCCTGCCATGTACCAATGGTTCAAGTTGGTGTTGGTGTGAGGGATATTTTCTCGGCACACTTTGGTTTCCTTAGTACCCGAGTGCTGTAGCTGATCATGTCGATCCCTTTATATGACCATAGTGATGTGGGATGTGATAGAACATGAGATGTATCATGGATGTACAACTGACAAATCTGCAGCAACTGCGTGATGCCATCATGTCAATATGGATCAACATCTCTGAGGAATGTTTTCAGCAGCTGGCTAAATCTATGCCATGAAGAATTGGGGCAGTTTTAAAAAATGGGGTCCGACCTGGTAGTAGGCAAGCTGTGCATAATGAAGTCGGCAGTGAGTTGTATAGGTGATTAAAAAAAAAAACTCCAGAGGTTATTTTTCTTTTCACCTGCTTGGACGTCTTTCTAATTAACTAGTTTACTCTGTTTCCTAAATATAATCAAATGAGTGTTTTAAACTATAACAATGCTAATCAGGACGCTAATGTTAAATAAACAAATGTGTCATGCAGTGCTGCACAAGCACCAAGTCCTCTCAGTATAAGGAACATGGCCTCCTTTTTTACCCCCATGAGCTTTGTTTGACTGCCTCATTACCAAACCTAATACACCTCTGATCTGAACAGAAATGTTCGCTCGGTAGATCATAGTCATTTCAATTCAATTAAATTTTATTTATATGGCGCTTGTAACAATGGTCATTGTCTCAAAGCAGCTTCACAAAAATGAAAAACATTTTGTTAGAAAAGAAAATATTTGGAGGTGTGTATGTGTGAGAAAAATGTGTGTATGTAATAATGAGATGAAAGAATGACGAATGAAATGTGTCTGATGAGCAAGCCAAGGGTGATGGCGACGGCATCATGTGCATAATGATCCTGGTAACTCAATTTTAACAGTTAAAGCTTACATTTTATGTGTTTAAAATGTCAAAAATCTGCTCTCTCTCACTTTTTCTCACTACAGTAGAGATAAATGCGCCAGACCTCACAGATCTCTCAGGCCGCCGTGGTAACACACTTTAAATGTCTAATGCTCTAAGGCTTTAGTGTTTACCTGACACACAGCTGCTTGCAGCATGGCATCAAAGCCTCCCTCTGGTGTGTCCATATTCCCAGAGATCCTCTGCTCCTGAATCACATGCTTAAATTCTGTCATGTTGTTGGTGATGGGAAGGACGTGGATGAAGCCGTGCGCAGGCCGGCAATCAATCTCAAAATCACTAGAGTGAGAAAGAGGAAAGATAGATTGTGATGAGATCACAACAGAAAAGAAAAGGAAGATTGAAAAATGAAAGAAGATATAGAACACTAGAAAGGGGGGGGGGGGCAGGGTGAAAAGACAAACAAAGTGGACAGGCAGTATAAGGGAAACAGTTTACATGAGCCAGTCTCCACTGCAGATTCCCACATTACACCCGATGAGATCATCATGGAATGTGATGGTGCTCCCCGGGCCTACTTCAGGGAGGTCGTGAGGTTAGTCTACTAAGCGATGGCATTTTTCTGTAATGTTAAAAAAATCCATTCTTCTTTGCTACAAATACATCCACATAAACTCTTCGGAATGTCTGGATTGATCTGCACATGTAGGATAAATAAACTGTACTGTAGCTTATCAGCCCACAAATAAAATAATCTTCAGTCTTCTAAATACAGTACTGTGCAAAAGTCTTAAGCCAGCCCTCATTTCTTCATTCATTCATTTATTCATTCACCTTGTATACCGCTTATCTTGGACATGGTCGCGGGAGGATAGTATACTAATCACCGGCCTGGTCATCTGTCATCAGCTGCATTTCCTTTTCACTGCTCATGCCTTATGTTAGATGCTTTTTATGCTTGAAAATGTTATTTAGTTATTTAAGTTTGAATGATAGGTCACTCCGTGGCTTAACAAACATTCCTTTGAAACTGGACAGGAACTGAAAATGAGAACCAAAAAACAGACTATATTTAAAATACAACAAAATCTGGCTCTTTTGCACAGTACTGCATCTAATCTCTAAATCTAAATTTGCCAGCCATCTTCTCCCATATGCATCAGTTGAAAAGGAGCAGATGTTTGACCGATGGAGCACACTCAGCACATCAGTGACACAGATGAATTTAGTGCTGGTCACTGTATGTATGCACATTTACGTATTATGTCTATATTAGTCTACTGAGTAGATGCATGGTTTGAGACAGCTCATTTTTTCCATGCATGGTTTCTTTTGATAGACACCCCCTGCCACCCTTGAAGAAGAACAAAATGCATAGATCCTTCTTCAATATATTAGTCCTTTCACCAATAGCTTGCACAGGGTCAGTAACGTTAGTGTGCAGACACGCCAGGTTTTGTAACAATGGGACTCTTGGGAATTTTTAATTACATACTTGTCACGTTAACCAAATATAGAAAGTTTAAGTGGAGATAAACCTTAATGTGAAATGGCAAAAGGGGCAAGACATCCAGGGCCGGTGGAGATAAGTACGCCACCGTCAATACTTTTCAGATTCTCGTCAATTTGCTCATAAAAATGAGTGGGCTGCAAAAATGGGGGAAAGCGCATCCAGATTAACACCTGTGCCAAGTCAGTTGTGCAGATTGGATGGTCTGCTGCCAGATCTGTAAGAAATTCAATCTGCACTTGAACAGTGTGCTTCTGAACACAGCATCAAATCACATTCTGTACTGTTATACAGTAATCTCTTTCTCTCTAATAAGCCGATGTCACTAGAATAAGCTTGGGTACAATGATTAACGAATTCATTCCCCCCTTTACTGTAGGAGATGTTTATGAAAATCTAGAAGTCACAGGATACACACTTATCTAATCACATACTTTAGAAACACCAATCAATTTGAAAACAATCAGCCTACAAATGTTTTTTGGATTGTATCGTACTCAGAGAAAACCCACCCAGCATGGGGAGACGCCCAAAGGTGGGATTACAAATCCACCATGCCACCTGTAATAATGGGTATAATATTATATAATAAAATACTTTGTAGCAGGGCCTGAAATGACCACAGGGTGTTTATTACAGTATATATGTAGTAATCACCTTCATATGGTGGCATTTACTATCAAAAGTTCGGAAAACTTACTTCAAATGTGAATCACATGTTCAACCATTTTAAAGTCTGGTTACTTCCAAAAAGTGAAAAAGGAGAAAGATATATGAGGGCTGTACCAAAAGTAATGCAAAAGTGGACACAACGTTTTTATTAACTCACACAGGTTGTTCAAATTGCACATGTTGGTAGAGTAGGTCTTATAATATAATAGTACTACTCAACATTACAAGAGGTGCATTTAAGCCTCTGAAAATCCCCTTTGTTGCAGTTGATGGTCTCCCGCTGTGTTAGAGAATGTTTAGGGGGATGACACAATTGATGAGCAATGTGCACAGATGGATGATCCAGTTTAAAGAACGGGAACCAATATTGAAGACAAACCACAAAGTGGGAGACCATCAACTGCAACAAATTGGGTTTTATTAAATATTATCAAATCAGATAAATTTGCCCACTTTTGCATTTCTTTTGATTCAGCCCTTATATGTAGATTCCCTCACTGCAGCACAACAGCATCACATAACAGCTGGTGTCTAATTACTAACCTGATTAATTAGGCTTCTGCATGCTCATATCTGTCCAACAACTTGATTAAAGCATGACATTCAGTGAGTGACTAAATCACACTTGTGAGCTAAAGAGGATCTAGCCATATTTAGGTACACTGATCCTTTTTTGCTTATTAAGCAGACTCCTTAACAACATTAGCATAGAAAATATGAAAAAGAAAAGAAAATGCCAGCTTTTTCCAGAGCATCATGCACATATTTATTAGTAATGCAGATGCATTAAGACTGCCACAGTCTCCATTAGTGATCCATTATTAACCACAACAAAAAGAAGCTCAAATTAACTAAAGGACATCTGTTTTGCTACTTTTTTTTTTTTTTTTACTATATAACAGTATTTATGGGGGAGGGGGGCACAAACTGACCAAGCTATAATCTATATAATCTATAATTTTTTTAATTATTATTATTGAATTTGTTCAGAATTTGCATTTCTATAAAGCTGCTTTGCTTAGTCCTTATATGATTCAGTAACAATTCTACAGGAATTTAAAACTCCTGAGTCAAAATCTTGTATAACACAAGACACTGACTGGACCATGAGCCTGCATGTGTCACTTATCTACAACACAGCTAATACAATTAATTAGTTAGTTATGTCAATTGTTAAAAGCGCTATACAAATAAAATTGAATTGAATTAGTTAGGAAAAATAAACAAAAGCCTCCAGAACAACTTTAGTGCTCCTTAACAAATTCTCTGGAACTGCACTAGAGGTATGGACACTTCATATAACGCTTTGACGATATTGATGGAGAGTGCTACAGTCAAAGCTTCAGACCTACATTATTTTAACACACAAACCATTTAATGAGCCCTGCACTGTGGATGAGGCAAGGTCACCCCGGAAGAGAACACTTACAAATGTTTCATCAGAAAATATAAAGGTGATCATTCAGAGGAACTCTGAATTTCCCATGAAAAAGATAAGTACGGAAAACCATGTCAGAAAAGTAAATAGATAACACAGTATAACAAATCAACGCTTCTTTCCTTTCATTTGTCACATATTTGCCAGCTGACTATTCAACAAGTCAGGGGCAATGGTAGCTCAGTGGGTCAAATTTAATTAAGGCAGCAAGGTGTAGTATTATACTGATAACTCTAAAGATGTCAGTAGTCGTACCATCATTGATGCCATCATGGGACTGTCAGAAGAGAGGTATTTTTATGCTGAAGTATGTATACATTTTTTGGGCCCCACTGTATGTGTACAGGCTGAGATAGATGTACATGTGACAAATTAAAAGGTTTAACTTTAACTTATAAGGTGATTATTAGGCCAATATTGTGCCACTTTTGAGACCTTGGACTCCTGGCATCTCCTGAGACAAATGCGAACAGTTATAATCCCAGTTATACTGTATATGATCTCTAAACACTCCAGATTAGGGTATTTAGAATTAATACAAAGTGGAACCTGAACTCTCAGAGAACATGTGTAAAATGTAGGTCATGTTGATAGGAGGGAAGATTTCCAGCTAACCGCACAAGGCTACATTTGTTTCAGGTGACTGATCAAGCCATTGAGAGTGGGAGAAAGAAACATTGCTCATCCTGCACCTGCTCCCTAGCTGCTTTACTTCCTGAACAGGCACTGTTACAAATCTCTGCTTTGGATTTAACCTCCTCAGTCCCTGACTCTAATGTTGTGTATTACACTGTTTATTAGAACCTGAGAGCTGACTTAATGTCATTAAACAGGAAGATGTTTGGAAAAAGAGGTTTGTAATACCCAGCTGTCCTCATATGGGGATCATATAAGGACATACACACAATGTAGTTGGGAGAGAATGTGATGTCATATGAGGACAGTGGGGTCTCAAGAAGATAACGGATGTAGCTGCAATGGGATAATGTTGAAAAAAAAAACATCATTAAACCTTTTTAATGACTATAAATTATGGTTTTACTGTATGTACTGTAACTATTGCTTGGTGCTGCCTTTATACCTATAATAAAATTTTATTTGTGTTTATGTGGGTCGGTTCCAAAGCAAAGATCAAAGTGCAAGAAAATTATGAGTTTGAGACTACAATTAATCGTCTCTTAAAACCATAGAGGGAAGTTTCATTTTGGATGGCTTTTAAAATAACAAACTCTGCTTACCTACAAGGGTTACTGATTTGTGAAGGATGCACATCAATATAGGGAGAGACTGGCTTGTCCACGAATGATCCAAACCCCACTTGGAAATCACTGGAATGCGCCTTCATGCGGTGAGAAAGGTTCTCACCGACCGTGTTCAGCTGTTTAAGGTTCTCCTGCATGGAGGCGGAGACGTCCACCAGGTAGTACAGGTCTACTGGGTACAGTTCTAACTGCTTCACCTCCACAATGAAATTCGCCTCACTGCCTGGGGCAGGAAATTATTTAATTATTACACACGTTTCAAAACCAGTGATGCTCTATGGTTTAATAATGTACCACAACAATGAGTATAAGCAAGCAGGAACTGAAAACAGAAAGTAAAAGTGATACAAAGAAGTTGAAAAACTGTCATGTTGCTTTTCCTTACCTGGTCGCAGCTGGATGGAAATGTCTCGAGGAGTCACCTGTGAGCTGCTCAGTGTCAAGTTTACCTCTACTTTAACTCCAGGATTCTCAATAAACTCCCTTCTGCAGCCTTTGAGCATAAGCTGAGCTACAGAACCACACCTCTCGCTAATATCCGTTCCATCCAGAAATCTCTGTTATAGCAAAATACACATATGTAGTGAGGATCATAAGTATGATTCACACTCCTTCAGACACTACAGGCGATTTGAGGAACGCCAATTAGCCTAATCTACATGTCTTTGGACTGTAGGAAGAAACCAGAGTACCCAGAGGAAGAGAGTACCCAAGCATGGAGAGAACATGCAAACTATGCACACAGAGGTGGGAATCA
Source organism: Channallabes apus (assembly GCA_030522415.1). Lineage (NCBI taxonomy): Eukaryota > Metazoa > Chordata > Actinopteri > Siluriformes > Clariidae > Channallabes > Channallabes apus. Next base: position 16,855,426 of record CM060127.1, read on the forward strand.
GACTTGAATTGAACCCTGACCCTCTAGAGGTGCAAGGCAACTAAACTAAAAACTAAGCCATGTGCCGCCTGTCAATAACCAAGACATATACTTTTTTTAAATACTGTATTGGATGTATTTTTACTCTAATGTATTATTTTACACTGACCACTGTGTGAAAGAAAAAGTTCAATCTGATTGACTATAGAGCCAGAGTGAAGAAGTACAAAGCTAAGTTCTAAGTGATAGTGAGTTTCAAAGCCTGGGACCAGCAACACAAGAGCTGATCTGCTTTTGCTTTGAGCTGGAACTTTCTGGGGGTGGAAAGGCAGTTGAAAAAGATCAGAGATATACAATAAGTGGGTGCCTGTTCAATGTCTTTTTTTTCCCTAATAAATTTTACTTTGTATTTTATGAAAAGACAGTGAAGAAATGCCAGAACTAGAGAGATATAATCATTTTCTTGGTTCTAGTCAAAAGCCTTTCTGTGGAATTTTGGAGAAGTTGTTATCAGAACAATGTCTACTAGCCTGTCGAATATACAGTAGTACAGTGGATCCCACTTTGCTTTTCCAAAATCAGTATAATAGAAAGCAGTCCTCACTTGTAAAAGAGTAACAAGTGGTTTCTTCTGTGTACATAAGCTAGCATACATTAATGATTGGCTAACTTTAATGTGATTCATGCATCTAGAAAATAAGGGTATTCCCACCAGTCAGTAAACAGGTTAAATTACATTTCCAATTGCAGCTTCCTGTGGCAGCCATATTATTCAAACTTGTGACATGTAGCAAATTGGACCAACACTTAGACCATAACTGGTGACATTTATATTTGCCATTTGGCAGATGTGACACAAGTGCTTAATATTGGTTTCTTAGGTCAAATACATTATCACACAGAGTATCATCAGTCCAGAAAACTCTTTTTGGTGGGGTATGGAATAAAAAAAAAAACACATATAACCAACACATGCTTATTTCAGTACATCATTAAATGGTAGGTTTTTAAGCTGGATTTTGAAGTTTGCCACTGACTAGCTGTAAGGTCATCTAGAGACTGCTCCTTCCAGCTAGACTCCAGAACAAAGAAGATGCAGGTCTTCCTTGTACCCTGAGAGATGGTGGGACCATTCAAGCAGGGCACAAACATCAGAGAGAGGGTGGTGCAGTGCAGGATGTGATGACCACTCAAAGGTAGGTGAGCGCTGGTTCATTGTTAATGTTTTGGTGCAGCTATCTGCATTTTTTACCAAGAGCAAAAATGACCTGATGAAACAGGTGGGACGCAAAGTATATCCTACAGTTTCCCAATTACTGAGCACTACATGTGCAGTGGCAAAACCCAACACAGTGTTATTATGTGTACTGATAGAAAAATATAAGGTAAGCTGACTATCATCAAGGGTGTTTGATGTATTATTTCCCATGAACCAAATGAAATATCTCAAATCAATTTATATGTTTGATTAATGTATTAATATCTATTACAGTACGTTATGACATAATAATAATTATTATTGAGCATGGTGATAAATGGTGTCATTGGAAGATTAACTACCACCAAACATAAAATCCAGAAAGATTACCTCCTACAGGCATGATTTCATTATTCTTTATTCTTTATAGATCATGCACAGATTTTAGAGACTCTTTATAAAAAACCACACAAACAAGACATTTTGGGCTGTGGAACAAACAGCCATAAACTTTCCATCAACAAATGACTAAACTGTGTTATTGATCCGAGGGTGTGTGTAGGAGTAAAAAGGGTTACTAAAAATAAGCGGGTGAAAGATACCACAGCTTTTTGAACAGTGTAGTATGTCTTTCGTCATGCACCTCTTTATGGGGTCAGAAATATCTGTCAATGTATAGCCATATCTCTCACATCCAGATTAGTGGGCAGTCATGGTCTGTGTGTGGGCTGGGAAAGCACCTGACTTTGCAGCCCATTTAAAAGGGTTCCCACGGCCACTCCAGTCCTAAGCAGCTTGTTTAAGAGGCTGCTGGGGCTTAGAGAGTCTCTCAGCCCGTTAAAAGCCAGCAAGCACTGTGCTGGGGGAAGGCATAACCGTACAAAAGTACAAGGGTAGGGTTCCTCAAGGTTCCTTCCTATCAGACTAAACACTACCATATCTTACTGGTAAGTAAAAATAAAATAAAAAAACACCCATTGAGAACCAAGATAGACACCTCATTGTTGTCTTCACATTACCTTCTGAAAGCACCAAGAGCAATCTGGTCCACGACTCAGGCACTCTCGACACGTTGAGACAAGGGGCGACCCGCACTTATTGTCAGCTGCAATGCAAGAACAAAATGAAAGACAAGATGAAACAAAGATCCAAATTTTTGCTTTGAGAACCTTCCTCAGTCATGAATAGCTGACTGATTTTAGGGGCTCATTAAAACATCCCAGTTCTTGCTTGCAATTGTTGCTCAGCACACCTGAATTTGGCTCATTACATCAGTAATAAGCACTTCATGGAATCAAAAGTGGAAGAAAAAAAAAAACATCTGCATGACAGGGGAATTCTAGCCCATGATGATATGATAAGTTTAAACAAACAGGACTCTGAATTAAATTGAATGCCCATGCACCTGTTAAGCAAAAATAAAAGAAAGAAAGGAACAGATCATTATGTTTGCATTATACAAACATGACTGAGCAAAAAAAAAATTTTTTAAGTAGGTCATACAGGCAAAGAAATAGCACAGATACACTTTATCACATGTTTTTATGGTTGTTTTTGGTTGTTTCTATGATAGAATTTTTTTTTTTATAATACTGTGGCGTGGGCGGGCCGGCGGCTGAAGACCGTCATGCTTTGCGGGGGTTCTCTCTGTCTCTACCATGAGAGAGAAGGGTGTTTGTGTTAGTGGCTTCGGCCAAGTTGGGTGCGTTTATGTGTGTGTGTTTGACCTGTGTATGTGTGCTTGTGCTGAGAGTTAATAAACTACTCCCCAGCCATTTGCATTGGGGAGCAAGTAAGCTCACTCGTCCTCCAAGATCCCTGCTTAGTGTTGAAAAACGCTACATTGGTGTCAGAAGTGGGATGGAGGCTTTCGAGTTAGAGCGAACGGCGGAAGACCTGCGAAAGATTCAGGAGGGCCGCCGAGTTGCAGCACGACTCCGGAAGAAGCATCTCCCGGATGGAACCAGGGCCAGCAAAGCGGCACGACGAAAGCAGAGCGGCGGGATGAGGATCCCGGCACTGGATCTCGGAGCGGAGCCCAACGTTGACGCTGAACAAGCTACAGCTCCGTGCCGGCGATGTGCGCTGCAGCTGCATCTTCCTTCTTATAACGGCGCCGTCGAGCCCTACGCGTTCTTCGCCCAAGTGGAGCTAGCCGCCGACTTCGCAGGCTGGTCTACGGCGGAAACGGCTGTAAGGGTTGCACTCTCGCTGAAGGGCGCCGCGCTCCGGGCACTGGAAGACCTCCGGGCCGATGAGCGGAAGGACTGGGTAAAGCTCCGAGAGTCGCTTCACCTCCGGTTCGGCGCCGGTGACCGTCAAGAAGCAGCGTGCGAGGAGCTGGCAGTCCGCGAGCGGCGCGCATCTGAGCCACTGGGCGCGTTCGCCATGGACTTAAGAGGCCTGGCGCGCCGGGGCTATCCAGAGTGTGAGCCGACCAAGCAGGAAGAGCTAGCTTATCACGCTTTTCTTCGAGGACTCCGACCGCCGCGGCTCCGTGAGCACACCAGGTTGGCAGCACCAGCTTCCCTCACCGAGGCGCTACGCGCAGCACAGCGCGCTGAACCCATAACTGCGGTGCATCACGGCGAAAGAGCCGAGCGATCGCCCGCAGGTCGGGTGCACTCGGTAGTTGAATCTAGCCGGGGACAGGGCTACCCGTCACGGCTAGACAACAGAATAGTCTCTGGGGTTTCGCGGCGATGCAACGTTCCTGGGTTTGAGGGACAGCGTACCCCAGCAGCCGTCGGACGAGCTCCAGGTGAACATCCGGGCAGCAAAGTACGTCATCGGTACTGCGAGCGAGGTAAAGAGCGCGTGTGCCGAGTTACTCCCTCGCCGAGAGCATCGCCCGCAGTCGTTTCACCTGCGCCGCCGCTGGTAAAGAAGGGCCCCACCCAGCGCTCGCGGGCATCGCTGCGGGACTTTCGGGTGGGGGCACCTGTGGAGCGTGTGGGCGTGGACACTCACAGCCAGGAGCGAGGCTTTGCTGCTGGTGAGCAGGTGTGGGTGTGTTCCGGAAGGAAGAGAGGGCGTTCACCCAAGCTCACGTCTCACTGGGTGGGCCCCTGTACGGTACTAGCTCAGCCCGCCAAGTTCATCTACCGGGTGCGGTTGGCGGGGCGGGCGCGAGTGTTGCTCCACCGAGACCGTCTGGCGCCTTACCAGCTGCACGCCGGCGAGACAGCGAATTCTGCGGAGGCCGGACCGCCTCCGGGACAATGTGCTTCTCCACAAAAGGACCCCGTGAACGCCGACCGCCTTCACGCCTCCAAGACTGAGAGTCATGGTGACCGGGGACGGTCACAGCTCGGGTGGGGGCAGTGTGGCGTGGGCGGGCCGGCGGCTGAAGACCGTCATGCTTTGCGGGGGTTCTCTCTGTCTCTACCATGAGAGAGAAGGGTGTTTGTGTTAGTGGCTTCGGCCAAGTTGGGTGCGTTTATGTGTGTGTGTTTGACCTGTGTATGTGTGCTTGTGCTGAGAGTTAATAAACTACTCCCCAGCCATTTGCATTGGGGAGCAAGTAAGCTCACTCGTCCTCCAAGATCCCTGCTTAGTGTTGAAAAACGCTACAATACGCTAATTTTAAGAATTCTACTTGATTTCCATATTTCATAGTTTGATGTCTGAAGCCTCCCTGTTAACATACACCAGCAAGGCTTCCATATAAGCACATGTTTATATTTCTTAATCATCATTGTCTTATGCTGTGTTGCTGGCACGGTTTTGAGGTATTCTTGCTGTATGCCCAGTGTTCCCAGCTTGTGGTCCAACATTCACCACAATCCTGACCAGCATGAATTAGTTATTAAATATTAATGAATGAAAGAATGAATGAACCATGTATTATGTTTTGTGTAATACCAATACAGTATGTTTTGGCTTCATGCCTGTGGTTCTGTATAATTAAGACGCGTGTTTAAAGTGTCAGTCATTGATAATTAACCTGAACTACAGACTCAAAAATAAATAAAATCTAAAGTTATTTATTTGTAAGAAAACCAATGAGTTAATAGACATAGACTACATTAATCCTTGTATTTAATTTTTAAAAGAATACATAGTGCAAATTAAGGTCATATAGACTTTAACCATCATCATGTGTTGTTCTTATAGTGTAAAACTATCAATATATTTTCCCCATTACTCATGTCAGAGATGCATGACCACAGCAAGTTCATTCCCTAGATACTTAATCATACATGGTGAGAATAAAACCATTCTCTGATTATGTACAATCATATTTTAGATAATTTTAATTTCATCTCTGTAATGACCGTCATGTTCCAATCTAAAATATGATTGTATATTCATGGTCCTATCTATAATATTATTATGTACAATCATAGTTTAGATAGGAACATGAATGCTTTGTCATTACAGAGACGAATTAATAGAGGTCATGTTGCACTGGTTTGTAAACAAGGAAAGACATTAAGCTCAACCTGTATTTTTACTTATGGTATACAATTAAAACTTTATTCAGTATTAGCTATGCAGCTAGGAGTCATCAGTGAGCCTGATTTTGAAATCCTATAGAAATCCGTCCGCTGTGTTACTCACCCGGTAAAGAGGAAGAGGATGCGGCGGCGGACGCGACACTGAGCAGCGCACTACGGAGAACGAGGTTCCAGTACACGAGCAACCAGGAACTCATAGCAGCACCGGAGAACGGAGTGCTTCCGCGCCAGGTAGTTTTCATTCGAAACCCAGACCGAAACAAAAGACCGAGCAGTGAGCTCTCAAAACGGAACTGTAACGCATTCGCCCTTCTGACTGCCTAATCCCGAACTGCGTTCAGAATCCCCCGAAATAAAACTGGATTATCACAGGAAGAAAACCCCACAAAGCCCGTTTTGTTCGAGCCGAACGCTCGTGAAGGACGCGGAGGAGGAGGAAAACCAAAGTCCGCACCGTTCTTCCATTTAGCCCGAACACACGCGCAGGTGGTGGTGGTGGTGGTGAGCGGCTGAGACCGGCCCCGCGGCCATCAGCGTGCTCCTGTCACGGCAACGAACAGCGATGATGATGATTAGAGACGACGACTTTCACTATGCCGGTCATCGCGCACGCTCGCTCGGGCTGTTCAAAAGTGAGGTTGCACGCGCGCCTTTATTCAACAGCGCCAGGGTAACACAGCTGTCCCCCCCTTAACTACCGAAAACTTCACTGTGCTGTCGGTAGGCGGAGTGCGCGCGCAGCCAGCGCGAGGCTTGGTATACTGTACGTAACCTAATCATTCATACAGTGAATAAAAGCAGTGGGGGAAATATATATATATATATATATATATATATATATATATATATATATATATATATATATATATATATATATATCAAGTCTATCTGAAAGCTTTTTTATATATACCTACACATTTTATACAACGGTATTTTTCTCTCTTAAACATGTTATTGCATTTTATGTGAAAGACATTCATAAGCTACAATAAAATACTTTTATAATTCTCTTTCCTGTCTGTTTTTTGCCCTTTCCTCTTTATTTTATCCTGACTATGATCAATATCTCAGGAGCCTTGGCTACACAAGGCACCATGCACACATTTTCTGGAGAATTTTCTGCATTTTCTGGAGAAATTCTAGAACTGGAATTTATAGACACACAAAAGGAAACAGGTCTGAAAACCTGTTTTGTAATACTCAGACCTATTTTAATGTACATCTATAAATTCCAAATGTAGAGTTTCTCTAGCTGAGCAGGCCGACATGCATCACACACTGACACATCAAGCCTCGTAATGGTACATTTCTGAGATTAGGAATGAAACCCACATAGACATGGAGAACCCACATCAAACTGGAGATATAAGACCAGTAATTGTTACATTAAACTTGTAATGATGAAATAATTACAAATTCGGCATGTTTTTTTTAAACGCGAAACGGGGAAAACCCTATTAATCTATAGGCATTTTCCTGCATTTAAATTGTGATATATGAATATAGCATATGGGCAGTGATGGCTATAGCACTTAGGCTCTGTATTGCTGATTGGAGGGTGGGGGGGTTTGAGTGCTGCTGAGTCACCACTGTTGGGTCCTGGGGAAAGACCCTTAACCCTACATGCCATATAAACCAGCCATTGCTGCAAATTTGTAGGGTTGCAACAAGAAGTACATCTGGTGTAAAACCTGTGCCAGATCTTGCAGCTCAAATGGTTAGATGTAGCTCAGTGATTAAGATATTGAACTATAGTTTGGAAAGTCCCAGGTTCAAATCCCACAACTGCCAAGTTGTCCCTGTTGGGCCCTAAAGCAAGGCTCATAACCCTCAACTGCTTACATGTATAATAAAATAGAAATGTAAGTCTGCTAAATGTAAATATTGCAACCCCTAGGATAAATGGGACAAAGCTCAAGGAAATATATATATATTACATAGCATTTTACTTTAATTAGCATAATGTATAATTGAAATGCCTACCTAATGAGATGAATTAAAATAGAAATTTTAAGTAATGCTAACTAATTTCATTCAATCAACTCAGTATAATTCTAGTATTTAGTGAGCAGTTTCCTGGAATTATTAGCACACTGAAAGCATCTTTGAAAGTTTCTGGTCAACCAGGCCATGGTGAACTGAAATAAGGAAATGCAACCCTGGATGACCTACATAGGTAAGTCATCGGGGATTTATCAAGTTCTCCATGGGTTCTGGTGTGTTTTAGAGAGGTAAAAATACCCGTCTATTGCCTCATTGATATTTGTCAACAAAAATTTCATGGAAACTTATAAAAAAGTAAAAGGATAAGTGGAAATCCTAGAAGAGGATTATGAATTATGATCAGACATTAAGGTTAAAGTCAGCATCTAAGGTTGATGGTATGATTTGTAACTGATCTTGGAATCAGTGTTTATGATGCCTGTCCATCATATGGAACCATACACACAGATTCACACACTCATTCACACTTAGAGACAGATTGTTGGAGCAGTCACTCTAAGCTTTGGCATGTTTTGAAAGGTTGAGGGAAACTAGAGAGCAAAAAGAAAAACCACATGAACATGGACAGAACATGCAAAACTCCAAACAGACAGCAACCTCGAGTCAGGATTTAACCATGGATAATTATCCATGCTGGTGATTGGCATCCAAATTCTGGCAAAGGCCAGCACCTACAAAATCAACAAGACTGTCCTTCATGACAAGCCAATGTTCAATTGTTTTTTTTTTTTGCTGTTTCTGATGTTGAGCCAGAAGCTGGAACTGCCCCAAAACTGTTAACAAAAGCAGAGTTTTTTCTCATTACAGCTTACAGGGGGAATCCAGCTGCATTTCAAACTTCAAAGTGGGTAAGAGCTGCAATAACAAAACAGCTCTCCGCAACAAAAGTCAAGCAGAAGTTCAAACTCATGACTTGTAAGATGCTAGCTTCCAATACAATTTTGTGCCATTGATATTTAAGATTCAGTAGGGTGTGCTGTTCAGATCGCCACCTTGTAGTGGAAGTTCCCTAAGCTTTTAGGACAGACTATGTAACAACAAAACTTTTTCAGGAACTGTTTTAACCTGCTCAGAGCCTCGGTGAATCCAGAGCCTCTTCCGGGATGCTGGACATGAAGTGGACAGGAACAGGGCATATGTCTAAAGTCACCAATCCATCTACTGCATGTTTTTGGCAGTTTATTAAAAAAAAAAAAAAAAAAACAGAGAGCCTTGAGGAAAACCATGTTAACTCATAAAATATCATGCAAAACTACAGGTCCTTCTCAAAAAATTAGCATATTGTGATAAAGTTCATTATTTTCTGTAATGTACTGATAAACATTAGACTTTCATATATTTTAGATTCATTACACACAACTGAAGTAGTTCAAGCCTTTTATTGTTTTAATATTGATGATTGTGGCCTACAGCTCATGAAAACCCAAAATCCCTATCTCAAAAAATTAGCATATCATGAAAAGGTTCTCTAAACGAGCTATTAACCTAATCATCTGAATCAACTAATTAACTCTAAACACCTGCAAAAGATTCCTGAGGCTTTTAAAAACTCCCAGCCTGGTTCACTACTCAAAACCGCAATCATGGGTAAGACTGCCGACCTGACTGCTGTCCAGAAGGCCATCATCAGCAAGACGGTAAGACACAGAAAGAAATTTCTGAACGAATAGGCTGTTCCCAGAGTGCTGTATCAAGGCACCTCAGTGGGAAGTCTGTGGGAAGGAAAAAGTGTGGCAGAAAACGCTGCACAACGAGAAGAGGTGACCGGGCCCTGAGGAAGATTGTGGAGAAGGACCGATTCCAGACCTTGGGGGACCTGCGGAAGCAGTGGACTGAGTCTGGAGTAGAAACATCCAGAGCCACCGTGTACAGGCGTGTGCAGGAAATGGGCTACAGGTTGCAAATTTTGCATGTCATTCGGAAATCAAGGTGCCAGAGTCTGGAGGAAGACTGGGGAGAGGGAAATGCCAAAATGCCTGAAGTCCAGTGTCAAGTACCCACAGTCAGTGATGGTCTGGGGTGCCATGTCAGCTGCTGGTGTTGGTCCACTGTGTTTTATCAAGGACAGGGTCAATGCAGCTAGATATCAGGAGATTTTGGAGCACTTCATGCTTCCATCTGCTGAAAAGCTTTATGGAGATGATGATTTAATTTTTCAGCACGACCTGGCACCTGCTCACAGTGCCAAAACCACTGGTAAATGGTTTACTGACCATGGTATTAATGTGCTCAATTGGCCTGCCAACTCTCCTGACCTGAACCCCATAGAGAATCTGTGGGATATTGTGAAGAGAAAGTTGAGAGACACAAAACACAAGAATCTGCAAAAGGATTCCCAACCAAGTATTGAGTGCATAACAGAACATAATTATTTGAAGGTTGACTTTTTTTTGTATTAAAAGCACTTTTCTTTTATTGGTCGGATGAAATATGCTAATTTTTTGAGATTGGGATTTTGGGTTTTCATGAGCTGTATGCCACAATCATCAATATTAAAACAATAAAAGGCTTGAACTACTTCAGTTGTGTGTAATGAATCTAAAATATATGAAAGTCTAATGTTTATCAGTACATTACAGAAAATAATGAACTTCATCACAATATGCTAATTTTTTGAGAAGGACCTGTACTGTATACCACACAAATGGTTAAACAGATGACTTTGGAACTGTGAGGTGACAAAGATGAGGTGGCACTATCATGCCACCCAGAAACAATTAAATTAGTTATTTGATGGTTGTCTTTTCTCTACAAATCAACATGGTTTACAATACTTTATTTGTCTGTCCAGCAACAAATCCTCTGAGCTTCAGTGAGAACCTTTTATTGTGTTCCAACTGTAATTGGCCATATAAAACACTCTTTTTCACAACACTGACGAAAATGTCATCCAAACATGCCGAAACGCTGCTGAGAAAAGAGCCTTCCCCCAAGCAGGGTGGGATGGAAGACAATAGTTTCTACTTTCCTAGACGACAAATGAATAGAAACAGGCTTGTTGGAATGGAGCTGGGAAAAGATCCAAAATTAGACGATGTGTCTGTTGAAGAGGAAATATTTGGGACAAAGCAGGAGATGGCCCCAAAGAACAGAAAGAGAAAGAATACAGGGTGAGGATGGTTGCTGTGATGTTCTGCTCTCCCGCCTACAATAATGAGGGATTATTGTAGGCGATTGCCCTAAAGTTACACACTAATTACAAGGACTGTGCTTTTTTTTTCTTCCTTTTTTTTAATGAGGGAATTGGAAGAACCTTGCTACAATGATTCAAAATACACAAATTATATTTATATATAAGCATGGTTTCTGTATTCATAGACTTGTTTAATTTACATTTAAGTAAATTTAACCTATTACCGAGATAAAAAGCAAAATTCATAATATAACAAATAATAAAAAAATTATTCATGTAAAAACTTTGGAGAAGCCAAACACGATATGGTTGGTGTGAGCCTACAGTATTTAGTCTGGCTACCCCTTTCCCACGTTTGTCCTCTGTGTCTTCTTTTCATTTTGCTCTGTTCTTCTTGACTTTAGGTTTTATTTGTCCATGTTAATCTCCCTGCCACAGTGCATCACATACCACTGACCTGCCTCACCATATGCCACCTTTGACTGTAGTTGCTGTTGCCTGATTTAATCTTTCACACCAATCCAAACACATCAACACATCAAAAGAATGGCATCTGAACTATCTTCTTATTAGCAAGAATTTTGGTAAAAGGACTTTTTTTGAGCCAAAAGACAGAGAAGTAGTTATACAAAAGAAAACCATCTCAGGATTTTGGAATTTTTTATAAAATCCTGTGCACAACTACAAGATGACCATTCGTGTCAGTAGGGTCAAGGGTTGCTACCAGAAACTGTCCAGTCTCTTGAGTTTCCAAACTTCATGACAGCCTAATCAGAGGTCAGCGCCAGGTTGACTCCTTTTAGGTTGACTCTGATCCACACACTGACTCGTTTTACAACAAACACTGAGTCAGTGAATTATGCCTCAAGTCTACAAGCATTTAAAAGTACTGAAACAGCAGTGGCATTAAATGATCCATACAGAATCACGTGGGTTGAAATCACAGGATGTGCAGGAATTTCTGTTAATGTAGCAATAAGACATTATAAAAAAATAGTTGAAGTCACATAATTACAGAGATTACTGTACCGCAGCTCACATTCTTCTGGCTAAAGCAGCTTTTCAAAAGTCCCAGTGTCACACTGTCGCTGGTCAGATGAGTACGTTTTCCACTGACATTTATTTGTTCTGTCTTTTTACAAAAACCCAGATTGAATGATATAGATGCATCATGAGCAAACCAGATTGAAAAGTGTCAAGAAACTCCCTGAGGTGACAAAGAGAAAGAAGAATGAATCTTTAGGGGAACCAGACTCAAAAAAGAACTCATCTGGCTGACAACAAATTGTTGGATTATAACTTGTGGCAGTATACAGGTGTAAAAAAAAAAAAAAAAAAGTTACAAGTGTGTTGGAAGTTTAGTATGAGCAGATTATGAATAAGACTCATGGAATGAGCACAGGACAGTATTTTGATCATAGCTGGGTTGGTAGAAATCCACAGCATCCAGAAGAGATTCTTCACTGGAGCAGGAGTGAGACGTGGGTGTCAACAGTCTTTGGAAACGTAATCATGTGAAACCATTAACATCAGAAGACAGTGAATCAGAATTCTCCAATTAAAACTAGACCATCAGGATTAGATATATATCTAATATATCATCATATATATTACGTGGTCCAGACAGGAACCACGTAATACTGTATATAAAATGTTGCCTTTTGATGGACACGTCCACTTCTCATCCAGCATGTTTTGGCACTCACATTATTTATTTTAAATAAGCATGATTTTTATTCCAACAATTTGAAATACTGTATGGATGTTGAATTCCCCTTTGCTATGTATGGCAGATACATGACCTTACAGATATGCAGATGTATGTAATACATACACATTCTAAAGGTTAAATGATCCACAGATATAGTACAGGGGCTAACATTTTACATCTGAATACAGAGACAGACCTACAGACACCCACACATAGAAAAAAAAACTGAGTATTGATGTCATTTTAAAAGTATTTCCCTATTTGTATCACGCATATGTTCCTCTTTCAGAAGATAAAATTGAAATGTTAACTGTTGGTGCTTTTATTTAGTTATATTGTATAAGAGAAATGTTCATCACAAAACCTAGCAAATATAGCATAGAACACAAAACAGATGATGAATTAATCATTATGTATTTAAATTCAAAGGTTTGTTCTAGTGGATTACATTAACGTAACTGTTCCTACATTAGTACAGTATAAAATGGTAGTGTACGTTAGGTAACATTTGAATGAACAAAAAATAAAATGATAGTTTAAAAATCTGAATGTAATATTTAATATTTACATTGATTTCAAACTCTTAAACCTCCCTTGAGCAGGCTTTATGGATTCCCTCAGTTGTAATATTAACCACTGCAAGGCAAAGTTCTTAGAAAAAGTTCAAGTAAGCCACCAATTTGTTTTAAGGCCCATCCCACTCCCACACTTATAAACAAGGTGATTTTTACAATTCTGATGCAGACAACCAATGGCTATAGCCAACCACATCATTCTGTTTCCATGGTGTGCTGGGTTTCTTGCATTGAATTTTAGTGGTTATTGGCCCACACAACACTAACCTCAAGTATACATACTATGACCTTGTCACCAATTGCGGTATTTCTTTGCTACATTATGACAGTATAATTTGGCTCTAAGATTCAGTACTCTACTCCTACATCATTCCAAGTGAACACACGTAATCTCCCTGAACACGTTGAGGTTTTTCCGGAAGTGTACTATGGCCTTGGGAACTTCATACTGACCACAAAACAGTGGTGGAAATTTAGTTTACAGACTGTTTTTTTGTAGTTGTTGTTAAAAGTGCTAAATTTATTCCAGCGACACAAATGTACAGTACAAGGGGCATTTAGGACAAAAACCAGGACTTTTGATTTTTGTGCAAAATAACAACACAGTTATGAGTAACAACTGCTGTTATTTCTCTATATTATCCCGTGCTGCACTAATGCATTTACCGCAGTGTTTCACTAGTGCTTGGATACCATCTAAGTTCACCAAGGTAGAACTTTTTCTTAGTATTTTAGAGCAATGATTGGACTGCCTGTTTTACGTCTAAATTGTTGGACTCCCAGGAACTCTTTTATTGGCTTGGAGTGAGGTCAGGACTCTATGGGGGAGGTGGCAATGACGCCCAGCCAACTTCCTATAATGTGCAAGTGGTTCAGTGCGCTAGAATGAAGTCTTGTAGTGTCCTTCAAATACAAGCTGATGACATGTAACCTGTTGTTTCATAAGGATCAGGTGTTCCACTTGTTGAATGTTCATGAGTGCAGTGGGCTTCGAGCCACCTCAACTCGGCTCGTCATTTACAGACGCTGTGGCTAAGTGTCTCATAATAACCATATTGTGGTTGAAGTCTTCTGTAAATGTCAATCAATTTTATGCCATAATTTTTGCAAGAAAGTTCTTCACAAGTCCTGGTTTCGTCATAAAACAAATTAGCCATATTATATTATACTGTATAATAATAAAGTACATGACCCACACTAGTATTTTATCAAGAATGGCAATTCAATATCCAATTGAAACATTAAAGTCTGAAACCACTGGGCAATTGTGTCATCACTGCATTTGATAACTTCTGGGAATTGATTCAAGTGATTCTGGTCATCTTTTCAAAGCTTAGTTGGTTACCAACCATAATAATTAGTGGTAAGAGTTTCCTCGTAATGTAAACGCTTCAGATTTTACAAGAAGAGACCTGTGGCTTTTTGACAAAAACATGGGAATTTACATCAACCACACTGAGGTAAACTAGAATATCTCGCTACAATATTTGTGTATAAGCGCATAAACAAAGTGCAAAACTATACACTGAAAAACGCTATTTCAAAAACATGCAAGTATTTCTAGGGTTTACTGATATCAAAAGGTTTTCAGTGAGGAGGTGCTTATTTTTATTTTTGAAAGGAGTCTACATGTTGATATTAATCTTTGGAGCTAGCACTAATGTCACGTCAAATAGAATTGAGAATTTTTCATGCTCTAATGTAATGATCATTAATCATTCCTGCTTTAAAGCGTATTATAAAACATTCAGGGATATAATTGTATTAATATGACATGGTTTGTGATATATTGAAAACATCCTAAAACATGAAAGAAATCCTTCCTAATCTCAAAAACAAACCAACGGCTAGCAAGCTAATTCTGTGTGATGAATTAATATCAGTCTGCTTGCTTATGAAGGATGTACCACGCACATCTGGTACAATCAGCCGCCAGAGGTCCCCCCCCCCCTTTCATTAGCACAGATGTGACCTCAACCTAGAAGGCAGTAAAAAGATTATATGATTGCTTACATGGGATCTGTCTGGACCTTTTTCCTGCTTCTGCTGCTGTTTAAAAATGATTGTATTTCACAGTTTTTCTCTTGAGGAACTTACAAATGTTGGCTTACGTTTCAGGAAAACAGTTCTAACATTGCCCACATTCATAGGGAAGAAGATCAAACAAACAACAGAAAAAAGCTGGAAAAGGAAGGAAAAACAGTATTTATCAACCACTACGGTCTATGCTTCATTAGACTAGCCGCAGGACTACCCTGACCTTCACCTCATTTCTGAGCCCAGTAAAAGCATGTTTTGGTTGCATGGAGGGAGTTTAGGGGACTTTCCGGTCGGTATAAACACACCAGACTCTTATTTGCATTACACATGCTGACCAAAAGTCTTCTGTACAAGCCATGAATAAAAACAGGCTTTGCCCACAACCTGAATCATGCAAGTCCCCGAAGTGACATAGTGTTTTTTGTTTTTTTAATGGTGTGCCCATGAGATATGCTGAGATAAAATCTCTAAAAACTAAAAAAGTATTTAATGACCATAAAGTTTTATAAATCGTCTGGTCATGAAAAAAAAGTCATCATTTTAGAAGGGTCAAATTATTCATCTGCATCAAGCAAAGAAAACTATCCATACTGTATTTAGTTTTACTGGAACTTTGTTAAGAACTCTTCAACACATTATTGCAACTTGGAATGATAGTGCTGAACCGATGGTTTAATTATTGATCTGCATCAAGAAGAAGAAGAAGAAGACTATAAGACCATTTATTAGTGAGACTAATCAGAAAAAAGGCTTAATTTTGCTAAAGGGAAGAAGCATATGGAAAAAGTCATGTGGTCTGATGAGTTTAGATTGACCCTATACAAGAGGGACGGGCGTATCAGGGTAAGAAAGGAAGCACATGAAGCAATGCGCCCACCATGCATAGTACCCATTGTACATGTCTCTGGAGGCAGTGTTATGATCTGGGGTTGCTACTGCTTGTCTGGTTTAGACTTAGCAAGACAGTCAATGAAATGAATATACTGGGTGACACGGTTATCAACCCTATGTACAGTATTTTTTTCTTCCCTGATGGCACAGGACTCTAGGATTCAGACTGTGAAAGAGTGGTTCTGGGAGCATGAGGAATAATTTATTTATTTTTTTACACGAACTTGTTACCAGTGTGTGCTGTAATCTACTGTAAAGGTGTGAATGAAATCTTAGAGTGTGTGGCCTTTTTTTGGCCAGGCAGTATATTACAGCAACAAAATGCCAAAGTTGTAGTTACAAGTGTAATTTGAGCTTATACTTAATGCCTGGGCTTCAGTTAATTATTTGGCAAAACATCTTTCGGGTGAGATAATGAGATAAAGTATATCAATAACTGGCATGCTTAGGATCTGGTGAAAGCAGTGCTATCATTAAGGAAGTTAAATAACTAATTGCTCTGTGTCATTTTACAATAAATAGTTTATAGAAGTTGTTCATAGCCATGTAACAAATCTCAAAAATCTTAATTCATGGCCTTAATATATCAAATTGTGGACATACCTTGTGCAAAGAATAAAACATGCTTGCCAATGCTTTACCCCAAGATTACAAAATTAATTGACTGCTAAATGACATTATAATACATTATGCAGCATCCTGACATCACTTACGTTAGAGCAGCTATAAACAGTCATTCTCTCATGAACTTCTCTTTTTTTCTCTGGAAGTTAATAAGACAGGAAGTACAGCATATTATGTCACAGAGAAAATGGAAACCCCAACACTGCTGTCTTGACTTTTTTGTTGCAGAAAATTATAGACCATTACAAAGGACTGAAACTGATTCCCTGTTGGACCAGTTCAACCCCAGTCAGGAAACCAACCTTAGTCACAGAGGGACTGCATGAACCAGTGCATAAAAGAGTTAGATTTGTGTCAGGAAGGGCAGATTAAGACCTTTGCCATATCGAATGCACAGACCTAGTGACCCAGCCATACAAAATAGCTTCCTCATGTAAATGATCATCTGTTTTCCTTTGTCAAAATACACCAGTCTTAACATGACATTATGACAACATCATGACATTAACATCTCATTAAGAGAATGAATCAACGCCTTCGGACCAATCAGAATTAAGAATCCAAAGTTAATCAGTGCAGTGATGTAATCATCATCATCATCACTGTGACTAGTAACAGCTGTAGGTCACTTTTAGATTTAACTAGAAAAGCGTGGGCGAGAGCAATGATGCAGGCGCGTACTCAGATCTCAGTAAGTCATTCGATAAGATACAAGAAAACCACAACCACGATATCTTGCGACTCATTTGCAGGTTTTTTAATTATTTTTTTTAAATTAAGCAAAACATGTAAACTTGTTTATTGAGTCTAGGATCACATGGTCTTCAGGAAAAGACATAATGACTTGTGGTAATATTAAACTGTTAATATTACTGAGCCTGCAGAAAATTCCATCCCTTCAGATAGTCTTAATTTCGTCTTATAAACAATTTTTTTAATGCAGTTTTACCACACTGTTCCTGTTATAGTATACCTATGAATATAAAAATTTAATAGATCACAATTCTCAGTGGGAGTCCAGATACTGATACTGATATTACTATTGTATAGTCTTTAGAATAGGCAGTGGTGTCAAAAGTATTGACATTCATTACTTGAGTAGAAGTATAGATACTAGGGTTCAAAAATACTTCTTTAGAAGTTGAAGTATCAACCCAAGCTTTTTACTTAAGTAAAAGTTTAAAAGTACTGGTTTCAAAACTACTTAAAGTATAAAAGTAAAAGTACCGTGAAGGGCGACAAAAGCATTAAGGTCTTGCCTTCTGATCATACGACCGGGGGTGGGGGGGGGGGTGCGGGAGTTGTGCGCATTCTAATCATGCGAGGGGGGGGGTGTTGTGCGCGTTCTTATCATGCAACTGGGGGGGGGGGGGGTTGCGCGTTCTGATCATAAAAATAGAGTAACGAGGCTATTTTTAAAATGTAAGGAGTAGAAAGTACAGATAATTGCTTAAAAATGTAAGGAGTAGAAGTAAAAAGTCGGCTGAAAAATTATTACTTCAGTAAAGTATAGATACCCAAAATTTCTACTTAAGTAAGGTAACGAAGTATTTGTACTTCGTTACTTGACACCTCTGAGAATAGGTCTCACCATCCATCCATGTAGGAACCTCTGTAGTCTCTGTAGTCCAACTAGGGACTGTGGAGGCCAATGGTCACCATTGTATTTATTCCCATTTCTATGATCATGGTAGGACCTCCAGTCAACATTCACACATTCACAATTCGGGAATTTTAAATTAGCCTAATATGCGTGTCCTTGGACTGTGGGAGGAAACTGGAGTGCACGGTTTTTTATTTAATAAACTAGTGAGGGCTTGATATATGAGTGGTATGCATGCACTTGTTTTCAGAGCGTCACATGATCACAGTTGAACCAATGCTTCTCCTCTCTCTTGTGCTGTGGTATTGTGGGTAATAATATCCCATGCTCAGGCTCAGTGAGTGTGCGTCACTCGTACGGTCAACATTCGTACACTCGTGTTCAGTTTATCATAACATTGTGACCATGTGTGTGTGTGCGCGGAAAGCATTTTTTAATTTTATTTTGTGTCCAAGTGTAGTGACGGTTCTGCACAGCAACAACGTCTCCTGCGAAGAAAAAAAAAAGTTTAAAAGGCTGTAGCAGTGCGGGAGATGAATCAGTTTATTGTTGCTGGAGATTTTAACCATGAAAATCTCAAGTCATTGCTCTCTAAATTCCATCAGTATGTGGACTTTGCAATGAGAGGGGAAAACACACTGGATTTTGTTTACACAAACATCCCCGGCCCCACATCGGCTACTCAGACTACATCTCTGTTATGCCTACTCCAGTGACACATGGCGCATGTAGCAGGGTATACAAGCCATCACCAACTATAGGAGATCACATGCCTTTGACAATGACAGCTCCCTTCCAGATGTGCTAAACAACTTCTACGCTTGTGTCTATGTTCGACACACAGAACAACGTGACAGCGAGGAAGACCACCCCTCCTCCCAACGACCGGGTGCAATGCCTCACCATAGCTGATGTAAGGAAAACTCTACGCAGAGTCAACATATGTACAGCTGCCAGACCAGACAATATATTTGGCACAGTGGTCAGAGAATGTGCTGAACAGCTGGAAGATGTTCTTACTGACATCTTCAACATCTCTCTGAGCAGTGCTGTCGTTCCTACGTACTTCAAGATCACCACCATCATCTGAAGAAGTCTTCTGTGTAATGTCTAACTGTATACAAAGATCAGTGAACTGCAAAATGCACACCCGGATGGACTGTTTATTGTTGTTGTAGATTTCAACCATGCAAATCTCAAGTCAGTGCTTCCTAGATTCCATCAATATGTGGACTTTGCAACGAGAGGGGAAAACACGCTGAATCTTGTTTACACAAACATCCCTGGCGCATATCGGGCAGAGCCCCGCCCCCACCTCGACTATTCAGACCACATCTCTGTTATGCTAATTCCAGCATACAGACCACTCGTCAGGCGTTCAAAACCGGTTCTGAAGCAGGTGAAAACGTGGCCAGCAGAAGCCATGTCTGCTCTTCAGGACTGTTTCGAGAGCACTGACTGGAACATGTTTAGGGAGGCTGCAAATTACGGCGACTTCACCGACTTGGAGGAGTACACGTCATCAGTGACCAGCTACATCAACAAATGCACCGATGACATCACTCTCTCCACTCGCACTTCTGAAGACCCGAAACTCTGCCTTCAAAGCGGGAGATAAGATGGTGCTTAGAAGAGCAAGGGCCAAACTTTCTCGGGCCATCAGAGAGGCGAAGCGCGCACACGCCCAGAGAATCCACAACCACTTCACAGACATCGGCGACACACGGCACATGAGGCAGGGCTTACAAGCCATCACTGAATACAGGATGACATCACCTGCCTGTGACGGTGACGGCTCCCTCCCAGATGCGCTGAACAACTTCTACGCTCGGTTCGACAAGCAGAACGACGTGGCGACGAGGAAGACCACCCCTCCTCCGAATGACCAGGTGCTGTGTCTCACTACAGCTGATGTGAGGAAAACTCTACGCAGAGTCAACTCACGTAAAGCTGCTGGACCAGACAACATCCCAGGCAGAGTGCTCAGAGAATGTGCGGAACAGCTGGCAGATGTTCTTACCGACATCTTCAACATTTCTCTGAGTAGCACCATCATTCCCACGTGCTTCAAGGCCACCACCATCGTACCTGTGCCCAAGAAGTCTTCTGTGTCCTGTCTCAATGACTACCGTCTCCCGTTGCACTTACACCCACCATTATGAAGTGCTTCGATCGGCTCGTCATGAGACACATCAAGACCCTGCTGCCTCCCTCACTAGACCCACTGAAATTTGCGTACCATCCTAATCGCTCAACGGACGACGCCATCTCCACTACACTTCATCTTGCCCTCACACACTTGGACAAGAAGGACACATACATTCAAATGCTGTACATAGATTTCAGCTCAGCATTCAACACTATCATCCCCCAACAACTGATCGGGAAGCTGAACCTGTTGGGCCTGAACACCTCCCTCTGCAACTGGATAGTGGACTTTCTGACCGGAGGCCTCAGTCAGTACGGATCAGGAACTGCACCTCCAGCACCACCACACTGAGCACTGGGGCCCCACAAGGCTGTGTGCTTAGTCCCCTGCTGTTCACACTGCTGACTCACGACTGTGTAGCAACACACAGTTCGAATCACATCATTAAGTTCGCTGATGACACGACCGTGGTGGGTCTCATTAGCAAGAACGACGAGTCAGCGTACAGAGAGGAATTGCAGAGGCTAACGGACTGGTGTAAAGACAACAACCTGTCTCTGAATGTTGACAAGACAAAGGAGATGGTTGTTGACTTTAGGAAGGCACGAGGCGACCATTCTCCGCTGAGCATTGACGGCTTCTCTGTGGAGATCGTCGAAAGCACCAAATTCCTGGGCGTCCACCTGGAGAAGGACCTCAGCTGGTCCCTCAACACCAGCTCCCTACACAAGAAAGCCCAACAGCGTCTCTTCTTTTTAAGAAGACTGAGGAGGGTCAAGCTTCCACCACCGATCCTGACCACCTTCTAAGAGGAACTATCGAGAGCATCCAGAACAATTGCATCACTGTCTGGTTTGGGAATTGTGCTATATCGGACCGCAAGACCCTACAGCGGATAGTGAGAACAGCAGAGATGATCATCGGGGTCTCTCTCCCCTCTACTGAGGACATCTACACCACACGCTGCATCCGCAAAGCCACCAGCATTGTGGCTGATCGGACAAACCCTTCTCACACACACTTCACACTCCTGCCATCTGGAAAAAGGTACCGAAGCATTCGGGCACACACATCCAGACTGTGCAGCAGCTTTTTTCCACAAGCTATTCGTCTTCTTAACAAAAAGGGATTGGACTGATAAACACACACACACACACACACACACACACACACACACACACACACACACACACACACACACACACACACACACACACACATTATCACTCAGCTTAACTCAACTACCTCAGAACATTGAGACTGGACTGACTATCAACACAAGCGCAAACACACTGACCTACACTACCAAACTATCGTACACACCACCCTGTAAATGCTCTTTTGCACAATATTCACTACTGGACTACTTTTTGCACAACTTCTTAACTTTTTTAAATCTTGCTGCTACATTAAGTTAAGGAATGTTTACTGTTTCTCCACTACCTCGACTCATCACCACAACACCTTATTATTATGTTATGTTGTCGCACCGTCACTTTATTGCTTTTGTGTGCACATTTGCACGTGCACTTTATGTTGCCTGTTGTCTGAAAAAACCCTGTAGATAGTCTTCCTTAGCTAGTTAGTTTTTGTTAATTTATGTTAGGACAATCTGTCTTGTCTCTGCTAGCCAGCTAACTTGGCCTCTTAGTTAGCTAGTTTAGTCTTTCTGTTAATTTATGTTGTAAATTTATGTTGCATGTAGCACCTTGGTCCTGGAGGAACGTTATTTCGTTTCACTGTGTACTAACTGTATATGGTTGAAGTGACAATAAAGCCTACTTGAACTTGAACTTGAGAATCTCACATGGTCCCTCAACACCAGCTCTCTGCACAAGAATACCCAACAGTGTCTTTTTCTTCTGAGAAGGGTGAGTAAGGCCCAGCTTCCACCACAGATTCTCACCATCTTCTACAGAGGGACTATCGTGAGCATTCTGAGCAACTGCATCACTGTCTGGTTTGAGAGTTGGGCCATCTCGGACCGCAAGGCCTTACAGTGGATAGTGAGGACAGCCGAGAAGATCATCGTGGTCTCTCTTCCCTCTGTAACAGCGATCTACACTACTCGCTGCATCTGCAAAGCCACCAGCTTTGTGACTGATCAGACACCCCCTCTCACTCACTCTTCACCCTCCTGCCATCTGGAAAAACAAGCATTCGGGCCCTCACATGCAGACTGTGCAATAACTTCTACCCACATGCCATCCGTCTACAAAGCAAAAAAGGACTGAACTGATTCACACACGCACACACACACACACACACACACACACACACACACACACACACACACACACACACACACACACACTCAGATAAACATTCACCTCTATTAAATGGGACTGGACTGATAAATACACACATGCATACACAGTGATCTACAACCATCCATCATATTTTCAACACTAAATTTTAAATTGTTTTCTTGCACAAATATTTATATTATCAGCTGCTATGTGCACAAGGACTCTCTCGTCTCTGCTGCTACTCACAAGAAATGTTTACTGTTTTGTATCCATCATGCCGATAACTTGCACTACCTCTATCCACGATCCCAGTATATCTCAGTTTATTGCATTGTGTGTGCATTTGGTTGCCTTAGATAGTCAGCTAATTCGGTATCCTAGTTAGCTAGTTAGTTTCATTCATTTATGTTACATGTACAGGACCTTGGTCCTGGAGGACTGCCATTTCGTTTCACTGTGTACTAAACAGTATATGGTAGAAATGACAATAAAAGCCTACTCGACTTGACTTGTTTAAAGAAGCGATTCCGGTAGTGTGTGTGTGTGTGTGCGTGTGTGAAAATCGTCCAACAAAAATCTAAATTAAGTTAAATTAAATTAAAACATTTTAGTTTCCCTAATTTAGTTCAGTTTAATTTGTTTATTTATTTAAAAGCTGAATGGGAAAATGATTGAACATCTGGGTTAACAGGCCGTTAAGCAGCGCCCTCTCGTGGCTGACCATCTTAACTGCTGTATTTTTTTTTTTATTCCATTGTATCCATCTGCTGCTGATTGTTTCCCTTTTTCACTGTTCATCTCAAGTTCATGAAATGTGTATTTCCAAACTGTAGGAGTGATTTTGCTATGAGTACAGTTTACACAGTGATAATCAGCCTGTCTGGCTATATGTACATAGTTCAGTTTGAGTCACTGATCAACTTCTTTTTGTATTACAGCTGGATTTGTTGCTGTAAACTGATCAGCACAACAGTCTACTGCCAGAATAATAACAGCAGTTTAGTACCAACAGTTTTAAACTGTTGCTGTGATTCTCAATCCCAGAGAAAACCCTGCGTTCTTTAGTCATGCTGAGGGAGTTAAATGTTCATACTAAAGCAGGGAAAACAAAAACCAGCAGTGCCTGGGGCTCTTATGAAGTTAAACAATGTTGAAGAGCTCTAGTGCAGTAAACCGAGTTCTCCACTTTCACATAAATTGTTAAATATTTTTCATCCAAATTTTCATCCCTCGTTTTTATTTGTTTATTTTTGCTTGAATCACTTCCTCTTTTTAAATACTTTCACAAGTAGGTCCTAGGGTCTTCTGAAGGTTTAATGGCAACTTCGAATGAAGATTGAGAGCAAGGAAAAGGGCAATAGAATGGGATAAGGAAAATAAACTTGCTAGTGTGAAGCAAAACTACTGTAAGTACAGAGTCCTGGTTGCCCATGTTGCCACAAAGAAGCAGAGAAATTACCACTGTTCCTTTATCAATCACTAGAATATTGTTGTTTAACAGGAAGTTTATTTCTCAAAATAAGTCTCAGTGAACACTTGTACATTGTTTCATGATTTGCAATGAAAGGAATTTTCATGGAATAGCTTTAAATGAAACAAAATGCACAGTTTTGATTAATTCAGTGATACAGGTATGACCTTGTATCTTGTGGATGATATAGGGAATGGACCAGATTGAGTAATCTGCTATATAAATTTGTCTGTACATTGGTCAGAACTTACTCTTTCAATGATATATCTTTATGTTTCGTACATTGGATTAAAAAAAAAAAGAAGAAGAAGAAGTCTGCATGTCTGTCTGTATGCCTGTCTAGTAAGATTTTATCACAGCATAACACAACTGGCTGGACAGAATTAATTAAACTTTTCCAGCCCTTTGGGATTTTCCTGAAGTTAAATCTGAGCCATAAATGAAATCAAAATATTTAGCAGCAGGGATGGTATGAGCAGTTATGTACCAGATTACGTCACAGCATTCAGCACATTTTTTGGACAAATATGGTGCTTTTTATAATGTACGTGTCCCTCAACAGAGTCAATCAATGAGATAGGTTAGCACAGAGTATACATAAGACACAAAAATAATGGTAAAGCACCTACTGAACAAGTCACCAAAATCCTCACGGAACACAAACGAAATCATGTCACAGCAAAATAGACAAGTGCACTATTAAAACTGAACCTTCACACACGATTGGACAAATTCATATATGTTTATTCTTCTTGCACAAAGTGTAAAACGTTTGTCTCATAAAAACCTTGGCGTTAATAAAAAGCAGACATGTGACGCACCACTATGAGATAAAATGCTGGTGGTTAAAGCAAACATGAACAACAAAACTAAATAAATAAATATATATCCACAGCAGTCCAAGGTGAGGAGAGGTAAAGTACCTGAACTGAGAGCCCAGTGTTATGCATGAAAATCATAAAAAGTGATAATTAAAAGTGGTGTTTTGAACAGTTATGTACCAGATTTAATAATCTACTTTAAAATAAGCTAATAAGCTACTTGCTCAATGTAGACAAACATCTGCACCACACCAGCTATATATTAGAAAAGCTAAAGTGAATATTTGTTATGGGATTATTTAATACTTTCATTGCTAAAATAACAGCACTGAAGAGGTATACAGTAAGTGATTCGCTCTCTGATTACTGAACAGGTTTGGCTGAGGACGATACAATTTAGTGTAAACAAGGCATAAAATACTCAACCATACAATACTGTATTTCTTCATATTAATAAGTTAGGCAGGGAGTTCTGCCGTACAGTAAGACAAGCAGACATGTACGCGGGCTTCCTGAAATAATATCACTGAATACATTAAAGCTGATTAGCTTATTTTAAGCTTTGACATTTTAACTATTTCTAAAAACTCTTAAACCGTCAACGACGGGTACTAACACTGGTTATACATAATGGTAAGGAATTAAAAAATTGGATGCATACTGTTATAGGAAAAGAGAAATAAGTGACTGATGTGGCTTAATGTGAAAGTAAATTATTCAGTGGTTTAATAAAAAATGTGTATCCTTTTCCAAATAATAGCTTATTTTTGCCCCACTCCTATCATCTGTGCATTTTCCACACTACCACTACAGTATGTAAATCATTCTCACCATCGATCATTCTCTCCCTTTGTGCACGAGGGCTGTTTAAATTTCGCTGACTGAAACGCAACCAGCATCTTTTCTCCCGATGAGTGCTCCTGCTGCTGCAGTCCCGACTTAGTGGGCAGGTCAGTGGCACCACTAAAAGTGTGGACTTTGGGCTTTTGTTGTCAAAGACAACTGATCGTTCTTAAGGGCGTGGGATTATTGACACCATTTACATAAGATATTTCAGGCTAAACCGTGCAGGCACCTTACAGAATGCACAGAACCATTTGCACAGAATGACAAAAAGGGCAGTTACTAGATTCAGATTTTTCTGAAATGTCTCAGGGCTTCCCTCTGCTGGACTGACTCTTAGTTGTGCTTAATTGGAACGCATATTTTCTTTATGTCTATACCCGTGCAGTTTTAAGAAGTACAATGAGCCCCTTAAAAGAGGTAATTCCTAATCAACAAAACTTTGCAAGCCGATTTTCTGTTCACATTTTGTGGAGTACTTTATAACAACAAGAAGAAAAAAAAATTTCTCGAAAGTCAAAAAGAACCTGAAATCTGCTTGCCATTGTTATACAGAGCAGTTATTGAATTACTGTAACCTTTCTGTGTAACACCACATACGAACACCTTCTCAGAACGCTTAAAAATGGCTTCTATAGGTTTGGTTGCCAAGCAACGCCCTCAGGCAGGTACTGTAATCAGCGGATATGCACGACACCTGGTCGTGCACCTTCATAAACTCTGTGCAGGGTGCGCGCGCGCGTGGATATAGTGTCTGTGCCATGTGCACGAGCGTTAATCATGCTAGTTAGATAGCATTAAGTTTAAATGCTATTTGAAGCAGGGGTTTTGTTCTGATGAAAAGCCATACTGAGAGAGTCTTTAGTTAACATAGTAATTTAAGGTGGATATTCTATTTTAAATGAAGCTTAACTGAGGAAAAGTTAAGGTAAACGTTTTATTACACATATACAGTAGACCACGTGGTTGGTGGCAATATAGTCCCCTACCTAGGTACAATTGGTATGCGCATTGGTGGTTCAGTGGTACTGTAGGTATCTCACCTGCCATGTGGAAGACCTGGGTGCACATCGGACGCAGTGCTGCTCCCAAACCAGATGTTCTGCTGTGGTGACCCCTTGACAAGGGCAGCTGAAAGACCACCAAGGGACAATTGGTCACAAGCATGAATATGCTTCACAAATCACATCCAAAACCTGATTCTAATGTCCATTCATTAAACGGCCTTAACAATCAGCTGCTCTGTAAGTATCTTTTGCTGAAACCAAAAACGTTCCTCCTGTCTCCTTATCAACAAGGTGTTTCTCATCTCAGAAATTCCTTAAACTGGTTATTTTTTGCACCACTGTGTAAATCCAAAAGCAGAGTTGCCCAAATTCTTACATATGATTTACCAAAAATTAAGCTGTTCGGAGGGACATGGATCAAAAAGAAATGTTAATAAAACCACATTACACTAAAGCTTAAAAGTACTATTAAAATACTGTCTGTCAGATGAGCAACGTTTTACTTTTATAACTTGTCTGTTGTGTGAAACGTATATAAAATTATATATAAACAAAATATTTAACATTATGAGCAGCATTGCTCTAGAGATCATGAAAATTCCAGAAGAACATGACTTTCTAAATGCTCAAACCAACATCGCAGGCACCAACTACATCAATGTCAAAGTCGTTTTTCAGTATGATGTGTACTGAAGTACTGTATTTGACTTGTATCCTTGCACACTGAATAGTTGCTATATTATTTGACTGCTTGAATTTGCTTATGAGAAGGTGCTCCGGTGGATTTTGAGTGCCTCCATAATGAAAAGCATGTCATCTGATCAAAATCACGCACATGCACAAAAAAGACACCTATACTGTTGATTGTGCAAGTAGTTTTGGCTCTCCGTTCTTAATTATAACATCATACATTAATAATGAATCTAGTTTAGTACAATCAACAAAATATTCAAATGTGTCCTTCAGTTCTCAGTCAACTGGTAAACGATTGTGAACATTTATTGTATGATTGTATACCAATGTGGAGGTCAGAAAATACCATTCCAGTTGAATCAGTAATGGTTTCCAGGATTTTTGTTAGCAGCGGTATGAAAGTTTTATGAGGGCTTATGTGGGGGAATTAAACTTAATAGCTAGAGATAATTCTTGGCTAAAAATAGTATGAGCCAAACTCATTCAAATCAAAAGAGATGTGGAGAATCAGAGCTAAAAGACTAGACTCAAAAGGATGATAAAGCTTCCAATAAAACAGTAATGTATGTAATAAAAAAAGCGGTAAAGCATCTTGACACTCTGCCCATATTCCTCTTAAATGCCCATATTTACCTCTGATTTGTTTGTTTGTGTGTGCAAGCCAGTAGTGTTTGATTTCAGCGACTAAAGCAGTAAGGTTGAATGTGCACAGTTCTACTGTACTATTTTCCAAAATATTTAATCTCAGTTAGTAGAACATTCAGGACGTAACAATTGTTACTGGTATACCTCCCTGGGCAGTATGGTGCTGCAGTGGGTAGTGGTGCTGCCTTACAGCTCCAGAGTCCCTGGTTTGATCTTGAGTTCAAGTTACTGTCTCTGTGGAGTTTTGCTGGTTCTTCCTTTTTGCCCATCTGCATTGGTTTTTCACTTTTTGCTCCATTTTTTCAAAGCCAGTAACATGTGACATGAACCCCAACACCACAATGCTATCATTTAACATTTAACAGCTTAACTACTTGAGGCTTTCTTAGTTTGCATGTAAGTGTTTATCACTCTTCTTTTTCTTCTTCTAGGTCTCAGTATTCAGACATCAATAACGATTTCTAATCGCAGCACTCAAATTAAGCCTGACCAAATACATCCCCATGGCATGCTGCCAGACAGGACGCCTCCAGGCTCACTTTGATTTTCTAAAGCACTTGTAGCAAACTGTAGCAGTTCAAATGATCCAATTAGCTATAAACCTGATTAATAATGCAACCAGGTAATTAAATACAATCCTCTATGGATTATAGAGAATTAGAAGATAATGAATGCTTTCATCCATACAGTAAGCGTACAGTATAGTGGATTTTGTCTTCTATACAGTATATAGTAATATGACTTCTGCTTAAATTCACATCTAAGCATATTTTAGGCTTTTTAAATATTTACATTTCAGTTAAACTTGTTCTTGTACAATCAAATCCAGGCTTAATCATGTCTTGGGCCTTCACAAGACACATGAAGCCCTGCAACCACAAGGCCCAATCACATCAAACATCAAGTAACAATACAAGTCATGCATATGCACAGTGATGAAGTGAATGCCAGCATTTCTCATTTCCACATATTCCATTCCAGAAAGCAAACCTCTCCAGTCGATGATGTTTAATGGAAATCATTGAATGTGTTTACGCAACATAAACGCATTTGAAGCATGTCTTTTCAGGACACTTTTCAGTTGCTTTATCCAAGCTTTTATCAAAAGTGAAAGCAATATAATCTTATTGTGTAATCAGATACCTACAAAGTTCTATGTTCTTTGGTGTGGTGCCCAGCCTTATATCATATCCTGTCTAAACACTACATTCTGCAACCACATGGCTGACAGAGGCAATTCTAGAGTCTGCTGGGGCCATTTGCAGGATGCCTCTCTAATCATAGACAACCACCATGCACCATCATTATTTTATAAATAATATATAGGTTTGTCAGTCCTTATATAGATATTATACTATTGTCATATTTTTCTTGCAATATTTTTCTTGCAATCTTGTAAGCTGTAATAATTGCCTGAATGTGTGAGATACTGTATGTGTGTGTGTGTTCGAGGTGCTGTGGGGGAGTGTGAAATGACTCAGGCATTGACCCCTAGGTGACAGAGCAGCTATTCAGCAATGTTTTGTCCTTTGGCGAGCACTCCATCCTAACTGAGCCATATGAGTCATGACGGACCTGCGTGTCCTTTGCCCTGATTACCAAAGCATTATGTCTGCTGTGTAAAATCCATTTATAAAAACATTATCAACGTTTCTCATTCACTAGGCCATAGGAAGTGCTTATGTAAATCATATAAAACTAAAACACCAGTAAAACAAAGTGCCAAGCACAAAACCGAGAAAACCTGATATCTTCAAATTAACAGTCCCACAAAAATCCGTCTGTCCATTTCTATCCATTTATGCTTCTACACCAAGCTTTCACCATAGGTCTCGTGTAGGTACTGCATACAGTAGCTGTGTAGCCTACACCAGTGCCTGATGTGCACCTCTCCAGAAATGTAACTAGTCACAGCAACACAGATCTCAACAATTGTGATTGATCCAACTGGTAGCATCACATTTCTGTATTCTTCTATGCTTCCATTTTTTATTTGTTTAGTTGAAGGTTGAATGAATAATGACCAAATCAAGGAGAAAATTCGCTCTGCTTCTTGCTCCTTTGATTTAGTGTTCATACTGAACATCTTCTCCGATGTCCTCTCTATTTTCTGCACTGCAGTAATCTTTTCTGCAGTGCCTAATATCTGCCCAAAATAGCTCTGACCTGACGAGGTGTGGACTCCACAAGATGTTTGAAGGAATGCTGTAGTACAGTATGTGGCACCAGGATGTTAGCAAGATATCCTTTAAACCCTTTATGTTGCAAGGGGTTGTCATTAATTGTACTTGTTTGTCCAGTGCATCCCACAGATGCACAATCAAATTGACATTTGGGGAATTTGAAGGCCAAGTCAATATCTTCAAATCTTCCATGTTCACTAACCATTTTTCCACCATTTTTCTAGAGAGGTAGGGGACATTATCCTGCTGAAAGACACCAATGCCATTAGGAAATACAGTTGCCATAATGGGTATACAGTACTTGGTCAGCAACAATGTTTAGGTAGGTGGAACATGTCAAAGTAACATCCACATGAATGGCAGGACCCAAGGTTTCCCAGCAAACTTTGCCCAAAGCACTGCCTCAGTTTGCCTTGCCTTGTTCCCATAATGCATACTGATGCCATCTCTTCCCCAGGAACATGTTGCACATGCACCCAAGCATAAACATGAAAAGAAAATGTGATTCACCAGACCAGGCCATTTTCTTCCATTGCTCCATGGTCCAGTTCTGATGCTCATGTGAGTATTGTAGATGCTTTCAGTAGGGAGACAGGTCAGACTGGAACACTGGGAGGTCTGCACCTACAGTATGCAGCTTCATAACATTCCTATCGTAACCAACATTTAAACTTTTCAGAAAGTTGTGTTACTCTTGTAGCTCTTCTGTGCTGAATTGGACTGAATGGGCTAGCCTTGGGTGTCCATGACCCTGTCACTGGTTCACCGTTTGAACCACTTTGTTAGGTCCTGAGCACTGTATACTAGGAACACCCCACAAGAATTCATCATCTAACATTACAATAAGACCCTTACTTATGCCTGCCTATTTTTCCTGCTTCCAACACATAAACTTTAAGAAATGACTGTTCACTTGCTGCCCAATATCATACCCCTTGTCAGATGACATTATAACAAGACAATCAATGTTATTCACTCCAGAGGCTTTTGACTGAATGTTATGACTGAGGTTCAAGATATTAGATACTCAAACAATCACTAGAAAACTACTACAGTTAGAATAAAAAAAGACAGTTTTGCAAAAGGTGTATGCATATTGCAAGCTCTTGCAAAACACGAAAATCTTTTACACTTTTACTGGTTTGAGATGACAAAATGAGTTTAGGATATCCAGATGGCACAGAGGGAAGTGTCAATTACAGTAAAAACACCAACCAAACTGGAGAGCAGAGGATTTTTTTTTCAATATTGGTGATATATTATTTACAATCCCCTCCAGTCACATGAGTGCCCCTGTGAGTGCGCACACTGACAGCGCTGCCAAATGAAGGACATGCTCTCACTGTGTCTGTGTGTGAGAGAGCAAGAGAATCAGACAGAGAAAGAGAGAAGCTCAGAAATTCTACCATGTGATGACATTATATAACATAATAGAATTGATATAATCCAATATGATTTTGGATAACATAACGGATAGAATATAAAGAAACCATAATACAATATCATAAAAAACATAACATTGTTAAAACCAGACATGACAGCTGTCACATTTCTGAGATCAGTCACTTGAAATCCTGCCACAACCTGTTACATGAAGTGCCATTTAACTGTCATTGCATTTAACCTGCAATTATAACAACAGTCAAAAAGACCACTGGTGTTAAAGCACTTTATTTAAAAATTTTGTCTTTATCCTTTTACCTGCTCCATGTCACTAAACACCACAACAACATTCTACGGCAATATATTTATATAAGGAAAGTTCCTGGAACTGCCAGACCCATTAAGATGTACTAAGTGACAGGCTTATTTCTATGTAGCCACATGTGACTAGGGCACAAATTCTCTATCCAACATGGACGTTTTAATTTAAATTCCTGGGTGAGCTGGAGGTTAAGGTTATGTTTGGTGCGTGTGCTGATTGATTTACAGGCTGCTTGTTTCCCTGCAGTGGCCCCAGCTGAGAATTCATCCCATCAGCTCCCTCCCACTGCAGCAGCACGCATCTATTCTCCGGCTCAGAGTGACTTTCTGTAAGAAATCAAGCACACAGCCAAGGTACTGTAATAAGAAACCTCTCCACCTCTGCCTTTCCTCTCTCTTCCAACCTTTGCCTTAGGGGAGTTTATCACACAGATGTGCAAAGCAGGAAATGGCTGATCAATGGGGAGATGAGAGCATCCTGAAGCTCTGTGTCTGCATAAAGCTGCACTGGCAGTTTATAGGTGACTCATTAACAGAATCCATTTCACTGAGAGCAAATCTGGGTTGAGCAAAAATCAAGACAAACAGTGGGAGAACATGAGAAATCCACACGTACAGTAACTTAATCTCAGTATCAAATGTGGACCCTGGAGATGAGACCCCATCGCAACCCACTGCTCATGTTTTGTATACAGTAAATAGTACAATATGTGTACAATAATGAATTATGCATGAGGGGAAAAATACATGACACCCATAAGGACGTATTATCATATGTTAGTCCTTTAACAACACAGAAATTTTGCCACTTCTGTCTGAAAATTAATGAGATTAAAAAAGCTTGGAACTTGTACACAGCGTCCACAATCTTCTTCGTCGTAAAACTCTTCTCATGCCAGGTCATGTTGTATGAAGTTTTACAGGATGTGAGATTGGGTTAGCATTTTTATATTATCTTATGAGTTCATTTGTAGGAAATCAAACCAAATCCAATGACATTATCCCTCGTTATCATTAATAAAAATCTCTCATGAGATCCGAATGGCATTTTGCATTGTTAATGGAACATACTGTAAATACTATAACCATAGATCTGCAAAGGAATAGAGCTTTAGAGGAAAACAAGTATAAAAAACGCTAACTTTGACCCTGCAGTATTCAAGGGTGTAACAAAGCCAGAAAGCATTCCTAGCTCACCCTCTCCGAGACGATGACATGGACTGCTCTTGACAATGCTGATGTAATGCTGATGTACTGACATCCAATATGTGATGTGACATCGTATGTCCTTTTCAGAATCAATATACCAACTTAAAGTGTGACTACTACATTTCATTCACTTGCAGATATTGTGACAGTGTCAAATTTACTGTGAAATCTCTACCTCAGCATTTATTTAAAGATAGCAGAAATTTTATTATCCACTGTTAGTCTTATAAGCTAGGTCAAAAGGCTTTGTTCTGTTCTTACAAAAAATTGACAAACAGAATATGGTTGCTGTTATAAATCTAACACAGGCAGTATATTGATATCTCTAGTTAGCAGTCAATACTTACAGTAAATGCCACATCCATGCACGAGTCTCTCAAGGTATCTAGTGCTAATGAGGAGGTCTTCCTCTGTCTGTTATTTACTCACTTTATCACATTCAAAATAAGCCAATTATAGTTCACTCTGTTCATCCCCTGTACTGCAGTAACATCTATCAGTATGACATTGTCTCCCTAAAGGGACAAAGTCAGAGACAAACCTGACACAACACATTCAATAGTCTTCAATGTGACTCAGGAAAATGGCTTATAAGAAGGTCACTCTGCAGCTTGAGCCACACTCGTGAAGTATTCCCAGAGGATGAAAGTGTGGACCTCTTACAGTTTCATAAAGTAGGACGCGTTCCTTTGGATAAAATTTACTAGGAACAATCATTTACTTTATTGTTTTCTGGCTCTGGTTTCTTTCATTACTTACAGTAAATTTCCTCCAAAGCATATTGGAAATGTCACTGGGCATTATTTTAGTTCATAAAATTAAACACCTCTATTTATTATGTACAGAGGTGGAAAGAGTAATAAAATTTTGTACTCAAGTACAAGTACTGTTACTTCAGTGAAATTTTACTTAAGTACAAGTAAAGTTACCATTATAAAAATCTACTCAAGTAAAAGTAAAAAGTAGCTCATTAAAAAATTTACTCAGAGTAAAAGTTACCGAGTTACTTTTTTATTTTTTTTAACAGCGGGGTGGGATGAGGCATTCTAGCATAGTTCAAAAAGATGAGCAGATATAAATCTCAAACTACTTGTTTTTAACCGAAGGAACACCTTTGCATAATAAAGCTGTTGTCTTTCTTGTGCTTGAAAATCAAAGTGGTCATTTAAATATGGTGTTACGTCCCAGTCTAGGGCCACACAGCAAAAGAATGGGGGCCAGGGGTAGCTCAGTGGTTAAGGCATTGAACTACGGGTCGGAAGATCCCAGGTTCAAACCCCACAACCACCAAGTTGCCACTGTTGGGCCCTTGAGCAAGGCCCTTAACCCTCAACTGCTCAGATGTATAATGAGATAAAAATGTAAGTCGCTCTGGATAAGAGCGTCTGCCAAATGCCTGGATGGTTCAGGGTTCTATTTTAAACTGTATGGAAATTGTGGTATATGGCAGAAAGAACTAGATCCAATCATTAACTGTTGAAATAATGAGGTTTGTATACACACACACACACCAGGAGGAGGATCAGATTCAGGTTGGACCCAGGCCAAAATAATAAACAAAATGGTATTTATATTTAGTAGCTAGATTACCTGCAAAAAAAAAACACACAAACAGGTACAGTACCTTCCCGGACTCCCTAAACCAAAAACAGTGAAATTATCTACAAATATATACAAAGACCAACCAAACCAAAGGAACAAAGCAATAATCAAAGTCAATTGGAGGCAAAAAGTCAAACCAGAATACACAACCAAATATCAAAACGCCAAAATCACAACCTCTTTCATCTTTCCCGCGTCTCCCTTCGGTTTAGATATGTTCCAGGACATGATACACACACGCGGCGCAACAGAGCATTTATACAAAGCATAATA
Source organism: Channallabes apus (assembly GCA_030522415.1). Lineage (NCBI taxonomy): Eukaryota > Metazoa > Chordata > Actinopteri > Siluriformes > Clariidae > Channallabes > Channallabes apus. The sequence goes on from CM060127.1 coordinate 16,890,493, forward strand.
TTTTTATTATTTTATCATTTTCATTCATTTATTTTTTACTCAGTAGCGAATATGATTTAAAATGTAGCGAATTACAATACTTCAAACAAAACGTACTTAAGTAAAAGTAAAATTACAGATTTTTAAAACTACTTTAAAAAGTAGAAATACACAAAAAAGCTACTCAATTACAGTAACGCGAGTAAATGTAATTCGTTACTTTCCACCTCTGATTATGTAGTATTAGGAAAAATGAACATTAAGAATAAATTACAACAGAGTTTGCTGTTCTAGTAAAATTATCAATTACAAGCTGGTTTTAACACATGATTGACACGTGAAACTTTTTATTAACGTATAGCTACATTTGACATTGTTTAATGTCCTCGATACTCCTTGTTATTAGTTATGTATAGCAGCACCAGTATCTAATTACTGATGTTTTTCTGAAAGTTATTAAGACATTTATTAAGGATCCATTTTGAGTAAGTTGTTACTATATAAAATATTTTTATGTTTTAATAACACTCACTCACTCACTCAATGTCTATACCACTTTATGCTGTATACAGGGTTGCCGGGGGCCTGGAGCATATCCCAGGAGACCTTGTGTACAAGGCAGGGTACTGTAGTGTGTAATATATCACCATGTGCCAAACCATCACAGGGCACATACACACACACACACACACACACACACACACACAGACACAGACACAGACACACACACACACACACACACACAGCAATTTGAGAAGGGAGGGAACCAGAATACCTCAAGGAATCCCACCAACCACTGGGAGAGCATGCAAACTCTATGCACACAGATCCCGAAGCAGGACTCAAACCCGAAACCTGGAGGTGCAATTCAACAGTGTTAACCAATGAACCACCATGCCCCCTGTTTAAATAACGCATTAATTATTATTATTATTGGTTTCCAGCATGTGTGTCCAAGCTGCTGTTATTGAAAATTACACCTTCAACAAGGTATAGTATACAGCGAGTGGGTTTTAGATCAGCACTACCTGCCTTTTTATTAGGGGAAAGAAATGCAGAACTATATATGCATACTGTAGGTGTGCACTGAGACAAATGGCCCAGGAGTGGCAGAATTATTTAAAGTACTAGAAAATAGGATTGTAAAGCAAAAATGTGTTTAAAAGCAAGGGAGTTTGTTTCATCAGTGATTGCTTATATTGTGTCATGTTTTTGTCATATGCCTTATGAAAGCTTTTCACATTTATCTTTGATTAATTTAAATTAAATGGATTTATGCATTTCTTCCATTAATAGTGGCAGATCTTTTAGGTTTCTTTTGATCCTTTTCTTTAATTAATTATGCTTTGTATAAAAATATTGAGGTCCCCAGATATTTTCCTGTCATGACAGTGAATTCTTTTATTAGAAAATAGTCAAACACATGGACTTAAAGTCAGCATGTCCCTAAAAGTTTTGACAAATTGAGCAATTTTTTATTTATAAATGACTAAAGAATTATGCTTTTTATTAAGTTAAAGCTTTATATAATGTTAAACTAAACAAATTAGTCCCTGTTATGATTGAAAAACACTCACACCCTTTTACTTCCTTACACTTAAAGTTTTCAATACAGAAATGCAGCTTATGTTACTGATGAATCAACATCTTCTAGCCAGAGTTAAGAAATCGACTGCACTGTGGCATAACTGTTACCATGACTCATTGAGGAATGGAGTCATACTCATTATTCCCATAAGACTGGAGCAAATCATAAGAGTGAGGAGGAACTAAATATGCTCAGCAAACAAACATGGCCGTGGTGATCAGGTGTACATAAACCATAGGCTATATAATGTAATTCTCACTTATTTAATCATTAAAGTTGGTACATTCTACACTTTTTATTTTCCAGTTGCTCTGGATAAAATCCTTTGACTTGGTCTTACAGTACCTCATTCTCAGGGTGTTTATCTGTATGGTGACATTAAGGATAAATGTCACATAACTGTAATAGAGGTAGATTAATTAGTTAGATTTTCAGTAAATATATTGTTATATCAATTGAAGGTGGCATACAGTAACTCGTATTATTTATGCACATTAATCATATGTTGCAAAACAAGCCCCCCTTAGATAGAAAAAAAGTATATACTGTATGTATCCTTTTTGAATTCATAATAGGGTTCAATATAAGGGGTACCTTTACAGTATAAATTAACTAAAGTAGGAAACTGCAGTCACTGCATAGTATTTGCATTGTGCATTGTTCAGCTGTTCATTTTTCCTACCTTTGTTAAAAGACAAATGAGGCTCAATGAACAGTGCAGTTTCATTGCATTGATCAGACTATACAATCTGGGTGACTTTAAGCTGTCCTGTCCTGATCTAGCAGATGGAGATTGCTAGTTATCATGTCAGCGGAACTCAAGCCCACGCGTGGCTCTCACAGACAATAATTTGCTTGCCTTAAGTGCATTGGACAAGCACATGGGCCAGGTCCCTTGTGGTCCATTAAACAAAGCTCTGGAGCTGGAGCTCAACAGCTGCTTGCGCTGGATTGAGGCCCAGTCTAAGAAATTACCTTACAGCTGAAAAATTGACAAGTTGATCCCTTAGGCATTAACAACTGTACAACATTAAAGGGTCAGTTCAAACAAAATGAAATGTACACAGTGAGAATGTGGATAAAATCCCAAATCTGTATTGTGGAGGTTATGAATATTGAAATACATTTCCCATTTGACATTATACAAAACCTTTAAAATGGATTTCACTATAGTGGGATTAATAGAATTGCAATATAACCAGGTTATATCATATAATGTAATACAATACAAAAGGTACAGCGTTGAGTTAAACACGTATTATTCGGCCTACATATTGGATTAGAATCATTACAGACTTATGTTCTTTAAAAAATTATTTATGTAAAATATTTGCTCTGTTTGGTTATTCATTACCTTTAGTCTCAAACTCTGTTTAATGCTTTCTTTGTTAGTTTGTTGTTAGTAGAGTTGGTATTTTAATGATGGTGGTAGACAGTCTAGCAGATCAATGCAAAATCTGCCATAGATGTTCGGCTCGGTTGAGATCTAGTGAGCAAGAATTCAATAGAATATGATTTACGAGGGACTTTCAGATCCAACTGGGACTTTCGATTGTGCAGGACAACTGGACACAGTTATGAGAGTATATAAAATCACCTGCTATCACTAACTCACTAATCGGAAATCACTGAGAGAGGTCAGGACTATAGGGGGGATATATATATATATATATATACAGTATATATATATATATATATATAAAAACTCAGCAATCTTTTTAACCAGACATCCAGATAACCTCTAATTTCTTTTGAGCCTGATAAAATATACGTACAGTACATAAGGTGTAATTAAAAGCAGTGATACTTGTGCTCCAAAATGATACATAATTAGATATAAACATTTGGTAAAAGAAACAGGGTATTTATTTTAACACATGCCAGTGGGGGTATATACTGTATTCAGTAATGACATTACTGAAAACCTATAGGAAAAGGTTAAGGTTAAGGAAAGGAAATGTTTCTGTAGTATACCCAAGTGAAAAAAGTATGCTAAGTATATTAAATCCTAGCATACTTAAGTGTACTTGCAGCCAGACTAATGACTAGTATACAGTAATTGAAATATTTTTAGTTTTTTGTTTATTTTGAACAACTAATTTTTTACTAAGTGCATTTAAGTTGTAATTAAATTGTACAAATTAACAATTATAAGTGTATTAAGTATACTTTTATGTGTTAAAGTGGAACAACTTTAAGTATACTTAGTGTACTTAAAGTATACAGTATGGCTGTGTATACTACCAACAGTAATTAATAAATTTAAGGAAATATTTAATGTTTTATTGATACATTACTGCAATTTACCCATTATAGTACACAAGTATTTGGTGTGTTCATTCTAACTATTACACAGAGACCGAAAACAGGCCGAGACCTACAGAACATTATAGCAGAAGCAAAATACACAAGATAAAGCAACAACATATTACACAATACATTCTATAGTTTAAACTCGTTACTTACAGTAATTACAAACTACCTAACAAAAACCATGAAATTTACCTTATACCGTTAAAAATAAAATAATAACAATAAGAACTTGATTAGAAACAATAAGAACAATAAGAAATTAATGAACACTTCCAACAAGATATAGTATACAGCAAGCGGGTTTTAGATCAGCACTGAGACAAATGGCCCAGGAGTGGCAGAATTATTTACAGTACTAGAACATAAGATTGTAAAGCAAAAACTGTGTTTATAAGCAAGGGAGTCTGTTTCATCAGTGATTGCTTATATTGTGGCATGTTTGTTTCATAGTTATGCCTTGCATGTGACTCGGTATGTTTATGAGCTCAACAGCATGTTCCCTCATAGAGCCATAACATGAAAGCTTTTCATATTTATCTTTGATTAATTTTAATTAAATGGATTTATGCATTTCATGAAATTTACCTTATACCGTTAAAAATAAAATAATAACAATAAGAACTAAAACATGCAATACGATGGAGTATTAGGGCCAATATGAGATTGAAAAAAAATTGGAAGGGGAGGGGCAGGGATTTCTAAGTTCAAAACTCAGAAGTTTCATGTTGTAAGTTGAAATTTCGAGAAAAAAACTTGAAATTGTCGAAAAAAAATCTAAATTTTTGAGAAAAAAACTTGAAAATTGAGAGAAAATTACTCTGAATTTTCGAGAAAAAAACTTGAAAGTTTTGTATTTAAAACTCAAAAATCTGTGCATTTTTTTCTATCAAGAAAGTAAATCCCATATATACTTTGCAAGGTTTGGTAGACATCACTTGTTTTGTTCCTGAAGTGGAAGATCTAATGAAACTTTTCCCTTGGATTTAGCAACAAGGAAATACTTGTTATTTTAGCCCAGAATCACCAGATCATCATAAGCATCTGGACATGAAGAGACATTCCAGTAAGCTGAGCCTATTTAGAAAAAAAACACCATACTGACTTGGATGAGGTGATTACGTTTGTTTATCAGGAACTACAATGTCATGGACAGATGCAAGGTTATCTACGACGGAGTATTAGCACCAGTAGCAATCAGCCACAAACTTGAGGTCATTATTTGTTGTATGGGCTTCCATCCATTTAACAAAACAATTGAAACCATCAGTACATCCATTTATCCCTATACCATATGCGTCAATTTGTCATAAGATTCCATATGCCAAAGAGCAATAGCAATTTGTATTGTAGTGCCAGCACCTAAGACGTTGCGATCTACGAAGGTCCACACCATGACGATTGATTAATTTAATGGCCTGTTGTATTATTTCCTGTTGAACCACAAATCCCTTTGTATTGTGCGTTGATGTAACCAGTGATAACTTTGCATCTGTCCATGGTGTTGAAGTTCCTTATAAACAAAGGCATTCACCTCATCCAAGTTGTATGTTTTTTTCCCTTATAAACGCTTGCAAAGTGTACTGTATATACTGATTCAAAATTGATAGAAAAAAAAACACAGATTTTTGAGTTTTAAACACAAACCTTTAGACTTTGTTTCTCAAAAAAATTACGACTTACAACTTAAAAATTCTGAGTTTTAAACTCGGAAATTCTCTGCCCCTCCTCTTCCAACTCTTCTTTTTTTTTAATCTCATATTGGCCCTAATACTCCATTGTACACTCAATGATACAGCTAGCCATGTATTCAAGCTACTGTAGAATCGGTGAACTGGGCAGCCAATCAGAAAACAGACAGTACATTGTCAAGTTTGAGAGCGCACATGAGAGAGATTCAGTGTGCAAAAACGAGTCTGAAAACGTGAGCACACACAAGAGTAGTGCACCAAATAGAAGCATTAAAAAAATACACATAAAATTTTACTAAAAATATACTGAGACTACCGTATATTAAAATTTGTATTCTAATGTATACTTCCTGTACATTGTTACAACAATTATTTTGAGCATATATTTTTTAAACTTGTCAAAAATTAATTGAAAAACAAAGTTTAAATAAGTGTGCTTTGGAAACACCAACCTTTCACACAAAAAAAAATTTCTATAAAATATTTTTGGAAAGTTTACTATAATACAATTATTGTCAAGTATGTTTAAAGTTTAATTCCAAAAATTGATAAATGCATGGTGCTAGTATACTTTTTATATATTAAGTGATGGTACAACTTTTTGTTAGTATATTTGCAATGTACTGTACTATTGAAGATTTGAATATATTCAGATTACGCTAAAGTGTATTTTTTTTTCACTAGGGTATGCATGTTTAAATCCTGCTGTGATTTTAATGAAAGGTAACATGGCACAGAGCCATGACCTGAGAGTGGAGAACCTGAACAGCAGGATGGAAATGCCAGCAGAGCAAAATAATGAACCAACATGCGCGGGCGCGCGCGCACACACACACACACACACACACACACACACACACACACACACACATAATGAGGGAATTCTTGTGTGCCCCCCCCATATATATATATATATATATATATATATATATATATATATATATATATATATAGAGAGAGAGAGAGAGAGAGAGAGAGAGAGAGAGAGAGAGAGAGAGAGAGAGATATTAATATATATAAAGAGTTAACAATGTTCCTCTTGATTTTATTTCTTTTACAAAAACGAGAAAAAATGCTAAAATTAAAAATTACAATTTTAATTGAAATTTTACTAACAATGAGTAAATAATTCAAATAAATAAATCATTATTAGCCCATTATGGGCGGCGCGGTGGTGTAGTGGTTAGCACTGTCGCCTTGCACCTCCAGGGTCTGGGTTCGATTCCCCGGCCAGGCTCGATTCCCTTCTCTGTGTGCATGGAGTTTGCATGTTCTCCCCGTGCTTGGTGGGTTTCCTCCGAGTACTCCGGTTTCCTTCCACAGTCCAAAGATATGCAGGTTAGGCTAATTGGCGTTCCTAAATTGCCCGTAGTGTGTGAGTGTGTGTATGTGTGTGTGCCCTGCGATGGATTGGCACCCTGTCCAGGGTGTACCCCGCCTAGTGCCCGAAGTCTCCTGGAATAGGCTCCATGTCCCCCGCGACCCTGAACACAGGATTAAGCGGTATAGAAGATGAATGAATGAATGATAGCCCATTATGTCTGATTGTTATCTGCTTCCATATACGCCAGGCCTTTTAGTTGCACTATTAGTTTGGGGTAAGAGTTGGTGCCCTTTTTAAAGTATGAGATGACTGTAGTCCATACTAAATAAAAAAAATTGGATGTTAGAAATGGTGAATCCTCTAAGAGAATATTTAATTTTCTCCAATTTCAAAATCAGCATCATGTCACTAAGCCAGAGTGAAATTAAACATCTGCTTTAGCAGAGTGACATTGCTCACAGGTCTCAGTTATCTTTGATAGCCTGACCTCACTGAAATAATGCCTATGTTTAACTTTGAACTGAGTTAAATCCCAGCGAGTACAGGAGGTTGTTCCTTTAACTTTAAGAGTTTAGAGAGGCAATTTAGATAAAGCTGATGCAAGAAGGAATGAAGTAGTACAAGAATTTGCCTCTGAGGGCTTTAGTACCTCTTTGGAGTTCTGAACCCAATTGAGGACTTTAGAGATGTTTGCAGCCCACATAAGATTAGGAAATGCTAATCCACCTTGAGTTTTCAGTCTCAATTTTAACTCACCCCATATAAATGATGAAATCAGTTTGTCTAAATTCTGAAAAAAATGATTATTCTAGGTAGATTCAGATATATTAAAACAAATACAAAAACTTGTAAACTGTGAAATATTAATTTTACCTGCATGAGAAAGAATTAGCAAATTCCATTTTTTAAGGTTTAATTTTAATTTAATTTAATAAGGAAAGTTCTCTTTCTTATGGTTTTCTTTCAAATGCTTTCTTCAAGCCATTCTTCCATAAAGGACAGATTTGTGGAGTGCACAACTGATTGATTGATTCTCCCACCTGAGTTGTGGATCTCTGCAGCTTCTTCATTGTTGCCATGGGTCTCTTGGCTACTTCTCTGATTAATGCTCTCCTTGCCCGGCCTGTCAGTTTAGGTGGATAGCCATGTCTTGGTAGGTTTACAGTTGTGCCATACTCTTTCTATTTTCAGATGATGGATTGAACAGTACTCCATGAGATTGTCTAAGCTTGAAATATTATTCTTATAATCTAACCCTGCTTTAAACTTTATCTCTGACCTGTCTGGTGTGTCCATTGGGCTTCATGATGCTGTTTGCTCACTAATGTTTTCTAACAAACCTCTGAGAGCTTCAAAGAACAACTGTATTTATACTGAGATTAAACTACACACAAGTGGATTCTATTTACTAATTAGGTGACTGGATTTTAGTTAGGTGTATCAGAATAAAGGTGGCTGAATAGAACAAATGCATGCCACACTTTTCAGATTTTTCTTTGTAATAAGCATTTATAATTTTTCTTCCACTTTACACTTATATGCACTTAAGTGTGTTATGGGCTGTCACATAAAACACCAATAAAATATAAAATTTCTTGTTGTAACGTGACAAAATGTAGTTCAAGGGGTATACATTCTTTTGCAAGAAAGACACACACATATGTACATAAAGACTATGTAAATGCATACACATATTAAAAGTCATATAGAAAATGAAAGAAAAAAGCTAACTCTGAAACTCCACTGTAAACAATATGATTACATTTTGTCACGCTCTCTTCCCTCTCCAGTCATTCTCTTTCACTGCGCAACACTGAATGTCAGTGAGCTCTATAAATAGCAGTTTCTCTTCACCGTCTTACTATTTCCAGAACTCTGCTCTGCAATGGCGCTCCAAGCTGACAATCAAATCAGCTTTTTTTATTTTTAGCCTTGAGTTCAGAGAATGTAGCAGGAAGAAAAGCTAGAGAGATTGCGCAGAAGGCAGAAAGAACATCAAGAGGGTATTTGATGAATCAGCAGGAGTGCATCACCTCATTTTGTCAGATTAAAAGTGAGAATTCAGGTGGATGGAATTCCCATGAAAAACAGAAGAGTATCACAATATAGACCATGCATCCATAATTGAGTATTCACACATTGCATACATAGTCACAACTATTCCCTAGGTTTATTTAAGGAGGAACTTTTCAGATAGCCTACATCCAACTATTCAGTGACTTGTCATGGTCTCAGACAAGGAGTGTCAAAGTGTGGGACTAGAATATAATAAGTAGCCCGTGTATACAACATAATACATGATTCCTATAACTGGCATAGAATGAATGGTTAGATTACTGCAATGTATTATTTATCTTATTTAAATTGAAAGCGTTGAATGTTAACTTGTACCTGATTCTTTCCATAGCTTTAATTACAATAAATATTGTATATACTTACTGTACTTACTCACTATCTATACTGCTTTATCCTGTATATAGGGTCACAGGGGGCCTGGAGACTTTGGTGCCACTCCATTACAGGGCTTTCATACACAACAGGCAATTTGGGAGAACCAATTAGTGTAATCTGCATTCCTTTTTTGGAGCACCCAGAGGAAACCCTTGCAAACATGCACCCAGTCCCTGGAGGTGCAAGGCGACAGTAGTAGGTTCCACCTGCAACGAGCAATGAGATTTAAATAGGTCATAAATATATAGGGAGAACTGCAGGTTTTTTTTTTTAACAGCTAAAGTAGTACATAGTTTTATAGTTGAATAGGATGACATTACATGAAAGATGAGCTGAAATTATATAGCTATTTTAAAAAATTGTAAGCTGAGAGTTGATTTTCACTACTCAGGAAATTTTCAGGATTTTTTGCATACTACATAGGGCTATATGATCTGAGTCTGGTCTTGATGTTTTCTGCGTTGGTGCTGACTTGTCTTAGATTTCCTGACATTTGTACCTTAACCTGCCTCAGTGTTTGGAAATTGTTCTATAAATACGGACTCAAACTAAAATAAATGTTACTGTTGCTTTTACCTTTGCATACAAAATGTTTGATAGGAAGTAAACTCTTCTTTTAGAAAACCAACAAATGAAGCCAACTAGTTGAAATAAAGGCTTGGCCTCAAAAGGAATTTGGTGATTTTTGGTCTATCATATTCTATCACTTGGAAATTCAATTCAATTCAATTCAGTTTTATTTGTATAGCGTTTTTAACAATTGACATTGTCTCAAAAAAGCTTTATAACAATCAAAAGAATTATTTAAGTTGTATGGAATGTGAATGTGTATGAATCAAAATGTTCAGATAGTCCCTGGTGAGCAAGCCCGAGGGCGACAGTGGCAAGGAAAAACTCCCTGAGATGGTAATAGGAAGAAACCTTGAGAGGAACCAGACTCAACAGGGAACCCATCCTAATCTGGGTGAAACAGATAGCAGGAAATGATCTGCATTTATACAGTGTTAAGTGTTAGGTTCAGCTATAATAGTTGATGTTAATTGATGTTATAATAGTTGATGTAAAATGGAGTCCAGTAGTTATTCGAGACTCAGATAGACTTGTAGAAAGTTCCAATCCTGAACTATCGAATTGTCAAGTCCTCAGAGAAACAGCTGACAACACCAGTCGAAGCCAGAACCGTCTTCTAAGTAGATAGAATCATCCCGAGACACCAGGCGCATCCTAAAGAGACACACGGGGCATCCATGCGATGAGACCTCCAACCAGAAACCGGGCACTAGGATGGATCAGACAGGTCCGGAGGGCAGAGGGAGTCTGGATCACTGGTAGCTCAGGAACCACATGTGTAGCTCGACAGAGAGAGAGAGAGAAAGAGTGAAAGGGGGAGACAGGGGGAGAGAGGAAAGAGAAAGAGGGGGAGGAAGGGAAGAGGAGGAGAGATTGCAATTAGGTATGGTCACAGTCACAATGTCTAATGTGAATGTATATTTACTGTAGAGTGCAAGCAGGGACTCCGGCAGGACTAACTATGACAGCATAACTAAAAGGGAGAGCCAGAAGGAAACACAAACATGAGGGCTCCCTGAGATGTAAAGCAAACAATCACCTCACCGTCAACAAACCTGAGTGATCAAATGAGACAGAGGAAGACAGCATCTAAACATACCAGTTCACCATAATACTCTACGTCCATGAGTCCCCCAGATCTGCTCCTTTACCTTATGGCAAATCTATTTATAAAAATGCTTGGCTAAATAAATAGGTTTTGAGCCTAGACTTAAACACTGAGACTGTGTCTGAGTCCCGAACACTATTTGGAAGACTATTCCATAATTTTGGGGCTTTGTAAGAAAAAGCTCTGCCCCCAGCTGTAGTTTTCATAATACGCGGTACTGATAAGCAGCCTGCATCCTTTGACCGAAGTAGGCGTGGCGGATCGTAAGACACTAGCAGTTCGCTCAGATACTGCGGCGCGAGACCATTTAATGCCTTATATGTCAAGAGTAGTATTTTAAAATCAATGCGAAATTTCACAGGGAGCCAATGCAGTGAAGATAGGATAGGGGTGATGTGCTCATATCTTCTGGTTCTAGTGAGGACTCTCGCTGCTGCATTCTGGACTAGCTGAAGCTTGTTTATGCACCTAACTGAACAACCAGACAGTAAGGCATTACAATAGTCCAACCTAGAAGTGATAAAAGCATGAACTAGTTTTTCTGCATCGTTTAGCGACAATATATTTCTTATTTTGGCGATATTTCTGAGGTGAAAGAATGCTATCCTGGTGATATTATCTACATGAGCTTCAAATGAAAGGCTGGAATCTATAATCACGCCGAGGTCTTTTACTGTTGCACTTGACGGAACAGAAAGGCCATCTAAAGTTACGGTGTGATCTAAGATTTTACTTCTAGCTGTATGCGGTCCTATGACTAGAACTTCTGTCTTATCCGGATTAAGCAGAAGGAAGTTAATTAGCATCCAATTTCTTATGTCCTGCACACATTGCTCAACTTTAGTAAGATGGTTTTTCTCATCAGGTTTTGTTGAGACGTATAGCTGTGTGTCGTCAGCATAACAATGAAAATTAATACCATGCTTACGGATTATGTTGCCCAGAGGAAGCATGTAAAGGGAAAAAAGCAGTGGGCCTAAAACTGAACCCTGCGGAACGCCAAACTCCACTAGAGAACATGCAGAATAATCACCATTTAAGTCTACATACTGATAACGATCAGTCAAATAGGATCTAAGCCAGGAGAGGGCTGTACCCTTAATTCCTACTACATTTTCTAATCTGTGAAGAAGAATAGCATGATCAATAGTGTCAAAAGCTGCACTGAGGTCGAGTAATACAAGCATAGTTACACAACCCTGATCAGAGGCCAATAGGAGGTCATTTACTACTTTAACGAGTGCTGTTTCTGTGCTGTGATGAGGCCTAAATCCTGACTGATACAGTTCATGTATGCCATTTCTATGTAGGTATGAGCATAGCTGCTCCGCTACTATCTTTTCCAGAATCTTAGAGATAAAGGGGAGGTTTGATATTGGCCTGTAATTGGACAGCTGACAGGGGTCGAGGTCAGGTTTCTTAATTATTGCACATTATTGCAAAGGATATGCACATTTTCATCTTTTTAAGTTATTCTACGTCCAATATTTTTTCAGGTGACTTGATCAATGCTTGCCAAAAGTAGTCTAGACATGAGAATGGAGAAATAGATTTATGAAACAGGTTTAAAAAGCGAACTAGGAATCACATTCATGTGTGTGGGCTACTGTATGCCCTCATCTAATCTGCCCCAACACAATTAGCCTACTTCACCACTTAGACTGTATTTTCCTCACACTCTCCATGGGATGCGGGACCTACTGTCATAGCTTATGTGCTCAATTATACCTCTATCGGAAAAATGCCAAGGAGTTAGTGATGATGCTGAGAGCCCCAAAGTGCATCTAACCACTGATTTAATCGATGAGGGAAAGGCTGGGTCTTTTGAAAGAGTCATGCAAGAATAAGAAAGAAAGTGAAAAATTGTTTTTGAAAGTAAAATACCTTTTTTTTTTAAAGCTGGGACTTGAGCTTGTTGGGGAATGTGAGGTTGTGCATGTTGTTGATTTGTCAGTCATTTCAAGCCACTACAGAGTAGACCTTTAATAGTGCCAGAAAATATACAAGCCTATTTGTATATTTTAGTAGTACATTGTGTAGGTGTGTATTTATGTTGTGTATGTATGTTCATCAATAGGCCAAAACAAAAAACATTAACAATGATTATCACATATATACCAGTAAACTTGTGACAGGGTCATAAGCACACAAAGCTTATCACTAGGTACAGGGACCAAAGGCCAGCCGGTCCAATTCGATCTGACACAAAAGCCAATACAGTAAACCAGGCACCAAAACAGCCAGTTTCATCACAGCTATCACACATGGGGCCCAGCAGGCAAAACTTCTAAACTCCCCAGATCCCAATCCAATTGAGGAATCATGGGACAAATAAATCTAATCCATGGAGGCACCATCGCATAACTCACAGCACCCTCTGCCAATGTATTGCCAATGTCTTGGTGCCAGGAACCACAGCACGAGCCATGAGTTGCCATGATGGCACAAGGGGAACATCCGCAATACTGGACATATTGTTTTGCATAACTGCAAGAGCTATTAACTAAATTAGTACTAAATTAGCAGATTAATTAATTTTGGACTGTATTTCTAAAACTGTAATTAAAAAGTAGAACATACTGTACAGACATTCCTCATCCAATATGGCATGCTGAACATAAATGATCATGGATATTGAGTAAGGGTTGTAGCATATGGCCCTTGTGTGTTCAGAAACAACCCTCCCATAACTGGATGCTCTGTATGCAAGAGAATACCCAATAACCTCAATGAACTGAAATAATGTTTTAAAGAAGAATAGACAAAAACTATTGAGAGACTGAGATGATTACATCAAGGTATTGCTGATAAAGTTGGATCGAGAAGATACTGAATGGCTTTATTTTTGTTAAGTATATAATGACACAATGAAAAAAGTTGTATGTTGTTTGTATGATGTTGTATTTGCCTAATACCACTAGGACATGCTATGATCAAATTATTTTTGTCTTTAAACAAAAAAAAACTTATAAAAACTTAATAATTTTTACAGATGACTGTACAGTAAATCATGTGTTGATTCATATCTGAAGTTTGGGGTTATTTCTGTAATGGCAATGTGTAAAATATAGGGTTGTTAGACCTGGTGAGAGGGAGAGAGAGAGTGCTTCCTGACCACTATGTTCTGTTCTGTGGAAACCAGATCACTTGCAGTTTATAGTGAGGTAAGCCGTCTAATTTGATATAGAGCTGTTCTCAAATGGTAATATGCAATGATAAAGCTTATCTGTTAGTCCAGGAGCAATCAAAACAAAACAAATCACGTTTATGATCAGGATCACATTTACACAGAACACACAACACGTTGAATGCCCCCTGAGAGTATGATGTAGTGTAATCTGCTTCACTGTAACTTTTATAATGATACTGTGTTAAGAAATATCTATCTCTTGAATTACAGAGTAAAGTGCCTAACTCTAAAGTTTTATATTGAGTAAGTCTGATATGTGCTTGTGAGAGGAGAAGATTTCTAAAATATCACAATTTTCTACACCTGTGTAAAGGCAGTCTCTAAAATCGAAACGTGTTCCTTCTTGTCCCCTTGAGGACCCTCTCTTTGTAAAGCCCCAGAGCAGTTTTTTACTGCTTCCCCTGCAGTGACTCTTTTGGTAAAGTTTCCAATTAGCATGTTTAAAGTTTTCTTTGGGTGTTTCTAGCCTGGCAGTAAAGTAGAAGGCAGATTTATTGCTTTCAAAATGTAACTTATACAACTATACAGTAGAACAAGATGCCATAGCAATATTTTATGGAAAATTGATGTACAAGATAATTCAAAGATAACTTGTAGTGAAAATTAGAAAAGGTAGGAGTGTGAAACAAACAAGAAGACAATAAACGCACAATGTACATATCTGTATTAAGTTCAGAATCAGTTTTTAGCAATGTATTTCATTTGTGTCCTAGCCAGGGTGTATTCCAGGGAACCATCCTGATCCAGAATGCTTTTTTTCATTAAACAATGATTAATCTTTTTATTAATTTTACTGTAAAGCATTTAGCAAATATTCCTGCCCAGAGCAACTTACATTTTATTTATTTTTCATTTAGCCAACCGAGCAGTTGAGGGTTAAGTGTCCTGATCACTGAGCTACCACTGGCTGACAAAGATGGGTAAAGTACACAAAATTAGCAATACCTTTACTACTCAGTACATGTCCTCCATTTACATTTCTACTTGAGTAAAAGCGCAAAAGTAAAATTTGCTTTCTCAAAAGTACCTTGTATTAGCTCACTGCAGCCCTTGAGTAATAATGTGTTTAAACATCATGATTTGTTTAAGTGTTTAAATGTTAAGCATTTTGGTGAAGAATAACAAATTATGCAATTATTCATACAGTAATAGAATAACAGTTTCAAATGCTACACTCCCCTGTGGTGAGGTAACACAGTTGCATGCAGAAATGTAGTGAAGTAGAAAGTACTGATATTTGTTGTAAGATGTAAAGGTTTTAATAACAAATACAAGTAAAAGTATCCACAAATAAAACAACAGTTTTACTATACTAAAAGTACAGACATGAGAAATATGTACTTACTGTAAGTACAGTAAAGAAGTAAATGCAGTTAGTTACCTTTTTACCTCTGCTGTACATGAGTTGTAATTTCATTATTTACTTAATTTATACAGATGCTAGACAGACTAGATACAGTAATCTTTGTGTAACACTGACATTATTATTTATAAATGATAATAATTCAGTCTACATTAAATGCATTGTACAAAATTGTACTTACTTTTACTTCGCACTTGATCACTTTTACTTTTACTTCTCACTTGATAGTACAGTCAAGGGGACATGTATCTTGAGCTTCACAATTGTATAACAGGGGACTTACTGTAGCAAAGGAACAAATCATGTTCCCATCATGGTCCATATAGAAAAGGTAAGAAGTTCCAGATACTGTAGGTAGCTTTGTGGGGACACATCAGTGAGGTCACGTCACCACATCAACTATTTTAATTTATAAAAATAAAGCCTTTTTATTTAAATCTTTTTGTTATGATTGTATGTTGTTGTTTTTTTTTACCTATAATTTTGTATAATGTTGCTCAGTTTTCTGTCTTAATTTTATGACCTGCTCCCTAATTTAACCCAGGGCACCAGAAGTGACTTTGCAAGGAAATGTGAAATTTGGTACCTTTTATTACTAAGAGTGCAGTGTGCAGTCTACAGCCACATTCCTCTGTGCCCTCTAAAAGCCTAATGTAAGTGCATCTGCATTAGCACTAAAACTATTCGTACTGCATTCTGCATCCGCTTGCTTACTACAGACCTGTGAGTGACCATGGCCTGGAGGAGGGGCTGAGGTGTGTGTGTGTGTGTGTGTGTCAGTGTGTGTGCAGAGCGGGAGGCTGTCTATAATGCACTGTAAACACTGTACACGGAGAAGGCGGCTGCATTTGGAGCAGAGATGCGTTCAGAGGTGCACTGTACAGGATCTCTGCACGAGTGATTTACACACTTACTGTAGACACTACAAGAGCTCGACAGGAGTGTTAATTCGGCGCACTCACACTCTTGAGGACATCTACACAAGTGATCTGCACACTCACGCTGTTCGGGACGTTTACTGGAGCGCAACGCTGAAAGGAGTGAGAGGAAGTATGGATTAAGGTGGGCCAAGCCCGAAGCGGACCGCACACTGCTCCGGAGTTGCGGGAAGGATGCCCGAGCGAGGATGTGCAGCAGCCGGAAGATCGTGTGCAGTCTGCTGGTGCTGTCCGTGCTGCAGGTGGGGCTCGGTGCGGCCAGCATCGCGCTCGGGGCCGTGGCCATCAGCGGCGCGCGCAACGGGCACAGGACGCAGCAGGGTCACGCGTCCCCGGTGTGGAGCGGGGTGTGTGTACGTCTCACTTTACGTTGTGTTGTCTCAATTCTGTTCTGTTAGACGCCGGTCTAATAATAACCATTGCAACTTCGCAGCTTTGCGCAACTTGTGCGATTCATGTTATTGTTTCTTACAGCTCCAAATATTACCACACACACACACACACACACACACACACTAATAATAATAATAATAATAATAATAATAATAAATTCCCGGTGTTGAATGTTGTGCTTTTATAGGTACAATTGGACCTAAAAGAACTATTGTATTATATACATGCCTAATTAAGGCATATAAAATGTTTATAAATATATTTTGTGCAAACTTCCGTGTCAGACCCAAATACAATTTGTGCATCTCATATTATGCATTCCATGCATTTAATTTAATATTTAATTAATATTTTAATATCCATCTAATCCATCATTAAATACATCATTTATTTATTAAACAACTTTAAACTCATTTTAATTTACTAAAATTATCCAGAGTCTCACATTCTCAAAATATAAATCCCATTTGTAAAAAGCTAATTCAAATATTGAGTTAAAATGTAAATGCAGAAATCCTGTATCATTTTTTCAAGTAAAATGAATATAGTGTATGCGTTAAGCTATATTAATAGACCTAAAAGACTGGAGTCATACTTTAAATTGAGTTGATAAAAAGGTGCACTATTTTAACAATCCCTGATAAAAGTTACAAATTTACATGACAGGGTTTCACTGTAGTCACAAGAGCGGTAGTACAGTTTGCTGCTCTTTTCTCTGAGAGTAAAATATAGCTCTATATTAATTTCAGGTGTCCTACACTAAGAAAAAATAGTACCAAACTTTACCTTTCCCTGTTGCTGTGGTGATGTCCACAAGGATACAGCTTAGTATGTACTGTATCGTTTTCCTGGAAAACATGGGTATAGTGCATATTTAAGAATTATTTAAAGTGCATAAATGGTCTACAATTACTTCTGTGAGTGAATTTTAAAAGGTGCATGTAGGAAAAATATATACAATAAGATACACACCACTATGAGAACCAGAATAGGAACAAGGAAAGGAATACTTTATCATTTTATTAAGAGTGTGCAGGGGTTCCCAAAGGTCTCTTACTGTAGGTAAGGTTAGCCCTTTTTTTTTTAAACATATTGTAACGAATTTAGATTTATTTGTAAAAACACACAGAGTCATCTCTGTCACTTGATGAATTCATGTGAACACATCTGGTAGCACATGCTTGTATTTGCATGTCGTTTTAATCTAGCCATGAGAATTATGTCATGTTAACTAGTGTTAGATTATTTATTTTATTTTACATATTATGGAGTGGAGAATAGATTTCATAATTAGTTATTATATATTTCACAAAGAAATACATTTTTGGATACTTTATATATCTTTATACTCATACAGTAGATTAAATCTTAACTGTAAGACATCAAAGTCAGCTGGAGAAACATGGCATGATCCCAGACGTTCAGTCAGAGTTCTCTTAGTCTGCCCTGAAAACCAATTACAACCATTCATCTGGGCACTTTAGTGTAAACCTCTTGGGTAGGTCGGGTCAGACGTGATCTATAATGCAAGCCTTTTTGTGATTCACTTCTCCAGTTCACATCCATATACTGTAGGTTTAAGGATAGTATGGGTAATTATAGCACTGCAGGCTTTTTCTGACCTCAAGTCCCGGTAGTGACTTTTTAGGAATAATTTTTTCAGAACTTTTAACACACCACAGTAATGTCTTTCTGCTTTGTTTCTTCTTCCAGTTCCTTGTCTGTGGGCTCTGTGGGATGCTGTGTGCAAGAAAAAGGACTGGACTGGTTGTGAGTACAAACAGTGAGACCTGTTTTAGCTGTATCTTCAAGACTTTTAAAGAATAAAACATAACAGTGCATTCCATTATAAGAAAGAAATCAACATTACAATTATAGCTTTAGTTCTGCATGAGATCCTACTGTAAATCTCTTCTAAATATGCTACATAAATGTTAACTGATAAAAAAACGTATCAGTAAAAGTATCTGTATTAGTGATTATAAGTTTTATTAATTTGTTTTATGAGAATTGTCCATCATACAAGTCCCTGCGTAAATTGTTAATATCACACAGATAAAGTATTCAAAAGAGCACCTTAATGTAAACCTGTAATTTGACTTACAGTGGGAACTAATTTCAGTCTTGCTTTTATAAAATATTAACACCTTCTGAACAATAATATTTGAGAATTCATTTGTGTTGTGGGATTATTGTAAATATTATACATTTAATTTTATGCAACAGTACATGTAATGTCACATTTTATTTGAGGAGTTGTTTTAAGCTTAATTATACACTGCCTGGCCAAAACGTCACACTCTCTAAGATTTGCTTCCATCACCTTTAGCTCTGATTACAGAATACAGAGGTGGTCAGTTCATGTGTGAAAATGTCAGTTTATGTCCCTAGAATCACTCTTTCACAGTTTAAGTTCTGGAATATCATTGTGTGATCAAGGAATAAAATCTCCTTTGATTTTATAACTTCATTCAGTACATTCACGTCATTAGTTGACTATTATTGCCACATAACATTGCTGAGCCAGACCATAACACTGTCTCCTTGTAGCTTGTAGTGGCCACTATGCTTGATAGATGCATCGCTTTTTGCACTTCCCTCGGACTTCTTACCCTGATGCGTTTATCATGCTGGAAGAAGGTAAATCCGAACTGATCAGACCACATGACCGTTGTCCATTGCTCCAAAGTCCAATGTTTATGCTTGCTAGCAAACTGAAGTCTTTTTTTTCTGTTTAGTCACACTAACAAGTGGTTTTCTTATGGCCACACAGCTGTTTAGTCCCAATCATGTGAGTGAAAATTTCAAGAGTGAAAATGCTCTTACTTTCACTATTAAATATACTGTAGCTCTAGTTTTTACTGTTGTTTTGCCATGCAATCTCACAAAGTGTTTAAGTGATCTACATTCATTATTTTTTTCTGAACACATTCTGATTCCACAAAGTTGACAGGTTAGCACTATCCTATCAGGTTTTTAATAATGTGTTGAAGTTCTTAAGCTACTTTCAAAGTCTCCTTAGTTGTTTTCTTTGCTTGATATAGGCCAATAATTTGACCCTTGTGAGAGGCTGACTTTTTTTGGCCAGCTCAGGTAGTTGAAAACGTAGGTTATTTAGTATAGACATTACTCTAAAATCACTCGGAATTCATGATATATACAAATACAAGAATGTAACAAAAGTATCAAAAAACTATTTCTAATTGAAATGTTTAAGTTGGAGGAAGGGATAGTTCTATACCTATACCTTTTTTTTTTTAATAACTCAATGTGTAAGAAATCAAACAAAACTCAAAACCCAGTGAAATTTTACTTAAATTCTTAGAAATTTCTTCTAAGTCTTTATTCTGTCTGGGATCATACCGAGATATCCATGGTTCTAAACGTGCATAGTCAGGGGGTTCGCAATATTAAAAATATTGTCAGAGTTATTGTGGGAAAAGTTATTCCCTTTATTATTTGTTTTACCTGATCACTTGCTTTGTTTAACCCAAAACCTCAGTAACTCGAGAACGAGTAGGTGTGTAAATAATGTCAGTTTTAAGCTAATGAAATGAAAGAAATGGTTCAGTGAGTGAATAATTAAAAGGTGAAAACTTAGCTCAAGTAAAGTCAAGATAAACCAAGTCAATAAAACATGTAATATTTAATCAGTTTATTTTAAATACTGTATGTTCACAAAATCAATCTTTACAGAGTAGGTCTGGGGATTTGTTTCTTACTGTTACAATAAGTATGTCCTCGTCTGCATTTCCTCAGTGGCCATGTCTCAGATATGCACATTTCCTGAATATGTACAGAGACATTCTGCACATAGAGGATGAGATTCAATTAGACACCTTGAAAAGAGAGATGGATGAGTCACAGGAGAGACTGTTAATGACAAATCTATAGTAAAGTGAAACCTAATCTGAAAGGATTTAACATCACCTTTCTCTTTGATGGCTTTTTTTTCTTTCGCCCTACCGTCTTCTATACCTGTATGTCTCTCATACCCTTGCTTATATTTTCCCTTCACTTATCTATTACAGTATGTGTAAAGTAAATAAAGCACCCAGAAATTCCCTATTTTATTTAATCATAACTAGTGATATTTTCATGATTTCTGCAACTTTCTCCATATGAAATTCTCACTCTATCTTTTGGTGACTGAATATATTATACACACATTGAAGTAACTGAAGTGTTTCCATACATTAGTAAATGAAGGAATTGATAGCCTCTCTTGTTTCATAATGGCTCTTTGTAATGGCATTTAGGACATTCTACCCTGTTAGAGATGTCTGTAAATTAACCACACTTTTTCCCATTGACTCATCAGTAAAGCAATACAGCCTGCAATTTTGCGGTGGAAAATGCTTATCTGAGACAGTTTGCATTGCTTAGACCAACAGGACAAAGATGACCACCAGACCCTTGAGCATTTTTTTACTTTTTTCAAATTTACTTGCTTAAATATATCAATTGAAATTTACAGAAGACTTCAAGCACAGTATATAGTACTCATTACCAGTATAGTAATGAGAGTTGTAGCTGCAGTAAAACATTCAAATGGTGCAAACATTTTAAAGAAGGCTCTACGTCCGTGAATAACAATCCCTGCCGAGGTGGCTTGGAGCCCACTGCAGTCGTTCCTGTGAACATTCAGCAAGTGGGACGCCTGATCCTTGAAAATTGCTGGATAACTTGTAGCCAACTTGCAGTAAAGAGGCATCTGTCTGTGACAATTGTACACACAATCATTCACAACACAGCTGCGAGTTGTTGCCAAATCCCAGTAACGTCCTGACCTTTGTGCCATTAAAGAGGTTCCTGGGAGGCCAGTGTGAAGTAGACAGTCTGATCATGGCTCTGGCATACTGAGAAACATTTCAATTTAGATGGTATCTAACCAACCCTGGGATAAGTACATTAGTGTAGCGGGGGATTATATAGAGACATTTAGAAAGTTTTTACTTTCATAACTGAAAGTAAATTTTGGAAATCTTCAACTATAGGTGAAACAAATGATGATTGATGACAAATTGTGATACAAGTTATACACCTTTGGAAAATCAGCTTATTACTTGCAGCAACTCCATACAGTATAAAAGTTCTTTTTCAGGACCTCTGCAATTCGACTGGGCATGCTCTCAATCAACTTCTGCGCCAAATCCTGACTGATAGCAACCCATTCTTTCATCATCACTTCTTGGAGTTTGTCAGAATTAGTGGGTTTTTGTTTGTCCACCCGCCTCTTGTGGATTGACCACAAATTCTCAATGGAATTAAGATCTGGGGAGTTTCCAGGCCATGGACCCAAAATTTCAACGTTTTGGTCCCCGAGCCACTTAGCCACTTTTGCCTTATGGCACGGTGCTCCATCGTGGTGGAAAATGCATTGTTCTTCACCAAACTGTTGTTGGATTGTTGGAAGAAGTTGCTGTTGGACGGTGTTTTGGTACCATTCTTTATTCATGGCTGTGTTGTTGTGAATTTTGGATGGAGCAAAATTGTGAGTGAGCCCACTCCCTTGGATGAGAAGCAACTCCACACATGAATGGTCTCAGGATGCTTTACTGTTGGCATGACACAGGACTGATGGTAGCATCACCTTTTCTTCTCCGGACAAGCCTTTTTCCTGAAGCCCCAAACAATCGGAAAGCGACTTCATCGGAGGATATGGTCCTCAGCAGTCCATTCACCATACTTTCTGCAGAAGATCAATCTGTCCCTGATGTTTTTTTTTTGGATAGAAGTGGCTTCTTTGCTGCCCTTCTTGACACTAGGGCATCTTCCAAAAGTCTTTGCCTCACTGCCAGCAAGCTCTGCACTGGTGGCACTCCGGTCCCGCAGCTGAATCCTCTTTAGGAGACGATCCTGGCGCTTGCTGGACTTTCTTGGACGCCCTGAAGCCATCTTAACAAGAATTGAAACTCTTTTTGAAGTTCTTGATGATCCTATAATTTGTTGATTTAGGTGCAATCTTAGTAGCCACAATATCCTTGCCTGTGAAGCCATTTTTATGCAACGCAATGATGGCTGCACGCGTTTCTTTGCAGGTCACCATGGTTAACAATGGAAGAACAATGATTTCAAGCATCACCCTCCTTTTAACATGCCAAGTCTGCCATTCTAACCCACTCAGCCTGACATAATTGTGGCGGAGCGCTACAGCATGAAAAGGTTTATTAAGACTGATCCTGCCGATTACGCCAGAATGTGGCGTAATCGGAATTTAAATTTCAATAAACCTTTTCTTGCCTCAGCGCTCCGCCACATAATGATCTCCAGCCTTGTGCTCGTCAACATTCTCACCTGAGTTAACAAGACGATTACTGAAATGATCTCAGCAGGTCCTTTAATGACCGCCATGAAATGCAGTGGAAAGGTTTTTTTGGGATTAAGTTAATTTTCATGGCAAAGAAGGACTATGCAATTCATCTGATCACTCTTCATAACATTCTGGAGTATATGCAAATTGCTGTTATAAAAACTTAAGCAACAACATTTCCAATTTCCAATATTTATGTAATTCTCAAAACTTTTGGCCACGACTGTACACGGGGACACATTGCACTTTGGTTCCGTTTATGTAGATCAAAGAGTGTCCTTTGATTTTTTATTGCTCCTCCACAAACCCCACCCCATCTTCCTTTCGTTAACTGTTTTCTTTATATTAAAGGTATTATTACATGTACAACAGCAGTGAGCTGGTGTTTTTAAAGGTTTTAAATTTTGTAATTAGTGCCATAAACTACATAATAGTATTTTGGGTTGCACTGTCACATAAAATAACTGGGTCATTTTATGGCGCTTTTCCACTGCATAGTACGGCACAACACGGTTCAGTTCAGCTCACTTTTGGGGGGTTTTCCACTGGGAACAGTACCTGGTACCTGGTCCTTTTTTTAGTACCACCTCAGCCGAGGTTCCAAGCACGCCGAACCGTTACCAAAACGTGACGTGTAAACTCTGCTGGTCACTGATTGGCCGGAGAAAATCGTCTTTACTGCGTCACTGAGCTTGTGACACGAGACACAACAGAAGCGCTATATTTAGAACAGCCAGAGAAGGATCGCATGCACCTTTTTGTATTAACCAAAAATTTTCTTTGGCTGCCATCAGCCTCTTTTGAAACAAACTCCTTCGTCTCGCTGTTAAAAACATCCACATGCCGAGAATGAAGAACACCATTCCGTCGATATGCTCCATTGTTGTGTGTTTGTTTGTGGCGCGTTTACGATGATGTCACGGCAGTAGAGGCGCCGCAACTATAAAGACACGTGAATAATCCCACCCACTCTAAAGAGGTACTAAACTGCAGTGGAAGCGCAAACCGAGCAGAACTGAGCCGAACCAAAGTGAGCTGTACTGAACCGTGCTGTGCCGTACTATGCAGTGGAAAAGCGCCATTAGATTCTCATTGAGAGCATGCACAAGGGAATCTGGCCTAGCTGTCACAGATGAAGGTAAATGGAGATGATTCAGTGATGGTCCAGTTCATTAACCCCACCCCACTCTCCCATACAGTACTGTACCCACTCCCTCCATACCGAAAGATGCCTGCTAATACTGTATATCTGTATTCAGATTGTCCCTCTTGTCTCCAGACTTAACTGTAGAATTCTGGCTCAGGGTGATAGTTGTGTCTTTTTTTATTTCAAATGCTCAGTGCACTTAAAGCATGTGTGACAAGGTAATTAAATCTGGTGAGGGTCATTGTAATTAGCAGTAAAGCAGTAATAGGAGGAGTGCACTCTCAGCTTGTGTTATTTAGCCAAACAATCTGAGCTAAAAGTTACTAAAAAAAAAGTGATGACGCTGCATTATGATGACATTAGATAACACCGCTCCCTGGCACAGCTTGCACAATTAAAACCAACAGAACAGCAGAATCCTGAATGGCTATTAAACTCATATCGGCTTTTTTCCTCCATATATCATTGTGCATTTCTCTGCTGAATAGCCTTTAACCTTTTAAGGTGAACTCATAATCTGACCAAAATATGCAAACCTGGAGCTTGTCTGCTGCGTCTCAGTTTATAATAAATTCTGTAAGCTTGCAGAATTAATCATACTTTCATCAAAAACAGTAATTTTGGATCCCTTGTGCTAAATTTTACATTTGGCAAATGTTTTGTGTTCGTTTTCTTCATTTCATTTTTTATTTAATAAATGGAAGGTCCAAATTCATATAAACTTAAAAACAAAAACATAGTGTCTTAAACAAAGATTCTTCTACAATTATCTCTGCAGAACTGGTTATAAAATGGTTGTACGTGTAATATGTGTAAGTACAACCCTTAACTGACCAAATAACCCACAAGTAATCCTGTTTTGTATGTTGATATATTTAAAGTCTAATTATGTTCTATAATTGCTAAATATGTCCTAAATAGATAAATTAAACAAAATAACTAATTATGATTTTGTCTTTTAACAACAACAATAATAACAATATTGATGATGATGATGATGATGATGAAGTGGTCTTGAATTTTCTAGCATATCAAGTACTAATTAACAGCTTTAAAGGGCACCTACGGTGCTACATGGACTTTTTCAAGCTGTTTGGACTGCATTGTGTGTTAGGAGAGTGTGTACACAACCACTCTACAGTGATAAAGAGCCGCCCAGCGATTTTCTTTTAATTTAATAATATAAGATGCCCCTTCTGAAATCAGGCCGTTTTCAAAAGCCTGTCGGTGTGAAGTCACACCGACAGAGGCCGCTCCTACTACAGTTGATTGACACTGGTGTTTTAGCAAAGACCCGCCCCGAGTGAAAAAAGAGCCGTCGGCCATTGTTTTTCTACACTGGAGCAAAATGGCGCCTACATGAGTGTAGTGTGCAGTGTGTTGCAGTAGTGCGATGGTCTAGTGGTTAGGATTAGGTGCTTTCACGTGGGAGACCTGGGTTTGATTCCTGCTCAAGGTACATGCTTTTTTTGCACTACATATTTATAAAGTTTTTCTAAAGTTCGTTTAGTAACGAGGCGAGTGCGCTATGCTTCGATAAGCTTTTCTGACATAAGGAGAGACTCAGTCAAACATACACACACACAGACACAATGCTTCGCGTGTATGATGTCCTATTCCCGGCATCTATATGACAGTCAGACACACACACACACGTTGTCTGTCAGAAAGGTCTCTGTTTATTAACAGCAAAAGATCGGTATGAATATGTTTGACTAAACGCCTGTGCTATAGACATATGTTACTACAAATTAACCATTGTAAATGTCCTGGTGAGATCCCGAAAAAACAATGCTTCGCCTGTATAAGGTCGCGGGTTGAATAGCCGGCATTTCCAAGCAGCAGCCATTAATCCTCCGTGGTCTAGTGGTTAGGATACGGCGCTCTCAGCGTAGCAACTCGAGTTCGATTCCCGGTCTGGGAAGTCAAAAGAGTTTTACAACCAGATTCACATGTAAAATTTTATATACATATATAACTATATATAACGATATATATATATATATATATATATATATATATATATAAATATGAGTGCATAATAAAAATCTTACAAAATATAGGGGATATATATATATATATATATATATATATATATATATATATATATATATATATTTACAATAAAAAAATTATATATATATATAATATATATATATAATATAGGGATTTATATATATATATATATATATATATATAAATCCCTATATTTTGTAAGATTTTTATTATGCCCTCATTTGTACATTGTATATTTGTACAACTATTTTACTAGTTAAATTTATTTTCTTTAGTATTCCTTTTTATTGATATTTATTCCTTACTCATTTATTTAATTTTTAAGGTCACTGACTGTCGTATAAGCATTTCACTGCATATCATACTGTGTATGACTGTGTATGTGACAAATAAAATTAGAATTTGAATCAAAGGAGAGGAAGAGAGACAGAGAGAGAGAGAGAGGGAGAGAGAGACAGAGTATGGGAAGGTGAGCGTGAATGAACAGATGCAAGAGGAGACAGGAAGATAAGCAGCAGGGAAGATTTAACACGTTAATATCAGATCTATGAGGAAGAGAGTAGAAATAACTCCTTTATATATAAAATAATTCTAACATCATGTAAAATTCTTTTTAACTGTTTTTTAAATATTTTTAACTTATGGAACGATATCGCGGACAATATTCAAATGCAATTGCAAATTGCATTTGCAATTGCGTTTCCCATATGTGGACGCACAAAGTGTGCCATAATTCAAATGCAATTGCAAACTTTGCATTACCGTTTGCTGATTCGCCTTTGCGAGCGCACACTGACTGCCAAACTTCAAATGAAAAAGCAAAGTCCATTTGTATTTGTATTTCCCAGGTCTTACACGTCATGAACCTGTCATATTTAAATAGCAAAATCAATCACCACGTTTGCTTTTTCACTTTCTCTGCGCCGCGAGTCAAGCCGGCCAAAATTCAAACGCAATTGCTAATCCATTTGCAATTGCATTTCCAACACGTTACACAGAAACCTGTCAATCAGCGTCAGGGGCGGGTCTATACTGTGGGGCGGGATTGTATGGGGAGTGACGTCACTCGCACTCGCCGACCAAGAGGGGGATATTTGAGCACTGGAGGTGAACCGAGATTATCTCATTTGTTTATCAAGAAATAAACACACAAAAATGACAAATCGCATATTTTCTTGCTCCGGAGTGGACAGAGAAGTTTTTACAAATAAAAATATTTTTAGATCTTCTCCTGTTACAGCCTGCTGGAGCTAAATCTTTCAGGAACGCTGCGTACCGGTGTTATGCGCTAAAATGCCTCCCTGCCACTGATTGCACCCCCACAAAATCTGTCAAATATACGAGGACATCACAATCAAATATTCATATTATTATTATCAAATATAATATATGAGTATTATCACGAAGCGATTTTTATTATAAATAAGAAATATAAAAATATACATGTACAACCCCTGGCAAAAATTCTGGAATCACCCTTCTCAGAAGATGTTCATTCAAATGTTTAATTGTGTAGAAAAAAAAACAAGCACATACATGCCACAAAACTATTTTCACTCAACAATCCAAACTTCTGGCTGTATAAAACACTTTTTTAAAAAAACAAAGAAAGATAACTATAGTCAACGACAACTGTTTTAACAACTCAAACAGAGGAAAAAAATATGGAATCACCAAATAAAAACACTACTTGTACTTTGTTGCTCCACCTCTGGCTTTTATAACAGCTTGAATTCTCTGAGGCCTGGATTTAACTAATGTCAAACAGTATACTTCATCAGTCTGTCTCCAGCTTTGTCTTATTGCAGTTGCCAGATCAGCTTTGCAGGTTGGAGCCTTGTCCTGGACCATTTTCTTTCATTTCCACCACAGATTTTCAATTGGATTAAGGTCCGGACTATTTGCAGGCCATGCCATTGACATTATATGTATTTCCTGTAAGAATGTTTTCACAGATTTTGCCCTATGGCACGATGATTTATCATCCTGAAAAATGATGCTACCATCACCAAACATCCTTTCAATTGATGGAATAAGAAAAGTGTCCAAAATCTCAACATAAACTTGTGCATTAATAGAAGATGTAATGACTGTCATGTCTCCCATACCTTTACCTGACATACAACCCCATATCAATAATGATTGTGGAAATTTGCATGTTTTCTTCAGGCAGTTGTCTTTATAAATTTCATTGGAACGGCACCAAATGAAAGTTCCAGCATCATCACCCTGCCCAATGCAGATTCGTGATTCATCACTGAATATAACTCTCATCCAGTCATCCGCAGTCCAAGATTGTCTTTCTTTAGCCCACTGAACCCTTGTTTTTTTCTGTTTAGATGTTAATGATGGTTTTCTTTTGGCTTTTCTGTATGTAAATCCCATTTCTTTTAGGCGATTTCTTACTGTCCGGTCACAGACATTGACTCCACTTTCTGCCCATTTGTTCCTCATTTGTTTTGTTGTGCATTTTCTGTTTTCAAGTCATATTGCTTTAAGTTTTCTGTTTTCTATTTGAATGAACATCTTCTGAGAGGGGTGATTCCAGAATTTTTGCCAGGGGTTGTATATGGAAATAATTAATATATTTTCCCCCTATACTACATGTTTTTTTTTTATATAGATTATTTTATAATCAAATTTGTTTGGTGCAATTTGTAAATCATAAACCTATTATATTTATGTTGTAATATAATATTTGATAGAGGTTATGTTGGGGAGGGGGGGGGCAATCCGTGGCAGGGAGGCATTTTAGCGCATAACACCGGTACGCAGCGTTTCTGAAAGATTTAGCTCCAGCAGGCTGTAACAGGAGAAGATCTAAAAATATTTTTATTTGTAAAAACTTCTCTGTCCACTCCGGAGCAAGAAAATATGCGATTTGTCATTTTTGTGTGTTTATTTCTTGATAAACAATTGAGATAATCTCGGTTCACATCCAGTGCTCAAATATCCCCCTCTTGGTCGGCGAGTGCGAGTGACGTCACTCCCCATACAATCCCGCCCCACAGTATAGACCCGCCCCTGACGCTGATTGACAGGTTTCTGTGTAACGTGTTGGAAATGCAATTGCAAATGGATTAGCGATTGCGTTTGAATTTTGGCCGGTTTGACTCGCGGCGCAGAGAAAGTGAAAAAGCAAACGTGGTGATTGATTTTGATATTTAAATATGACAGGTTCATGACGTGTAAGACCTGGGAAATACAAATGCAAATGGACTTTTCTTTTTCATTTGAAATTTGGCAGTCAGTGTGCGCTCGCAAAGGCGAATCAGCAAACGGTAATGCAAAGTTTGCAATTGCATTTGAATTATGGCACACTTTGTGCGTCTACATATGGGAAACGCAATTGCAAATGCAATTTGCAATTGCATTTGAATATTGTCCGCGATATCGTTCCATATTAACTGTTGTCAAAGCTATACCCCACTTGTATTGTGAAGACATGCCCCACAGAACTGGGGAGCGGGTTCAGTAGAGGTCATTAACATTTAAAGGAGCATGTACTGAAACAGGTTGCTGAGAACAGAGCTACTTTTTACCAGGTAAAAGTAATGTTTTTTTTACACAACAATTGAGAATTTTAGTATATTACAAACTTTTCATTAGGACCCTAAAGAATCATATTAACTTATGCAAAATTGAGTCTGTATGGCTCCTTTAAAGGGAAGAAAAAATAATAACAAATGAATATCCACAGAACATTATGTCTAAATTTGAATGGAAAGTTAGGGGGGGCGAAATCTAATTATTTAGATTAATTGTAAGAATGGATCTAGAACAGATTTTACCGTAATTAACAGCTCTAAATGTAAACTCAGTCAAAAATTGGAAACACTTGAATATTTGAGCCTTGAGGATCCTTTTCAGAAGGTGTTTTACAGTGCTGTGAAAAACTATTTGCTCCCTTCCTGATTTATTTTTAATCATTCAAAGGTGGACTTGTTGGTGTTTTATATCATTGTCCTGCTGCCTAACCAAAAAATTTTTTACAGTATTGTGCATACATCAGGGAATGAATAAGGTTTAAATATGAATGTGCAGCCTTGCAAATAATAAACACTTATTAGAATACCTATTACAATTAATACTTTTTACTTAAAAGAATGTTAAGATAAATTCTGGATGCCACAGGTAACCAGTGCACTCCTGGATAGATCTAAGAAAAAAACCATAAAGAAAAAGGGAAGTGAATGCTTTAGGCTTTTTATTCCTCTCTCACTTCTGTTCTGTCTGTCTCTCTTTCCCTCAGATGATTCTGTTCTCAGCATGCTGCATTTGCGGCCTGATCGGCGGAATCCTGAACTTCCAGTTTGTGCGGGCACTGGTGAAGCGTCCCGACACAGTG
This sequence comes from Channallabes apus, assembly GCA_030522415.1. NCBI lineage: Eukaryota > Metazoa > Chordata > Actinopteri > Siluriformes > Clariidae > Channallabes > Channallabes apus. The sequence continues at coordinate 16,921,222 of CM060127.1, forward strand.
GGTTCGCTGCACATGGCTGCCATGTCTCTCGCCTGCCTGGGGATCAGCAGCTGTACCCTGTCCACATGGCTGACATGCCGGCTGGCCAGCAGCGAGCAGCAGCGCATGTTCCTGGAGCGCGAGCATTCGCTGCATCATTCGCACGAGATGGCCGAGAAAGTAGAGGAGGAACGTAGGAGAGGGGAGCACAGTCCGGCTGCTTCTCAGTGTTTCAGTGTAGGCTTGCACTTGTTTCTCAGAGATTTGTTATAGTGACTGACAGCTCTGTGTGTGTGTGTGTGTGTAAAAATAGATTTGTCCCCTAGTGGAGATTCTTACTTCATACATTTTTGATAATCGGGCTTCTACCTGATCATTCTCCCTTTCTGTTTTCAAACAGGAAGTAATGGATAACTCCAGCAATGGCATCCCACAAATCACATAAAATGGTCGGAGCGCATCGCCATGACAAGCACTCTCAGTAGGAGTAAAATTATGGGGCCGATGGCCGTCCATAGAACATTTCCTGCACACTGCAGGTCCTTGAATACTTAATGCTACTGTGGCTAAAAAAGGGAAGAGATAATCTCTCTGGATTGAGCACCAATCAGCATTCAGGGACACGATGCCTCAGGAGTGTTCATTAGTGAATACTGAGCATTGCATCAGTGAGCACAGAACATGCATGTAACTTTTACTTCGTTTCTTTCTCATATTATCCCTCTCCTTTTCTTAATGCATTCCTCCAGCATCTCTCCATTATTCCTACCGATCATGGGTTATGGGAATGATGACTCTTTAAAAAATTCATACAGTATATGGCGTAGTGAATGCTCAGACCTCAAATATAAGAAATGCACAATGTAAAATGCTTGTATAAGAGAATAATTTATTGATTTACAGTATTTTTATATAAATGCTTCATATAAAAATTAAATAAAAAAGAATGCACCTTGTTTTTGTGTCTTGTCTTGCTTATATACAGTATATATAAAACCAGTAAGCCACTCTGCTGCCCCAAATATACACATGAATATATATACTGTACAGTGAGGTCAATAAGTATTTGATCACCATGTGATTTTGCAAGTTCTCTTACTTAGAAATCATGGAGGGGTCTACAATTTTTCAGCATAGATGCATTTCCACTGTGAGAGACAGAATCTAAAAATCACATTTTATGATTTTTTAACAATTTATTTGTGAATTACTGTGTCAAATAAGTATTTGATCACTTGAGTCAAAACATTTTATATTTGGTACAGAAGCCTTTGTTAATAATTAAAGAGGTCAAATGGTTCCTGTAGTTCTTCACCAGGTTTGCACACACTGCAGGAGGAATTTTGGCCCACTCCTCCATACATATCTTCTGTAGATCTGTCAGGTTTCGGGGATGTCACTGTGCAATACGGCGTTTCAGCTCTCACCAAAGAGTATATATATATAGTCTGAATTTCTGTTATAGGTCTGAAAAGTTCTGAAGTACCTTTTGATTTTATTACAGCACTCAATATTTTTGAGTAGGAGTATATCAGCATGATACAGCTTGACATGGCAATATTTGCCCACTCGTCTTTGCAGTAATACTCAAAATCTGTTAGATTGCATGGGCATCTCGTTGTGCACAACACTCTTCAGATCACCCCACAGATGTTTATTTGGACTTTGGGCTCATGTGCCGTTCCAAAACTTTAATCTTTGTTTGGTGAAGCCATTCCTTAGATGTATGCTTTGGGTCATTGTCATACAGAAAGATGAAGTTCTTCTTAATTTTCAGAATTCTAGGAGAAGCCTGTAGGTTTTGTGCCAACATTAACTGTTATTTAGAACTGTTCATAATTCCCTCCACTTTGACTAAGGCCCCAGTTCCAGCTGAAAACAAAACATCCTCCAACCACGATGCTGCCACCACCATGTTTCACCATGCTTCGTTTTTGGTGATGTGCAGTGTTTTTGCATCAAACATACTGTACTTTTTGGAATTATGGAGAAAAAGTTCAACCTTGGTTTCATCAATCCATAACACATTTTCCCCACATGCTTTTGGAAGACTACAAATGCGTTGTTGCAAACTTTAGCAAGGCTTCAATGGTTTTCTTCACCCTACCCCATAGCCCAAACATATGATGAATGCGGGAGATTAGAATTCCTGCAGCAACTTTAATGTTGCTGTAGGCTTCTTGAAGAAGAAAGCTCTATAAACTTAATAACCTGGTCATTCAGTACATTCAAGTTATCAATTGATTTAATTTTATTGGCACATGACATTGTTGGAACACAGTTCCAACAGTCAGTACAGTTTCACAGCTGTGTGTTCTGTGTGTTTCGTGTAGTATGGCCACTAAGTTGTCTGGCTGCAAGTCTTTATGAATGTATTATCATTCCATTACATATAAACTCACTGCATTGCCGTTACAAGATTGCTGGCTAGTCTGACCTTCACTGGTGCCTCTGAGTCTCACTCTATGCTCTAAGTGGACAATACATCCATGTACACATGTAGCTGTGTTTTCAAGTTAAAAAAAAAAGTCTAATGACCATATAAATACAAAGATTCAAAGAAAATTTGCACAAAGGAAAAAACACTGTGCTGTTATGGGAAAACTAATCAATAATATTTGCATGTAATGCTTTATTACCACCTCTGAGTTTTTCCCCCCCATAAAATTATATTAAATAATAGCACATGATTTATTCAAACCAATGTAATGATTACAATTTTGGCATTATTAAAGAGACACATATATGACTTATTTGTTTGTAGTTGAGATTAATGTAGTGTAATGTCCAGGAAACAATAACGTCTGGCGGGTAACAAAGTGATGACACTGGAGACTCCTTCCATAAATGTAAATAATTATTATGAAAAACTTTAACATTCACTCAATCATATTGTTGCTTATTTGTCCTGTGTTAAAAAATAACACGTTTTATCTGTTTATTAAATCCTAGATCTGACACTCATATAGAGTTTCCTTCATACAACATTCAAGTTCCATTGTTAGGTGTTATAGGAAATAGAGATTACTGTATTAGTGTTATAGAAATATTAATTAATATAAACGGTGAATACATTGAACTGTTGTCAGATCTACTGCTATAAAAAAAATTTCATTAACACTGTTAAATTAACACTTTCTTGACCAATCAGAATAGAGGTCACCAGCACTATGGACACGCCCTAACTCCACACACATTTTGACAAAGCTTGAGATTAATGTCGAGATAAGTTGAATATTATTCATTCATTCATTCATTCATTTTCTATACCGCTTAATCCTGTGTTCAGGGTCGCGGGGGACCTGGAGCCTATCCCAGGAGACTTCGGGCACTAGGCGGGGTACACCCAATTAGCCTAACCTGCATATCTTTGGACTGTGGGAGTATATATATATATACAGTGGTGTGAAAAACTATTTGCCCCCTTCCTGATTTCTTATTCTTTTGCATGTTTGTCACACTTAAATGTTTCTGCTCATCAAAAACCTTTAACTATTAGTCAAAGATAACATAATTGAACACAAAATGCAGTTTTTAAATGAAGGTTTACGTTATTAAGGGAGAAAAAAAACTCCAAATCTACATGGCCCTGTGTGAAAAAGTGATTGCCCCCCCTTGTTAAAAAATAACTTAACTGTGGTTTATCACACCTGAGTTCAATTTCTGTAGTCACCCCCAGGCCTGATTACTGCCACACCTGTTTCAATCAAGAAATCACTTAAATAGGAGCTACCTGACACAGAGAAGTAGACCAAAAGCACCTCAAAAGCTAGACATCATGCCAAGATCCAAAGAAATTCAGGAACAAATGGGAACAAAAGTAATTGAGATCTATCAATCTGGTAAAAGTAATAAAGCCATTTCTAAAGCTTTGGGACTCCAGCGAACCACAGTGAGAGCCATTATCCACAAATGGCAAAAACATGGAACAGTGGTGAACCTCCCCAGGAGTGCCCGGCCGACCAAAAGTACCCCAAGAGCGCAGAGAAAACTCATCCGAGAGGCCACAAAAGACCCCAGGACAACATCTAAAGAACTGCAGGCCTCACTTGCCTCAATTAAGGTCAGTGTTCACGACTCCACCATAAGAAAGAGACTGGGCAAAAACGGCCTGCATGGCAGATTTCCAAGGCGCAAACCACTTTTAAGCAAAAAGAACATTAAGGCTCATCTCAATTTTGCTAAAAAACATCTCAATGATTGCCAAGACTTTTGGGAAAATACCTTGTGGACCGACGAGACAAAAGTTGAACTTTTTGGAAGGTGCGTGTCCCGTTACATCTGGCGTAAAAGTAACACAGCATTTCAGAAAAAGAACATCATACCAACAGTAAAATATGGTGGTGGTAGTGTGATGGTCTGGGGTTGTTTTGCTGCTTCAGGACCTGGAAGGCTTGCTGTGATAGATGGAACCATGAATTCTACTGTCTACCAAAAAATCCTGAAGGAGAATGTCCGGCCATCTGTTCGTCAACTCAAGCTGAAGCGATCTTGGGTGCTGCAGCAGGACAATGACCCAAAACACACCAGCAAATCCACCTCTGAATGGCTGAAGAAAAACAAAATGAAGACTTTGGAGTGGCCTAGTCAAAGTCCTGACCCCAATCCTATTGAGATGTTGTGGCATGACCTTAAAAAGGCAGTTCATGCTAGAAAACCCTCAAATAAAGCTGAATTACAACAATTCTGCAAAGATGAGTGGGCCAAAATTCCTCCAGAGCGCTGTAAAAGACTCGTTGCAAGTTATCGCAAACGCTTGATTGCAGTTATTGCTGCTAAGGGTGGCCCAACTAGTTATTAGGTTCAGGGGGCAATTACTTTTTCACACATGGCCATGTAGGTTTGGATTTTTTTTATCCCTAAATAATAAAACCCCTCATTTAAAAACTGCATTTTGTGTTTACTTGTGTTATCTTTGACTAATAGTTAAATGTGTTTGATGAGCAGAAACATTTTGTGTGACAAACATGCAAAAGAATAAGAAATCAGGAGGGGGGCAAATAGTTTTTCACACCACTGTATATATATATATATATATATATATATATATATATATATATATATATATATATATATATACTATAATATACTGTATTGCTCAGGTTGTGCTGAAAAAAATGGAATATGTCACTCTATACTGCACAATCTGGAGTCCTATATATGTTTGTTTAAAAAAAAAAACAAGGTCAATAAGGGGTGCTGGGGCGCCGCCCCCTTAAAGTTAGGCAGGGAAGAATGCTACTTTAACATGTAATTATTTTACATAATAATTATTTATTTTAATAATGAAATAAAGTCATTTGGTCACAATATGGCGGCACGGTGGTGTAGTGGTTAGCACTGTCGCCTTGCACCTCCAGGGTCTGGGTTCGATTCCCCGGCCAGGCTCGATTCCCGTCTCTGTGTGCATGGAGTTTGCATGTTCTCCCCGTGCTTGGTGGGTTTCCTCCGGGTACTCCGGTTTCCTCCCACAGTCCAAAGATATGCAGGTTAGGCTAATTGGTGTTCCCAAATTGACCGTAGTGTGTGATTGTGAGTGTGTGTATGTGTGTGTGCCCTGCGATGGATTGGCACCCTGTCCAGGGTGTACCCTGCCTAGTGCCCGAAGTCTCCTGGGATAGGCTCCAGGTCCCCCGCGACCCTGAATAGAAGGATAAAGCGGTATAGAAGATGAATGAATGAATGGTCACAATATTCCACTGTATTTCTAAACATAATTTATTTACAATTTTTAAAAAAATCTAAACTGTATAACGTTCATTTGTGTACGTGGGGCGCCGGACAAATGAGTGTCTCTGTAGGCACGGAAATTTTTGAAAAGCATGTGATTTGAGGCTGAGGTCTTATTGGATTTTTTCTAATCATCCTTGGGGCGCAGCACTGTGTGCCCCAAACCCTCCCACTTTTGTTCTTAGCGAATCAATTTCTAAAATATTTTTAAATAGTTGGGGACCATTCTCAACGAGTCTTATTAACGGTCAGTAGATTGTTAGTTAATTTATTGAATAGTGATTGATGTGGAGGCCAGCTAAATATAAGAGACAATTCTGTAATTTCTTTGCAAAAATCCCCTTCGCAAGGCGATCGATGAAGATAGAAAAAAGTTAAAGAGCTTGAACCAGACTGACCTGATCTTCTTATTAAGCAGCAGTCTAGTGATCGCGGCCGAGCTTACACTCTGTGCTTTTCCATCATTTCTTAAGGTTATTTCTTAAGCAGTTATTAAAAGTTAAATTTTTATTTTGTTTGCGCCCCCGCCGCCAATATATATATATATATATATATATATATATATATATATATATATATATATATATATATATATAACATATTAACTAATAGGTTTAAACTGAACTTGGTCTTAGTAAACCTTAAGTTAAAAGCCCAGGAGTGTGATTGAGTGCTGATCTTATACAGGGCAAAATAAGTAAATAAAAATAAATTGCACCAGCCACCACTATTTGATGGGTTTCCTCTGGGTACTCTGGTTTCCTCCCACAGTCCAAAGACATGCAGGTTAATAGGTGTTCTCAAATTGCCCATAGTGTGTGAATGTCTGTATGTGTATGTGCCCTGTGATGAATTGGCACCCCGTCCAGGGTATACACCGCCTCGTGCACTACAGTAAGTAAGTCTCCTTAGCCTGTGAAGCTAAAGTGTAGACGTGAGTGTGTACGCGCGTTTCTGGCTCCTCCTCGCCGCTAGGTGGCGATAAATCCGAGTTAACAATTGTTTTTTTTTTTAACATGAGGAAACAAACCACGTGTTTCCGTCCCAGTTTTTAGGCAACATGGCTAACCCGGAGCAGGCGGGTGATGAATTGAAACGCAGTGTAGTTTCCACAGAAGGGTCCGCGGAGGTAAACCCAGCCCCGGGCCGTGGTGTGCTGGCAGCGCCGTGTCTGATCCCGAGCTTCGCGGACGCGCGTGAGCTCGTGCCCGCGCCGTACTCGTGTCTCGTGCTGCACACACACCGCAGGCACGTTGCTCTGCCGCCCCTGTACCTGAACAAGAAGAGGACCGGGATCCAACAAGAACTCAACGCCGAGCTTCTAAAGTACTCCAACAGGTAGATGATATTTTAATGTGTGTGTGTTTGGCCCAGAGGTTCGCTTAAAGACTGTCAGGTGGACGATCTGAAAGCGTGCAGGTCGGGTTTGAGTTTTAAACCAGCGACTCTCACACTATTATCAGTCCTGTTTACGTGTATAAAAAAAAATACACTAACACTCAGTGCAGATTTATTTTAGGAATATTGTTTACATCTTGGTGCATGTGCCACACACTCACAGTGCTGCATTTACATTAAACCTAACAGTGATAGTTGAGTGACGCTTCTGTTTCATGTTTACTGTATGAAGTTAACACTGATGGTGCAGCAAGCAAATTCTGTTTGTACTTTTTATGCATCAAACACACGTATAAATGTTAAACTAAATGTTCCCTAAAACATGGTGACCCTTACCCACAATGCGTCGTATCACATTTCTATTAGGATGTAATAGTTTTTTATGGTAATTGAGAGTAGTTTCTTGGTCATAAACTGAAGGACTTTAGGTTGAGGAATCAAGAAGACGTTAAATACAGTATGAGCGAATCTCTGTGGTGTGTCGTATTATTTACAAAACATCTCTGACTGGTGTCTCTCTTTTACTGTCTCGCAGTTTGAAAGGTGTGCCTTTGGCTTATGATGGCATCAAAATTATCGGGCAGCATGGAGACATTTTCGATGACCAAGGCTACATTCATTTAAACGTCGAAGCATCGTTTGTGATCTTCAAGCCTAAGAAAGGAGAAACACTTGTGGTGAGATTTATATGTAGCTGTTTATTTACATTTTTGGGTCAGTTTGTATAAATAAATAAACAATCATTTAATTTTTGAAAGCGTCACTTTACGTTCGCGCAAGAAATGAAAAGGTCAGTCTTCTGTCTGTTGTCTAATGTTAAACTCAACATCTTCTATCTGTATCACCCAGGGCGTCATCAATAAAATCGGAGTGGGCCACGTGGGCTGCCTGGTGCACGGCTGCTTTAACGCCAGCGTGGTGAAGCCGGCTCAGCTCACTCCTGAGCAGTGGAGAGACTCTGGCCTAAAGCTGGGAGGCAGCCTGAAGTTCGAGGTGTGTCAGCTGGACGCTGATGTGGCTGGAGTTCTGCTGATCAGGGGAAGACTGGAAAAGTCCAGGTAGGTTTATGAAAATTTGTATTATTATTTTAGAGCAAAAACCAAATTCACCCTCTCTAAATGCACATAAGATGTTTATTTATTTATTTATTTTTTTACAAATGTTATTTACTTAATACTGAAAATGGCCTAATAGTGTCAGGATATTAATATTGGTGGAAATCTTCTGTCAGTTCAAACATTTGCTTTTTCTATGAATGTTGTTTAGTATGTGTGACCAGCTTTTGCATCTCATTAATTTGTCTTTGATAAATCACAACCGCATTATTATGTATTATTTCATGGATTTTTTTTTTATATTAATATTATTATTTAAAAAAACCATAGGAGTATGATTTTCATGTTACATGCTATGTATTACTGTATGTATGTAGTAAAAAGAGTCATGAATTGATCTCTAGCTGAAGGACTAACATGAAATATAAGACAGGGATAATGAAAAAAAAAGAAAGTGACTGTTTTCTCCTGGTTTTATATGAAACATAATGTAGGTCTACCATTATTGTTCAAAAGCATTTAAATTCCAAATCTTGTATGTAATTACAATGTAAGTGCAATTTTGAAGCATTTCATCAGCTCCAGTTTGTTTAATCAGACATTAGCTAAAATAGAAACAAATAATTTACCATCTTGTCATGTGAATTTTTTGCCTGTTATTAATGTACGATATTTTTTTTTTTTTTTTTTTTTTTTTTTTTTTTTAAATATAAATCTGTTTTAGGGTGAACGAGCTTGTTACGTCCTTCAGCAGTACAGGAATGGGAGAAAATGAGACCCTGGAAATGGTCACTGAGACAGATTCATTAACAACTGAAGACCCCACGGAGAGGTCTGATGCTTCCAAGCCCAAGAAGAAAAAAAAGAAAAAGAACAAGGAATCTGTGGAGGAGCTGAACAGCAACCGGACAGATGAGGAAGTGACTCATGATGTGAATGGTAACAGAGTGGAGGTGGATTCTGATCCCAGCAGCCGTCCAAAGGAGAAAAAGAACAAGAAGAAGAAGAAAAAGGATAAAAAGCAGGAATCGGACGCTGAGCTGCTGTCCCCTAGTGCTGATCTCCCAAACAGTGACTCAAGCGGCTATATTAGTGGAAAAAGCAGTAAAAAAAGAAAAGCACAGGGGGATGAGCTCCTCCAGGAGGACTCTGACATTCATCTAGCTAAGAAGAAGAAAAAGATAAAGTGAGACTTGTTTTTTTCATGCTGTGACTTTAATTTTTAAAGTGCCTGTGTATTATTAGTAATATATCATAAAGCAATAAAGGACAGATTATTCTCTAACAGTATATTCTGTATACTCTATACAGATGAACTGTAGAACAGTATACTTTTTTTTTTTTTTTTTTTTTTTTACCAATAGAGGGCAGTATGGAGTTTTCAACGTTCTTCAAATTGAGTTAAACTGATTTAGATTGACATTCGAGTTCTGATGTAATGTGTGTAAGAGGAAAATTATAATAATTATAATAAAATGAAGGCCATGTGCTGTATTTTAAAATGCTGTCTTAAAAACAAACCAAAATCTGTAGTTTGTTGTTTTCAGTTAATTATTAAAACTGAAAGTACTTTTATAAATATTTTTAAATTAACGTTTGCAAGTTAATGATTAATCGTTCAGTTTGATAAATATTCATAAACAGTATTCAGGTTGCTCTTGCTAGTATTCTGATTCATCCGTTTGTTGCCTCGTTCGTGCCAAAGAATTCATTTAAAGCAATACAAAGAAGGTGATTAAACATGGGCTGCGATGCTGTGTATACTGATTGTCCAGGAGTGTTGTTCAAAACCAAGCATCCTTAGAAAGCAAGAAAACAAGAAATGAGGGTGTACATGTACAGAGCAGAGGTACTGTGCAACAGGAGGTACACAGTCGCTCTGTATATGCACACCCTCATGTCTTGTTTCCTTGCTTTCTAAGGATGCTTGGTTTTGAACAACACTCCTGGACAATCAGTACACATGATCCTTGGAAAGCAAGGATGTTGTTGCAAAGTACTTCTGCCCTGTATAAGCTCAGTATTCAGTCACACTCCTGGGCTTTTAACTTAAGGTTTACTAAGACCATGTTTAGTTTAAACCGATTGGTTAATATGTAATTAAATAAAAATTATTTACACACCATTTAAAAAGAAATCATTCACTGGTAATCAGTACCAATTTGGTGTTAGTTAAGGTTGCAAAGGAGCATGGGGTGCCCTGTTCTTAAAATATCAGACTCCACCAAAAAAAAAGATTTCTCACCACATTTTGTTAAAAGAAGTACATTTATGGTATAACTGAAATACGATACTTTTAAATGCTTCTATTATGGGTGTCAGCTGAGTATTCTACCATTGCATGAGTGTTCCCATAAATACTGGGGCTTTCAGCCTGTTCTTATTGCCAAGTTTGACACATTTTAGCAGGTTCAAGAAGGCTTCAGTTTTTTTTATGTTCTTGTGAGTTGAAATGTCAGGGCACAAACACAGAAGTACATGCATTGAGAAACATGTTGGTGATAAATTCTATTACTTTTGCTGAATATCTTCCAAGTTCTTAAATTCTGTTTACATTTTTTAAACTGCCATTGAATTTGACTGGTTGAATTCTTGAAAACTGGGTTGTATTGTTTCTGCAAGTTTAAATCTGAAATGGCCTATTTTAACACAGACACCTAAAAGTAAAATCTGATCGTTTTAATCCATATTTTCTCATATTTCATACAGGTTTACATAATTTCCTTTTGATTCTATGAAGCTGCTTGGTGACAACGACCATTGTTAAGTGCTATACAAATAGAATTGCAAGAAGTTTAAATAAAAGGAAAATTAAATATATGATTTTTTTCGACATAATACAGTATATTTCAGTTCTATGAATTCATGCAAGTGTTTCAGCATTGTATGTTTATTTTCCATAGATATGCATGTCAGCAGTTGCAAAGGCAGATAATTTTTTAAAATTGAACAGTTGCTCCATTTTTAATAAATAAGATTATTTTGGAAGAGTCTGTTGTGTTCCTGCAGGTTATTTTTTCAGATAAATTTCAAAGAAATTGATGCTTGCACTTTAAATACATTGCCAAGTTCATCCAGAAAAATTGAGACGGATAACTGAAATGTCCTGGTGTACATCGCAGTCTGAAAGGGCTTTCCCCAGACCGGACCAAGCCAACACACACGTGCTTTCGTTCTGTGCCAGTATTTCATGTTGAAGGTATAAAGTTTCTTATGTTACGTGAACAGGAAACATAAAAAGGCCATTCCAAACCTCAGACAGATTTCTGACTGAAGAAAAAATCCAGAGGAAAAACAGCGTTATTGGCAGGTGCTCAGTCTGCTCCCTGCTGTGGCTTCTGTTCTGAGGAAATATTCCCACCTCCATGCACTGACCTAGACCTGGACTTCGGCCTGCATTCACTTCGATGTATTAAAGCGAGGACGTCCAAACCACGATCCCTTTTATCCAATGCCAATTGGAGGAAAAAAATATAGTCACAGGTGATGGAGTACCTGCAGCAGTAAAATAAATCTAATACAGTACTTGATAGTACTACAAGTTCAGCTTCTGTGGGATTTGTTTTCCTGATATTTGACTCTGACATTACAGAAGTTCTGGCCACAGTCAGGGATTTACATTAATGCTCTTGTTCAAATTTTGTTGAAAAATCCTTTTCATATAGCAAGAAGGGACATGTTAAGCACATCTCATACATTTATTTATTTAATTTCTTTTAACAAAGAAATATCCATAAATTATTGCTGTGCAGAAGTTGTTTCCAACTGGATTTTTTAGCATCTTTGTAAAAAGTCTCCAGTATCAAGGATTTGTAACAGCATGGATGTTTTTTCCATAATGGAAAAGTCCTTAAAGACAGAAGCATCTACATTTTTCAGTTTCTCAGTAACATGACAAGATGCATTTTTTTAAATCTTATTTAAAAAAAAGTGATGGTGTTTTACCGCAGTGACAAATGATAACAGGAATAACACTAAGTTGTCTCAAAGGCACTCGCATCACATTCAGTGTAATTATACACCAATATAAAGCATAATGTCATTTTCTTGAATAATAAACTAATCTTTGCCAAGCTAATGTGGTGTGAAGGAAATAAAACACTTTGGGACATGCTGTTATAGAAAATAATCAACTTTGAAATTTTAACAGTAAGTATGCTTTGAATGAGACCGGATTACTCCACCCTGCCTATTATTTTTATTTAACAGCACACCTCTAAATGTTGGACTCCTTACCAAACAAATCTCTCTTTTTTTTCTTTTACTTTTTTTAGGAAAACCATAAAAGATGTTTTTATAAAGAAAAACCTTCTCGGCTCTGCATTGCATTTCATTAGACCTCACTGTAATGATTGGGCTTGGATACAAAATGTAGTTCTGCATTTGTAGAATTTGCAAAACTATTCTAACTATTATAATTACAGTATTATATTATAGTTTACAGTGGTGTGAAAAACTATTTGCCCCCTTCCTGATTTCTTATTCTTTTGCATGTTTGTCACACTTAAATATTTCTGCTCATCAAAAACCGTTAACTATTAGTCAAAGATAACATAATTGAACACAAAATGCAGTTTTTAAATGAAGATTTACGTTATTAAGGGAGAAAAAAAACTCCAAATCTACATGGCCCTGTGTGAAAAAGTGATTGCCCCCCTTGTTAAAAAATAACTTAACTGTGGTTTATCACACCTGAGTTCAATTTCTGTAGTCACCCCCAGGCCTGATTACTGCCACACCTGTTTCTAGGAGCTACCTGACACAGAGAAGTAGACCAAAAGCACCTCAAAAGCTAGACATCATGCCAAGATACAAAGAAATTCAGGAACAAATGAGAATAAAAGTAATTGAGATCTATCAGTCTGGTAAAGGTTATAAAGCCATTTCTAATGCTTTGGGACTCCAGCGAACCACAGTGAGAGCCATTATCCACAAATGGCAAAAACATGGAACAGTGGTGAACCTTCCCAGGAGTGGCCGGCCGACCAAAATTACCCCAAGAGCGCAGAGACGACTCATCCGAGAGGCCACAAAAGACCCCAGGACAACATCTAAAGAACTGCAGGCCTCACTTGCCTCAATTAAGGTCAGTGTTCACGACTCCACCATAAGAAAGAGACTGGGCAAAAACGGCCTGCATGGCAGATTTCCAAGGCGCAAACCACTTTTAAGCAAAAAGAACATTAAGGCTCATCTCAATTTTGCTAAAAAACATCTCAATGATTGCCAAGACTTTTGGGAAAATACCTTGTGGACCGACGAGACAAAAGTTGAACTTTTTGGAAGGTGCGTGTCCCGTTACATCTGGCGTAAAAGTAACACAGCATTTCAGAAAAAGAACATCATACCAACAGTAAAATATGGTGGTGGTAGTGTGATGGTCTGGGGTTGTTTTGCTGCTTCAGGACCTGGAAGGCTTGCTGTGATAGATGGAGCCATGAATTCTACTGTCTACCAAAAAATCCTGAAGGAGAATGTCCGGCCATCTGTTCGTCAACTCAAGCTGAAGTGATCTTGGGTGCTGCAGCAGGACAATGACCCAAAACACACCAGCAAATCCACCTCTGAATGGCTGAAGAAAAACAAAATCAAGACTTTGGAGTGGCCTAGTCAAAGTCCTGACCTGAATCCTATTGAGATGTTGTGGCATGACCTTAAAAAGGCGGTTCATGCTAGAAAACCCTCAAATAAAGCTGAATTACAACAATTCTGCAAAGATGAGTGGGCCAAAATTCCTCCAGAGCGCTGTAAAAGACTCGTTGCAAGTTATCGCAAACGCTTGATTGCAGTTATTGCTGCTAAGGGTGGCCCAACCAGTTATTAGGTTCAGGGGGCAATTACTTTTTCACACAGGGCCATGTAGGTTTGGATTTTTTTTCTCCCTAAATAATAAAACCCCTCATTTAAAAACTGCATTTTGTGTTTACTTGTGTTATCTTTGACTAATAGTTAAATGTGTTTGATGATCAGAAACATTTTGTGTGACAAACATGCAAAAGAATAAGAAATCAGGAGGGGGGCAAATAGTTTTTCACACCACTGTATATAACCTCAAGATTTTTGTCTCTGTTTTGTCAGAGTTAAGTTAAATTACATTTTTATGCTTCTCTGATCTTCACCAGAACTTTTTAATTGTGCAGAATAGCAAGACCGTTATGAAAGTAAAAGCTCCCAGCGTTTCACCAGTACTTGGATATCGTCAAGGTAGAAAGTTTTCTCAGTATGCTGGAGCTATGATCAAACTGTCTGCTTCATGTCTTTAACACTGGCCTACCAGGAACTCCATAAATGGCTCAAACATGTGGAAATGGCTTTTTGCCCAATTTGAGTCCTGGAATATGCCAGTGCCATAAAGGACGAAAACTCCGTAGATGTAATAACCTGATTATTCAGTACATTTAGGTCGTCAGCTGACTACATTTTATTAGCACATAACATTGCAGAGCCTAGACCTGAAGCAACCTGAGATCATAACCAAAGTGTTGGACAGTTCTTAACCCAGTTCCCGTAATTTCAAATCTCCTTAGTTCTGTTTTTTCATTGATGCAGCCCAATAATTTAACCCTTCATAAATGGCTGTGTGTTTTATGAGACTTTACGATTAAAAGACTAAGTACTACTAGTACTAATACCACTACTACTACTATTACTTATAATAATAATAATAATAATAATAATAATAATAGGGGTGGGCGATACAACCAAATCTTCTATCACGGTAGAAGCAATTTTCTACCTCGATAACGATATATATCACAATATATATGAAAATGCATAAATAAAAATTCAAACACAAAGAAACTGTTTTACATAATGTAATTTTATTTAAACTGTGAATTGCTGAGGTTTGCTGCATTTTTTTTACTTTGGCCATATTCGTTTGGATGCTTGAATTTCTCATGATAGAAAAGGTTTGACGTGTTTCCACCACTTGTTAAAACAGTGCACTTGTGTACAGAGTGTTGTGTTGTGTTTCCGCCTTGCTATGCCTGGTTTGTACGTGCACATCCCAGCAGGGTAAAATGTATTTTGATAGTCGGCGTGGTCTATTTCTATTAGCGTCGCGCAGGTTTGTGATTCGAGCAGCGCTGCTCAAGTTGGTCCGCGCTGTGCGATCCACCGGGTCTGGATATTTGGTCTGCCCACGCCCGCTCAATCGGGTGCCACGGTTTCATCCGACTTTAGATGTGTTTGGCTTCCCATAGAAGTGAATGTGTATTGCGTGGTTACGTAACGTGCAATGTCACATGATCTCAACCGCGATTAAGACGATAGACCAAAATCTCTACCGGTTGACAAATTTCTACCGGTTAACCGTCTACACCGGTATATCACTCACCCCTAAATAATAATAATAATAATAATCATCATCATCATCATCATCATCATCATTATTATTATATTTAAATATTATTATTTTAATAATTGTTTTATTTAATACATGCCCTACACGTGTAATTTAATATGATAGAGGTTTAAAAAAGGTGAGGGTGATGAATAAAGTGCAGGACAGTTTTCTCATTTTTATGTGGTTTTCGGAATGGCGGCCCCTAGTGTCGGAAATGAAAACTGCAACTCGCTTATTTGGTCAAATACTGTAGTTCTTTCTGAAATACTTGACAGGCTGAATGTTGGATCTGTTACAGTAAAGGTTGCTGTATGTTAACTGATGGGCATCAGATCTACAAAAACAGTGTTATTCTGAACTTGGACACCAAAACATGTTGCATATTTGGTTCTCTGTTAAAGTGTATGACTCATGTGGGAAACTTGTTTTGTTTCTTTCCTTTTGTTCTGAGAAAACTGCATGCAGACTGTAAATCTAAGGCCCAGGCTGATAGCATCCCTGCTTTCCTGCCAGTTTGATTCTTCTCACGTAGACCTTATTTGGCTTCACCGTCTTAATGCTTGCAATGGGGTGGGAGGTGTGGGGAGCAGCAGAGAGGTGGGGGTGGAGGTAGGGAGGTAAAGCAACACCTGGCTTTATTTCTATTTCTAGTCACCAGGGATTACATGCAGACTGATACATTATGTTTTTCTTTTGCCCCTGAGAAGACTGAGACTTTTTTTTTAGCAAGTTCACACTTTTACCCAATGAGACCCAGAATCTACACTTTGAGGAGTTTTTTCACTGTCTTCCATTTTGTCCATCTCAAATTGTTCCTGCCTTTGTTTTTCCACTACCTGGGAGCTGGAGGAGGCTGACAGCTTGGCGGCTTTATTAGGCCCCCAGCTCTGATAAGTGATCCTTACGCTCTCGCCATGATTTACAAGGGATTTTTGGGTTGATTTGGGAGTACGAGGTGGACAGGGTTAGGACTAAATTATGTGCTGTAGCTCTCAGATGCATACGTGTAGTCCTTGCTTCCTTTTGTGACTCCCTATAGGAAGACATTTGTCACTGTCTGTGACTTTTTAAGCTTGTCCTGACCTTTAACAAGTGATATGTACATGTGGCCTGTGTATGAAATGGAGGCTTAAAGGGAATAGGTAACTCTGGTGGTTTTGCAGTTAAAAATGAATTGTTTTAAAGTTTTAATTTCTTTTGTTAATCTGATGGTTTTTAATTTCCGTAATGGTTTTGTCTGTGATTTTGTCGGGGAAGCTGCTAAAAAGTGGCCTCAGTAAGGAATTCTCCCTACACAACAATGTGATGAGCAGCACTGCTCTCCTTCAGTCTGTCCAAAATTTCTCATTTCCTCCGCTGTTCACTCTGCTCAAACTGACCAGCTTCCAAAGCTTCAATCCTTTCATAACTTTCAAACCTGTCATTAATGTTGTTCAGAGCGATCCATTAAATCTGTTATTCATCACTTTTGAGATTTTTTTGTCTCCTATTAAACAGCATCAACCTGTAAATTAGCCTGGGAAACTCTAAACACATCACAAATATTTCAGAATTAACAAATTATGTTGCACAGTGTTTTTTCTTTAATGACTCTAGCAAACAAAGCCATGCAATCAAACGGCATCCTGTTTCGCCCGCAGCCAGAGGAGGCAGATATGCTTTATGATTCCGTGTTAAAAGATTTTCCTCTCTGCTTGGCAAACGTTTCATGAGATTTCCTCATGAAAGTATGATCCTGCTGCCTGTCAGTTTATACTGTATATGGCAACCGACATAAACTAACCCAGATTCAGAGGAATTTTTTTTTTCTCTTTTATATTTGTTGCAGCTTGAGGTTTTGATCCCTGAACCTGACCTTTTAATTCATGCTTCATTGTTTTCCTTCATTTCCATGTCAAGATATCAGGAATGAGCGTTGCAGATCTATGCAATGCAATGCTTTTCCCATAAATCCAAAATAGCCAGGGCGCCTGCAGTGCAGCTCTCACACACCGAGGTTCTTCACCTGGTGTGAACCGTTGACTCAGCGATTGGGCCAGCATCCAGCAGAACCCACAGCTCCGTCCCTGAGGCCTGAGATTCCACATCCAAGCACATTACAGCCTATAATCCCAGCCAGAGCACGCATCCCTCCATGGTGATGGCACTGTTTTGGATACAGCCCGTATTTAATTCCTCCGGGGGAGGCTTTTTTTATTTGGTAACGTCCTTGCAAAAACAACCAATTAATAGATACAGAATGCCAAGTGCCTTTAAAGATTAGGGTCTTTTCCTTTGATGTTGGTTTACATTAAGATCCTGGATTTGTAGAGATGAGAGGAAATGACATCATTCCTTGTTTGTTTGTTTTTTTCTTTTTGACTTGTTTCCAAACTGGTCAATTAATGAACGTGAACCTGTGTGTTGTCTAGCGTTACTTAGATACTCTGATTTATGTTAAGTCTAACCTGCATTATGAGTTTCTTTATTGTTACTTTACCATTTAAGTATCTTTTACAACCAGTTTTTATTGGGCAGGAAAATAGGGTTTCAAAGGTGTGCCTGTAATTGGCAGAGATCATGCTTTATTTACTAAATGGAGAAGTAAATGATGCCCCATAAAATCAATTATTGATACAATGTATAAAAATGAGCAAAAGAGAAATGGTTGCATAAAAGACATACATTGGTCATAGTTTGAGTTTAATCATATGCAGGTGGTATGTAATTAAATTTTTACACAGTACTTATTTTGGTCTCATCTCACCCCAGCTCTTAATGGCACTTGAATTCCACTAAGTGTCACATTGTATAGGTTTCTCACGTAGCAATTTCCCCCAAAAAACTTGTGTGTCAAGTGGCATGTATTAAAATACAATAAATACTTCTGTTTCAATTTATTTTTATTTATTTATTTGTTTGTTTATTTATGTACCACATGTTTTTATCTACTGTACTTCTGACTAATATGCAAGTTTGGAATTCCGCATGATTATGGATAAATTATCATTTTATCTGTGTGCAAGTCCAAAGGCAAAATAAAAGAATTTCTGGAGACTAGACAAAATTTACCACAACAATTTTCTTGCGTTTATTTCTAAATAGTTTTAGAGGCTTCAGTGAATTTACAAAAAATATGCACATTTTTGTTTAAATATAAACTAACTACATGAACATGGTACCTCAATGTTTAAGACAATGGACTACCAATCAGACGATGGTGGGTTAAAAAAAATCTAAGCATCACTAATTACTATTGTTGGGCCCAACTATCTCCCAACTGCTCAATCGTAATGCTGTAAGTAAAAGTAAAGGTCATGAGGTGGGGTACCCTGAACAGGGTTCAAGTCAATCTCAAGGTATAAACACCACACACTCACTACGGGCAATTTGGAAACACCATATAGACTACTCTGCATATCTTTGGACAATGGGAGGAAACAGGAGTACCCCGAATAAATCCACCAAGTATGGGGAGAACATTCAACCTCCATGCACACAGACCCAAAGGCAGGAACCAAACCCTCAACCCTGGGTGTGCAGGGCAACAGTACATAGATGTACATATATCATATTAATGTATAATACAAAATAAAAAGTAGTAATATATTCAGAGAAGGCTAGCATGACATTTGTGCAAATGTGTCAGAGAAGCATGACATTCATAGAATAAAAATATTTTTAACCAGTTATCAAATACTGTATATGTATTTTATTCTTTTTATGAGAGGAAACATGGGTAATGTCACTTTTGCACTGCTTTTATTTTCTTTTTTTAGTGGCATGGAAAGAAATGTTGCCATGTCAAAACTATGGGCTACCTGCTTCGAATCTGAGCTTCGGTTATTGTCTTAGGAGTTTCTCATTCTTCCATGGTATCTCTGGATTCTCTGGTTTTCATCTCTCAAAACCAACTCTCTAAATTACCTTAGTGTGAATGAGTGGGACAGTGCGTGTGTGATGATGTATGATGAGCTGCGTCCTGATCCATGTAGTCTTCCTACCACACATGCAATGTTTCTAAGATAGGCTCTGTGTCAACCTTGACCTTGACCAGGAAAATAATAATGCTTAATAATGAAGAATGATGCTCTGTACTGTATACTGTGAGTAAACATTATAGTAATACCAGCAGTATATTATGATACCATGTATTATCTGTATTATCTGTACTATATGAAACCTGCTTGAGGAACATTCCCCATATGTGATTCTCCTCTTAAACTAAATGAAGCTGTTTTGCTGAGTTTATGACTGGAGCATCCTGCATAGAAATGACAAATAGTCCAGCGAACCTATTCATACAGGAGCAATAAAAAAGGTGATTTAAGTTTAGTTCTCGGTGGATACTTGGAGAAGAGTCTTGTGGAGTTTATTTGAGGAGCAGTTCTGGCATCGGTTCTCTCTCTCTCTCTCTCTCTCTCTCTTATTTCTTTATTTTCTTTCTTTACTTTTTTTTTTCTTACTTTCACCTGATTAGTTCACACAAGCCACTCGTGCAGTCCTGGCCCAACTGCAGAGATGAACGCGTTAATTGGTCCTGGCTCTGTTCGCATATCCTGTGTCAGACTTTCCATGCCGGACAGCCTTTGAACCAAACACATAAAAGCAAAGGGATTTATAGGAAACGGCCGTCGGCTCTGACGTGGAGGTCCGGGCTCGCTAACACGTCTCCTCCTACCTCATAGACCCGAAACCCCTCCACCCCAATTAGTGATTTGTAAGCATTTCTGACCAGCCTTCCCAGCGCTCCCAGTGTTGGAAAGTCATAAAAAAAGGAGGGGAGGGGGGCTTAAGTGTTCTAACAGCCCGACCTGTATTTCTTCATCTTCAAAGTGTGGGCCTGTATCTTGGCTTAAGAGCTGGAATTGAATCATATCAAAGGCCCTTCCACTGGGTTATTGACGCCCATGAAATCGCTTTATGGTGTTTTCAGAAAAAAATTTATGATGCTTTTGGCACCTCTGTTTTTTTTTTGACTACCTTTCCGACTAAAGCCACTTGTTTGTTATTCTTTGAGATTACTTAGCACTGCTGGCAAATTGTAATAGTTTCTATTTGTATTCACATTACAGTGAACCATGATACATGGCATATTTTAAAGCTCATAAAAATATCTACAAGTACACTCACAACACAGACTGTGATTTTATATTCTTAAAAGAATTGTGGCAAATCATAATGCCTATTATAGTCTTCATCACGCCACCACACTGCATGGTGCCCATTCACAAGAGGGCGTTAATGTGCTGTAAGCAGGTATGTGTGAACATCTTTCACAGTGAACGCTGCACTACAGTATGCCTCATAAATTTTGGGTGCAGACACAAGAATTTTTCACTTTGAGAGATGGTTTCTACAACCAATGCAGCAAAAATCCTGTGCTTTCTCACTTAGGATTATTTATAAGGATATAGTTTTAAATAAGGATAGTCACATTTTAGCTGCATAAAGCTATATACTGTAACTATTATGTTCAAGAAACAGCAGTGTGGACTAGCATACCATTACTGAGTCCCCTATAGAAAAGGGTAGGGAAAAAATGAAGGACAGCTTATTTACCTCACTGGAATCAATCCTCTGTATAGCTTGTGTTTGGTACTAAGCAGCTTCATAGAAATACAGATTTATATTAAGATCTAATTATAAATAATTAAGGTATACAGGTTTAGAAAAGTAAAGTAGAACAGTACTAAGGTTGTTTAAAGAAGAAGTGAAGAAGAGTTCTAGGATGAGCACAAGGCAGTGGAGTGGATATTTTTTCCTGTTTAAAAATGAAACAAAATAATCAATGCCATTTCATTATACGTTCTTTTTATGTCTTTCTTTTTAATTAACGTAAATATTATTCAATTTATTTGTATAGCGACACACAGATGGGGGACAAATGAATGGAGAACCCTTATACTGTATTGAGATTTTTTTTTTAAAACTGTATTGGGTAACTGTTTTCTTTTTATATGGTCACCAGAAAGCTCATACCAATCAGCCAGCTTTCCTCTATTACAAGATTGATACGTCTGAGACACAGGAAGCCACCTAGCTGCATCCATTTGACCATAACGTAGCATAACACACTCAGAGAAAAGCACTATCTTCCCCCTTCCCTATACACGAGCTCACAGAAGCCCATGATTGGTTGGTTTCACTCAAGTCCAGAGAGCATGGGTGTCTGAAAGCTCCTGTCTACAGATTGCTGTGGAATTCTGTTGGGCCACTTGGAATCTATTACACTCAGGCTTTCAATGAAATGTGCGTAAAATGCTGTCTAAAATGTTTATTGGTAAAACAATAAAAAAAAAAAAAAAGAATTTAAGTTTCTTCAACAACCTTGAAGAAAGCCTTGTTAAAAAAAAACGTATTATGTCTCAAGTGCGTAAGCATGTTTACATTATTATATGACCCTACTTTACTCACAAGAAATTTTGCAATTTTTTTCATTTACTGTGAAAAAAACATGAAACATCATGCTTCATCCATTATATTGTGGATTGTACATTTATCAACTATTACACATATTTTATTCAGAATTAAACCAGTTTTAATGATGGGATTTAGGGTTTTCTTGAGGGATGACATAATTACCGCGCTAGTTGTAAAACTATGACATACGTCCCATAATACCAAACTCAGCAGACCATTGTTTTGTTTTTTGCCACAAAAACACTTTAATTAAAAACCTTTTTAATTAAAGGGGAAAAATTTTTAATAAAAAAACTCTGAGATCCACCACACACACTACAAATAATAAAAATAAATAAATAAATAATAATAATAATAATAATTATTATTATTATTATTATTATTATTATTATTATTATTATTATTTTAATTCTTGCCTGAGAAATACTGTAACATTTTGTTTTTAAGGAAATAAAGAATGGGCCTTTTTTTGGTCAAAGTTAAGTTTGTTCATCTTTCTTCACATCCATTTTTCTTTTAATGCTGATGTTTTTCTCCACAAGTGCCTAACCACAATTTAAGTGCCCCCCCCCCCCTCCCATGCTCGTGCACTGCAGCGTCTCCAGGCCAGTTAGATTAATTAGGCTTTCTAATCTACTGGAATTCAAAGGCTTTAATGATGTCTAGACAAAGCTTAATTGTGACAAGGGCCTGGAGAGCATTAATGCATATTATTTTTTGTTTAAGAAAAACTTTTTTTTTAAATAAAGATGAAATAGCACTCTCTAAAGATGAAAAATAAATAAATAAATATGTCTAATGACTTGTAATGCCAAATCTTTAAAAAGTGTCAATATTTAAAAACAGGGTTTGGATAAGCTGAAAGATTTCCAAGTCTTCACTGGCTCTCCGTACGTTTTAACATCAGCTCATCTTTTCAGCGTGCATTTCTCACTACGGGAGCGGAGATGTAGATCGCTGAGAGCTCAGAGGACCTGTCAGTGGAGTAGTAGGACACATAACAGAAGATTTATTAGTGTGTACGCGTGTGTATGTATGTGAATGTGAGTGTATGCAATCCCATGCAGGCAACAGAAGCATTCCTCTGTTCTCCAGGGTGCTGCGTCTCTCTCCACTCTGCTCGGGGTGATATATACCGGGCCAAAGGGCTCTTCAGTCCTTAATTCATCAGATGATGTACGTCAGCAATGTAAACACCCTGGAGAGATGCACTATGCTCAACACACCTACATTCACAAACAATGGCTTAACGACACACACTTGTAAAAAACAGACGTGCATGAGTTAAAGCCTAGCATGCATATTTTTATATTTGTAGTACTGTTATCACATATAACTACACATCATTGGTCTATGACTTTCTTTTCGTTCGCTGGTGTTGTGCTGTCTTATGCTGTCTTGTAGACAGACTTTATTAACACACCTCTAAGTATTCTCAAGTGTTCTCATCCCTGTAATGTAAACTATAGCCTGAGCCAAGCTGCTGAGAGACACTCTTGGTCCTGAGAGAAATTTGCTCACACTAGGGTCAAGTGAAGGAATCAGACATTCAGCTCATTCCAGAATTTGACATTTGAAAATACTGCCTCAATTCTATTCACTTTTCAGTTGAAAATGCACCAGATCTTCTCATAATAAATAAATAATATTAAGCTAAATACTTTGAAAATGGGTAGTTTTGTTCTACTTGTACAGTATGGCAATATATAAACCTTTTTTTCATATTTCAGCAGAGCGTAAACCACAAAGGTCTGACATTAAATCAACATTAGTAATAATAAAATAGTATAAATAGCTAAATTAATACATATACTACACTATAAGTGTATTTCACATTCTCACAATCATCTCCGAGTTGAAGAAATGTAATACCTGGAGTTCAGCCCAATAGCCTATTTATTAAACATATCCATTTATCAATCCATCCATCCATTCATCATCTATTCAGTTCAATTTAATTTATATAGCACTTTTAATAATGGACATTGTCACAAAACAGCTTTACAGAATCAAAAGAAAAATATGGAAATGTGTATGAAATGTGTGAGAAAATATGTAATAATCAAATGTGTAGATTGTTCCTGATGAGCAAGCCGAAGGCGACAGTCACAGGAGCGCATGGACCCTATCCAAGGGAACTTAATGCAGAAGGCAGGGTACACAGTGGGTTGTGTGCCAGCACGCATACTCACATACCCATTCACACACTGTGGGTAATTTGGAAATGTCAATTAGCCTACACTGCATGGTTTGGACTGCAGGAGGAAACCAGAGTACCCAGACAAAACCCACCAAGCACTAGGAGAACATACAAACTCCAAGCACAGACGCAAAGTGAGAAAACTCCCAAGCTTGGAGGTGGAAGTCAACAATGTTAACCACAAAGCCACTGTGCTGCGTTATTTAATGAAAATTTAATTTTGCATCACCTACTTCAGAATATACACCTCTGTGGTTGCTTTAAAGTTTAAAAAAAAAATTGTTAGGGATGGATATCCCCTAGCCCTGATATTTTTCTCTCTCATAATAAGACAAACAGATGTAAACTGACATGTTGCTAAGAAACCGAAATGTTCTCCACCCTGGAGATTCTCCAATGTCTAAAAAGTTACAGATTTACATCAAACTGTTAAAAAATGCTGACACTGAAGAGCACTTCAAAAAATCTAAAACAAATTTCCTCTCAGAGAAAACTCTCATTTATCAACAATTACTTTGGTACTATTGATCTCTTTGTGAAGCATCTGTGGAACTACAGGAGTTCATGTAAATATATTTGACATTTTGGAGATATCTGCAGACATACAAAGGATGTTCAAGTCAAAACAGGACTTTTGAAATTTCTTTTGAATGAAAGTGCAAAACCAACTGACATTTACAAAAGACTTCGAGCACAGTGAGTCTAATCATGGCTCTGATGTACTGAGAAAACTTTCTACCTTGATGGTATCCAAGCACTAGTGGAACACTGGGATAAGTGTAGCAGGGGATTATATAGAGAAATAAAGGGAGTTTTTCTTTCTTAACTGTTATTCTGAACAATTAAGATGACAGTCCCAGTTTGATTTGAACACCCCTCGTACAATTACTTACCAGAATGCTATTTTATACACAATAGTTTCAGGGGTCTTTTTTCATAATGTTTTTTTATGCAGCCATTATCATTAAAATGTAAACTATATTTTATGTCATTCCTGACTGAGAGTTTTTTCTGTGTGTTTTGGTCTGGTGAAAAGTTGACCAAGCTGCAATAGAAGATTAAATTTGTGGATTCCCTGAGTCATTATTTCTTTTAGACTTTTCGTTTGTGGACCTGTGGTTTCTCTTAGTGATATGATGGATTTTGTGGCTTTCCTCACTGACAATAAAGATTGAGTTTATGTTTGTTTAGCACTTTAGTAATAGATGGTGATGTAAATATTCTGTGGATTCTCAGAATAATTTTCAAATACTTTCTCATGTTTGTATTTTTATTACAGTATGTAAAGGGGGAGGAGCCGTAGAATGAAACCAGCTCACCCTACCCACACCCACTGACCTCACAGCACCCAAAATTACAAGAGCAGACCCTCACAGAGAGGCCAATCCTGCAGGTGCGGACTTTTGATGTTGTGCGTGTGTGAGTGTGTGTGTGTGTGTGTGTGTGTGTGTGTATCTGTGTGTATATGTGTGAGTAATGGCCACAGCAGATCTTCTGTAAAGTGAGGAGCTCCACCTTTTGTCCTGATCTCTGTCACTAACCTTCACCCTCACCCCATACATCTAAAGTACTATCTATCACTTTACACACTGTCAGTCCTTTATAGCAGGTTGTATATGTGTGCATGCAAGATACACAGTCCCTAACTAACGAAAAACTCCTTCTTAAAGGAATGCCATTATTCAATCGTATGTGTAGCATGCGTGTTACTACCACAGACACAAAAAATAACCATGCAACAAACTCTTGCATTTAAAGAGCATGGTATATGATATGTTATATCACAGTAGATGTTGTTGTTTTACCTGTTACATGTCATGCCTCTTCTGATTTCTGAAAGCAAACACTGAGGTGCCTGTATGTCAAAGCAATGGCTACAATGTAATTTATTAAAGACAAGCAATGGTGGCAGATTTTCTGAACAACTTTTAATGCAATCTTTGTAAAGTGAAAAATGTCAGAAACAGCAATTTTTTTCCTAAGTCTGCTATTTGCTGTGAAGCTTTTGACCTCTATTTACCTGTACTTGTTCTGCTGCCACATGATTGGATGATAAGATAACAGCATGTAATTTGTAATTAGTTTGGAAAACCCTCACATTTCTTTAAATTCATATCTAACCTTTAAAAATTCATATCTGTCTTACAATTGAGGTGGTGAAAAGCATACACATAACTCATCCCATAATCTCATACTCCAGTACACCTATCCCGAATGGCAACTACGCTAATTCTCCCCATCTGTTCTGTATTTCTCTACCCATCCCGAGGCATCGGGAGATTTTGCCAGCTTCAGTAGACAAAGGCCGACCCTGCGAGATTCCTGAGGCATCCAGAGAAGGACCAGCTCCAGCTGGATTCAGCTTTATGATGGTTGGAGCTACACATGCTGCTCCTGTGCTTCCAGTGATCCAGACCTCATCTGCCCTCTGCACCTACTGACTCGTCCCTATGCTGAACTGGTCTTCATGTCAATTTAAATAATTTCTGTCATATTGAATTTTCACCTGCACAACACACAAGATGTTATATCATTTCTATCTGTTATCACCCAAATGAGGATGGGTTCCCTGTT
This sequence comes from Channallabes apus, assembly GCA_030522415.1. Lineage (NCBI taxonomy): Eukaryota > Metazoa > Chordata > Actinopteri > Siluriformes > Clariidae > Channallabes > Channallabes apus. The sequence continues at coordinate 16,947,908 of CM060127.1, forward strand.
GAGTCTGGTTCCTCTCAAGGTTTCTTCCTAATGCCATCTCAGGGAGTTTTTCCTTGCCACCGTCGCCGTCACCCTTGGCTTGCTCATTCATTCATTCATCTTCTGTACCGCTTTATCCTCTATTCAGGGTCGCGGGGGACCTGGAGCCTATCCCAGGAGACTTCGGGCACTAGGCGGGGTACACCCTGGACAGGGTGCCAATCCATCGCAGGGCACACACACATACGCACATTCACACACTCATTCACACACTACGGCCAATTTGGGAACGCCAATTAGCCTAACCTGCATATCTTTGGACTGTGGGAGGACCTTGGCTTGCTCATCAGAGACATTTCATTCATTCGTCTCATTATTATTATCTACACATTTTTCTCACACATACACACTTCCAATTATTTTCTTTTCTAAAATTATTATTATTATTACTATTATTATTTTTTTTTTTTTGTTGTTGTTGTTAAATTTCTTTCATTTTTGTGAAGCTGCTTTGAGACAATGACCATTGTTAAAAGCGCTATATAAATAGAATTGGTGAAAAGACACCTAAAATTGGCTATAATATTTCTTATAATATTTAAATAGTAAAGTTCCCTTCATAAGTGCCATTTCTCACTTCATACCACCTCTCTCGCTCTCTCTCGTTCTCTCTCTCTCTCTCTTTCCTTTCCTCAACAAAGTGTTGCCCTCCGCACATAAACCCTATGTCAGCCCTCCTGAATTTATAGTGGAAAATGTGCCTCTTCAGTTCTTATACCTTTGCTTGGATCTGCCTCTAAATATCATGCTTCTCATGGTGAAGCACGCTTTATGTGCTTTTACAAGCCGGGGGCCTTGGGTCAGTGGTAGGTCCTCCACCTGTACAGGAAGCATCGACCGCTGCAGTGGAAACACCATCCGCCTCAGACTAACCCTTTACTGCTATCCTTTCACTTGGATCCATCACCTGGCCAAAAGACGTCTAGACCACCTGACTACGGCATGCACAGTAGCTCTGAAGAGCACAGTCAACAGTAAACAGGAAAAGTCTCCAGACACTGAGGCGGCATCATATCCTGCTGGTCTTATCCTGCAAATAAGCCTAAATGAAAAGTTTATAGGACCAGTTGCCTGCGTCCAATAAAAAAAATAAAAAAAAGTAGAACACCAAGCAATAAAGCTTTTACAGAAGTGACACCCATTTACCTGGGGTGCCAAAAGGTAAACACATCTGCAGATCTGTTATATATCTGTTTTCCTTATTAAATTCCTTATTCCTCAGTAAAATTGTTATGAATATTGATTTATTTAACTACGGGTTAACTGGCCTAAAGCATACCAGGAGCTTTCAAACTGCGGTAAGAAAAACCCTCCTTTTGCTCTTTGCTACTTTTCAAGGTACCATAGCCCAGCAGAAGTGATCAACTGTTTTTGCTAAGTACCAAAAGCCCCCTGTGTGAACAAACCAAGGACCTCCAGTCTCTGCCAACGCAGACCTACTGTACTGTACACAGGAGCCTCCCAGCTATATTGGCCCAGCTTCATAAATGCCTGCATGCTGCATTTGGCAAATACAACAGGAAAACAACCACAAAGTTGCCTTGATAGACATCGAGGCCAAGCTACACTATTATGTAAAAAGTTCCTTAAGGGTTTTTTGGACAATTAACAATTATTGCGAAAGTTCTACATGAAACCTCTTCTGAGGCAAACCTATGTCATATGGTTATGCATCTCTTTAGGCTGGCAGAGGAAACCTTCGTTCTGCATGCAAAATTAAGCCAAATGTAGGCAATACATTACATTAAAGCCATCCTAAACTATCCTGGTCTTGGACAGATATTCTAGACTAAAATAGTATTACATAAAAAGTCCATAAAAAGTGTAGATAAAGTATCTAAATCCAGCACACGTGACAAATTTAATTACATAAATGCCGGTCTAAAATGATGACACAGAAGCAAGTCTTAAGTAACTCAGTCTAGCATACACAAGTCCAGTAAACCTGTACATACCCGGCTAAAATGTTCCATCTACACCAGGCTAAACTAACCAGTCCAGTACATGAATACCATGTTAAACCAGTCATTCCAGCACAATAAAGACAGGTCATGTTTTAAAGTGTAAAATATTCATTCATTCATTCATCTTCTATACCGCTTAATCCTGTGTTCAGGGTCGCGGGGGGCCTGGAGCCTATCCCAGGAGACTTCGGGCACTTGGCGGGGTACACCCTGGACAGGGTGCCAATCCATCGCAGGGCACACACACATACACACACTCACACACCCAATCACACACTACGGGCAATTTAGGAACGCCAATTAGCCTAACCTGCATATCTTTGGACTGTGGGAGGAAACCGGAGTACCCGGAGGAAACCCACCAAGCACGGGGAGAACATGCAAACTCCATGCACACAGAGACGGGATTCGAGCCTGGCCGGGGAATCGAACCCTGGACCCTGGAGGTGCAAGGCGACAGTGCTAGTGTAAAATATAGTTTCTGTAAATGTGCAATACACTATATATAGCTTACATCTTAATTCTTGCATAATATATCTGATGGCTCTTATTTATATTAATGTATATACATACACATACACATCCTCATATTTACCACCCTGTTATTTATGTGGCTTAAACAGGACCTGGGTACTAATTTCGTACCATAACATGGAAGTGTGCTGGTATGACAATAAAGAATCCTTGAATCCTTGAATGCTAAACTAACAAGGACAATAATAACAAAGTTCAAAACTAATTAGTCCAGTACAGTAAAATTGGGTTACACTAGCCAGTCCAGCACAATAAAGCTGTACTAAACTAACCAGTCCACCACAGTAAAGCTGGGCTAAATTAGTCAGGCCACTACAACAAAGCCATGCTAAACTAGCCACTCCGGCACATAAATGGCATGTTAAAGTAGCCAGACCACCACAACAAAACCACGCTAAACTAGCCAGACCAGGACAATACAGCCAGGCTAAAGTGGAACAGTGGAGTGCCACAAAGCCCGTTAAAAGTAGCAAGTCCAGGAAACAGAAGCCAAGCGAATGTAGGCCAGTTCAACATATAATCCCAGGCTTGACCTACTTTCAGGCTCTCATATACACAAGCAGCCGACAAAGCCACAACATATTTCCTTAATATTTCAGAAAGCTGCCATGACCGGGTGGGTGGCAGGTCATCCATTACTGTTTCTTTTAGAACATTGACGCCTTCCTCATCACTATATCACAGGACTGCCAGGCCTGGTCAACAGGTAGGTGTGTAATACTGCTTTCTATCACTTTCTTAGCTTTTCTATTATGGGAAATAATATGGTGAATAATATTGCCACAAACTTAATAAAATGATACCCTTAGTAAGGGTGGAGGGAATCATGGGCCTGAACTGATTTATCATCCTGAGAACAGGGGATAGAGTAACAGGGCCAGTAACAATTTTCCAAATTTTTCATGGACAGGATTAGGCAAAGACAGCATTAGGCCTCCTCAGTGAAGGGGGAGAGTTCATTGCAGTGGGACACAGCACATAAAGCGCCAGGACTTCTGAAAATCATTCTTATTTAAGAGGTCAGGTCATAAAAGTGATGAGTTGCTGTACACCAACTTCACTTTATATCGAATGCCTACTCGTTATCTCAGAGTACCAACCTGGCAAAGTGAAGGATCCTCTTAGTTACAGCCTTGCATAACAAATGTTCAATCAAAGTTTAATGTATTTGGCCAGAGTGTTCCCTTTCTAGCCTTTGGGATAAAACTTACAATGTTCCTGAGACTTTGTATAAGGTCTGAAGCAACTGATTATTCTGGGATGGTGCCCATAGTCTCCAAGTGTTTGCATGGCTGATGAGATCAGCTAGAAGTTGGTGGGAGATTTTTCAGGTTTAGAGAAAGACTGGACTTCCTTTTCCAGCCATTGGTGATGTTCTTTAAGGACTGTAGCCTAAGTAGAGTTAGTCAGAACAGACTTATCTGTGACATGCTCACAGGAAGGCTTAATAAAAGCAAGCTTAAAGTACTTAGAACACACATTCATTCATTCATTCATTCATTCATTCATCTTCTATACCGCTTTATCCTGTATTTAGGGTCGCGGGGACCTGGAGCCTATCCCAGGAGATAGAACACACATTTTTATTTTTTATTTTTCATGGACTAAACTGATCATGAGCCTTGCTCTTTTAAAGATTCTAAGTAGGTGGCACTTGCTAATGGTAAATATGGCTCTTTCTTCTCTCTCTTTGACTTTTCCTAGGCTGGGTTCCTGAGAGCTCCCAGGCCCCGGCCTGCCTCACCGCAGACTGTGAACTGGAGTGGCCGTTGATAAATCACTCCATGTAAGGCCTTCACGATTAATTTCTGCCCGTCAGCAGTGAAACTGCTGTGGCTTTGGGGGTTTGTGTTGGCAGACAGGGGGAAAAGAAAGACAGAGAGCAAGAGAAAGAGAGTGAGACGAGGAAGGGAAAGAAGGGGAAAAGAGAAGGATCGGGGGAGTCGGTCTGAAGGTTCGGAGGGTGGCGTGGCATTCCAAGAACAACATTTCCCGTCGGTGGGGTAAGGCCACTGTTGCCTGACAGCCTGGCATTAATCTGGCCCACATGGAGCCAGATGTGGAGTTCCACAGCTGGGGAGGAGAGGAGAAATATCGTTCTGCTGTCTCTTTGCTTCTCTCTCAACTTCTCTCGAAATATTGCTCCCCTGTTTCTCTGTCTCGGCACATCCTTTTTTTAACCTCCCATTTTTCTACTCTTCTTTGTTAAAGAAAGACCCAGAGGACCATCAGGCATGACCTGTCATTCTCTAAATGATGTGCCTGAATCCTTAGAGAGATGACAGAGAGTGTTAGCTGAAGATGAATCCCAAACTCATATGGTCTTTGCCCACTCTGAAATTCAGCAAAACCTGTGTCAGGCTGTCCGGAGAAGGCATATAAAGGCCAAGCACACACTGATTTAATGGGATGGCCACATAAACATAACAGGACTTTTTAGCTAGAACCACATGAAGATTGTTGATTTTATGTGCTCGATTGCATGTAGATTTCCATCCATATTGCAAGGGTGTTATTCCAAGTTGAGAGCCATGATACCATGAGGTTTAGGGAGAATGTCGTTCTCTGTGTACATAAACTTGCTGATTGCAAGGAAAGTGTTTTTAGAAGCACTCGAGAGCTGCACATTAAACTTCAATTTAAACCTGTTAAACAAATTGACAAAGAGACCTGAGGACTGTGTGCATGCTAAATGCTGATTTATCTTCAGTATGCAATTAAACATCTGGATGCACATCGTAAATTCTCTCTTTCTATTTTAGTTAGGCAAAACACTGGCATGTTTAAATATTTAGTACCCCAGCAGATCCATACTCGGAAATGACATATCCACCTTCAACTATGACTCTTAAAACCTTAATTTAGTCTGTTTTATTGCATTTACTGGTCCACTTATGAATTTATATACTCTGGCCTTTTTCCGGACAGACTTTATGTTTAAAGGGAATATTCCTAGACATAGAGGGCATTAGTCATTTGGGGAGATTTAAGAGCATTTGGGAATAATACGTTTATTTATAGTTTGTTAACTAGCCACACAAATATATTTACACCTGCTTTAGTTTATTTTTCAGTGATGTAATACTTCCTGAACATTAGCACAAGCCTGTGTTGAGTTGCTCTGCTGACTTCATGAAGGCACATGGCTTCAGAGGCTGACAGGTAATTGGAAATGCATGTTTTATAAAAGCAGAAGAAATGGACATCTGTTTAGGATTTTCTGCTGGCTTCTTGTTGAACAGATCCAGAGGAGTGCAGAAGTGCTAAAAGAACCTAACAAAGTTCAGCCGGACAGGCTTTCACCACACAAATGTATTTTCTACTGTTTCCGTGATTCCCCTTTTGTGAACCAGGAAACCGGGGCACACGCTAGAGAAACAAAATGGCCACCAGAGCCGTGAGTGGCGTGGTGGCTACATATTTCCAGAAAGACAGTGAAGAGATGCTGGCTAAACCTGTCATCTGTTGGCCAGCTGTTCCACCTGCAATCACTGTCCATTCAGTCGCAGGTGGACTGCAAATGCATGACGGCACCACAGCAGCACAATAACACGTGCGGGTCAAATAATGGATGAGTCTAATGTTTATTATTCTTTGATGAAGGAATCTGTGTAGGATGATATTTTAGTTAGTCTTCTCAAGTGAATTGGTAAGCCTACAAAAACACTATGATTAGAGAAATATGCCAAATAAATACAATCAAATCAGCGGTGAATTCCTAAACATGGACATCTCATAGCCCACCATTATCACTAACTATGCTGACCACCAGATACACTATGCCTGTAATCTACTTTTAACAACCCGCAATTTAAAATTTGACTCTACAGTACATATTTTTCATACGCAACGCATTCACAGTTTTTGTGGTCAGCTATGCTTATTACCATGAATTACCTGTCAGTATGATGTGGGTTTTGAAGACAGACTATTTCTTCTGTGATTCTGTGCTGCAATTCAGTCCAAAGCAAAACAAGTCTCCCCTTGAATTCTTAACTATTGTGCTACAAGGGGTTTCATTATGGGGAACAAAAACGCACAATACAAATTAAATAAATAGGACAGAGGGAAAATAATAGAAAGGCAAACAGACTGTGGTTAGATCTTCATGGCAAACGACAGAAGGTTCTCTAAAAATACTGAGAGCCTGGAGTCATGGTGAGGTGGCCTGCTAAAGCAAACAAACTCAGGCAGAGGCTGTCGTACCTTAGGGCTAAGAGTGGAGGAAACCCCCAGTGGAAGTGTTGGTGGGGGCGAATTTGGGGGATGATATTTTTGGGGCTGGGGGTGGCAAGATGGAGGGAGGGGGGGGTCTCTCCGTCCATCTATCTGCGCTGTCCACCCAGCTGTGCAAACACACACAGTGGGCTTTGGTGGGGAAGGAAAGGCTGGCCAATAAGCCTGAGACATGGAGGGAATGCAGTGACCCACAACATTACTTTCTCTCTCTGGTTCCTCATAACTCCATTCCTCAGACTCTAGAGAGCCAGGTCTACTCCAGAATTGTTTAAAAAAAAAAAAAATGTCCACACCTCTGCCTCCCCCTTTTGCATTTCTCTTGCTCCTTCGGTTCTCACACTCCTTTTCCCAATTCAGCCATAATTCCTCCTTCCTTTCACTTTTCTCTGTCTCTCTATCCTCATATTCCACCATCATCCCTCTCTCACAGGGTTACAGCAAACCTCTCTGGCTCTGGAGGAGCGTGTATCTCACTGCCTTTAGGCCATAACTCGTCAGTCATTTGAGGTTTGTTCGTGAGCAGACGGCTGTGTGTAAAACAGTGACGTTTTAACTTTATGCGTACATTATGTTCCCCTTTGAAAAACAGCATGCAAAAAAACACTAGGTGGATGGGATCAGATATTGGAAGGGTTTATTTTTCTTTGGCAAATGAAAGGTCTGTGACTCATTCCTGTGTTAGAGCCATTTACCACCTCATTAGAATTAAACAAACGCCCCCACCACCTCCACAACCAAACACACACCCACACTGCATGGTGAAAAGTCACCATAGTATCTATCTGTCATGCTTCTTGGCTATATTTAAGATCTTTTTCAGATTTTGGCAACTTCGACTGCACTACACTTTGATGGGAAAAGGCTATTTATTATATGACTACACCATATTTACAGCATACAGTGACATTACAATTGTAGGGGGACTTAAAATATAAACGTCGTCTCATTGAAATACACATCTAGTCTTGGAAGACTTTCTTATTTTATATATAGCTATAAAAATGTATGCTTTGAGAACAAGTTGCCGAGTTGATTTGGTAGTTTAACCCCTAACACTACATTTCAAAGACATCTTGGAAAGTTGCTGGTGCTCTATAAGTATGCAGGAACATTTGGCACAGATTGTCAGAAGGAGACAGACTACACCCTCAGTGTTTATTGGCCTTTTGGATGCCCAGACTGAAAGTTAAGTCTGATGGAGAGACTGTCGCTTCAAAGAAAGAGACACAGTCATAACTCAGGACATTACTGGCATACCTTTACTAATGTAAATTGTCATTTGTGCCAGCTAGTAATGGTATTTTTTCCCAGTATGCACCCTATCACATTTGCCATTTAGAGACATTTTAAACTATATGAGATGTATCCAGTGTCTTTTCTTTATATCTACAGTACATTCCAGCAGCTGTTAATAAAATATTTGCTCAGAGGAAAAGCCCTAATCTTTGTAGCACCCCATAGTTCCTAAATGGATGAAAAAACAACTGATGTGGACCACCAACAGCCAGCCAACCATCACATTCAGGCATTTCTCCTTGCCACCTTCTTTGCACTAGCGTTCAAACACTTTGGAGGGAACACTGCTTATATCTTTAAAACCACATTCTCTGCTGGTGATTTGATTATAAATAGCTCATCCTGTACTGACTCTGCCAGTAGGATATTTTACTGTACAGTACATGTCTTTTTGGTGTTGGCATTTCACTCACTCACTCACTCACTTATCACTCAGCCCATCCCCTGGCATGGAGCCTATACCAGAAGACTTATGAAGTGGGGGACTTATGAAGTGGACAGGGTGCCAATCCATCGCAGAGCATTCTCCTACAAACTCTGGGTAATTTGGGGATGCCATTTAGCCTATTCTACATGAACTGTGGGAGGATCCCAGAGCACCCAGAGGAACCCCAACACATACAGGCAAACTCGAGGCAGGAATCAAACCTGGACCCTGTATTTGAAAAGTGATAGTGCTAACCACTAAACCACCATGCCACCAATGCATTTCACTGAGCTGAAATGAGGACATCACACATGATCGATAAAGCAAGGGCATGATTAAAATATATGCTAAATAAAATAATTTCAACTTATTTTGTATATAATCTATTTAACTTATATGTTTTGAAAGTAGTCATGTCAACTATTGAAAGTTAGGAGCACTTACTGTATATCGAAATGTGAAATTTTGCTACAACATAACATATCATAAACTATAGATGTCAAAGTATAGGCATTTTGATTTCTTCTACTGTGTTCTATCATGTGTTGGCCTTTGTAGCCATTCTACATGACTATAATGTGTATAACACGTCAATATAACATTTAAATAATAAATAATAAATCATAAAGAGCATTATAAATAATTTTTTTGTTTATTTTATGGTAGTAAAAAAAACTTCATGAAGGTAAAAAAATAATAAAAATCAGAGGCCCTTTCTCTCATGTGAACCCAGTGTTTCAGCTATAAAAGCATACTGTGAGCATAATAGGAGGCCTAAATGTTTTAGCATAAACTTTGAAAGAACATAATGGCTGTGCCTGGGGGACGTGTTGAAGCCCACCCACCCCATCCTTCACTGCACCAGCGAGGGCACAGGAAATTCCAGCACGGCGCTGAGAAGAAGCATGAGCCTCGGGGCTGTTATGTCTCTCAGAGGTCTACACTGTACATTGATCTTCTGTATTAAACAGTATATCACACAACCATCAGCAGAATATTAAACAATACACAATGCATTTTCGTGTCAAGGCACTTATATGTACAGTTTATGAGCTGTTTATCAACTAGAGCATGCAATTTGAACCTAGCATATTTATAAGCTATTCTGTTTCATAACTAGTGTTACTTTTTTAACAACATTAAACATAAGGATGAAGAGAGTTCAAGTCAAACCGGGAGCTTTGATAACAGAATACAGTTATAAGAGTAAAAAACCCCCTTTATACATAAAAATAAATGAAAGGTTTTGTCTTTTGTCAGAGCTCACCCTTTCGATGATATCTTTATGTTTAGTACATTGAAGGACCTGAAACCAGTCTCAGAAAATGCTTTATCTGTATGTCTGTATGTATGTACTGTATGCATGCATGTCCAACCAGATTTGTCACAGCATCAAGCAAAACTAGCTGGACAGAACTTAATAAAACTGGCAGTACTTATGTATTTCCCTGCATAAATGAAATCAAAATATTGAGTAGAAGTGAAGTTATGAGCAATTATGTGCTAGATTATGTCACTGCATGCGGAAGACATAGAAACGACAAAATCTTTAAGAAATAGAATCAAAAGCATGACATAACATGGCTTACTCCAAAAAAAAAAGAAAAGTGGACTATAAAAACTGAATCTACAAAGTTGAATGGACAGATCAATGTATGTTTATTATTCATGCTGTAAATTGTCTTATATGTTCTGAAACCTTGGCGCAAATAACATGCAGTAATGTGAAGCACCACTATGAGATCAAACAGATCAGGTCGTTAGAACTACGGTTGTTCCGATTCCGATACTGGTATCGGAAATGCTGCCGATACCACAAAAAAATCTGGCATCGGAATCGGCGAGTATTTGAGTCCACGTACCGATCCGATACCTTTTTCCTAAACATAACCTATTTATGCCCGCTAGCTTTGCTAGCTTAGCTTACTTACAGAGTGTCGCTCCTCGCTCACTAGTTAGGCGGCCTCCCCCCCTCCCCGGCCCATGAGCTATCGCCGCTATATGATCCCGGCGCTATAAAACACAGCGGGGAGTGTAGCTCGGGGTCTGACTGTTGGGAAGCTGGACTTTGCGACGCGGTGGATTTTATGAGAGACAGTGGCACAAGAGCGGGGTGATGTGATGCGCCCCAGAGACTTTAAAAAGGTGGGCAACTTGGATCTCCGCGAGAGGAGCGCGTGAACGAGCTGCGAGCTGCGCGCCAAAGCGGAAAAGACCGCATAGAGCCTTTAACCCTCTCCTTACCCATTTTTCTAAATAAATTACCCTTTTTCCTGTAAGACCTCGCCTCGTGTCCGTGTTTCATGGTGTCGCCCGTGCACTTAGGGTCGAACCCGTTACACAGGGCTAGTAGTATTTTACTTAAAAAAAGAAATGCTATATATATATATATATATATATATATATATATATATATATATATATATATATATACACAGTATATATACACTGTACAGATACACACCCAGGTATCGGATCGGTACTCGGTATCGGCCGATACTGTCACGAGTCACGGTCTGCCGGCCGTCTTTTTCCCACGCTGTCACTCCCCCACGCGCTCATGTTTGTGTCTAGCCGTCACGTGCGCTCTCACGCCCCCGTTTCCGCCCCGTCTGCTCAGCTGTTTCTCATTCCATGACTGATTACTCCAGCGATTTAAGCATGCGCGGCGCGCTGCTCAGATCGCTGGATTATTGTGTGTGTTTACCTCGATTCTCTCGCGTTTCTTTTCTCTAGCTTTCACGTTACGACCTCGCTTTGTTTTTTCTCGTTTTTGATTTTTTGCCTGCCGATTTGGATTGTTCGCCTGCCCTTTTGATCTCCCGGTTTTGACCTCACGCTTTCCCTTTTTGATTACGGCTTTAGTCTAGTGTTTTTGCTTTGGACGCTTCGCTGACGGACTCACGGCTTTCGACCCTTGCTCACGCCCCCCGACCACGCCCCCACATCTCTATACAGTCAGTAACTGCACTTGGATTCATATCGTTCTGCCTGCGCCCGTGACAGAATAATCCAGCCAGTTATGGATCCAGCGGTTTCTGACCATTTGAGAACGGCATTGGAGAGTCAAGGTGCCCTGCTTGGAAATCACCAACAGGAACTGCTTAGTACAAAGCAGTCCCTCGCCGACGTCACGTCTCAGCTCCAGAGACTCCAACTCTCTCTACCGCAAGGAGCAAGCTCCCACGCGCAACAGGAGCCACGCCTCCCCGCCCCCCCCACCTACGAGGGAGATCCAGGCACATGTCGCTCTTTCCTATCCCAGTGTTCCCTGATCTTCGAGCTCCAAGCCTCCGCCTTTTCCACTGAACGAGCCAAGGTGGCCTACGTCATCACGCTCCTGTCTGGACGCGCGCGGGAATGGAGCACCGCGCTTTGGGATGCCCACGACCCCTGCTGTTCCAGTTATGAGGACTTCTCCAGGGAGATGAAGAGGGTGTTCGACCGCTCATGCCATGGCAGAGAGGCGGGCCGAAGGCTGCTGAACCTCCGCCAGGGCTCGCGCTCTGCCTATGACTATGCCATTGAGTTCCAGACCCTGGCCCTTCCCAGCGGTTGGAACAACCGAGCACTATGCGACGTCTTTTTGCAGGGCCTGACAGAGAAGCTCCAAGATGAGCTAATCTCACGAGAGCTCCCCTCGTCTCTCCAAGAGCTTGTGGACCTGGCCGGTCGAGTAGATGCCCGTCTCCGTCTTCGTAGGTCAGCCCGGTTTTCTCCACCCAGAGCTCTACCGCGACTCCCACCTCCACGAGTTGAACCCCAGGAGGAACCCATGCAACTGGGCAGAACCCGCATCACCCCAGAGGAGCGTCACCGCCGCCGAGTGGAGGGGGCCTGCTTCTACTGTGGGAAACCAGGTCACCTGCTTAAGAACTGCCCAGCAAAAGGGAGCGCCCTCTAGTTCAGCTGGGAGCACTAGAGGGCGAGACTCCAAGAAGGCTCCCAGACCAACGTCATCTGCTTCCCATCCTCCTCATCCATGAGCAACAGACCCACCTAGTGCAGGCACTGGTCGATTCGGGTTCAGATCGCAACCTGCTGAATGCGGCTTCAGCCCAAATCCTGGGTATTCCTGCGCTGCCCTTGGAGAACCACCTCAAGGTCCAGGCCCTCGACGGGAGTCCGCTCCCACCTATCACCCACAGAACCCCTCTCATTGGTCTAAAGGTCTCCGGCAATCATTCAGAACAGACGTCGCTGTTCATCATGGAGGGGTCACATGCCACGGTCGTCCTAGGCCTCCCCTGGTTAATCCAACATAACCCGCACATCGATTGGGTCAGGAATTCGATCGTAGCCTGGAGCCCGTCATGTTCTACGTCATGCTTACGCGCCGCCACTACGCCCTGCCTCGACCCTACCCCCACAAAGGAGCCATCGGACCTCACCTGTGTTCCCCCAGAATACCATGACCTTAGGACTGTGTTTAGCAAGTCACGTGCAGTCTCTCTTCCCCCCCACCGACCATACGACTGCGCCATTGACCTCCTTCCAGGCACCACCCCCCCCAAGGGTCGTCTTTATTCTCTGTCACCCAAGGAACGCCAAGCTATGGACCAGTACATCACGGAATCCCTTGCCGCAGGAATCATCCGCCCCTCTTCTTCTCCGGCAGGGGCTGGATTCTTCTTCGTAGGCAAAAAAGATGGTTCCCTTCGCCCGTGCATTGATTATAGGGGCCTTAACGACATCACTATAAAGAACCGATACCCCCTTCCCCTAATGTCTACTGCCTTCGAACTCCTTCAGGGGGCCAGCACCTTCACCAAGCTCGATCTGCGCAACGCCTATCACCTTGTCCGCATCCGGGAAGGGGATGAATGGAAAACGGCCTTCAACACACCAACTGGACATTATGAATACCTGGTGGTCCCCTTTGGACTTACTAATGCCCCCGGAGTGTTTCAGGCCTTAATTAACGACGTTCTCAGAGACTTCCTCAATTCTTCCGTATTCGTCTATCTAGACGATATCCTGATCTTCTCTCACAACCCAGAAGAACACCAACATCACGTCAGGCAGGTGCTGCAGAGGCTGCTGGAGAACAACTTGTTCATCAAGGCGGAGAAGTGCGAGTTCCACACCACATCTACCACGTTCCTCGGATTCACCATCAGCCCCAAGGGCATCGAGATGGAACCTGCTAAGCTCCAAGCAGTCACTAGGTGGCCCACCCCCACCTCTCAGCATGAACTCCAGAGATTCCTAGGCTTTGCTAATTTTTATCGTCGGTTCATCCGAGGCTACAGCTCCATCGCCGCTCCTCTAACAGCCCTGACCTCTACCAAGACCCATTTCTGCTGGAACCAGGAATCTGAGAAAGCCTTCAGCGAGCTGAAGAAACGGTTCACCTCCGCCCCTATCCTCACCATCCCAGATCCGTCACAGCAGTTCATCGTGGAGGTCGACGCCTCCAGCACCGGAGTAGGAGGCATCCTCTCACAAAGATCCAACCGGGATAATAAGCTGCACCCCTGTTCCTTCTTCTCCCACCGCCTAACTCCTGCTGAAAGCAATTACGGCATCGGAGACCGTGAACTCTTAGCCATCAAGTTAGCACTGGAGGAATGGAGACACTGGATAGAGGGAACGGAGGTCCCATTCCTAGTTTGGACCGATCACAAGAACCTCGAATACCTACGAAGCGCCAAGAGGCTCAATTCTCGTCAGGCCCGGTGGTCCCTATTCTTCGCGAGGTTCAACTTCACCCTCTCCTACCGACCAGGCTCTAAGAACACCAAGCCGGACGCCCTCTCAAGATTATTTACAACCACCCAAGACCCTGCCTCATGTGAGACGATTCTGCCACCCCCCTGCCTGCTCGCCGTGGCCGAGCTCGACATCGAAACTAGTGTCAAGCAAGCCCTATCCCATGGACCAAGCCCAAGCAATGTGCCCCCGAACCGCCTCTTCGTTCCCCTCAACCTGCGTTCCCAAGTCCTGGAGTGGGCCCACAGTTCTAAACTCTCTTGCCACCCAGGCTCCGCCAGAACTCTGGCACTAGCCCAGCAGCGGTTTTGGTGGCCCACCCTCAAGGAGGACACCTCTCACTTTGTTGCAGCGTGCAATGTTTGCATAAGATCTAAGCATGTCAACACGGCCCCGGCTGGCCTCCTCCGACCCCTGCCCATCCCTCATCGCCCCTGGTCCAACATCGCCCTGGACTTTGTCACCGGACTACCCCCCTCCACCGGCCACACCTGCATCATGACCGTGGTTGATCGGTTCTCTAAAGCGGCTCACTTCATCCCCCTACCAAAACTCCCGTCCGCCAAGGAGACTGCAGAACTTATGATTAATCATGTATTTAAGCTCCACGGCCTGCCTAAGGACATCGTGTCTGATCGGGGCCCACAGTTCACCTCTCAGTTCTGGAAGGCATTTTGTAAGCTCATCGGAGCCACCCCAAGCCTGTCATCAGGTTTCCATCCTCAATCCAATGGGCAGACGGAGAGGAAGAACCAGGCTCTCGAGGTCGCCCTGAGATGCATGACCTACCGGGATGTCACCTCGTGGAGCAGATTCCTGCCCTGGGTCGAATACGCCCACAACTCTCTAGTCTCTTCATCTACTGGGCTGTCCCCCTTCCAGTGCTGCCTGGGTTACCAACCACCCTTGTTCCCCTCTCAGGAAGAGGAGGTCAGCGTCCCCTCTGCCCAAGCCTTCATTCGCCGCTGCAGGAGGACCTGGACTCAGGCCAGAAGGACACTGCTACGACAAGGCAGAACTTACAAGGAGCAAGCAGACCGCAGACGCTCTCAGGCCCCCAAGTACAGGATAGGGCAGAGAGTCATGCTCTCCACCAGAGATCTCCCTCTTAAGACCCTGTCCCGCAAACTCTCACCCCGTTACATCGGCCCGTTCACCATAACCAAGATTGTCAATCCCTGTGCGGTCAAACTTTTGCTTCCCTCTACGATGCGGCGAATAAATCCCACATTCCACGTGTCCCAGCTACGTCGCCTCATCTCATGCCCATTAAGTCCCCCCACCCACCCTCTGCCTCCTCCCCGTATCATTGACGGCGGTGAAGCCTACACCGTCCGCCGCCTCCTGAAAGCTCGCCGCCGAGGTAGAGGCATTCAGTACCTGGTGGACTGGGAGGGCTATGGCCCTGAGGAGAGAAGCTGGATCCCCGCCAAGTTCATCCTAGACCCCAAGCTAATTTCTGACTTTCAGAAACGTTTCCCTGAGGCTCCCCGTCCTAACGCCCAGAGGCGTTCGTAAGGGGGGGGGTACTGTCACGAGTCACGGTCTGCCGGCCGTCTTTTTCCCACGCTGTCACTCCCCCACGCGCTCATGTTTGTGTCTAGCCGTCACGTGCGCTCTCACGCCCCCGTTTCCGCCCCGTCTGCTCAGCTGTTTCTCATTCCATGACTGATTACTCCAGCGATTTAAGCATGCGCGGCGCGCTGCTCAGATCGCTGGATTATTGTGTGTGTTTACCTCGATTCTCTCGCGTTTCTTTTCTCTAGCTTTCACGTTACGACCTCGCTTTGTTTTTTCTCGTTTTTGATTTTTTGCCTGCCGATTTGGATTGTTCGCCTGCCCTTTTGATCTCCCGGTTTTGACCTCACGCTTTCCCTTTTTGATTACGGCTTTAGTCTAGTGTTTTTGCTTTGGACGCTTCGCTGACGGACTCACGGCTTTCGACCCTTGCTCACGCCCCCCGACCACGCCCCCACATCTCTATACAGTCAGTAACTGCACTTGGATTCATATCGTTCTGCCTGCGCCCGTGACAGATACCCTGAGCCCAAGTATCGGAATCGGTATCGGGAGGGGAAAAATGGTATCGGAACATCTCTAGTTAGAACAAACATACTGGCAGCATTACTTACAATTCCGAGGTGAGGGCATGTAAAATACCTGACCTGAGAGCCGAGTGTTATGCGCTAAAATGCCGTCCCTGGCACAGATTGCCCCCCTACATAATCGCTATTTATATTACAACAGAATTTTATCATGCAAAACTGACTGAACAGAATTTAAAGAAACTTTTGCAGTACTTTTATATCTGCCTAAAGTTTAACCTGCACCATAAGTGAAATCAAAATGTTGAGTCAAAGCAATGGTATGGACAGTTATGTGCCGAATTTAATTATCTACTTTAAAATAATCTACTAATAAGGTACTTGCTCAATGTAAATGAACACCTGCACCAATAGATGTTAATTAGAAAAGCTAAACTGAATACATGTACTGGGATTACTTAATATTTTCACCACTGAAATAACAGCGCTGAAGTGATATAAGTGAATTTTAACATGCTGAAGTCATTTTAAGCCAAACTTCATCTTTATCCGATCTACTTTGTCAATTTCTCATTGTGATTCATTATCCGATTAGCGAACAGGCAGTGATAACAAAAGAAGTGCTGTACAACTTCTTTTACAGCATAAAGAAGGCATAAGATGCTCAACCTTCCAAAAAGAATAAAGAAAGACAGGTAGACATGTATGTGGGCTAAGATAATAATAGCACTGATAACATTAAAGCTGATCAGCTTATTTTTAGCTTTAACCTATAAACTATTTCTAAAAACTAATTTCTCTTTTCTTCACTTACACTCAATATAATCCCCTGCCACACTATTGTACTTACTCAGTGTTCCATTAGTGCTTGGATACCATCAAGGTAGAACGTTTTCTCAGCACACCGGTGTCATAATCGGACTGCCTGCTTCATGCCTGAAACACTAGCCTCACAGGAACTCCTTTAACATAGGGAAAGGACTTAGAGTGAGGTCAGGAATGCACATAACTCCCAGCGGAATTCTTGTAATGTGCAAGTAAATTTGCTGAATGATTTTGTGTACAATTCCCAAAGAACATCATAACTCTTCTGATAACACTCATATAGTTTTCCCTTATATTTATGTTCTGAGAACTTGTTTTCATTCCTAATCTTCTGTAATTATTGTTGCTCATTGTATATACCACTATATATGATATATGTATCACTTTTACGATAAAAAGGAAAGGGCACACTGAGGCTTGTGCAATGAATAAAAAGTGTTGTACAAATAAAGTTTTTTTTGGTCAGTGTATACAGCTCATTAACAGTTACTGCTTTATAAGCAGACCCTAAAATAACTGCAAAGTGATTGTATCATGAATGCACCATTTTTGTAGACGAACTAAGTGTGAAAGAGAGAGGGGTGGAAACAGTGGGATGCTGGGAGACCATAAAGCACACAGTGAGAGGGAGGTTGAGAGATTTTATTTCTGATTTATCTGTGCTGAGAGGGAACGCAACTGACAATGCAATGCATACAATCCAGAGGATGTGGTTGTGAAGTAAGTTAACCAGCAAAATGGCACCAGTACAGAAGCTTTAGATTTAGCCTGAGACTTCAATATCTGCATGTATAATATCTACCCAAACTGAAGACATAAGAGTCTTAGCTTAAAAGTGCTGGGCTTTTAAATACAACTATGGAGTGAAAATAATGTGATAGAACTTTTTAAATATCTTACAAATGAAGTTAGAATTCAGTTCAAAATCACATTATACACACACTTGAAAATATTGGTAGGTCTACAAGCCTTTGGTTTATCCCTGTTGGAAAATCATTAAAGGATCTACATATAACCATACAACAGCATGTTTTCATTTCAGAAAGGGATCCAAGAAGAACCTTTTTAAGACTCCATTTCTTCACTGGAATCCTGTCCTTAGAACAAGAGTGCATTAAACTCACAGAAAATATATGTTACAGGAATCAATACAACCTAAAAGTTTAAGAGCTTAAGGTTTCATTATGAAACTTCTTGCTATACTTATTACTAGCACTTTGTTTATACTGCCAGGGTTTCTACAAAACGAGGGCAAATGATTGCATCATACATGGTTTTTCAATGGTAAATGAAAGACAGTGTATCTTTAATTTATTCATTTGTACATCCTCAGTAACCACTTTACTCTGGTCACACTCACAGTGGATCTGGTGTCTGTCCCGGGAGCGCTGGTGTGAGGCCAGAACACATCCTGACTGAGACACTAATGCATCACAGGGGATTTCATACACAGTCTTTCTTATCTAGGGGTAACTTAAAGTCAGCAATTAACCTACTGGCATGTTCTTGAGGGCTAGTCGGAAACAGAGGATTGTATTGTCATCTCACAACCTGTTTTCACGTGATAGACCGCAGATCCATGGCCTCCTTCACCAAGATAAGTGTTTACTGGAGACGAATGAATAAACAGTTTCATAAACACATTCATAAATATTTTAGCTTACCTTATTTGACTATTTTTGTGTGGCCACGGTCAAACAAATCTGTTGCTGTGATTCAAATGTAGTATTTACATATTTAGATATTTTATCCTTAGGAGATGCAAACCTTTACACTTGACTGTATATTCTGTGTCTATTGGGAAAGAGCATTAAGTTCCCAGTTCCGGACATCCTGGGATGCACAATGCCAATGACAATGTACGGCACACAAGTTTTGAAAGTAACTAAAATGTTTATACGTAGGGGACTTACTGTACTTTTGGTAAAATCAAAACAACTTTTGCATTTTTCATGGTTAGGAAAGGTTACACCATGCATAGTGTTAAATATTTTGCCTGAACTATGAGATCTCCTCAAATGTCCAGTTTATTTTCACAATAACCTCATTTTGGTCATTCTTGCACAACTTATATTTAGATTTTCACCCCACATCTCAGTCCAATAAAAAGTAGCAATGATTTTGAAGCTTAAGTCTACAAAAGCCTAGAGCACTCAAGGCCAGCCTGCTCCCAGGCCTATCTCTCTTTCCCGCTTCGGCTCACTTCACCTCGATCTCTGCTCCAAGACGTCAATTTGCTGCTGTTCTCAGCATTCTTGCTCATCTCAGCCATGATCTGTTCACTTTGGCCACAATTAGGGGCCTGTTTGTTTTGTATTCTGGTGAGTCGAGTAATGGCTGCGTGTTTTTGTAAGACTTTATCCCCAGATCTTGCACAACAAAGTGAAAGGAAATGGTCCTCAAGTCAGATTGAGGGGCAGAAAAAAGGGAGTCTGAGGAAATGGACGGCGATATTACTACGCAGAGATCAGACTTATCTGAGGACCAGTTCCAAAGGCCTCAGGGCAAATGTGCTGGAACTGGCCAGAACAGTACTTTCAGCCTTCGTTCCTGCCTGCTTAAGGGATTGGAGTTTAATAACTCTAACTTGTTCAATTTTCTTTCTTTCTTTTTTAAGTGTTTCTTTGATTTGTAATTTCAATTTGATAGATTGTGACAAAATAATCCCTTTTTTCCTCCATCTCTTCCTGCTTTCTACTAATTTGTGTATACTGGCAAAAACAAGACGCTGTGCATTTGTGAATGTACAATCAAAGGTACAACAGTCAAATGTTAGATTTTGTTTTGGGGGGAAACTCCACTAGTTTCTGTGTCCATTGCAAATCCAGTTTCTCTGGACCAACAAATTTTATAATCTTTAGTCAGTTCCAGTAGATATACTATAAGATATTATCCATAGATATTGTGCATATTTATTTGTTTAATCAAGTCAATCTGCAATGGATTTAAGTATCTACAACTAAAGCGTAAGTTATTTTGCCTTAAATTCTATGTCTATGTCAATCTCATGAAAAGTATGGAAAGCTTAAGTGTATAGTTTTTAATTTCTTACATTACCTTTTCTACTAAATTCCTTCATGGTACAGTATATCCAACCACACATCCCTGTCATGTTTGATTTTACTTCATTATTTTATTTTAAATATAGTTCCACCACATTGAGTTATGGTTGTTCCATTACATGCATTTGTAAGAATTATAATGGTTGATACAGTATAGTGATGTTTCTGTAAGGAGTCTCCAGTATCAGAATTTATAGTACTAACATTCGGAAAGTTTTCTCCTATGTGAACGTCTCTATTTCAGAAGATTTTATACATTGTGGTTTCTTAGTAGCATGAAGTTTTTACCTTACTAATTTCAACAAAGAGAAAAATACATGGTGGTGATGGAGTGAATGTTTCTAGCTGCTATAACATGAATGATAACAGGAGCTAACATGTCTCACAGACATTTCCCAGCAATATATGTAATCACAGGCTAATTACCGTGGTACAGAAGAGGAATGTAAACAAACTGTTTCATGCTGTTATTAAAAAATAATTCCCTTGGGGTGGTCCCTGACCACCAGGCAGTGGACGAGTAGAAGGCTGGACAGAAAGAATTACATTTTGTTTACATTTTTTCCCCATTTAATTTACTGTCTGAGTCTGCAGAGTGCTTTATATTTAAAAATAAATCAGATTATCTCCCATTCGCTTCTGTCTGTACCTCTTTTCCACACTTCTCACTGTATTGGTTTTGATACCTGATAAAATTTAGCTAATGTTACAAGCTACAGTAACTCTAGCTATAATGAGTAAAAAACAAACTTCTTCTGAGAGCTTCTTTGAAAAGGGAAAATACCCAGTGATAGAGCAGATGAGACTCTGAGATTGCCAACAAAAAGAAAGTTGCATTTAAAAGAAATGCCAAGAGTCCTACCTAAATTATGGGTTTATTGCAATGGGTGATTCACATGCTCCAAGCCCGCTCTGAGTGCAGCTTTATAAGTGTGTTTGAGACCACTTCAACTCTACCGAGGTTCTGGAATAAAATCAAAGTGGAATATTCTAGGATACATGAGTTACCTGGGATATCCTGATATATCTGAGATATGCAAAGTGTATTTTAAGTATCTGAGATATGTAAGTGTATTTGGTTGATGACCAAAGAAGTACAACTTAGCATAAAAACATAAACTAGGTAAATTTGGTACAATTTCATAATATTAGCCACCAAGCCAGTGGAAACAATACCATATAATGTTGTCACACCAACATCTTTGTTGCAGGCAGACACGTATGTGGGCTTCAACCTGAAATAATAATAATATCACTGATTAAATTAAAGCTGATCAGCAAATTAAAGCTGAAAACATTTTTCCACAAACTCTTTTCCTGTCCATGACTGGTACTTCAACTAGTGTGGTGTAAAATGTTAAATAGATGGAATTGTGATTGGATTGCTAGCCTGACCAATTGAGAAAAAATAGGATGAAAATGTAAAGATTTTAAAATTGGAAACATTTTAAAGATCCTCGTTAATTCAGTAGTAATCACCTCAAATGAAATGTAGGTATTATTACTTGAGTACTTTCTATTTTCCAATGTTCCTCACAATGTTATGCTCCTCACAGTAGCTTGTCAGCTGACAAGTGTACAAAGACTCCTGCTAGTGTATTTGTATTGTATGTTATACAATTTATGGTAGAGAAGTTATAATCTTGTCAGGAAATGCCAGGACAGTTTATAATAGCATATGCCTCTGTTAATATGATGCCTGGTTTAAGGAATTTAGCATTCACCTATCAGTTTAAGAAGAAAGACTGTTTCTATCTATCTTAACCTTTTTAAACACTCATATAAAGCAGGGTCTCATCTGTATTACTGTATGTACAGTTTGTCTGTTAGCACTGTAAGCCCTAAATGCTTACTTTGGGTGAATCAGGTCATTGTCTCTTTTGCCGCTCTTTTTCTTTTATTTTATTTCTTATTTAAAATCAATATTTACCCAGGAGCAGCCCCTGGGGCTCAGGAGCTCAGGATTACCTCATATTCTCCCTGTCCAGCTGTGCTTTCTCTGTGTTGCCATGACAACGAACGGAATGTGCACATCATGTTTATCCTCCTGCCAAGAAAACAGACAAAGTCAGACAGGCAAAGAAAAAGAAAGAAATAGCAAAGATGTTCACACCTTCCGCGGGTAAAGCCTATGGATAATCATGGTCCAGAACAAATAGCTTTTAATTAAGTGAACACAATTTTATGACAAAGTGAAGTTTTACTAATAGACTATTTTAAATGGACAGAATAAAATACTTTTGGACATGCTGTTATTTGAAAACAATCAACAATGATGTGGTGTGATGCCATTATAACCCTGAACCTGATTATTTTCAAATAACAGCAAATTCCAAAGTGTACAAGAACCACTCGCCAACGATTATAACCTCCCATGATATTCATACTGTTAGAATTGTATTTCATGTTGTTGCTGCTATAAATAAACCTGATGGCATTCTTATGTTAAAGGCTCCTTCAATAAGTGTTAAATTCAGAAACCACCAGATTACGATATGGAGTTGTAAAAAAAAAAAATATGTATGCATTCAAACTACTGTCAGAGCTAATATTATAGAAAATTACTCAGTACCATCTGACCAGTCAGAATGGTGAATTCCACATCACTACTGTATATATACTGTTAACTTACAACTGTAACTTACTACAGTTGTTTGGTAAATTGGTAAATCTAGATATCCTCATCATGGCAATATCATAGGTCAGCAGAAAAGAATTGCTTTTATAACCTCTCTCTCTTCCCTTCTCTTTGATTTAGAGAAAGTTGCCTATTTGACATCCTGTACAAAAGCCATCATGCCACACCTTTCTGATTAGTCTTTATAAATACTGTCCAGACAGACTCTCTGTTATCAGCTAAGACCTTTGCAATGACTTATTAAAGACAGAAGATAGAATGAGCTGCTCTCTTAAATCACCACACACTCATTCTGTTCTAAGGTGGTTACACTCAGACACACACACACACACACACACACACACAATGAAGAAACAGTATAGTGCATGACCAGGTCAACGCTCCATCAGTGATCCATATTTCACAGTGTTCAAGAATACAGTGGCTTTCTGCCTGACCAACAAAGACTTGCTCTGAAAGGCCAATGTTTGACTCTCCATCATGGAATCACACTTTTGGGATCACTTCATTGTGAAATAAAATTCACAGTACATCTGGTTTGATAATGATGATAAATATAACCATTACTAATTTTTAACATATTGATATTTTGTTTTAGATTTTAAACCATATTATGCAGTAATAAAGCATTATTTTCCCTGTAACTGCAGGAAAAGATAAAAGTAAGGAAAGAAGAACTTAAGTAGGTATCTGAAGACATGGCTGTCAAAAGTCAATGTCTAGTGCATTCACTAACTGAATACTATTTCCGAGTATCAATGTCATTTAATGTGATGAAGATTTCCTCATGGATTAGTGGTTAGCACATGGTGTTCTCACTGCTAGGGTGTGGGTTCGATTCCAGGTCAGCCACTTGGAGGTGTACCCCCAGTGCACCTCTACCAGTCACAGGCCTGAATATAATTGAAATGCTTGCATCAGGAAGGACATGTGGCACGCTGTGGCTACCCCCAGTTTAGCAGCCGACAAAAGAAATGAAAAATGTGAATATCTCAATAAGGCAAGCCACAACAGTAACATCTATCCATCTGGGTTAGAAAATGAGTTTTCATGGATGAGAAGACTGCTGAAAGGCAATAGCCCAGAAACTATTAAACAGGGCAAAGATTATAGAAATTAAATACTGTCATGTAATAACAGAAGTTATCATTTTAATTATAAAAATAATTTTAAAAGGCTAGGTAGACAAAAACTATTATTTGAAAGTATATATATATATATATATATATATATATATATATGAAAAACTTTTTAAACTGTGAGACACCACTGGGAACTTTTCCATGGGAACTGGAAACTATTTGCGCTAATTTGCAAAAGAAAGGATAGTGACTGTTAGGGAATGTTATATTTGGTCTCTAACATTGGCCATTTAAGTAGCAGAAGTCTCATTACTTAGTCTCAGAGTGCACTGGGAAACCGAGCAAACACGACTGAGTGACCCTTTGTCAAGAGGCTCTTCTCTTTAGGCCACCATTAAGAACTGCAGAGCACAAGTGAGATCAAATGGATGAAAGAATCACTGGCCTACTGCAGGACTGGTGGACCTTTCTCTTTCTCTCTCACTCTTCAACTGGGCTTAGACTGAATTTAAAGGCACCTGAAGACATGAAAATGGAGCCGAATGAGCAAACTTATTGAATCAGCAGGGATTGGGCCCTTTGGATTTTTGCCAAAACGGAACTGCTCTCAACGCCCTGATAGGATTATCCTTCAGGAGGGAAAAAACTAAAAACGGTGACTACTAGGCGTTATCGCATGGCGTGCACGCGTCCCGGACCATCAGACGAGATATCACAAAGTACTTATAAGGAGTAATACTTAATCCTGTGATCAGGTGGTATAAAGGGCTATAAAGTCATGTAGCCCTTTCCCAGGACTGTCTTGAGCCATGGACACGCAGAGGCCTTTCCTCGAGCCGACCATGTTTAACTTCGTCAGTGATATGAACTGCGACGTGCCTCCTCCTTCCGTCTTCGGAGATGCGGAAGGCCTGAACTCATCACTTACTTACCATGTCCAATATCACGGAGAACATGAAGACCTTACTTCAGCCGTTAACGGGTTTGACTGCACAGGTGCGCGCGCAGGTGAGATCGGCGTCCGGAAGGCGCCAAAGCGGAAGCGCGTGATCACGAACGTGCAGCGGCGAGCCGCCAACATCCGCGAGCGCAGAAGAATGTTCAGCCTAAACGAGGCTTTCGATGAACTCCGGAGGAAAGTGCCGACTTTCGCCTACGAGAAAAGGCTGTCGAGGATCGAAACGCTGCGCCTTGCCATCGTGTACATCTCGTTCATGACGGAATTACTGGAAAAATGAAGGAAAATAAATGAATAGATAATAATAATAATAGTAATAGTAATCATAATTTGTATTTGTGTATGTATTAATGAGCGTCTCACAAATTACACGAGTAATACAAAATATACAGCCTATGTAGAACAGTAGAACTGCATACATGTACGGAAATAAATAAATACACAATATTAACATTAATATGAAGTTACAATTATACACAACTATATACAAGTAAACAACTTTAATAATTATAATAATAAGAAAAAGAAGAAGAATCGGATAATACAATTTTAAGATATTTAAATGTTTGAACCTATAACACATTGTAAAGATTGAAATTGGATTTTACTTTAAAATTGGAACTGGAAATGTTATAGTTATGCATGATCATAATTGAGCTCTGTTAGGGCTGAAGCTATACTACTACTACTATTATTATTATTTTATTTTTTATTCATTATTATTATTATTATTATTATTATTATTATTTGCTGGGGCAAGTCTAATGGCTAACAAATGACATTCATTGTGTGTGTGTATATATATATATATATATATATATATATACAATGAATGTATATAAATATAAATGGTTTGTCGGAATTAATATAAATGGTTTGCTGAACAGGTGTTGGATGCGCAGGTGTGTCAGGCCCGTTTCAGGACCATGGACAGACCACAGGTAGACACACCTGCAGCTTAGAGCTCATATACTGTGGTATGGCGTTCAGGTCCTTTAGATTGTTTTCCTTTTTTCTAGCTTCATAACTTCTAATTATTTATATTAAAAGATGATTCTGGTTCTAATATTTTAACCTGATCCACTTCAACTCACTGATGGATATAAATGTTGAGTCCTTCGAAATCTCGATCCGAACGTTTTCACTGCTCTTCATTAGTTTAAAAGTTTTTTATTAGGTAAAATATTTTTCAGCTTCTTGATTGTCTTGTAAATTACAGTAAGTTCGCTACAGATGCAGACAAAGCACAAAATTGTAGGAGCGCCTGATACGGATGCTCAGACCTGTGATCCACTGAACTGCAATGATCGGTTGATTTCATTGCGCCCCCCAGTGGTATCTTCAAAAAGCTATGAGAAATGGGAGCTGAGATGTGAAACTTTCTTATCTAAAAAACGACGTGTGCAAGCAGTGCAGAAATTTATGTCTGGATCTGTCTTGTTTGTATAATGTTGATCAAGTAAGCGAAAGAGGAGACGTTTTTATGATTTTTCTTTCTCTTTTTTTTTCTTTTTTTTTTAGAAAGTGCCCAAGCTAGGGGCACTTTAGACTGCATGTTTTCTTTGGACTGACGTCTCCTTTGGTTTAATGTTTGCTTTGTGTTTTGGCCGCACACTTGATGCGTCGTGTGCTCCAAGCTGCCAATGTGGGCGGTGTGTGTGTGTGTGTGTGTGTGTGGAAATCCGAGTCTGACTTGGCTTTTAAATCCTCAGCCTTTGCTGCTCTCAGTCCCAGTGGGCTGAATGCTAACAGGCATGCACATTTCAAGACTGCATTGAACATGTTAAGATAAACAGTGGGGTCTATGTAAGCAGTCCAGGCTCACTCTGTTCTCTATACAAAGAAAAATTAAATAAAATACTAATTAAAACATAGATATTTTGACACATTCAGATGCAGAAATTTCCCCAGATAATACCTTCACTGTGTTGTTTCTGTATAATGCAGCAATCTCTGATTAAAAAAATTATTTGACCATATGACAGTTGGAAAATAACTGAATGGATTTCTGAACTGGCCATTTTAAACACACTACTGGAAAAACACGACCTTGTGCTGGCAGGTATAGTTTGGCCAGTTTTAAAGTGAATAAATGAGAATGCATTTAAACAGTGATTGGGCTGGGAACGCTCATCAATCTGGAAACCTTGTTGGAAAAAGGAGCCACCACACCTAGCAGCAACCACATGCATAAAATAAATAAATAAATAAATAACAGAGAACACTATGGGAATGTGAGAAAAGTAGCACCTTTTCTGGCGAGACAACCAGGATGCGGAATTCAGCCAATGAAGTTTGGCTGGACTTTTATACACCTCCATGCTCTCATCAAATATTATCATTAATTATAGCTTTAATCAGTTAAACTGATCTAATATTTCAAAGATTCGTGGCTTAACCCTTTTCATCTAGTGTAAACATTAATGTTACTAATCGCGCACATGCGCACTAAACCCCATAGTTTCGCAATTAGGTACCATTAAGTTTTATTTTCTTAAAGGTGCTATCTTTGGTTTTACATTTCAAAATTAGCACGTACTTAAAATCTTATTAGTACCAAAGAGCAGTCAGTGAAACTTCTCTCAGTGGGATCTCCACGCCCACATGGAAGATAAACAATATAGAAAAGCATTAGTTAATTAACTATGCCGTTTGTTTTTAAGCTTTGTGTTTTATAAAAACAAATGGTCACTGGAAGACTTTTATTTCTTAACTGGAATTCTTAAAAATATATAGACTACTGGAAACACGTTGCAAAAGTTCTAATTAGAACCAAATTTCTAGTAAGAAGACATAAAGGTTACTGAATAATAAATATTTTTTAGGGGTGTGGGTTTATCCTGACATTCCCTAACATGAATACGCCTAATACTTTCCGGGTTACCTGCTGGTTCTATTAGATGTGTTTTCTTTTTTTTTTTCATTGTGTACGTGTTTATTCTGTTATTTCTCTGCCGAAAATCTACTTGTATAACGGATTTTTAAAAAATACTCGCTCTGCCTCTCCTACTCCTGCGTCTTACGTCGCAAGCACTCTTATCCAATCACGGGGCTCCTCATAAACTTTGCTCCTTCCAGGCTATAAGAGCGCTCCAAACTTTCTCCTGAGTTTGAGCGACACCTCGGTGGCGCGCGGGCCCAGCGCGAGTGCGCGACACATTGAAGGCGAATTGCTGAGAGGAAGTACGAGCCGAACCGAAGGTGATGTTCGAGGAAGAGGCGATGCAAGACGAGCCAAGTTCCCCGGAATCCCCGGTGGACAGTCTCGGTAACAGCGAAGAAGAGCTTGACAGGCAACAGAAACGCAGCGCAAGGAAAAGGAGAGCGAGCCGAAGAAGCGGAGAGGACTCGGACAGCCCAACGCCAGGCTCCGGGAAAAGAGGCAAAAAGTGCGCAGGAAGCCCTCAGTCATTCGAGGACCTGCAGACGCAGCGCGTCATGGCGAACGTGCGGGAACGGCAACGCACGCAGTCACTGAACGAGGCGTTTGCCTCCCTGCGCAAGATCATCCCCACCCTGCCCTCAGACAAACTGAGCAAAATACAGACTCTCAAACTCGCCGCTCGATACATCGACTTCCTCTGCCAGGTGCTCCAAAGCGACGAGCTGGACTCCAAAATGGCGAGCTGCAGTTATGTGGCGCACGAACGGCTGAGCTATGCGTTTTCTGTCTGGAGGATGGAGGGCGCATGGTCCATGTCAACATCTCACTAACGCGCACAGATCTGCGGCTTCTTTGGAGAGCGATGGTATGCACTCCAAACCCAATGCACACAATTTTGCACTCCAAGTGCACACGGTTAATGTCAAGAAATGTATTTTAACGTGCAAACCTGCTCAGCAGGCCTACACTTCCTAAAATATCATATATACACCGAAAAACACTAACATGTCGCAAAATATTTCATACTCTCTAGTTATGTTACTTACTAGTGCATTGTAATAAATGTCATCTTTCTTCTTGCAGATTTCTAACTGTGAGCAGCAGAAGGACTGCAGGAGAGAGCCTGCGCACAGCAAGAGGACCAAAAGGAAACAGCCTGTAAATTCAGCAGGCCAGGATTATAGACAAACAGGGACGATTTTGGAGACAATCTTACCGGGGTGGACCGGTGGCGTCGTCGTGAGCACTTAACGACAGTATACAAGGAATTGCCTTCAAGATCCGTGCTTGTAAATGCGGTTTTGACGATGAATGTTGGAACTTTGTACTTGTAGGCTATATGCATGCATTCCGACAAACCTTCCCATCTCACGAAGCCAGAAAGACCGCAGCAGCAGGAAGCAGGCGCTTCATCTCCGGCTGACAGTGTGGAGCCACAAATATGAAGGTCGTCATATTTATTTCGTCAAAGAACGAAACTTGGCTCATGACTGTATAAAACTTTGTTATTATTATTATTTTATCTGGTCTATGATTGAAAAGTTATTTATTTATTGATACTTGTCATGATGCAGAATGGATCCGGTGTCTACATGCATTTGTTTTTCATGTCTGTAAATATGCGTTTATTTTTCTGCAATAAAAGTGGTTTGAATATAAATTATTCGGTCTGAATTCACCATTGGGACATAATCGGGTTTTTTTGTTGTTGTTGTTTTGTTGCTTCAGTTTTTCAAAACTAAAATATTCGAATGGGTAATAAAAAGGGGGCAAAGAAATGACCAAAGCTTGAGGTCTGACTATGCATGATGGCAAATCCATAATCGTGCAAACAAGGTTCAATAAATTGAAGTCTAATTTATTTTAATACAAAAATATCTTTATTTTAGAGATTTTTAAAGATTACTGGGTGAGATTCTGTAAGCTTGTAACGCGGTGTCAAGATGCACTCTTAATTACAGCAGTGTCAGTGGTCTTATTTTCATTTAATATTCTGATCTGGTATTTTGTGCAAAGTAATGTCCCTGATACTTGAATGCATTTATTAAAATGTATATTTGTGCACTACATATCTTTAAAATACGGCTTGGAACTTGGGCTATATCACTTATGCCAAGGTATTTCCCCGTCGTCTTCAAACCACCGATTTAAAAAAAATGCAAGTAATAAATTAAAGATTTTTGCTCACAGAAATATCACACTCCTAAGGCATTAATCCCAAAATTCTGACAATGCACTGTCCACTGATAAAACATTCTCACTGATGACAATTAAATAATAAACAGAGCGGCATATCCTGTAAGCCATGATGAGATGAGACTGCTTTGTAATGTGATACAGTTTGGTACTGGGAAAAAAATGAGAAATGTCTGATGCATCATGTGTCTGGTGAAAAACAGGTCTGGGAAAGTATTTGAGGATGGTGTGAAGAAATCGTTTGAAGACACTGTGGAATTGGGTTCGTGTGGAATTCCCAGATGCGAATGAAACGAAGGTGGGTCACAGGGTCACGTCGAGGTGCAGTGCAGGGAGGAAACTGCCCTCCACTGTTCTTTTAGTGATATGAGCATATAGCATAATGCTAATGTAAAGCAAGTAATAGCTAGTTTAAACCATTATAAGTATTTAATGCATTCAATATTTTGGTTGAACAAAAAGGAAGTTAACTAGTGTTAGTTTATAAATCAGGACATCATAACCTCATGTATAACCCTAATTATAAGGGCAGATAATCTTATGGAGCCACTGTGATTAATAGTTTTCTAAATTTAGTGACCGCATACTTTCAGAATAAAAGAAACAGTACTTTTTATTGTCTGTGCATGGTGTGATAAATATTTTGTATATTTAGTATGTGTATTTTACCTAGAAAGGTACATAATTTGTCAAATTAAAAGAAAGATTAAAGGTACATTAGTAGCCATTAAGGTACATGTTACTCTAAATAAACAGGTAGTAATCTCTTAAATATTACCAATCTGCCTCTGGGGAAAATAATGAGAAAATAAATAAATAAAATGTAATTGCAGTTATTATTATTATTATTATTATTATTATTATTATTATTATTATTATTATTTCGTTACAAGGCTCTTGTCCCAGCTAGGCCCGCTTATATGTTTTCGCCTATGTATTTACTCCTCCCCTCCTCCAGGTTTTTATTATTTTTTTCTAAGAAACATTTAAAATTCATGGCTTTATGCATTCCTTGAAGTTGTACAGACAGAAAAAGAAGAACCGAGGCACCTGAATCAAACTTTACCAGATGTGCTTCGTATTTTTCTTTGAAAGTCACGTGAAGCATGCGAGCAGATGTTTTTAGCTGCAGCTGGGGGTCCGCCTTCGGGAGCGCACAGAGCAGAACAGCAGCTCTGCCACAAAGCGCTCTCTCTCTCTCTTTCTCTCTCTTTCTCTTTGACTTTAATCAAGAAAGAAAATAGTTTTAGACGGTGTTTTAACCGGAGAGTTTGGAGCTGTTTTACTAGTGTTGTTACCGAAGCTGGGAAGAAGACGAGCACTCTGCTCTCTCCTTGCCCCTCCTGCTCTGCTCAGGGATTTCTTTTTCTGATAGAGGACTGGGCAGGATTGATATTTTTTCCAGAGAAGAAGAGAAGCAAAGAAAATGGTAAATATTTAGAGAATTAATAGTTTTTTATGTTATGTTAATGAAATCCTTAATTTACTTGATGAACGAAATACTGCCTCCAAAAATAGCCTACTGTCCAGATGTTTTTCAGCAAACAGATGTGCTTCCTACAAAACTAGGCCCGCGATTATGTTTTGAAACACTAAAATGCAACCAGTATCCAATTGCAATTCATATTCTATGCTAAATAATGCTATAAATTAGTCATGCTTTTATTTGTCAGGAGTTGTATTCATCTTAATAAATATTTTAGCACCGAATTAAACTGAAAATGAAATACACATTTGAAAAAAATAAAACACATGTAAGATGAATTACAGTGACGTGGCTGTGTTTTTCTTTCCTGCATGAAGAATGCTGGACATTAGATCAGAAATTCCTACCTCTTGAATGTCTGTAGGCTACATGACCCATATGAGCAGTCCAGTTAAACGATTTGACGTGTGTGTGTGTGTGTGTGTGTGTGTGTGCGTGCGTGCGTGCGTGTGAATCTAAAACCATCCGGTTTGACCCGAGTGATTCATCCAGAGATAAGGAATCGATTCTCCAGCTTCAGATGTCTGAGTGTGTGTTGTCTTAAACTTGAGGCTGTTCTGAGGAAGCGGAACCTCCGACTCTAACATTAACACTTCATACACTGGTTAGGGGACAGGGCCAAATTCCTACGGCCTTTCCATAGCACAAGGGGATAAGACAGGCAGGACGGCATGATCTGATCTACAGGAGACGCACCGTATTTACCTGCTGAATGAATGAATGAATGAATGAATGAATAGGAAGGAGGGAAGGAAGGAATAGATTAAAACCTATTCAGTCAATAAATGATATACAGCAATAAACAAAGAAAGAAAAGCCAAATAAACGATTAAAAATAGAAGAGTGAAGGAAGGAAGGAAAAGTATAGATAAACAACTTATTAAATGAATAGAAAAATGAATGGAAGAACGAATGGAAGGAAGGAAGGAAGGAAGGAAGGAAGGAAAGATTAAATGCATTTTAAAGGGTAGCTAAATAAACAAGTAAATAAAATGTAAAGCAAGGAAGGAATAAAGAAGGGAGGGAAAATCTAATATCTAAATAAATAAAGGTAGGAAAGAATAAATCTTTTTTTAAAGGGAAGGAAGGAAGGATAGCTAAATAAAATATTAAACAAATACATAATAAATGAAGAAAAGAAGGAAGAACAGATAAATTAGTAAAACAGTAAAAAAAAAGAACTTAAATGAAGGAAGAATAGATAAGTAAATCAATAATTTAGTAGATGAACGGAAATTAATAGAAAAATAAATAAACGAATGAATACATAAATAGACCTTGATTCTGTCATTACATCAAGTTAAAAGTAAAATAAAGTTTAGTTTGAATAATTTTTTTAAAATAACTGAAATCTTAAAAGTCTTATAAAATAATAAAATAAAAATAATGCAATTTTGCATTATATATATTATATATGTATTAGACTTTTAAGATAAAAACGCTTTATATTTTTTTTTCAATATTTAATTTTTTTTAAATAAATGAAATCTTAAAAGTCTAATACATATAGACTTACATATACATACTGTATCTATTAGATTTCTTTCATTTGTGCCCTGTGTGTAGTGATGTGTTTAGAGAGAGAGAGAGAGACAAGGTGGTGGATGAGACAGTGTCTCTCCTACCAGCCTGCCCATAGTTTACACACTGAGTCATTCTGGCATCATATTTTTTTTTGTTGGATTTTTTTTTTTAATGGATATACATTACATACAATTACACAATATGATGCATTGAATACAAAGCAATTTAATCATGCACTCTATGTTGCATGGTCTCTATGAAATTGCTCTAGCACCTGTGCGGAGGGTCTTCAGATTATTTCATGATATTTTAAATCAGACCATGCTGTGTAAAAGGAAACAATTAATCTTAATCTTTTTGTGTGTGTAAAATGTCAATTAATAAATTACATATTACAGAATTCTTCTTCCACAGTGAATGGTGTGTAAAATCCTTCAGAATAAAGCATTTAGCTGTTTTATTTATGGAAACAAAAGAGCACCATATAACCTATTATTACAATTGGAGAAAAAAAAATCATGGGTTTAGTTACTTTCTAAGTTACTTTTTGTAGAAAGACCCTGTTTTGTTTTGAAGAAAATCAGTTCTGAAAAACGGAATTATCAGTGTTTTATCAGAGTAATCTTTCATTCCTTTATCAGCCTCCATCATCAGTTAACAGGTGTTCAGGAAACGCCTGTATCCGGTCATTAGTGATTCTCCTGATCTTCATTGAAAAAGGTTGAGAATGAGATGAGAAACCTCAACAAAACCTAAGCACACACATTAAGGGTTTTTTCATGAAATGTATATAAATTTAAGTTATTTACCACTCATAGACCTAATGTTATCTTATTTATCACCTATAGACCCCATATGTGTTTATGTGAGGAGGCTGTGAACGCAGTTCACCTCTCTATACATTTCTTTCCAGATACATTATTATTATTATTATTATTATTATTATTATTATTATTATTATTATTATTATTCTATGGTCTATTACAAAGCTCAGTTGTTTCGCGTCTTTATGAAAAAAATCATGCTGTCACAGGCATTGTGAGAATTTGTGTGTGTGTGTGTGTGTGTGTGTATGTGTGTGTGTGTGTGTGTATTTTCTCCATGACCAACTTAGCATTACCTTGTCAACTTGTCCTCAAACTTCCTTCCACTGAACAGCTAGTTAGTGTACCATCAGGGGATAAACGCATATTTAACTTTTATATTGTTGATTTTTTTTTAAACAGAAGAATCATTATTTTTAATCATCTAATTTAATGTCTAATTACAAGATCTCTATCTTGCTCATGGTTGGAAGAATTAAATGATTTACCCCTGGTCTTATACAGTACTTACAGACTAGACTGCTAGATGCAGACTAAATATGTCCAGTAAAATATCACAACACTACATCTTATCACTAACCTCTTAAACTTTGATCCAGATTCATATATCCATTTCTAACACATATTGACCTCTTACATTATGTTGGATGTGCATTTTTTACCTCAGCATATTTATATTTACAGTAAAATACATTAGCAACAATTGAAACTTTTAAATGTTTTCTGAATATTATGGTTTCAGGAATCTATGTAATGTTTTACATAATGTTCCAGATGTTTATGTAATGTTTCAGGATGTTAGTTTTTTTGTCCAGGAAACATCGAGTTAGTGATGGTTTGTGAACTTTGTACAGAAAACGATTATTAGCTCTTATTTCATTTTCAGATAAACACAGAGTCTGTGCAATACACATGACATTCTTAAGGAAACAATTAGAAAGGCAACACATTAGAAAGTTCTAACTAGGGGGTGCATGGTGGCTAGCCTGTGTTAGAACATGCCAGGTGATAGGATGAATGCTCTATTTTGAATCATGCCAATTAAATATTAGTGCATTTAACCAAAAAGCTATGAAGATAAAGTATGTAATATTTAGCTATATAGTCTATAAAGCTGCTTCTTGGCGATATCTACGTATTTTGATTGACATTTCCTTTACACGACATATCATGCATCACAAAACCAGACAAAACCAACTTCAGAGAGATTTTGAAAAAAGAAAGAAAGAAAAATCATGTAGCGTGGTTAAGGACTAATCACAATCTGGCATTAATATTTACACCAGATGCATTTTTAATGTCATTTCAGTTTAATACAAACTTTTAATCTTGTCTGCATGTTAATATACATATATTATATATATATATATATATATATATATATATATATACATTTTTTTTCCACTGATACGTAGTGAATGCTTTCAAGTAATATGTCATCGTATTGTGATATGAGACACATCTTATATTTTGCTCCTATGGGATTATTACCTTTCTGTTTTTTCTCTAATTTTTCAATATACTAAAATATTTGGCTGCCTTGGTTGCTATAGTGAGGTCATCTGTAACATGTTAGCCTATCTGGATTCGGGTCCTTTGAAGTGTTGTTTCTACTTGGAAAAACGTGTAGCATGGAGATGGTGCGATGCATCAGGCCTTTGTGCCTGAAACAGTACGGAAACCTGGATTCATGTGTGATTTCATTTGAGCTTAGACCTTTTCATCTCTGATTTACTGGGTTCCGTCTTTTGGGCTGTAAATGGAACCACATGGGTCCTTCACATCAGCCTTGACTTTCTGCTTGGAAGAAAGCAGAAAAATGGTTTTGTTCTTATGAAATGGATTCCGCTCATGTCTAAACGATCCGGATAGCCGGGAGTCTAGATCAGTCCTCCCTGCTTTAATCCTGCTGTGTGTGTTCAACTTGAAAGCATGTGGGTTTTTACAGTGCATGATAATAGTCATGAACAGAAGGTGTTTGTGGGTTGAAAGATTCAAAAAGCCAGTCTGAGTCTTAGTTATGTTGTAAATAGTATTAAGACTGACATGAAAACCATACAGAAACAAAACATAAAATTATTTCACAATAGTTAACTGGTATTTAATTGGCCTCAGTTGTTCTACAGTCTTTTTTTTTTTTTTTTTTAAGTCATTCTACTTTTATGTTGTAGAATATCTTACTGTTGTGTTCGTGTCTGTTTGAGTGTGAATCAATTGAGACTGACTCTATCGTAGAAATGTCTGGACATATAAATTGAAATAATTATTTTCGTTGGTTGAAACTCTAAGTGTTCCTGAATATAACGACCAAATTTTTTTGGCTTGGGTCATCCTTCAGTCATCAACCCAGACATCCTTCCTGAAATAAAACAGTACCCTTTCAAATTATGTTCATAAATCCAACGATTGTTGAGAATGTTTTATCGGGAAAAAATGAATTAAATGTGACAGTTCAGTTCTGCTGTCATTGGATATCTATGTTTCAAACATAAAGGAAAACGTCAAGGATGTGGAAATATTGACATATTCAAATGATTTGAAAATCAATGTAACATGTTGGTGAGTAGATGGCTTGGGGGAGGGATTAAGATCAAATCATACACATCACATTCTACAGTATAATAAAATGAAAAGATAACATTAAAGTTTGTCTTTTGGCCTTTAATACTGCCCTTCCAATAATTCAGGACATTAATTAAAACTGACACTTTTTTTTTAGCTTTGTGTCTAAAATAAACAGACCCTGAAGAGACAGCAGAATCAGACTCATAATGTTTGTGTACTCTATCATGAATTAGTTTTACACAGTAAGTTTTACATGCCCATTTAATTGGACTATTGTCCTTGTCCCATTATACAAGCACAGGAAGGGAAAAGATTTATTGAACAAGTATGTTAGACTACAATAGGTGGCAATCTATCTGCTTTTGGCTTGCTGGTATTGTATTCCCAGTTGACCTATTATACCACAGACCTATTATACCAAGTTTGTTAGTGGCAAACTGGCAGCACATCAAGCAATGAAAACATTACAGCGCTGTACATATCACACACACTGTACAATTTAATGTACTGTATGTACAAATAAGATGCATCCGAGGGCAAACGACACCAATGGCCTTGTTATCGCCCTCTCCCACTGTTATGCATTTTGTTCGATTTCTCGGTCAAAGCTCAGAGTGGGAACGGTAATTTCAGTCAGACTTAAATGTTTACATGTATTTTAAAAGCAGATTTTTAGTCAGACTATCACAATGTCATTTAAACATATTTAAAGTTGTGTAAAAAGTAGTATTGCTGTTCCAAGTGTGTCTGTGTCGAACATTCTCCCAGTGTCCACATGGGTTTCCTCCAGGTTCTCCAGCTTTCTCTTACCAGACAGAAACATATTAGTAGATGTGGACCGCTTACTCTAAATTTGTGAATCTGTGCGCCCATGAAAATGATTTAGAGCTCTTCTCACATTAAAAAGGGCCCCGGGATCGTTTCCAAGAACACATGACCCCGAAGTCTGGTTCATTTTGATCAGGGAGAACACAATCATTCTAAGGTCAAGAACCATTCCCGTGTCTGCTGGAAAGGGTGGCCTTGAGCACGGTACAGCGCACTCGGGCACGGATCAAATCAGATATGGAAGTCAATTGTATCTGAAACTGAAAGTGGATGCAACGTCATCAATGTCAAGGATCTCTTTCAAAATCTCTGTGTGATTGTAGGACACACCAATCCCATCCTCTAACCTACACAAGCTGTAGCTGATAAAGTAGTAAGGCATGTGAGAGTGCTGCTCTTGACATTTTTTCCAAAATATCAATACTGTTAGACATAGTGTGAAGATTGACTTCCTTCTCCCTTTCTTTATACTGCCACCTGCAGTACTGGGAAGCCATCATTCATGGGCATGATACAGATCAATTGTGCCTAGTGTGAAAGTGTTCTTAATTTATTCCAGCTCATGCCCAGTGATCCTGGAGAAATTCACATCCACAGAAATTCTAACTGGACTAATCATTTGCTTAAGATGTATGAATGAATAAAGTCTAAATAAACATTAGACTTTAGTTTAATTTTATTTAATAACTAATTTCTTCTTCCAAGTCAAAGAAATAGAAACTCTTATCGATACAGTAATTAATAAAGCTCTTCAACATCAGTATCAAATGAATTGTGTTCTTAAGTATATAACGGTGAATTGTTTTTGTTCTTGCCCACACTTTAGCATTGTCATGAGCTCATTCCCATCATCCAGTCATGAACAGAGAACCCAAGTGACACTTCTCCTAACAATGTGTGTTTATCATGGTTGATCAAAAAATCTCTGACCTTACTGGCACACTCATCCCCCCAGTAAGAAATACACAAATGATTTCAGCAGCGGGGAAAAGTGCACCATGCAGTCCCCGAAGCCCTGGCTGTATGACTGGCTGGGTTGGAGTTTTCGTGAAAATAAACAAGCAATCATAATGCTGTGCTTAGTGTACACAATGGCATTGCACGCATTTGTGCGTGATCAAAGGCACAAATTGTGTTCCTTTTTGTTCATTTCAGTGCTATGTTTATTTGCATTCACCGGTTCTCCTCTAAATAACGACTGGATCCCCAGAGGCATAAACAGAAAGTCAAGTGGAAAAGTTGTCTGAGCCAGGAGAACAAACTCCAGCCAGCCATGCAAAAGCACGTCTGTGTGGCGACGTATTTAACTCACTATTGAGAGAAAGAGAAAGCAACAAAGAAAGAGTGAAAGAATGTTAAAGAGAGAACGAAACAAACACAGATGCAAAGAGAGAGAAAGAAATGAAAGAAACATGGAGAAAGAGAATGAGATATTACAGAGAGATTGAGAAAGAGTATGACATGCATACTGTGGGAAAGAATAGATAATTAATGATGAAAGAAAAAAATAGAAGTAAAGAAAGAAGGAGAGAGATAGAGAAAGAGAGGGGGAGAGTAAGAATGGCAATGGTATAATAAAAAATATATATTGAGGGGAGAGGGTGGGTAGAAAGAAAGAAAGAAGGAAAGAAAGAAAGAAAGAAAGAAAAGAATTCTAAAAGAAGGGTGAGGAAGAGAATGTGTGAGAGAGAAACAGACACAGAATATAAGAATATAAGAAAGAATGAGTAGATAGAGAGAGAGAGAGAGAGAGAGAGAGAGTTGTGTTTTGTTGGCTTTTGAACAGATGTTGGATGGCGAGTTACTGCAGTAAGATGTATGATTGTGTTTCCTGTTTCTGCATCTCTTGGATGTGACTGCAGGTTGGAACAGTGAGTTATGTCTCTGTGTCTCTAATTCATTTGCTGAACAACTGGAATGCAGCAGAGGTCAGGAATAACCTTTGGAAAGTTGGATAAATGTAGTATTTTAATCAGCGGAGGCCATTAAATTATCTGATTGAATTGGATGTGTGAGAATTTTTTTGACATACGCCACTTGCCACTTGGTCTCACCACAATGCATACAGTTGTATTCTTTAATCAGATAAGAAGAGAGTTTTCATAGGTTTTTCACTTCTGAGCCTGAAAAAGATCTGGTCTTACAAAGTAAGTGCTAGAATGAGTACAAACATAATTCTTAATGCTTTATGACTTTGGTTATCTGTTTGTACTGTGCTCTTAGACTTTCTTAAACCATCATGTTAAAAAGTTTGTTGGCACCTGACCTATGTGCTTGTACATGCCTTTAATCTGATTATAAACTCATGAACTTTTCTGGAAAGACATTTCTCTTGATTTTGAAGCATGGTTTTAGGAATTTCGTAGTGATTAGTGTTGGGCACTGATGATGGGTGAGTAGGTCTGGGGTGTAGTCAGTGTTCTAGTTCATTCCAAAGGAGTTCAGTGAGGTTGAGGTCAGGGCTCTGTGCACGACACTTAAGATCTTCCACTGCAATTTTGGCAAACCTTGTCTTCATGGAGTTCACAGAGCAAACTCCATGAAGACATGGTTTGCCAAAATTGCAGTGGAATACAATATACAAACTTAACTTAAATTTGTGGACACCACCACATCCATGTGAGTCTTTACCACAAAGCAAGAAGCACAGAATTGTCTATAATGTCTTTGTATACAGTATTTTTCACGTTAAAAGAAGACATTCTAGACAATTCTGTCCTTCCAGCTTTGTGGTAAAGATTCACATGCAAAGTGATGGTCAGGTGTCCACAAACTAAAGTCCATATATTGTATATAATATGTAACAAAAGATACTAATTTTATTCTTTATGTATTTATATTTGCAGTGATGTGTGGAATATACAGTATTTGCTAGAGATGGGGGGAAAATCTGTTAAGTTATCTTTTAAATGGCACTAGTTTCATTGTGCTCTGTGTAATATCAATGAAGACTTGCTTTTGATCTTCTTCTTTTTTTCTAATATACAGAGCCAGCCAAAACAGTGTACACAAACTTCATGAAAAGTAAAATAGTATGATGTATATTATATTAATATAATATCCACAATATTTAATTATCATATATATCGATATATAATGTAAATCAATAAATTTAGCATTAAAATGAAAACAGCACCTAGGTATTGTGATAATCCCATCTTTGGTATTGTGAATATACCATCCCTAGTATATGCTTAATAAACTAATTCTGAATATTTGGTCATTAATTTCATTAAAGGCGGCACGGTGGTGTAGTGGTTAGCACTGTCGCCTTGTACCTCCAGGGTCCGGGTTCAATTCCCCGGCCAGGCTCGATTCCCGTCTCTGTGTGCATGGAGTTTGCATGTTCTCCCCGTGCTTGGTGGGTTTCCTCCGGGTACTCCGGTTTCCTCCCACAGTCCAAAGACATGCAGGTTAGGCTAATTGGCGTTCCTAAATTGACCATAGTGTGTGTGTGTGTGTGTGTGCTCTGCGATGAATTGGCACGCTGTCCAGGGTGTACACTGCCTCGTGCCCTGAGTCTCCTGGGATAGGCTCCAGGTCCCCCGCGACCCTAAATACAGGATAAAGCGGTATAGAAGATGAATGAATGAATAATTTCATTAATCTATTGCATAATTAAGTTATTAATGACTGTTAGACCTCTATTTAAAGTGAATTTAAAAATTTTTT
Source organism: Channallabes apus (assembly GCA_030522415.1). NCBI lineage: Eukaryota > Metazoa > Chordata > Actinopteri > Siluriformes > Clariidae > Channallabes > Channallabes apus. The sequence goes on from CM060127.1 coordinate 16,988,708, forward strand.
CACATTTTTCTCATTACGAAGAAATTTGTGCATAGTCATTAGTGAAAAGTGGCAGATGCAATCATCGGAGATCATGTTACATAATGCTGGAATATTGACCTGCGATATCACAGTCACTAATTTTGAAAATACAACACCAACCAACAAATTAGTACAAAAATCATTTAAATGCATGACAAGTGTTTCAGTATAAACATATTAAATGTGTTTCAAGGTAAACTTTTGCTTTATGTACTTGTTGCTTGTTTTATTACTTTTTTTCAAGATAGATTTATAACTCTGCACTTTTGTTTGCACTCTAGTGATTTTCATGAAACTGAGGTCCAAAACAGACTGTTTTTCAGAAACCTGGCTCTTCTACTGCTCTTCTGCGATGTGTCACAATATTCAACATGACAAAATCTGCAGGCAACACCTCAATTCAGCCACACTACAGGTTCTGTGAGGGGGGTTTGTTAATGCAGAGTGCTGCTTAATGCATCTTTGTCAGGACCTCCTAGAGGGGATCCGCGGGGGGTAAATCCAGGCCTCCATGCCCAGGGGGGTAATTAGCCTTCAGTGACACCTCCAAACAATCTTTTGTAAGTCCCTTACCTCCTGGGCAGACCTTGAGCCTTAATTAACTTTGCTAAACTGGTGGCTCACTTGACAGTTATCCTGCACAGTACACACTTAGCCATGTGCAGGACTTTTATAAATACACATGATGCAGAGACTCATGACTTGACTGTGTGTGTGTGTGTGTGTGTGTGTGTGTGTGTGTGTGTGTGTGTGTGTGTGTGTGTGTGTGTGTGTGTGTGTGTGTGTGTGTGTGTGTGTGTGTGTGTGCGTATGTGTGCGTGTGTATGCATGTGTGTGCGTGTGAGTGTGTTTGTGTGTGTGTGTGAGTGTGTGTGTGTGTGTGTGTGTGTGTGTGTGTGTGTGTGTGTGTGTGTGTGTGTGTGCTTGCCGAATTACTTTGTACAATTCTTACGGGAATGTGTGAACATGAATGCTGGCAGCTGCATATGCACTCAAAGGAAGTGTACATTTGATGCTCTGGGGAGAAAGACAGAAAAAGGCAAGAAAAAGTTGGAAATACGCTAACTTTCTGGGACTTTATCTAGTAAGGCGGATGCGCAGCAGGATAAATAATGCCTTATTACTGATGTAAACTCCACATCCCGTTCATATTCTTTTGGGACTAGCAAAGGAAATGGGTCTCATCTCTAATACATGGAGAAATGCTAAATCAACTGTCATATTTTCTTTTTTTTCTTTTTTTTTAAAGGAAAAAAATGTTTTGTAGACACAGTAAACTGTCATATTGCATACAGTGGCCAAAAAAATTGGTGATACACATTTGAGCATTTTCCCAACTATGATTGCTTGTCTCAAAACAGAACTTGACTTGTCGTGGGTGTACAAACCTTCTTTCAGATTAGTCGTAAAATTTAATATTTCCTGCTCACTTATGCAACTTTTGTTCCCTGCATCCCCTCCTCACTCATTTCAGAACTGAATTGCTGTCTCCATCGTTGTTTCTTTTTTTTTTTTTGGCAAACTTGATCCCTCGTTTTTCATTCTCTAGGCCAATGGAGGATTGGAAACCACCATGAGCCATTAGCAGATCTTCCTGTGGCTTTAAATGTCCCTATCTCTTCAGTCCCAGGAAAAAATTCTCACAATGAAGGTTCATCAAGCAGGATTTTTAAAATCTAATCTTAAATCTAAACCTAATCTACTCAATGTGTATCATTTGAATGATTCGAAACAAGGAAAAGTTTCAACAGGGGCAAGTGCTGATTTGTTAAAATAGCGTTTGAAATGCCTTATTATATCATTCAAATCCAAGAAAATGTTGCACTCTAACAATAAAGGTTAAAGGAGGAAAAAAGGGAAGAGAGAACAGGCAGGAAGTAGACAGACAAGTCTTACCAAATTGTTCTTTTGTACTTTCCAATTCAATAAAAAGACATTTCAGCACTTTTTTAATTCATTGATTTTTTTTAATACTGATTGGCCAGAAGCTGTTATTATCAATCAACAATTCTGAAAATAGTGGTAAAGTGTGATGTCTACAGGAGCAGCTCATTCCTAGGGACTTCCTAGGGAACACGTACAGGTATGGCATGGTCCCATAAAAGTCCAATAACAAAGAAATTTTAACGTTGTTTATTTGGCAAAGAAGCATAATGAGTAAAGAAATGTTTATTCAACATGTATGGAAGGCGTATCCGGTGTCAACACTTTCTAGCATGTTTTAAGCATTACATAGAACCATAAACAGCTGAAAAGTACAATGAATGCAATGTTCATTGAAAAAAATATGTATAATTTAAATTGTATTCAACTTAATTATTTTCTTAGAAAAGTATCACCCCATGATGATTTACTTAAAGCTTCAGGTTTGCAGAACTCCCTTTAAACTTCTTTTATAGATAAGATTTGAGTAAATATATTTTCTGCTCTTTTTTTTTTTTTTTTTTATGTCTATATTTCTATATAGAGATTAGTTTGAAAACCACTGGAGTAAAGTTTAAAAACCAAAACAGGGGGGGAAAAAACACGGAATAAGCGTTTTTTTTTCAGTTGAGATGAGCTTATGATTTGTCTTTCAGTAATCCTGCTTAAGTTCTGTTAATGGATTTATTCTCTCTTTCAGTCACTTAAATATGTCACAGCCTTATCAACAGAAGAAAAGCAAATAAAGAAGCCCATACTTTAAAAAGAAGAAGAAGAAGAAGAAAAGTCAGTACAGATTGATGACTAGCATATTTGATGTTTGATTCAGTAAGCTATAACTCATACTCTGTTTGGCCTTGGACATCTGAAGGAGTGCAGTGATGAAAGGATAATGTAGTCTATGAATTACGCATGGCCATCAGTGAACGAGTCAAAAACCCTGACTTGTGAACATTTTACAGCTTTAAGGCTTACGGTTCACTTGATCACAGGTAGAGTTTGAGAAACTGACACAAAATTGGTAAGACAGCAAACTAAAAAACAGATGGTCCATCACTACAAGACTCCCAAGAGCCTGCGGCTCACACGCTCCCTACTCAGTCCTCATGAGTCCTACAGGAGCCCCTAACCGCCTGGCAGTCTCTCATCATCCCTCTCACCCTCACTCCGGGGTGCCCAACTACAGCACGTAGAAGTGTGAAGCTCAAGTTTTAGGAGGTCAGTAGAGATAAGGAGCACTAAAGGCTGCCACTCTGTTTTTATGTCTCTGTGGGGTATTGTAAATCCTTCCTCATTTACTTTTTCCCCCCTGCTCATTTCCCAGGCATTTGTCTCTAGTCATTTAAGTTCATGTTTAATGCTAATGTTGTTTGGATATGCTTCACTGGCATTGTGATGTAAACCATCTTGGCTCAAAAAATATTTTTCCGATTCCGTGCTGGCCTTCTGTTGCACAAGTCTTAACACAAATATCAGGAAAATTCCACTACCACTTTGAGATGTTGCTTTTACAAATGTATAAAACATTCAAAAATATTGAAAAAATGTAGTTGTTGCCAGTTCTCAGAACATAAAAATTTCCCTCACCTTTTATTTTTGGTAACCGTGTAAACTGGTCAGTGATGGAAACTAGTAAAGTGCTGTATTTATGTTTTAAAAGCTTGTTTATGTTTAGTATTGTGTTGCCTTCTTTAAAACGTACATTCTGTGTAGGAACCTGGTTACCCAAATAATATATTTATCTTTAATTCTAATAAAGCAGATTTTCCAGCAGAACAAAAACATGCATCATTTCATATAGACAATGCAGAACGGAAAAAAGTTCAATCTGGATCTTTAAAGGTTCTTCGTGTGTCTCTCTAACAGAGCATTTACAAATTTCATATAAGAACTCATACAGATAAGTGTTTTCTAACAAATCAGAATGTCCAAGAAAGCTCCAAACATTTCACTGATGGATTCTTTATTTCCTTTATTCCATATTAAAAGTGTAGTTTATGCATTAAGCTAATTAAATACTTACTCTGGTTTCCTCCCACAACCCAGACACATGCAGATTAGGTTAATTGGTGATTCCAAATTGCCACTATTTTTGTGAGTGTGTGTGTGTGTGTGTGTGTGTGTGTGTGTGTGTGTGTGTGTGTGTGTGTGTGTGTGTGTGTGTGTGTGTGTGTGTGTGTGTGTGTGTGTGTGTGTGTGTGCGTACATGCGTGTGTGTGTGTGTGTGTGTGTGTGCTTATGCCCTGTGATGGACTGGCACCCAGTCCAGAGGGTATCCCACCTAATGTACCGAGTCCCTAGGGATAGGCTCCATGTACCCGCAATACTGTATAGGAAAAGTGGTATAGAGAATGAGTGAGTGAGTGAGTGAGTGAGTGAGTGAGTGAGTGAGTGAGTGAAGAAGTAAATAACTGAATAAATTGTTTGTTTGCGTGGACGTTGAGTATTAAACATTTAAAACATTATATCTGCATGAATAAAATTTTGTTACGATTAATGTTTAATTGTGATTATTTCCTATTAATTAATCTGTTAAACTACTAGACTAGGCACATTGCTAACCAACTAGTTAATTAGTTAGTTAATTTGTTTATCTTTCTTCTCCTTTTGAAGTATATATCCTGATCACTTCTATTTAAAAACTGAAAAGTTATTTTTTTTTCTTTTTTAATTCAATTAAATTTTTTTAATTGAATATTTTTCCCTGTGCTTTTTTTTCACCCCACCCCCTCCATCACTAGCCCTTGCCACACAGTTCTTATTTTGTTTTAGTGTTTTTTGTTTGTTTTTTGTATTTACAGTTTCACCACTGCATATAATCTCAGTGTACAACCTGCCTCCAAATCTACCCCTGCATCCTGTATGGCAGCTGGCTGTGACCCTGCGATCATGTTTTCATGAGTTTCTGATTTTAGTTTTTGAGTTTTTACTTGCACCCATTTCAGCCTTGAGTTTTTTTTGTTTGTTTTTTGCCTCCTCCCCAAGTGACCTTCCACCTTAAGCACCTTTTTAAAAAGAAAAAAAAAACGAGGAACACGGACAGAACCTATAATGGCTCTCTTCCTGCACCGTAAAGCCACAGCACCAAAGGCAATTAGAGTGAAGTAACCATGGCAACTGGCCCAGCAGGCCAGCGGCGCTGTGAGCGCGCTCAGTTTGCAACTTCAAACAAAAATACGGGAGCCTCAGCACCAAGAGCCTGGTTTGAATTAGAACCTCACTTCTATCTGAGTGAGTGAGAGAGAGAGCGAGAGAGCGAGAGAGAGAGAGAGAGGGAGGTAGTTTTGGACCATATGGTCTGGGTTTCATTAGAGCCAATTATCTTATCTGTTTCATCTCAGGATAGACCCGGGAGGGCTGAGGTCCAAACTCACGCTAACACACTACAATATGCACACACACGCGCATACACACAGAGGAAGAACGCACACTCTGGAATGCACATGCACATAGACATACACACACTCACAACGAACATAAACAGACAGGAGAGTGTACTGTATAACTGTGGATTTCTGCAAATACCTACGCAATCACTGGTTACCATTCAAGCTCTCAGGAAAAGTGCCTGATGAGGTTTGTTCATATACAGTACATTAAGTGCATTAGTTTGTTTGTTCAAAACCACAAGTCACTTGAGTATACGCCTACTGACCTTTTGCAGACACTTGCCTAAGATGACATCAGTCAAAACAGCAACGGGAGAAATTTGCCATTAGGCTACTATAGTATGTATTTTCATTGATAATTATGTTCAAGAATAGTTATGGTCAAGGTATTTTGGAGCAAAAAAAAATCTGAAAGATTACCTGATTATGTATCGGATTACCTGATGCTTTATCACACAGATAAACAAGTAGCCTATTACTTTCATATGTAGTATTCTGTGAAAGATAGATAATAATAAATAAGATCCCTTTTGCAGTCCATATGTGGGCAGAACCACTTTGTTTACAGTTTATAGTTTTGAGTCTGTTTGCTATATCTGAAATCATGTGAAGGTCATTTTTATATTTATATTTATATCATAGACCTGTTGAATGCTTAATTATGATTAGTCAGGCTTTGAGATTTAAACAGGTTCATAGTAACACAACTGTTCATACGTTATCATTATTTTAGTAATAACACACGCATTGGACGTTGTATAATATGTACTGGATATGTCCTGTATGGAAGAATACATATTCATGTGGACACACCACATAAACTCATAATTCACTATAAACAGATTAATTTTCAAAATAGAAAGATATGTTGTTTATTTAAGAAACTAAAATGTGTATATGGCGAACATGTGCATACAGAGAAACGTTTTGTTAAAAGATGTTTATTTAACATTCATAGAAAAGTCTTTAGTGTCATTACTTTGTAAGGGGTTGTAAAGTTTCCACCAGGGGAATAGGTTAAGGATGGAGGGGTTTTTGTGCTTTCTCGTTTCTTGATGACATGATCGGTCCCTGAGAGAGCGACTGTTTATTTATCCTTTTACATAAGCGATAGAAAGAACCAACTTTTCTTCGTGAATGTTCGACAACATTAAACATAACTAGAAATGGATAAATATACAGTGGTGTGAAAAACTATTTGCCCCCCTCCTGATTTCTTATTCTTTTGCATGTTTGTCACACAAAATGTTTCTCATCATCAAACACATTTAACTATTAGTCAAAGATAACACAAGTAAACACAAAATGCAGTTTTTAAATGAGGTGTTTTATTATTTAGAGAGAAAAAAAATCCAAACCTACATGGCCCTGTGTGAAAAAGTAATTGCCCCCTGAACCTAATAACTGGTTGGGCCACCCTTAGCAGCAATAACTGCAATCAAGTGTTTGCGATAACTTGCAACGAGTCTTTTACAGCGCTCTGGAGGAATTTTGGCCCACTCATCTTTGCAAAATTGTTGTAATTCAGCCTTATTTGAGGGTTTTCTAGCATGAACCGCCTTTTTAAGGTCATGCCACAACATCTCAATAGGATTCAGGTCAGCACTTTGACTAGGCCACTACAAAGTCTTCATTTTGTTTTTCTTCAGCCATTCAGAGGTGGATTTGCTGGTGTGTTTTGGGTCATTGTCCTGCTGCAGCACCCAAGATCGCTTCAGCTTGAGTTGATGAACAGATGGCCGGACATTCTCCTTCAGGATTTTTTGGTAGACAGTAGAATTCATGGTTCCATCTATCACAGCAAGCCTTCCAGGTCCTGAAGCAGCAAAACAACCCCAGACCATCACACTACAACCACCATATTTTACTGTTGGTATGATGTTCTTTTTCTGAAAGGCTGTGTTACTTTTACGCCAGATGTAATGGGACACGCACCTTCCAAAAAATTAAACTTTTGTCTCGTCGGTCCACAAGGTATTTTCCCAAAAGTCTTGGCAATCATTGAGATGTTTTTTAGCAAAATTGAGACGAGCCTTAATGTTCTTTTTGCTTAAAAGTGGTTTGTGCCTTGGAAATCTGCCATGCAGGCCGTTTTTGCCCAGTCTCTTTCTTATGGTGGAGTCGTGAACACTGACCTTAATTGAGGCAAGTGAGGCCTGCAGTTCTTTAGATGTTGTCCTGGGGTCTTTTGTGGCCTCTCGGATGAGTTGTCTCTGCGCTCTTGGGGTAATTTTGGTCGGCCGGCCACTACTGGGAAGGTTCACCACTGTTCCATGTTTTTGCCATTTGTGGATAATGGCTCTCACTGTGGTTCGCTGGAGTCCCAAAGCTTTAGAAATGGCTTTATAACCTTTACCAGACTGATAGATCTCAATTACTTTTGTTCTCATTTGTTCCTGAATTTCTTTTTATCTTGGCATGATGTCTAGCTTTTGAGGTGCTTTTGGTCTACTTCTCTGTGTCAGGTAGCTCCTATTTAAGTGATTTCTTGATTGAAACAGGTGTGGCAGTAATCAGGCCTGGGTGTGACTACAGAAATTGAACTCAGGTGTGATAAACCACAGTTAAGTTATTTTTTAACAAGGGGGGCAATCACTTTTTCACACAGTGCCATGTAGATTTGGAGTTTTTTTTCTCCCTTAATAACGTAAACCTTCATTTAAAAAGTGCATTTTGTGTTCAATTATGTTATCTTTGACTAATAGTTAACGGTTTTTGATGAGCAGAAACATTTAAGTGTGACAAACATGCAAAAGAATAAGAAATCAGGAAGGGGGCAAATAGTTTTTCACACCACTGTATGTTGTTCATTAATACATTTAAAAGTGTAATCACTAACAGATGAAAATGACATTATAATTAATTAAGTAATTAATTAATTAAGAAGCAATTAAAGAGTGAGTAAATGCTGGGGAATGTTGTAATTGGAAAACAATCATCTCGGCTGCATCACACCTACTGTACATCTTATTGGTTATTTTCTTATTACAACATAGTGGCATTTTATTTCTTATTTATACTGACCGATAAAGTTCTCATGTCTTCAGTCTCTCAAGAACACAATACACACACCAATGCGCACACACGAATAAGCGGTTACACAAGAACCTTATTCTCTGACACTTTCTCTTTCCCTCTTATACTCGATCTCTCCAGTTCTCTCATCACCCTCCCTCACTCATTCATCTCCTTCCCTCTGGATTCCTTCTCATTCCCCCAAGCATCACTGCCCCTTAAGTCTCTCTCTCTCTCTCTCTCTCTCTCTCTCTCTCTTTCTCCTTTCCTTCATCTCTCTGTCATTCCTCCTCCTGTCTTATTTCACTTGGGAGTTCTCTGCTTTATTGACTGCCAACAGTTCATAACCAGTGCAGCTAAATCATCTGTGCCCTGTCACCCCCACCCCAACCTAAACACCGCCCCCCCCACCACCACCACCTCTGTCTCACCACCCCAACACCCCACCCATGCAGGTCCACATCCCGCCTTTGGACAGTGCCACCTAAACAGCCAAAAACGAATGAAGGAGCAGAGGAGACAGAAGAAAACAAACAAAAGTCACGTTAGTTAAGCTAAGCAGACACGCCGTCATGCAGTGGGCTAATTCTACATAATGCAGTATGTCACAATCAGGCTGCACTTAACGAGGGAAAAATTACATTTAATTTACTCCAAAGTCACGCAGAAGCAAGGAAACTCCTAAGATAAACACCGTGTAAGCAAAAGCGGCCTCCGTGACACAGAGCCACACCAAAGGACAGCAAGGCTTCTAGTTTCTCTTTTATTAACCTCCGGAAGAATTCGGTTTCTTTATGAGAACACAGAGGCCACACAGATCCACGAATCCCACAGCTCCAGAGCAGAGATTTCAGTGCTCAGATTTCCAGGACAGGTTTTTTGAATTTTATTAAAGCTCACTCGCACTGTATTCACATACTATATATATAAAACTCTTGGACATTGTTTTAAAGAATGAGGATGCTTTTAAATGATTCTCTGGTTTAAAATACTCAGATTCACATGAAATCAATAAACTACTTTTGACAAACCCATAATCGTAGGATTTGCGTATTTTATTTTCTCTCAGCATGAGGCCCCAAAACCTAAAGCATCAAACCCCCACTTCTCCTCACTGTACCTCTCACATCTATCCCACAATGCGGGGTTTTTTTTTTTATGGACTACTTCCTGCTTTAGTCGCTGAGCAGATTTTGGGGGGTTGGGGCCCAAACCATGGTTTAAAGCCTTCGCTACCATCTGATGAACAGAGCTGATTGGCTCCAGGTGCAGAGGTTCCAGCTTGCTGTCTGACCTCATTTCCTGTCGCCGTGTCTTCATACAACATCACACCAGCACCTCACTCTCTCCAAGGGTAGTCTGGGTAATGTGAAGAATAAACCATAAACATGCACATCTCTCTCTCTCGCTCTCTCTCTCTCTCTCTCTCTCTCTCTCTCTCTCACTCCTAAAAAGTGTACCTGGAATAAAAATCAAACTGATGTAAGATAATAAAAAGTAATTGATGCCAACTAAAATGGCATTTACCATAATTAAAAGTAATTAATTTATCTTTAATAAAATTTGGGATTTGGATTGTGTATACATACTGTATGGACAGGAGAAGAACATGTGAATCTGTATACAAGGAAAAAACTGAAATGAAGGAACCAATGAATTCCCAATAGTATTTCACTTACAAAAAATGGATTATTAAATTTTTATCAAGTTCAGGTACAGCAGGTTCCATCCCACTGCTTTCTGGACCACAGCAGGAGAATGGTTCCTAGATCTTTGAACACAGATCTCAAATTAGATTTGGTTCCTTAGAGGTTCTAGCTTTTGTGAAACAACAATGCGATACTGAAAATCAACCAATCTATAAAGATCATTCTTAAAATGGTTTAAAATGATAAAGATCATTCTTAAAATTGACCCACCCACCCCCCCCCCCCCCCCCCCGCAAAAAAAAAAAAAAAAACAGGAGATCAAAACAAAGGGTAATCAGGAAAGAGAGAGAGAGAGAGAGATGCGGTTGAGGTTCGAGACAGATAAAGCAGTGACAGGTAGGGGGAGTGAAACACCTGTTTTTCTGAATGATGTTGGGAGTTTGACACATCAACACTCCTTTCTTTCTCTCTCTCTCTCTCTCTCTCTCTCTCTCTTTGAAGAATGAGCTCAGACTACTGAAGGCCCAGACTGAATACCAAGCCAAAGCAGAGAGATCTATAACTTTCTTTACTCTTACTTCTTTACTTCAGTTCCAACACTAACAGAGTCGTGCTCCAGGAGTGCAGCTGCAGCAGCCTGTGTGATATTACATATCACTGCTCTGAGTATGGAGACCGATTGTGTTCCTGCTCCGTGTGATCCAGCCACCAAGGGATTCAATCATGTCTATTGTTTTGTAAATAACTCTCCAGATGAATAAATCTCCATTTCGTAAATGAACAGAAGTGAAGCAAACTGGGCAACGGCTCAGACCTTCAAGAGGTTTTTCATTGTTCTCTCTTATCTTTTATATTTGTTCTTCAAATATGATGACCAGATTAGTGTTGATTTCTAAACTAGGCACACACGCAATTTCAGTGCGATTTCAGTCCTTTTTATTCTTTCCATGAACAAAACACACTCTAACAATGTTTCTGTCTTGCTTCTATGAAAAACATAATTGTAATAGGAAAAAATGACATGGTGTGATTTGTGTTATGTGTTATGCACTGATATAAAATAAACATAAAATAAGTCACTTGTTAGGTTTTTTTTCTTTAGTACTTCTGTAAATGCACCTAAAGTTTATGAGTTCCTGAAAAGATTTCCTTTGTGGATACACTCCTGCAGCTTTTGGGATTCTAGAGGGAAAATCCTACAGTATGTTTCATTAAAGATTCCTGCCAAGGAAACATGCTAAAAAAATTATTTAAAAAGAAAAAAGCCCAAATTCAAAGTTCTTGAAAATGTTCCTGCCTAGAGTACTTGAGAGATTCTAGGGGAAAGAAATCCCCTGATGGAAATGTACCGAAACTTCTCACGTCCTTGCAAAAAGTCCCTGTGCTGAGCTCTTTCAAAACCTCCTGCAATAAAAACATGCGAAAAGTTAATAAAAAGTATTAACTGGTAAAAACTGCTTTATTCTAACCCAATTCAGGAAAATATTTAGAGCCTTTTATGAGATATTGTTGTGGTTATTGTTATTCAAATGGTATTTTTTAATAGTTTAATTGCATTAATGTTCCTACTCTGCATCAGTGTTCAAAATACTACGTTGTGCTATTTTGATAAGCCCTCTTTTGCTTAAATTCCAAGCTAGAGCATAATAAATGTAGTCGCTCCAGTTTATTTTCCATTTCATTTCCTTTCATACCTACAATTAAATCTGATCATGCTGAAGTACTAACAGCTTGTGGTCGTTCAGTTCATTTCATTCAGTGGAGAAGTCAGTTCATTCATGCTGACCAATATTTGTTATATAGTAAAACGCTGATACCATGTCCTTGCACACTTGGGGAAAGTTACCGTCTGCATTCGCGATATTGAGTCAGTGCTTTCTTAAGAAGATATGTTACTGATAAGCACTGCAGCAGATCTTCCTTGTCATGCTTTCTCATAGGAGTGTAAGCTAGCTAGATACAGTATGTGACAGAGACATACATCACCACAGCAAGAATTGCTTACATTAGCTGATATTAACTTATCATTCCTTTACTCACTCTCACTCATTCTCTATACTACTTATCCTGTACAGGGTCACGGGAGGCCTGGAGCCAATCCATCTTGGGGCACACACACACACACATTACAGACCATTTGGAAATGTCAGTAAGCCTACACTGCATTGCATGTCTTTGGACTGTGGGAGGAAACAGGAGTACCCTGAAGAAACCCACCAAGCATACAAACTCCACGCACACAGACCCAAAGGCGAACCTCGAACCCTCATAATGACATTTCTCTTAGGTTCCTTTATTCCACCTTTTACCTCTATTTAGGATTGAATAGTGCAATTTGGTAATTTAGAAATCTCAAAATGTGTTCAATTTTGACAACCTAAACAGAGTTTTAGTCACGTTACTATAAAGCTAGGATTCATCATCCAGACGAACAACATAAAAAAAACTGCTCACTAGGAACACAGAAAAACAGAATGAGGACACTGCACAATTGTTCCCATATGTCTTTTCAGGATGTTTTCAAAGTGTATTTGGAATAAGTTACAGCATTTTCTGCCCAGCTTCAGACTAAGATGCCTCCAATCCTTACACATAGCTTCCTAAATGGATTGTATATTTTTAAGCGATCCCAGCCTTCAGCTGTGACGCACATTCCCTCACATGCACGCAAAAAACTGAAATGTATATATTTCTGTAAAGCTGCGTTGCGACACTGTCTATGGTTAATACAGCTATACAAATAAAATTCAATTGAACTTAGTTGAATTTCTTGGTTGTTCCTAGGTTGTTTAAGAGTTTTAACTTTCCTAAAAGGTTTTCCTTTGGAAAACTAAGGCTGTGGTGTAAGATTCAAGGACTTGTAAAAGTTGCTTTTGATAGACAAACTTAAGAACTTATGATGCCATTCATTACAGGGTCACTTGAACGTCAAATTTGAATATGATCCCTATGTGAAATTTATTATTTAGTGCAAGGAGCATGTTTTGTTTTTCACATGTAATTATTCAATTACATTTGGATTCAATTACAAATATGTTTGCCTTTTCATGCTTAAGATACTGTATGTGTGTGTGTTGAAAAAAGCAAGCTTTTTTCAAATGAGTCAGGGTTTTTTTTTCCACAAGGAAGCAGTTTTTACATAGATCCTTAAACGGGGTGTTAAACCTGTAGGGCATGTACACAGGCTCGGACAATGAATGAGAAGCACGTTGCGTAAACTGAACGGTGTATGGCGAGCAGTCAATCTGTTGGCAATTTCTGCAGATCCCGTTATAAGCAGAGCAAAACCAAGCAATTTGACTTGCCTCCCAGAACTGACGTACAACATGCTCTGTGGGGGCTTTTTGAAGGTTGGGATTTGATGACAGTTGCTGTTAAGAGATGGTCTTCTCTTCTTTCAAGGTTTTCCTGGGTCCAGTAGAGCGAGGCGTTGTAACGAGTCCAGCGCAAAGCTCCAAGCTCATTCTTCAGCATCTGATACAAATCAGATTCATGGGCTATATTTAGAACAAGGAATCATGCAGACATGAGAGGAACAGACATTGAAGAAATACCTTATTTGATTAATATGTGCTCATATGTGTTTAAAAAACATTTGCATGTTCTCTCCATGCTTCATCCGACAGTCCAATGAAATGCAGGTTAGGCTAACTGCGAGAGAGTGTGTGCGTGTGTGTGTGTGCGTGTGTGTGTGTGTGCCCTGCGATGTTTTGGCACGCAATTGTAACCCTCAACCCTGTTGGGGTTGTGAGACCACAGTGCTAACCATTACAGTACACCACTGTGCCAACAACTTCATTCACACTTTTTTCTCATGATTAATTAACTGATTCACATGTAATTTTTTTATACATTTCATTTATATACTATATATACTGTACAGTATATAGGGGTCGCCACAGCGGAATATCCAGTCCGCACAACAACTTGACACAGATTTTACGCCGGTTGCCCTTCCTGATGCAACCCTTCCATTTTATCCGGGCTTGGGCTGAGAATCGAACCCGGGCCTTCAGCATGGCAGGCGAAACACCTACGCCTGCTGAGCCACCAGTGCCCTATATATATATATATATATATATATATATATATATATATATATATATATAGTATAGTATATAAATGAAATGTATAAAAAAATTACATGTGAATCAGTTAATTAATCATGAGAAAAAACTGTGAATGAATGAATGAATGAGTGAATTTTTCACAATAATTTAGCTATGTAAAAAATAGCATTTAAAAAGAATCAAATCATGTAAAAAATAAAAAGACTAGCTGTATATGTGAAAAACTGTTAAAAGCAACCACGTGTTCAACTTCCCACATGAGTCATATGATTTATTCACACAGGAACACCATGTAAATTCGTTAAGAGTATGTAAGCAAAAAAAGTACTGTAGCTCATATTTTTGTGATTTGTGATTTTTTTGTGTGTTTTTTTACTGCTCAAGACATTTTCTAAGTCAGGGTTTATTTCAGTTTCCAAAGTGAATCAGGTGGCTAGGCGGGGATTTCCAGCCGTCGTAGTGAATAATCAGGAGCAGGGCCTCTGTATCGTATAAACACCACACAGCACTCAATTCCAGAAATACTGCCTTAGTAAACACTACGGGTTTACGTACAATGTTTTTTTTAGCAGGGAAGAGTTGATAATGTTGCTCTTTTCTTTTCCCTGTTGCTTTAGCTCGGAGAGTTTTTCCATTTCTGCTCTGGTCCCCCAGTCTCCCGTATCCACATGAAACAAACCCAAATCCTGTAGGATTAGAGTGAAAATGCCAATAGAAATAACCAGGACAAGAAACACACACAGCGTCCCGCAGTCCTGCCACCTCTCTGCTCAACCCCCACTGAATCCACAAAAAAAAAATCCCTCCCCTAGTCTGACTCACTGAAAATGAGCTGCTTCTGGAGAATAATATTTATTCATCATCTTTCTGTTCTGTCCTTTTGCTTTGTTCTTTTTGGAAGACAAGTGTACATCTAAAAATATCTTCTAAAGCCCCCTTACCTCTGCATTTCAACAATGACATGAACAAATCCAGTTGTGCGCTAGTTGGTTTGCTACTAATAATTTTTTATACGAATGCTGATGTATTCCCCAGTCTGGTTTTCAGAGTTTAGAAGATAATGATTAATTTGCTGTAATGGAAGCTCTGACTGTATTTACACATGTAATCATGTTTGTATGAATATACTTGTATAGTTTGTCACAGTTTCCATAGAAACAACTTATTGATAGGAACCTGCAATGTGGATCCTCTGTATAAGCTTAGCTTCAAATAAACAGATTAAGCAAATATGTGTTAATATTTAACAAAGAAAACCTAAAGAAATAAATATTATGTTTTAAGTTTTCTGTTTATGGAATGAGTCACCAGCTTTAGTGCTTTATTTTAGTAAGTTTCCCATCATGGAAATATCTTTGAGACATTGTGTGTTTCTCATTTTCATTTTCTCTATAATATTGTCTTGTTTTCTATCCTAGCATTAAACATACAGTGGTGGCCAAAGTATTGCATTCAATGATTTAATGTTAGTATTTTAAAAAAATCTAAGCATCAGGATAACTAGAGTAATTTTTTATGGTATGCGATTAAATTGCCTCCTAAAGGTCATGTATAGAAGATGATTTCTTGGAAATGGAATTTTTCACCATTGTCCAACAGTTTCCTATTGGGTTTAGGTCTGGTGATGGCTCCAGAAGAAGATTACTATTGCCATATAGACAATTTTTCCACAAGATTTTTTTTTATTATGCTAATTAGAACAACTTTTCAGCCAGATAGACTTGAACTAATTATTGAAATCACCTATTCTGTGCACAGGGAGAACAACAATGCATGGCATATTTAGGTTTAACACATTTGTCCACCACTTTAATTCATAATGGTTAAAAAGAATTTGGTTAATTAATAAATTAGAAATTCTAATCCTTGTGTGGCATAAATAGACTAAACTTATGCATTGGTACAAATAGTGGACAATAAGAACTGTGAGGTGGCAAAGCATCCCATCATCCCGGCCTTGTTATTGTCCTATAACAGCACATCCGTAAGTGGGTTTTTTTCTTCTTCTTTTCTTGACAATAACATAAACTGCTTAGTTAGATAAACCTGATGCTGTACACACAGCTTGCCAGGATATTTTGTGCTAAGGTGTGGGTTGACTCACAGCTGCAAGGTCTTGCTCTCTTTTTCATACTAGAGGGGAAAAAAGCAGCTGAGGAATTTCAGTCGCTAATTTAATTCCTTGCTCAGCCGGAGTCAGCCGGGTTTGAATTTCTGTTTTGGCACACAAGCCTTAATTAACCAGTTCATCATGTAAGGTTAAGCATCCTGAAATCTTTTTTTTACCTTACTTCATTTTCCTTCCTGGTTTGGAGCATCAGTCTCTTTCTATTGTGTTAGATTAAAATTATTTTCAGAGCTGCTTTCGGTTACAGAGATAAGACACAAGCAAGTTGATTTAAAAGAGAGATTGATGTGTTGAAACATAAGCGCATTCTAATAGATTTAATGGATGAGTTGTGAAATTTGTGGCATTAAAATGGCTTGAAATGTGATGATAGCAATGTTGGCAATAACGTGTGCAACATGATATATTCGCCAATTTATTCCAAGTTGAGAGTCAGACACAAAAACATTTCCCTGGTGACAACTTTAATCAGTCATGGCTATTTTATACAGCACTGAATCCTGATTACACAACTGTTTCAGAAACATTTTGTTTATTTATTTATTTATTGATATTGGTGTCCTTAGATATGTTTGCCTAATGATGTCATCCCTACAGAAATCTCACAAAGCTCCCATAATTCCTTGCTAATCAGGCATTGATGCATATGGCATAAACCTAGGATTCTGCACATGTAGAGCCAGACTCACCACCAGTGTCAGTGATTTCTAGACACCAGCTTTGCACAACCACAAAATTGCCCGTCTACCTCGGCCACAACTAAAGCACCAAAGCATAATCTAGCACATGTTGAGAGGTAAAAAAAAAAAAAAAAAGGAAAGAGCTTTCCGCTAATCAAACGCTAGACTGCAAAAGCAACCGTAGCCGTCCTGTCCCACTCAACGCCTTGATGAGAAGACTGTTGGAGTGCCCGAAGAAGAGCTGCATTTTAATACCTCCTTCTTAGCGCCAACACACAGAAGGGATTTGTTCTGCAGTGCTCGATTTGTGGCTCCGTGTGTAAGCAGATCTGGAACGTTTGACCTGTGTTAGTGGGAGGGAAATCAATGCGCTGATTAGAAGAGTGGATCGGATTTCTGATTAAACCCAAAGCAAGGCCAAACACAGAAAAACTTCAGGGAGATTCCAGAAATTCCATCAAGTAACACAGCAGTGATATCACTGGGATCATTAATATAAATAATAAGAACAATGTAAACCATTATATATACATCATTTGAAATATATATCAGAGTTTACTTTAGGTAGAAATCACGGTGATTGGCCAGATTTAGTTCTTTCCTTTTCCAAATAAGACATCATCTGAAACCCTTATGAATACACACACTGTTTTAAGGACAGGAATTACAGAAATGACCGTTAAACATTCTAAACAACATAAGCAAGATCTTTGGTGCCTATCATCTAGCACATCTACCGATCCCACAGAAAAGCCAATGTTGCACAAATTGCTGATAAAATTAATGCTGGCTATGGTAGAAAGCTATCAGGACACCCAGTACATTACAACCTGCCACGTATGTGGTTTAGCAGGCTAAAGAATCCACAATACCATTCTATTAACATTCCACCTTAAGATGCCACAGCACATTATGTACATACTGTAGTCATGCTCTAAGGGGCCAGGGCTGGCCAGGTGGCACAAGGGCAACCTACACAATATTGGGTTTAATCTTATGGCTGAATGGTGTAAATCAAATAATTACACGTTTGATGACAGAGCACCTGACATGATCTATGCTTGTAGGACCTGTAAATATTACACCCACTTCTGCAAACGTTCCTGAACTTTATTTATTCATCTTTAGAAAGCACTTTGACATCCATTCAGGAAAAGGCAAAGTATGCAATATGGCCAAACGTTAATAGACACCTGACCACTGAATATGCCACTCCAAAACCATGGGTAATAATATATTAAAATATGGACTTGGTCCTTAATTTGATATTTTTAAAAAATTAAGGTTTTTACCGAGATGTTAGAGTGTGGATGTGGGGATTTGTATTTATTGGTGAGGTAAGGCACTGATGTTGATGTGATGATGATGTGAGAGAGCTTGGCACAAAATCAGTGTTCCATTTCATCAGAAAGGTGTTGGGGTTGAGGTTACTTGAGTTCTTCTTCTTACTTGGCAACCATTGTACACAGGAACATTCGCATGCTAGAACAGGTTTGTGTTCTTCAGTCTGAGTGAAGGGAAATCTTAATGCTACAGAATACAAAGACAATTGTGGCAACACTTTGAGAAAGTTGGGTGTTCAGTTACTGTAGAGTGTCTGTTTAAGTCCAGACTCTAAAAGAATGTATTTTCAATTATAAATTATGTGATGATTTCAATCAGTAAAAAAATAAAAGACACAGAACAAAGTGCTTTTCAATTAATATTTAAAATCATGCATTTTTTTCTCATTTTCCCATTATTTTCTTCCAATTTAACTTTTGAATCATTAATTATTCTAAAAGTAAAATCAATCAATGTTTTCTTTTTGTTTATCTGTTTTATATATAGTTAAACTTTGGATTGCAAGTATAATTAGTTCCAGAAGCATGCTTGTATATCAAAACACTTGCATATCAAAGCAAATTTGACCATAAGAAATAATGAAAACTGCGATGGAGTTTTGGGTTTCACAACTCAAAAGTATTCATATAAAAATAATTAATACAAAATATAAAGTAGGAATAAAACAAACTAACTTTACTTTGTAAAGAATCTCAAATATGAGGGTAGGTAGGGGGCTACTGTATAGGATGATTTTCACACAAACACACACTAACGGAAACACTGCTCTGTTGGGAAACCTCTTTAACAAGGAAACTCTAATAATACTTGCTTTTGCTGTACGTGCACACACACACACAGGGGCACAATGTTATAATTAATAGTACACACGCACATGGATGTTGACTGTACGAGTGACTCACTTTCACTGAGACTAATCATGGGAGACATTTACCCATAATCCCGCAGCACGTGGGAGAAAACAACCATTGGCTCAGTGGTGATCATGTGATGCTCGGCAAACAAAGCACATGATTACTACTCGTATGTCAAGCCCTCACGCATTTATTAAGTTAAAATGTATATTAAAAGTTTCTCATCTTGCAAAAGGCTTGCAGACCAAATTACTCACAATCCAATCGCACTGTATTGTGATACATATATTGTATTGTAAAAATTTCCTCAAGTATCATAAGATATTCTTCGCTCTCTAAGATATTAATATCGCTCTCCCCTAGTCTCCAGTGTCAGTTCTTTGTTACATCAGAGGTAACTTCAAACACGTGAAAAGCCTTAAGAACAGAGGATTTTACATTTTCATGATTATTTCAGTGAAGAGTAAAAGGATAGGATTGTGAATGAATCAACTGTTTGTAGCTGATATAACAGAAGTGATAACAGAAACTCATTTCAGGCACAATATAAATGTAACTATAAATACTGAAGATAAAAAAGTACAGCATGCTATTCTTTAACATTTTTTATAAACAATGTAATCACTGGCAAATTTCTGCAGTATAAATATATGTAGTATTTTATTCGAAAATATCAGCTTTTGGGGTGTTAATAGTAACAGTCAGGCCACATCACACAACACTACTGTTAATTAATTTTATTATAACAACACTTAACCAAGTTTTATTATTTAGAACTTGGGAAACTTATATACAGTAAGTGATAAGGTATATTTTTCACAATTTAAGAGCATGAATGCTTCAGTTTGCATTCTTTTCTATATTTTATTTTTAATATTTTTCTATATTCTTTTGTACTTCTAATTACTGCATGTTTGTGCAAAACTTTATGATCCATCATGTAACATCTGATGGATGTCTGAACATGTGCATGAATAGAATAGCTTAGACATAAGAAAAATCTGACCTTTTGTATAAAGCAGGTGCCATGGTCAATATTGCATATTTTCTTACATTTATATAGGGACAGAGTCTTGAGCCAGGCCTCATTTCTTCATATTTTGCCTACAAAGTGCCAGGTGTTCTTGTCTTTTAATGTAGTCTTGAGAAATAGCTCTCCAGGCCACCTGAATGACCTTTTTCAGAGGAACGCTTTTGTTTGTTAAATCACACCTATTAATCACTCAAGCATTAAAAAACATCTAACTTAACGTATGAACCAGTGAAAAACAGGTGCAGAAAATGACAGATGATTAGGCCGGTGATATACTGGTGATGCTGAATGTCCAAATAGGAACCATGGAGGCCAGTGGTGACCATTGTATTGTATTTTATTTATTTTTTTAACAACTGTGTTAGGACCTCTGGTCAACATTCACAGGCACTTTCACACACTACGGGCAATTTGGCCAATTAGCCTAATCTGCATGTCTTTGGACTGTGGGAGGAAACCGGAAAATCTGGAGTAAACTCCATGCACACAGACCTGACACAGGAATTTTACCCAGGACCTGGAGGTGCAATGCGACAGTGCTAACCACTAAGCCACTGTGCCGCTATTTTAGTTTAAAAAAAATTAATAATGAAAAAAAATCTAAAACTTAAAATTTTAAATGAAAAATTCTCTGATTTCCACCACATTGTAGCTAACAGTGATTAAAGGACAGTCTAAAACATTTTTGCTAAGAAATCACAATCACTTTGTCAAAGTACATCAAAATCACATGACAGCTGAAGCATTTACCTAATTAATGATGGGTTTGCTAGTCAATCTTATGAATTCTTTTCCATATTCAATCATCCTCATTGCTACATTGTGCTATTTCGGAGCCCTTAAATAACTTCTCTGACCCAAAAGGAAGTAAAGGTTAACCTCCTCCTGTCCCAAAACACCCCTGTACTCCCTGAAGCCATGTCCCCTATGTCCACCGGCTCAGGCCAGCCTGACCCCCAGCTCACAGCAGCTGCCCCCTCGCTGACCAACTGCACAACATCTAGGTGTGTGTATGTGTGTGTAGGGGTGGAATGGGGGGGCTTGGGTAATGCCTTACAGATGTGTGAGGATGGAAGTCTATCCACACAGATAAAGCTGAAAAGAAAGTCTTTCATGGAAAAAGGTAGTTATGGACATTAGGCATCATTTCAGTGGGTCACCGAGGTCCATGAAGATTAGTAATATCAGCATATCAGAGAGGAAGAGAGAAAAATGGAGATAATTCTCTTTCAAATCATGCTCTGGGATATTTATGTTAAATATTGGGTTAAGCATAACCTTTTTAGCCCCACTGTTTTGCAAAATACTTTCTTTTACTTTTTTTTTTTTTTTAAGTCAGCCCATTAGTGAGGCAAAAACTCAAAAAGGATTATAAAGGAAAAGCAGTGTAGATTCTCAAAGATAGGCCATAATTAGATTCACTTTAGATTTTAGGACTTATTATTAAATTATAGAGTGTTTACTTTTTTGCATTCAAGTCCTCTTCTATAACAAAATGTGTATATATCTGATTAAACAGAACTTTGTCTCTGTCCACATATACAGGGGGAAAAAATCTTTCTGAATGCATCCTACTGACTTTTTTTTTTTTTAAGCACAATACGGTTCTGTTTGCAGAAATCAAACGTTTCTAAGTTAGCACCCCTGGAAAATTGGCTCAATATAGAGAGCATCGTGACCTAGATGATCTCAGTGTTGCAGTAGTATTGAAAAAGATACACACCCTGAAGTCAGCTTCAATTAATAATGAGAAAGATTCTCCACCAAGCATTGGCAATCACTGCGCAGTGGTAAATTCCACCAGAGCCAGAAGTTTCATCAGTTTAACTCTGAGAGACGTCTTTATTTTCGGTTGCACTCAGATTGCACGCCATCTTATTATACGTGCTTTACCTGGGGGACATTATTAGAGTTGCTAACTTTAAAAGTCGCAAACCTGGACCAAACTCAAAACTGTATGATGAAGATGAAGACCAGACCCCCTGGAGTTCAAGCTGTGTAGTAAGATGTTTTATGGTCCTGACATTTAAAATATATATTGATCTCATTACCATGACATTAATTCTCCAACTCCAAACCTGTGTATTTTACTCTGTGCATGATTTTTGCTCTATTCAAGTTTACGACTAAACTACGCTTAATTTTTGATGATTATTTCTAATGAAATATAATGGTAAAGTGGCATAAGATGTGTAGTAGTTTGTGTTGGAGTTCACTAGAACCAGATGAAAACTGGACCACCAAGAGTTCGGATGTCTTTTTGAGCTTGACACTTTTTTATAACCTTGACCAGCCTTGGACTCCAAGCTAAAAAAAAGGTCTCATCAATGGTTCATTGGACAGTTCAGGGATTTTCCTGCTACTTGGAATCCTGTCTTGGGAAAGACAGGCCAGAGTCTTTAAGGTAGGCCAAAGAGTCCACAATACTTTATGGTGATAGATTAAAGCTTTTTTCTGTTCCAGAATATATGATATATTGACTATAGTTATGGGATATTATTATAACAAAAAATCTGAATAGTGTGATTAGATCAGCGTATTAACCCGTGAAGTTTGGCATGTGAAAACCTGAAACAGTACACCCGAAGATTGGATAAAGACCAGAGGACTTTCTGGTTTCAATGAGTATCTACCCTGTACCATCAAAATCTTGTTCTTGGCTGAAGGAAGTGGAACCTCTTGATGTCCTACTTGGCTCAGGGTTCAAAGTGTTATGTGTTTTGAGATGTTCACGCAAGCGGAAGGTCAGATAGCGCTGTCCTCCGTGTGTGTTACGCCGCCCCAGTGGTGCGTGAGCAAGCAGTTCGAAAAGATGTGGTCAGCTGGCGTCACGTGGTTCGGAGGAAACACTGGGTGTTTCTATATAACAGACTGGGTGGTGGTATAGCCTTAGGTCTTGTTCACATGGGCGTTAAATTTGGGGATAAACGAATGTGCTGCTGCGTTCGAATTGTTGCATTTTGTAGTGGCACTTGATTGACTTCTACACTGGCGTTCGTTTTGCTCTGTCGAACGCCAGCCTGCAGCCCAAATTGTAGTTTTTGTGTTAACCTGTGGAGGCAGTGTCGGGAACTGGATATGAAAGCTCTTATTGTTTTATTTGAGGTGCCTCCTTTTAATATGGATAAATTTTGCTATATTAGACATTAATCTTCTTGTTTTAAAAATTCTCGTAATACGGCGACGTAGGGAGAGAAAAAATAAATAAAATATAAAAAAAGAGTAAAAAAAAGAAAGGTGTGACATCTTTCTATCAGAGCAGTTCTTTTCCAGCAATTTGTGCCATAGTAGTTTTTCTATGGCATCAAACCAGATGGACTAACCTTCTCTACCCATTTGCATCAATAAGCCTTGGATGGGCCATGACCCAGTTTTCTAGCTATCACAATATGGCCCTTGTCAAAGTCACAAGATCCATTTTCCTGCTTCAAACACATCAACATCAAGAACTGAATGTTTACTGGTTGTCTAATATCCCAAACTTTGACTGGTGCCACTTGTAATTATTAAAGTGAAATAACTGACTTTAATGTATTCGAGACTTTGGGGACACATTGTATAATTTTATTAATATTTTTCCCAGATTTAAATGATTTGTAGTAAAATAAACAGTTATTAATCTTTAGTTGGCATGGCTACGGATCCGCTTTGTTTGACAGTACAATAACTACCCAGGTTTTAATGAGTTATTACTGTATATAGTCATTACTAGATTTCTAGAAATGTTTAATATATACAATGTATAAATCACATCACAATGTGTATACTGTATAGGTACAACAGGATCTGGTAAAAATAAATATATAGAGCCTAATGAGTATGTATGTACAGTAACGTAGTTTTAGTAATATATGCACAATTAAATATGAACATGTAAAAATGGAAGAATGTGAGAGTCAATTCAAGAAACAAAATACAAAAAAATATGAATAATGAGTATGATAATTTGGACAGCAATTAATAATTTGCTTTCAATTGAGATAACTATTAGATGTTCTAAACAATATTACACCTTCATTACTTGTGCCTGGAGTGTGACCCATTAAAGCTACTATGTACATTTGATGTTGCAGAATTGATGATGTATTAGAACATGTGCGTTAATATAAACCTGTGATTTGAATTACAGTAGGTACTACAGTCAAAACTGCTGTTAATGAAAATTAATCAACATCTGAAAAATAAGAACTGAGTATTCAATCAGCGTGTTTGGACTGCATGTGAGTACTTGTTTCAATTCGATTTCTAGCTTCTAATACACAAAGTATTTCTTCATATGAATTGTATTTGTAAGTGAATTATTATTAAAGCAATTATTACAGTAAAATAATTATTAAAGTAAACGTTTACATAATTAGAGTGCAGTAACAAATGTACTGTAGTACAGATGTACAGCCCTGGTATTTTTGACTTGTCACTATGTATTGTACAAAAATCCATTATTCCTATAAAGTTATGTACAAGAAGATTACTAGTAATTATGACATACGTATTACAATATTGTAGCTAAAATTAAAAGGGTGACCTAAACTTTCCTCTTTTTATATTTTTCCTTTGTTTTTTTTGTTTTTTTAAGTTTTTCCTGCATGAGACAACGCTGGTTTGTTTTGTATGAAAATCTCAAATGTAGATAGAATTAAAATATCAATAATATCATCAACTTTTTTATTATATATTTTTAATGTGTTTGTTGTGGCACTGTGCTTAATGTGGAGCCTATTCGATTCATAATGGACTGTAGCTTGAATTTGGCTGTATACCCACTCGTACCCACTGAGCTCTGACAGACCCGCTAAAACTGTCACAGGATAGGCTGTTTTCAAGTTTTGGATAAGGGGGTATGTGCAGATGGCTCAGTGCTCTGCCCCAATGGGACGCAGGTCTTTAAGGTTCTCACCTTCAGCCCTGCCAATACTCATCATGGAGGAGATAAAGCAGCTCTCTTTGAACTCCTAGAGATATGAGACCTGCACTCACATTGCCCCTCCTTGAACCCCAGGCCTTATCTGCTTTCACTGCAGAGGGAGACTCGAACCCCTTAAGAAGGTATTGAGATAACAGTATGGACAATGTAAGCCATCATGCTGACAGGTTCATAAACCTAGTCTGGTCTGGGCTCATTCATCTCACTATAAATGAAGGGTGTGTGTGTGTGTGTGTGTGTGAGTGTGTGTGTGTGTGTGCGTAGGATCTCGTTGTAGGAGTCTTCTTGAAAAGGCTTTTAACTCAGTTATCAAATATTTTATTTAAAAATTTGGTCCATTTTTATTGCACATGTGTGTCTGTTTCACGGCCTTTAAAATTAATTGCAAATTTTATAATAAAGTGTCCTTGGGACTTTTAAAATCAAATCTTCGAAATTGTTCATCTTATATTCGATCGAATGTGGTTCATGCCACGTTTTGGTCACTTTGAAAGTCAGAAGCAGTCGCTCTCAGGTTCTTACGTCATCCTGTGTTTAACTCAATTTTCCCCATCGCCGTTGAAAGCAATATAACAGAACAAAGCCACATTTTATAGTCTCTCGCCTGCTCTGAGCCATTTTGGCTGCACGAACAATCGGACGGCACCGTGCGAGCATGCAGCTTGGCCAGATCTCAGGATAACATCAGCGCGTGGCCTTCGGGAACTGGGCAGGAGACGGTGGGCAGAAATAAATAGCTCAGTTGAAGTCATCAGCAGGCCAGGTCCTCTGTATGCTAGTCAGAGGTGGTCCTTTTCTTACGTTCACGCTCGGAGTCTTTCCTCTGCCTGGCCTGCCAACGCTGTCCCACACTGCCCGTGCGGTAACCATGCACGGAAAGAATAACAACCATGAGCCATTACCGCTTCATACTCGAACGCCTGTGCACATTAGAGGTTTTTTTTCTCTCTCTCGACAGTGGGACGTTGAAAAGAAGGATAATAAACCAGATTCCGCAGACTGTCCCACGTGTAAGTCATATCATAGTATGTTTAAACATCTGAAGACGGCTAATAGCTGCTGGAGAATAACAGGCATGATGACAGGTGGGGGGTAAAGCGTACCGGTGTTCGACACAAGTCATTCAGAGATCTCGAAAACCTCTGACCGTCCTAAGTGTGACTTTATTCTAATAGAGACAAGGTCAACAAGACAATGAAGACCTCTAAATGGGTCAATCCCCGATTCTAAACTTATACAGTACAAATTACCTCTGGGTATTTATTTACATCAATTTCTCCAATCTTTTCTTGTTTAATCTCTCATATTCCTCTTAAAAAATGATCCTCAGTGGACGCTTATTCCTTTATATCCTGCATGATGTCATCCGTTTTCCAATCCACCCCATTTCAAATGATGTTTTACACATTTAGCTATTTTATGACTATCATTCATGACTGATCATGTCCCTCACACACACACACACACACACACAAAACGAACCTGTTTTTCTCCGTTCAGGAGCACGGTCCAGATTTCACACGTTACTCAACACAAATATATTATCTTTTACATTGAGTTCTTACCGCAGCTGAGCTCATAGCAAAAGTATGTGGGTTTTTTTTCTTTCCTAATTTGTGTCAAGGAGAATAATAAACTCCCCCCTTAATTGGAGAACGCCTTAGTGTCACCACAGTGTCAGAGCATTAATAGGGATAGATGTTTTATTTGTTTAACATCCTGGCATCACGGTATTTTAAGACTGATCAGAGGTTACTGTTATGTGCACATAAATTGGACACAGTCAGTCCGTCATGATTATATGCCCTGTAGGAGAGACGTTCTCCCTGCAAAGGCTGAATGTTTATAGACCGTATCTCTCTGTACTCATAACTCTCCATCCACACCCTGACTCCCATTGAAGTATACTGTTAAAGAGTGACAGAGTGAAGTAATGCAGGAATTCAGCAAGCCATGCATATTACTATTGAGCACGCAACAGGTGCTTGACAAGTTTTTTAACCCCACAGAACGTTTATGGAGCGTTTCCATTGTACTACCCACTACAGTTTTGCAGGCTTGAACCCTGGCAGCCAACGCTACTGTCAGAGCTGCTGTAAGAGAAACTAATCAACACCTTCTGACTGATCTGAATTCACAACAATCCACCGCGCTAGTATAAATCTCGTTGTCATCTTCGTCATCTTCATTTCATCCTAATGGTATGCAATCTTTGGCACTCGGCTTTATTTTCCAGTATATTTTCCCGGACTGTATTGGAGAAACAACCCACGTGGCACGGGAAGTTATCGGCGTTACCACAATTCACATTTCCCAAAACCAACAATGCTATATTTCTGAAAAGAAAAAAGACTAAAATGAAATAAAATGCAATATGTATCACTGTCAGAGCTGGTTCTGCAGAGACCCTTTTACGGCGTTAGCTTAAAGCAGCGGTTTGTGGAGCAATGCTTTTGCTTTCACAGCTGCTAAAGTGTGGTCCAGGTGGACCACCTCCTTGGCTATCGTCTGTGCAAACGAGAAACCCCTCAGAGGCTGAAGGTGAATACCGCAATCCAAAGGGAGAAGGGAAAACCATGCTAATTGAGTTGGGGATAATTTCCGTTCCCTCTCTCTAATTGAGGCGAGGATAATCCCTCGGTTCCAAAGTGCTTCCTAAGCTCTTTACAGTCGGTGTTCACCTTCGTTTGCAGAGAGCCCATGGGCTTCTTGGCTAAATCTGGAAGTGCACAGTTAAAGGGAGGCCTGACCACATCATTTTCCAAGGCGTAAAAGAGCAATATGGCAGCAAATGGATCATATCAGACCACCAACTTTACAGAAAAGCTAAGAGCGGTAATGTGTAATCCATGAGCAGTAGTTTAATGGGTTTAAACCGGAAAAGTCAGAGAAATATGATGTTGTTAAATACTACAACATGGTATATGTAAGTGGATTGAAAAAAAAAAACATGACCATGATGTTGTAAGGTTCTGTTTGGAATTTTGGTGAAAAATTATTTAACCACTTAAGCATCATCACTTCTGTGACGCTTCATTCCTTCATTCTTTCTTGAATAGCCATTCAGTAAAGCAACTTGGGTTTTATACTGTAAGATACTATAATAACCATCATCCAAGAACAATACCGGATCAGTGCAACCTAGACAGACATCTATTTCTACTGTATGTTCTTCATACTCGCAGAAAGTAACAGTTTTTACCTGGAGATGATCTACTGTAGGTACACTTCACATGAGTAATAATAAAGAAATAAAAAACACATACAGTACCATACGTGTACCTTAAGAAAACGTCAGTGTAACAGAAAGGTAATATTGCTCTATTAGAGTTATTTTTTTCTACTATTCATGTTGATGCCGATGGCTCATTACCTCCCACAGATACACACGCACACACCCATTCACACACTATGAACAAATTGAAAATGACAATTAACCTAATCTAAACCTAATGTCTTGAGACTTGGAAGAAATTTGGAGTACCTGAAGGAAACTCACCAAGAACAGGGAAAACATTTAAACTCTACACACACACACACACACACACACACACACACACACAGACCCCAAGGTCCAAGGTGGGACTCAAACCATCAACCTTGGAGGTCACAAGGCTAACCACTACACGGTAACATGACAATTTTAGTTATATGGAATGACAAAATAAGAAAGACCATGAAGTCTTTCTCTATTGAGTTTATTACCAGTCATTTAGTTGTTTAATTGAACTCTGAAAACATTTAATTTATTATTTCTATACATATAGAACATTGTGCATTTGAAGTAACCTTAGTGTGTCTTGTTGAGCTGTTAATGTAAATATCAGTAGTTTCGTTGGGAAAATGATAAAAATTTGCCGTTTCCTATCTTAAAACTGCCTCTTTATCAAGAGAAAATAATATATATAGTAAAAAAAATAATCATGACAACATCCATTTAGAGGTTTTTGTTTAAACCTGGAATACACAAAGGACCTACAATCACATATCAGATGGCTTCTGTGCTCTGTGATCTAGCAATCGTATATATTCGCATCAGGGACGTTCCGCCGTTCACAGCCGGGGAGATGCCAGAGCTGAGCTAAGCCCCACTTCAAAGAGTTAACCTGATCCCTGAGGCCTGGCAAAGCACAGGGGGTTAACGTAACGTTCACCAGCCAGGCTCAGGGATGTGAAGGGTTGTGGGAAACGTGTCAGAGGAAAAGAAATGAGGTCAAGACTGAAGCCAGACCCAGTGCTGAACCTGACATACCTCGATCCCGGGCATTTATTTGAGCACATTTACACAAAATAAAAGCTGAGCAAAGATCAGGGAGCACACATATAGACACAACCTTTAACACTGAGAATTGATAATACCATTTTTTTTTTTAACTGTTCCAGAATCAGAGCTCTACGCTATACTTGGCCTCGTGTTTACGTGACCTGGTGTTTACAGGGATAACAAGCTCTCACACCCCTCTCACCCCTCAACCCTGAACCAGCAATAATGTCATAATCTGGGTTTGAGTAGTTTAACAGTTAAGCTTTAAGAGTTAAACAGCTTTAATTTATGAACTTAATATCAGAATAAACAGAATTTAAAGCCAAAGGCTCTGCTTCTTGTTATTGTTCAAATAATCCAGGAGGAAAAATATTGTTAAGCAGGAAAGCGTATCACTTATTCATGGACTGCAACATGTGGATTTACTCTCTCTCTCTCTCTCTCTCTCACTCATTCTCTATACTGTATGTACCTCTTATTCTGTACAGGATCTCAGAGGGCCTGGAGCCTATCCCAAAGAACTCAGGGCTTGAAGAACATGCAACTCCACACACACAGACATGTTTACAATAAATATTGCTTTATTTTTTTTCATTTAGTTTTTAAAGATTATTTCCTAGTGACAGAAATGGAGTGCATGACTTTATAATAACAATTCTTTTTGGTACTGAACTTGACGTGAACCAAACCAATTATGATGAACATCTACATTGTAAAGTAAAAAAATATATACATTGAGGAAACTCAAAATATTAAGTCAATGTGATGCAATAGATTTTTGAGTTTTCTCAATTTAAGCTCAGGCAACATGAATTGTTTCATTCACGTTACTTAATTAATTTATTTTTTGTCAAAAAATAACTTTATCAAACACAACAAGGGTTAAAGTTTTAGATCATTGTTTTGTCAACAGCACTGCTCAGCTGCGATTCAATCTAACGATCGCCAGATAAGTCAAACACATTTCTCTTGCACCACTCACGAGTCCACACACGTGCTGAGACTGATCGGTCAGTTTTATGCTGCAGGTTTGTTTCTGACAAAAACATTGGAAGTTTAAGAATGTTTTTGTTTTGCCTTGTACTGGCTGTTCAATCTCAGCACATCATTGAACAGAAAAGCTTTTGCCATTTCATCTGGAGAATCCCAGCTTTTGGAGAGGACTGGGTGGCATGTTTGCACTCTCACACTAATCTGAGCAACACTAGTCAATCATGGGTGCAACCAGATGTGGGCAAATATTGCTGTTGACAAAACAATGATCTAAAATTCTTGTTCTGTTTGAATAGAATGGGTTTTGACTAATGAAAAGTTAAGTAATATTCAAGCATTACCAACCCTGGGATGTAAATCATAAAATTGGGACACACCATTCCGGCCAGGCTTGTGCACAATTCAGAATTTGAGAACTGGCCGCCATTCAATTAATGAGTTGGAATTTGAATTTAATTGACTCCGCCCCACAGGAAATTGAATTTGAATTTGAGTTGGAATGACGGTGGAATTAAATTCATGGCAATTCAAAGACATTCCACACAGTCATACAACAGAAAGAATGTGTTGAATCTCACATACAATTACATAAATTTTGTAATTTAATAGCATAATTTCATTACACATAACTAGTCACTCCTCAACCCTACATACATTTTGCTCCATCCATTGATAATGATAAAATTCTTGAAATAAATTACTGTTAATAAATCAATGTTTGATTAGTTTTGTTCAAAATGCTATAGTCATTTCAAAGTAATCAAATAACACAAAGTCGAGTGTTGACCATCAAATTGTGTAGAAAAGAAGCTTTCAAACAAATTTCCACTTCAAAAATTGTAAATACTTTGTTAAAGCAAAGCATTCTGGGATATGGAGTCACGTTCCATTGCTGTAAGAGCCATATCATATTTGTTATGAATTTGTTGTTGTGTTTATTTATTTTATTGTATTTTATTTTATTCTACTCATTACTTAAGCATTAAGCAATAAGTTTATTAGATTAGATTAAATTTGTTAGTCAAGCATCCATTTTGACAATCGTAGGTTGGTCTGTGATGTCATTCCACTATTACACGTATTTGCTTGACTATTGTATGAAAAGGGCGCGGTGGTGTAGTGGTTAGCACTGTCGCCTTGCACCTCCAGGGTCTGGGTTCGATTCCCCGGCCAGGCTCGATTCCAGTCTCTGTGTGCATGGAGTTTGCATGTTCTCCCCGTGCTTGGTGGGTTTCCTCCGGGTACTCCGGTTTCCTCCCACAGTCCAAAGATATGCAGGTTAGGCTAGTTGGCGTTCCTAAATTGCCCGTAGTGAGTGAGTGTGTGTATGTGTGTGTGCCCTGCGATGGATTGGCACACTGTCCAGGGTGTACCCCGCCTAGTGCCCGAAGTCTCCTGGGATAGGCTCCAGGTCCCCCGCGACCCTGAACACAGGATTAAGCGGTATAGAAAATGAATGAATGAATGAATGTATGAAAAGGGTCAGTTTTAGATACGGAATTGTGGAGACACAAGCTTTTTGACTGTAATCCAAGATCATAATAAGATACAACAAATAAGTTGTTGTAAACGTAAGAAAACGTAATCTAACGTAAGCTAAAAGATACAGCAAACATATTGTTGTAAACAAACTTTGAGATTATGACCTACAGATACAGCGATTGGGTTGTTGTATCTACTGTACAGTGGATTTACTCAAGACAACTGGATGAAGTGTTGAATCTTTGATGCTGGAAAAATAAACGAGAGACAAAGAAATCATCGGACTTCCGTGTTCTGAGTAAATAATCAAACCAAAGATACGCGTCAAAACATGTGTAATAATATGACCACAACAATTGTGTTCCACCAGGGTGTACCCCGCCCAGTGCCCGAAGTCTCCTGGGATAGGCTCCAGGTCCCCCGCGACCCTGAACACAGGATTAAGCGGTATAGAAAATGAAAAAAACAAAATTACAATTCCACTAAATCAAACTTAATTATGTGTTCTGTGACTAGAGCTTTTAACATTCATTGCTGGAGGGAAACATTTCCTGTTAATGTAATCTATACAAGTAGTTCAAACTAATATCATTTATAGAATATGTAATGAAATCATATCTGACATACAGTATATTGTAAAGCTTCATTGTTAAACACTTCACTTATGTAATTTATATGAATTTGTATTGAATTGCAATTCTGCTTCCTTTAGTTCAATCTTGTTTTTGATATCAATTCAAATTCAAGAATTGAACTGGAATTTAGGAGTCATTCTCAATTCAATTCTGAATTGTGCACAAGCCTGATTCAGGCATAAAACTAAAACCAAACTAATGAAGGATCATGGGCAAACAATGATCGTCTATGCATTTGTAGACCAAAGGCTGCTTCATCTCGTCCCATTCCAACAGAAAAGCACACGTACTATAGCACAAATTTGCTGATAAAGTCAATGGTGTCTGTGATAGAAAGGTATCAGAACACCCAGTCCATCGCAGCCTGCTGCCTATAGCGCATAGCAAGATTAGAGTTCAAGAATGTTGACGTCAGCATCCATGAGATACACTGAACAAAAAAGTGTGATCCATGGAGGAACCACCTTGTAACCCACAGCACCCAAAGAAGCTGCCACTAAAGTGCCCCAGCACACCTTTATGGAGTGTACCCCTAGTGGGTCATAACTGCCCCTGCAGCACAGAGGGGACCCACACAATACTGAGCATAGTCTTTGCATTTGAATGTTATATTATTGTAGGGATTTGAACCCAAGATTCATCTCTCTCCTACCAAACTCTTGGAATCCTGGTATCCACAGCTGGCCATGGCATAAGAAGGGGTGGAACTTGCAGTCTCCAGATCATTAGGTATTGTAAATGCTTTTCTGTTTCACATTTTGTGGGGTTGTGGACTTGTGAGGGGGTTTGCAGTTCTCACATCTTGCTTATTGTATTTCACTGAACAAGTATGAAATAATATTTAAAAATCAACATTTTGTTTAAAACCACCGAAACCTCTTTTATTCTAAGAAATTTAACCAGATAGTCACACATGTACACGCCAGCATTCAACTGATGGATGAGAAGTTTAATTAAACTACACAGGATAATAATAATAATAATAATAATAATAATAATAATAAATGAAAAAATTTACAGTTTTCAACAAATAGTCCCAGTGTTCAGATGAATAAACATCAAGATTTTTACAATGTAAGAAAGATCACTCGGATGAACTTGAAGGTTTGGTGGTTCACTTTCAAGGCAAACGTGGCAGAATGCACACTTTATGTTTGACAGCACAAGGGACTAAATGAAGATTAGCAAAAGGAGAAGAAAAAAACACTCATCCCAGTTCTGATATATACATTTACAAACAGAAAAAAAAAAAAAACAGAAAAGCTCACTATCATGGAGTTTTTACACAGACGCCGATGATCCTGGCTGGTAAAAACAAAATCGTCGAGGTCATGGCTTTTCGTTATTATACACAAAAATATACATATGAAAGAGAGAGAAGAACAGCACAAATCAGTGGTAGACTGTCGTGTGTGTATCAGTGTCACTCAGAAAGAGAGAGAGAGAGAGATCACAGTAAGATGGCATAACCGGCATCCCAGCAACTATAGTCAGGTTTGCAAAACATTTTCTCTTTCAATTTTACAAACTTTTTTTTCAAAAGCTTTTAATGAACATTTAGAAATTTTCTTACAAATTTGCTGAAACTTTTTTAGCTGAAGGAACAGAAATGTCACAGAGATAGTTAGCATCACGCATCAACACATGGTGATGCAGAAAAGATTACTCTCCAAGGTCCTCCAGCGTCGAATATTTTTCATAAGTTCAACTATCTTTTCTTGACAACAAAAAGAAAACAGTGTTAAGAAATATTCCATCCATATCAGGGAGAAGGACGGAGAAGAAACTAATTAAGGCAGTCAGCTCACATACAAAGTCAGCAACAACAGCTTGGCACACTCTTTCCACACAGTTCACTTCAAATCAATCCACATCCTCCATCACTGGCATGCTGCGGGGGGGAATTTACTTCTCGTCAATGCCATGGCTCCACTTATCTCATTAGTAAAAGGGTCACTACAAATCAATACAAAGTACTTTCTAGCTTCTTGTCTATCCTCATGATCACTTCCTGGATTCCACATCCACAGGAAAAGGGCAAGGCCTCACTGTGAAGTTTGATTAGGATGATACTGATGTGAATCGTGTGCCACGGCCTTCGCAATGATCAGAGCTCAACTTAATTGAACTCTTACTGGAGGTTTTGGAGCGATGTGTTGGAGAGCACCAACTGAAGGAAAATGTTTGGATGAAACACTTTAAAGTTCTTGCAAGTTATTGTTGTCTTCCTGATAGATACTGAAACGTTCTTGCTGTATGAGTAAAATTACATTCTTAACATTCCCAGATAAGTCCTTTTGAAAAAACAACATTCAGCATTCATTGCTTATTACACTTAGAGATATGCGTCACATACTGTATATGGTATTGACATATTTGTTTTAGACTTTGTTTATATATTGGTGTATTTCTAATTTACTAATTGTGCGAATTTCAGGTTTGCTTTTTTTATTATTTTTTTAAAGCAAGAATGCAAGCTTTTATTTGAGCCACAAAACTAACACCACTACCAGATGAATTAAATAACACTGATTATCAAACATGTACCAGTGATAGGATCATGACCACCAAGGCTCACGTAGGCCTGTAGGGACCAAAAGCCTGTCTGGTCTGATCCACAGAAAAGCCAAAGTAGCACAAACTTCTGAAAAACTTTAATGCTGGCTATGTAAAAAAAAAAAAAGCTATCAGAACACTCAGTGCATCACAGATTGCGGGGTATGTGGGTCTTAGCAGGAAAAGAGGTCAAGGTTTATCCCGATAATTCCGATCTCATTCCGATCAAACATGTCTGATCGATGGTGGCCCCGCCCAGGTGCCAGACACCACAGCACAAGAGGTTTTGAGGAGTCAGAATATTGGGTTTTGCGTTTTAATTTCATGACTGTGTATTTTAGTGCTGAAATTTACAAATATAGTCAACATAATCATATTAAAAAAATTCTACAATGTGTAACTGTTCTTCTTCGTAATTAATGATATTGATTATTTAAAAAAAATTGAAGACACAAAGGAGTGATGAATATGGGAGGAAATGAATAAATGGAGAGCCCTGTATTGAGACGAGATTGTGTTTTTACTCTCCTGCACTCATATTACTACATTCTCTCTTCTTTCTCTTTTTCTTCATTCTTCCTTTTTGTCTGAAACTTTTTACTGTATTCAACCTCTCTTTATATCCTTCTCTCTGACTCACTCTGGTTCTTTCTTCTTGTCTTCATCTCTTTCTCAGACATCTGTCTCAGTCATACTTTCTACATTTTGTTCAGACTTGACCCCTGTCATCGGTTCTTTTCCTCGTTCTTTTCTCTCATGGCCTCCATCTGGTACAACTCCGTCTCTTCCTCCTTCCTCCATCCTGCTCTCGGGATCCAACGGTTCTTCTTTCACTCTGATCACGCTGGCCGGGGCGCTGGAGGTCTCGCTCTGGCTGCTGCTCTCTAACTGGATGTGGATGTTGCTGCTGCTGCTGCTGTGGCTCCGGATGACTCCAGCAGGGGGCAGAGTGAGCTCCAGGCCTCTTGCCTCCTCGTCCTCCTCCAGGTGAGCGCTGGGGTTTCTCAGATGCTCGATGGACTGCGACAGCATCTACAGAACATACAGTACAGTTTTATTACAAACACCAAAACACAAACAGACACATTGATAATTATTTCTTCAAGTGTGAGTAACACAGGGATCCAGCTAAGAAAATAAAGACCTCTGTGAAATTTTATAATTATACAAATTGCATAAAAAAATGTGCTATGTGTCAAATAAAATATTTTGTCTGAAGTAAACTCTTATATGAACTACTAAAAACTAAATATGAACAAATCTGTAATTTTACACAGTCACATGAAAAATACAAAGATGAGCACTAACACTATTATAAACGAATAGTTACATTATATGTTAAAACCGCTATAAACGCTATGTACAATAATCTTCTTTAAACAGTTAATATGGAGATGTCCGCTACTCATGCTCTTAACGGCTCTAATCTGAGGTGCTGTTAATTGGCCTTAAAGAAAACTCATGGTATTGTTATTGTAGAACTGTAAAAATGTATAATGTATAATCATTAGTTTTAACATAATCTTTAACCTAAACCTTCACCAGAGTTGAACATTAACGTAATTCACTTTAACATTTTACAAACCTCATTTAATTTCAGACAAATATATATCTAAGTTCCAGTGGGTTTTTCGGTGGTTTTCATCATTTAGGCTGGTTGTGTGTCTAAAAGACGGAATGCTTTTAACATGATCCCGAGGCAAATGAGACGGGAGAATTCAGTCGCTTGTGCTCTTTTTACAAGAAAAGATAAATTAAACATGTATAGTATGAGAGTGTTGGCAGCTTTTCTCTCAGGCATTCAGGAAATGAAACTGAGGTACCAGGCTCAGGGGTAAGGGGGGAGAAGGAGGAGGGGAAGGAGAGAGAGAGAGAGAGAGAATAAAACTGATGAGTTGTGGTACAGACTGAGAGTTAAAAGACTGAGAAACGTATGAGAAAATCAACTCATTTAAGAAGAAATGTTTACTACAGCAGAATGGAAGTGAGGACAACACAGGACGACGAGAGAAAAACAGAATTCAAAGGTAAGAAAGTGAAAAGGGGGGAAGGAATTAAGGATAAAATGAAATAGAAGAAAGGGGAGGAGGCGGAGAAAAAAGGTGAAGCCCTGTTAGTGTGGCCCCAGTGTAAACATCCTGCCAAGATTTATCCACTTCCTGTCGCGTTTAGGCAGCAGCAAGAGGCCTTTAATTTGCCGTCCCTTTAAGAGCCCTGAGCTCTTATAAAGAGGCCATCAGGAGCCACTCAACCTGAGGGCTCATTAACTCACCTTCTACATTCTCACACACACACACACACACACACACACACACACAGTGCATTAACGTTGTAAGCATTATATTAAATGACTACAGTCAGTTGAATCTGCGCTGCAATTTACTATTATTATTTGACCTCACAGTACGTCGGCATGTAGCTTTTTAAACTAGTGACATAATGTCATATTTATTATTGAAACTTTTTTCACTCACTGTAAAAAAGCTCACCTGTGACTCACACAAAAACAAAATGCTTACAAAAATGTTCCACCTTATCTTTCAGGACAAACAATTAATATAAAAAATGCCTTGTTAGACAAAATCTTAGTTTAGCTTGTGTTTAACCAGTAATTATGCAACAATTACTCCTGACTGGGTAATCTGATTGGACGAGACGCATTGCACGAGTGGTGATAATAGACAGTAACAGCACTGGTATGGTTAACTACAGTATATCTATATCTACGTCACAGGTGCTCTAATATCAATTAATTACTCTAACTTTCAGTTGTAGTATGGGTGAAAGTAGTTCTGTACGATCTGCAGTACTAGAAAGAGAAGAGAGCAGCTGCCTGCCAAAAACCCACATTTAATACCAACCACAGAAACACTTTCAGCAACAAAAGATACGTCTTTAAGAAAGATACGTCTTCTTAATCAAGGTGTCTCCTTCGTTCCAAATTGTCTCTGAACTGTCTGTGTTCTATTTACGCCTGAGGCAATCTACAAAGTTAGCTAGCTACTGACACAAGGCTGAATCCCAAACCCCTCTCGAACCCCTGATCAAAAGCAGTACTTGGTGTGTGTTTGACGAGCACCCTAGTGCACTATCGTTTGATTTAACACTATTTAAGATTTAACTCTGGAACCCGATAATTAGCTGACATTCTAAAGTGGAACTATAAACAGAAACCTATGAGATTTATAGGACTATCCATCACCTAAATGTTTTATTCTCCTCACCTTTTAGCTGCTTCGTACGAGTAAGAACTTAAAACCCTATTAATTAAACTACTGCAGCTTCGCCAGTCACGGTTAGGCTGTTGATTTAAAAAAATATTTTTTTTTGTATAATACCAGCCCCACCACACATCCCTACCCAAAGCAGCTATGCTCTTTCTCTAAAGGAAATGCTTCAGTGGCAAGGCTGAAAAAGCACCTAGATGTGACTACTCAGGTCTGCCCCGCTCGAACATAAATCTGCCCTATGATCATGATGTATACTCTTTTATTCCCAATTCTGATCACGTACATGAAATGTTTCTACCAGGTCCTCACTTTGTTTTCCTTTCGAAATTCACTGTGGTAACCCACAGGCATGCAGCAATATAATATGGCTGACTCAGGGTGCCACTCCAGACTGTCACACTTCTGTCACGACAAGCTACAGTACTGCAAAGTTAGTGCTTTTCCAGACCGCACACACTCAAACAGCTCGAACCAAAGGCCAATATGAAAAGACCATGGTTTGAGTGAAATCTCAGGGTTAATGCTAACTGAGGTACCTGGTTGATGTGGACCTGCTGGTGGTATTGCTTCTGTTTCTCTACAAAGTTGTGGTGCTGCTGCTGAAGGACGAGTTGAGCCAGTGTGCTTTGGGGTAGCGGTGCTGACTGGGTCCGGTTCAGAGGCCGGTGCCGAGGCAGCCTGGGACGAGAACCTCCTCCCGAACGCTCCTTCATCACCAAAGGAGACTGGGGGAGGACTGAGACACTGTCTAGGAGCAGACAGGGATGATGGGACAAAGAGAAAATGTGAATGAATTTTTACCTTTACTTTTGTGTAACTATGGTTACCAAACTAAACCATGAATCCGCCATGATTTCACCATGATAAAAATTACTTTTAACCATAACATCATCATAATTTTACTATTGTGCTTCAGGAGAGCTACAGTATTGTACTAAAACAGTGTTGTGTTGTTAAATTCCTCAATTCTGATTGGTCAAAAAGTGGTGATTTTTTTAGCAGTAGCTACTCTGACGGTAATGCTCTGATGGCCCTCTTTCAAATATGTGATCATTTCTTTGGTAATTTCTCTGTCTCCTTTTGACAAGGAGCATAGTGGTTAGTCGAGGGTTCAATTCCAGCCTCAGAACAAGTCCGGTTTTCTCACACGTACCAAAGACATGTAGATTAGGCTAATTACAATAGACTTTCAAAATTGCCCATAGTGTGTGATTGATTATGTGAGTGTGTGTGTGTGTGTGTGCATGCACTTGTGCCCTTGTTCAAAAGGCTTCCTGTGACCCTGTACAGGGTAAGCGATATAGAGAGTGAGTGAGTGAGTGAGTGAGTGAGTGAGTGAGTGATTTACAGGGACTTCTATGTCATATGCTCACATAAATCTAAATATCATAATGATACACATAAAAAGTATTATTGTTAATACAGATAACTTTTAATCACAATCATAATCTTTAATCATAAGATTTATGATTAATTAAAATTCTGATTATGATTAAGCAAAAACTCTGCACACTGGGCACTATTGCTAACAGCTGCTATAAAGACATAAAGAAGAATGGAAACTACATTTTTTACAAACAGTCCACATCATTAAATTTAAATATTAATGTATAAAAGCCTAATATGCCATTCTTTAATGAAAAGAAATTGTGTTTTTGTAAGATTGCTGAGATGTAAAAGGAATAAATCACTCCCAGACATGCCTTTATAGGAGAATGATCGTTACACCAAAACAAACCGGCACTGATGATTTTCCTATAACAGCGCACCCTGCTGTTTTATTACTTCCATAATATATTCAACTATGCTGTATATTGCCAAATGTGTTTTAGCACCTTATGCTAGCTATGGCTCATATACTCTACTCTTGACCAACACACTAACATGGTTTTATTGCGATATTTATCATGTTTATTTGATATATGGGTTTAAAAAAAAAAACATTCATGAAATGAATTCCAGAAGCTGACTCAGTTTGGAATTTGCTATTTTAACCAAAACCTAGTTGGTTATAATATCATTGCTGATCAGTGTATAATGATATATAAGAAATACAAAATATAGTGGTAAGTACATAAGAGTTGCGGATTCCTTTAATGTCATTTATTGAATTATAAGAATGAAGTAAGTAGTGTTTAGAATACACAGTACCATGTATACACTATGTAATAGAAACTTACTAGATGAGAGCATCTTCTGCTGTCTGGTCTGCTCTTTCAGTAACAGGTGCTGCAGCAAAGCCTGATGGCTAGTGTTCACCTTCGGCTCCCTTGAGGCGGCAGACATTGAGCTCGATTCACCTGCTCGCTCCTTTCCTGCTGAAGCAGGCTGCAGAATGACCAACAGACAGACAGGGAGAGAGAGAGAGAGAGAGAGAGAGAGAGAGAGAGATTGAGACGAAGGGTGCAGATATGAAAGCTGGAGACATTCAGAACGCATGAATTGATCATATGTATGGCTCAACCACAAGGAGGATATTATTAAAAAGTATTATTGGAAAAAAATGGGTTAATTAATGATATCTTTAACAAACATCTACAAACTTTATATTGCAATTTATTATTAGCGGAAGTTTGTACATATTTTATAACCCTAGTCGTTCTGTATGAAATAAAAGGAGGTGGAATTGGGGGTCAGTGTTGAATTGCATTTAACAAGCTGAGACGAATGGGGGTCTGAAATGTGGAGATGAGCGTTGTGTGTGATGCCATCAGGCGATTTAAACAACAGTACAAAGTTTGATTTTAAATATTTAAGTTTTTCAAACTTTCAAACAGCACTGGGCTTCTAGCATTAAGAGATGCTGTATACATTTTTCAGACAACACCAACCTTCTACATTACAATTAGTTCCAAAAATAATTTTTTGTCCAGGACTGGTTAGGTTGCCAGAGCTATAAAATAGCCAGTCTTAGAGTGCAAAGGCGTGACTTAAAGGAAGACGGGTTTTTAGTGCAGTTACTGTATGCACCTCATTAACGGTGAGCAGAGCTCTGAGTAATTTTAAATGTGTACTCAACGCTCATCCAACCTGCATGTGTTGTTACAAAAAAGCAGTGATATGGGTGCATTTCTGACACATTTTATACAGCGCTCTGGACGCCAATGCTGTCTCGTTAACTGTCACACCCACTCTGATAGCGGATTGCCAGAGGACACGCTGAGGCGGCTTAACACCACATTTGTTGGTGTATGAATAACCAAATGCAAAAGAATACAGCATGTTGAAGGAGGGCTTCTTAGCCCTTTATAGTTTGATTTATGTGTGAAAGAGGTGTATTTTTCACCAAAATCACTTTTTTTAATTTAATTTTTAACATTTTACTGAGAGTATGATTAATTAAAATAAAACGTCACTATCAAAGCATCTTATTTTTGTCTAAGAACACCAAATAATATAGCTAATTACATTATAGTCCCCATAATTTTTTACATTTATCTGTTAAGCTGAATGATACTTTAATCTTTCTTAATGCCATTTAATACAATAATTAATAAGCATGTTCATAAGTCTTTACCCTAATACTACACATATACATGATATACAGTATATACATGATATATATACAGTGGCTTGCAAAAGTATTCGGCCCCCTTGAACTTTTCCACATTTTGTCACATTACAGCCACAAACATGAATCAATTTTATTGGAATTCCACGTGAAAGACCAATACAAAGTGGTGTACACGTGAGAAGTGGAACAAAAATCATACATGATTCCAAACATTTTTTACAAATAAATAACTGCAAAGTGGGGTGTGCGTAATTATTCAGCCCCCTTTGGTCTGAGTGCAGTCAGTTGCCCATAGACATTGCCTGATGAGTGCTAATGACTAAATAGAGTGCACCTGTGTGTAATCTAATGTCAGTACAAATACAGCTGCTCTATGATGGCCTCAGAGGTTGTCTAAGAGAATATTGGGAGCAACAACACCATGAAGTCCAAAGAACACACCAGACAGGTCAGGGATAAAGTTATTGAGAAATTTAAAGCAGGCTTAGGCTACAA
The DNA here is from genome assembly GCA_030522415.1 of Channallabes apus. NCBI lineage: Eukaryota > Metazoa > Chordata > Actinopteri > Siluriformes > Clariidae > Channallabes > Channallabes apus. The sequence continues at coordinate 17,030,907 of CM060127.1, forward strand.
AAAGATTTCCAAAGCCTTGAACATCCCACAGAGCACTGTTCAAGCGATCATTCAGAAATGGAAGGAGTATGGCACAACTGTAAACCTACCAAGACAAGGACGTCCACCTAAACTCACAGGCCGAACAAGGAGAGCGCTGATCAGAAATGCAGCCAAGAGGCCCATGGTGACTCTGGACGAGCTGTAGAGATCTACAGCTCAGGTGGGGGAATCTGTCCATAGGACAACTATTAGTCGTGCACTGCACAAAGTTGGCCTTTATGGAAGAGTGGCAAGAAGAAAGCCATTGTTAACAGAAAACCATAAGAAGTCCCGTTTGCAGTTTGCCACAAGCCATGTGGGGGAAAAAGCAAACAAGTGGAAGAAGGTGCTCTGGTCAGATGCAAAACGCTATGTGTGGTGGAAAACTAACACTGCACATCACTCTGAACACACCATCCCCACTGTCAAATATGGTGGTGGCAGCATCATGCTCTGGGGGTGCTTCTCTTCAGCAGGGACAGGGAAGCTGGTCAGAGTTGATGGGAAGATGGATGGAGCCAAATACAGGGCAATCTAGGAAGAAAACCTCTTGGAGTCTGCAAAAGACTTGAGACTGGGGCGGAGGTTCACCTTCCAGCAGGACAACGACCCTAAACATAAAGTCAGGGCAACAATGGAATGGTTTAAAGCAAAACATATCCATGTGTTAGAATGTCCCAGTCAAAGTCCAGATCTAAATCCAATCAAGAATCTGTGGTAAGATCTGAAAACTGCTGTTCACAAACGCTGTCCATCTAATCTGACTGAGCTGGAGCTGTTTTGCAAAGAAGAATGGACGAGGATTTCAGTCTCTAGATGTGCAAAGCTGGTAGAGACATACCCTAAAAGACTGGCAGCTGTAATTGCAGCAAAAGGTGGTTCTACAAAGTATTGACTCAGGGGGCTGAATAATTATGCACACCCCACTTTGCAGTTAATTATTTGTAAAAAATGTTTGGAATCATGTATGATTTTTGTTCCACTTCTCACGTGTACACCACTTTGTATTGGTCTTTCATGTGGAATTCAAATAAAATTGATTCATGTTTGTGGCTGTAATGTGACAAAATGTGGAAAAGTTCAAGGGGGCCGAATACTTTTGCAAGCCACCGTATATATATCAATCGGTAGTGCATGTTATTGCCTGTCAGTACATCATGAAATGTGCTCTGAGTCGTATGTGCAACTTATCAGCTCGTGTTTGAGCAACAGTTCACAATAAAAATGTTCAGAATGATGTGTGCTCTAAAATCCTGCTGCTAAAGTACATTATGTTTGGTAGCCAAAAAAATGGACCTTGAGTATAAAACAAGTTCAAAGCATTCATGCGTGCACACGAGTTGCATAACAAGTGGCTAACCTGAAATCTAAAACCTGGCAGTGCATATTTATGAGGGGCAGTTACAGGGCCCAGTTTCCTTACGGTTTTATCAGGCTGTGATGAATGAGGCGATAAAGAGCGCACCCTGAAACCCAAAACTCACTCTCCCTATTTACGCACAAAGCTCGAAAGCCTCTAGGTCAGAGGTCAAAACCCCCCTGTAGCTGTGCCTGCATGAAGCTAAAGCAAAGGCGGGAAAAAAAACGAATACTAACAACATGTGCCTTTTTTCTCTGTTATTCTCTCTTTCCTTCTGTATATCTATTTGAGTATCTCACTGTGTCTCTATCTCTCTCTCTCTCTCTTCCTTTTTTTCTCAAATATAACATACAGTACTATCTCAGCAGTCCTGTTCACCTTGCACCAAAAACAGGAGCATGTTTCTCTCTAAGGAGAATGTTTCTGGTCATATTCATTTCTGTCCCAGAAGGAGAATTCCTCATACGGCATTTCGTACTTTCTCCAGAAATAGAAGGGGCCCGATGGATCACTTACTCCTAAAAATACTGCCTTCAGATACCTTGTCTTTTTTCTAAGACAACCTATTCATATCTGTTCCAGTGCAAAGTGAGCCCAGGGTCCTGTTTCTCGACACACATTCTGAATTTTACTACATTGTAACAATTATGGACATAGAGGGGAGAACAGAGTGGAAGCAGTTTAATTCTAGAGGAGACCAGAAATATCTATTTTTAATTCATTTTCTTTGTATAGGACTTAGGCGGCACGGTGGTGTAGTGGTTAGCACAGTCGCCTTGCACCTCCAGGGTCCGGGTTCGATACCCGGCCAGGCTCGATTCCCGTCTCTGTGTGCATGGAGTTTGCATGTTCTCCCCGTGCTTGGTGGGTTTCCTCCGGGTACTCCGGTTTCCTCCCACAGTCCAAAGACATGCAGATTAGGCTAATTGGCGATCCCAAATTGACCATAGTGTGAATGAGTGTGTGTGTGTGCTCTGCGATGGATTGGCACGCTGTCCAGGGTGTACCCTGCCTTGTGCCCAGAGTCTCCTGGGATTTGGCTCCAGGTCCCCGCGACCCTAAATACAGGATAAAGCGGTATAGAAGATGAACGAATGAATGTATAGGACTTTTAGCAGGCAGCACACGTTGACTTAGGTGTAAGCACTGTGGCCTCGCACCTCCGGGGTCAGGGTTAGAGTCCTGATTCGGGTCTGTGTGCATGGAGTTTGCATGTTCTCCCCGTGTTTGGTGAGTTTCCTCCAACAGTCCAAAGACATGCAGATTAGGCTAACTGGTGTTTCCAAATAGTCTGTAGTGTCTGAATGACCATGCGTGTGTGTGTGGCTGGCGATGGATTGGCACCCCGTCCAGAGTTTACACTGCTCTGTGCCATAAGTCCTGTGGGATAGTCTCTCCTCAAACATTACCCTGTATACAGAAATAAAACGATATAGACAACGAAAATGAACACTTTCAGTCCCCGACATTGTCATTAGGCAGCTTTAAATAAATTCATATGTAGGTCTAGATCCCTAATGCAAACCAGAGGTGACAGTGTAAAAGAAAAGCCTTCTGGTTACTTTCAAGATATCTTGACTCAAAAGCAAACCTCCAAACCTCCAAAAACCCAAGGTCGGCACTGGAGGTGAAGAATAAGCGTATGCATCTCACTAAATCTACAACCAACAGGCATCAATCCCCCAATACACACAAGCTAACTGTTGTAAATCTTTCATCATTTTCTAGGAAGCTATAATACATGCAGTAAATTCGAGCCCTCATAATAACCTTCGAGGGTCCAAACACTTTCCCGAAGCCCAACTGGACAGGACAAATCGACACAACAATAGAACTGTCATGCACCGGTCAGCACACATTAAGAGTGTTCAGAGTTAGCATATTTAATAATATTTACCCAGGAAAAGTTCTTTGTGTTCAGAGTCAGGTTACGTACATGCTTACTGTAGGTTTATTTTATGAACACTCTATTTAGATTACTAAAATTACGTGTGCAGTTCACAGCCGCAGAGGTTGTGCTATTTTTCTTCAGTGGAACTGTCTGAGATGAGGTCAGCTGTCTAGACCACCACCTTACCACATAGTTTTTTTTAAGGTGACCTATAGTATAATGCAAAATATGTGCAATGAAAAATATAAGGGAATAAAAAAACATTCTCTGCCTTTTGTCCTTAAACAAGTCAATTAGATTTTTCCCTATTGTGACCTCATACAACAAGACGACCTTCCCCAGCTTGTGCCAAACTCCTGAGTCCCCTCATTTCTCCCTATTAAATTATAAACTGATGTTGATTAAATTTAAGAAATGGACTCTACAGGTTGCAGGTCCTAAAGATACAAAATTAGTTGTTTATGTAATAGCCCCAAAAGCAACCTCATTTCCCCTCTTGTCTGTTGTAACCACCCAACGTTCAGCATCACCATTATACTAATCACCGACCTGGTCATCTGCCATCATCTGCTTCTGTTTCTCACTGGTCCATTCCTTAAGTTAGATGATATATTATATATATATGAATGTTTCCTCTGAACCTGGTCAGGTGCAGGGACTGGACTATTCCCCAAAGCTGAATTATGAATACGAGCAAACAAAATATGGAACCTTTAAATAGGTCTTCATTTTGCCAAAGTTCACTCCGTGCTGCTTTGCAAGAAGATCCTAAATCCATAGATGCATCTTAGACACAAGTTTTTAAGCACACTTTTGCCATGAACCTTTCATTTACATTTAGGCATTTGGCAGACGCTCTTATCCAGAGCGACTTAAATAAAAAAAAAAATCTCATTACACATCTGAGCAGTTGAGGGTTAAGGGCCTTGCTCAAGGGCCCAACAGTGGCAACTTGGTGGTTGTGGGGTTTGAACCTGGGATCTTCTGAACCGTAGTCCAATGCCTTAACCACTGAGCTACCCCTGGCCCACTATATATAGTATTAACTTCTTACCCCACATGCATTAAACACTACAGAGCATGAAAGTGCTGCATGTCAATGTGTCAATGTAAAAATCCTCTCAGGATTTGTGGTGACCTGCTATACCGATTGCTAAGTTCGCTACACAAACACATCAGCTCTGTTGATGCTAACAAGTAATGCTAAACATGTTCCCTATTTGATGCCAACGGTGCATGTACAATATCTGAATGTGGTGAATGTAGAGAATATTTTCAATAGCTCCACAGTGATGAGAACCATATGTAGTCAGATTTACTCCGGGACAACATCAGATAAACACAGGTAAATCATTGACAGGACAATTAATGTCTCAGGATAGCAGATACATTAAGGTCTAAATCTCTGAGCGCCGATTTGCGATGATGGGTCTCTGATTATCTCATCCCGACTTATTGTCTTTCGCGGGGAGGAATGAAGATAACTCACACTGATTGGTGAAGGCCCAGAGTGGAGGCCTAAGGTGAGGTTAGGAAGAGAAGGTGACGTGTAGAGGTTCAACAGAGCGAGAGAGCCGTCTGCCTTAATAATTCCCCCCTGGGGCAAATACTTCTGCAACAGAGAAACATAAAGAGAGAGGAATATACGGTTATACACAGTACTAACATTCAGGATGGTTGGTATAAACAGTCTAGTAGCTCTAAGCCCTTCATCTCTTTCAAAAGCATTTCGCATTTAGTTTTGTAAGTAAAAATATACAGAATGATATGAAGATAAGCGCTGGGGCTGGTTTCTTTCTAACTCAGATTGCAGCTTATTATTCACAGTTACGTCATCGTTTGAAATAGCATAACAATTTATGAACGCAGTTTCATAAATTTCTGCAGTAGACGATTTAAACAGCTTTATCAGTATCTGAGGCTGGAGTGTATGTTTGGAATGATCTAATGTTTCACACCTTTCCATAAAGGAACTTTCCCCATAATGGCCTTGGATAAGGAAACACTATACGTGTGGTAGATTTAGACAGTGTGGTCAGACAGCCTGTTCAAAATTAGCCTGACCGGGTCTCCTGTGCGCGTGTGTATGTGTGTATATGAGAGAGAGAGAAAAAAATCATAGGAAGATCATTACTGGGATTCAGTCTTAAACTGATATTTTTTGAGGACAAAACATGCAGTCACATAGACACTTATTTCCAAAATGTTCTAAATAAATGATCCTTCTATCATTTATTCTATCATCTGTCACTTCTATGCACGTTATTTATTGCCTCCTTTTTTAGAATGCATGTTTGTCTGGAATAGTGCATCATGGGTCTTCTGTACCTGCTCGTATAAATCTGTTTAAACAGATGTGACTCCTAATGTGATTTAGGAGTTCATGACAGTATTCTTAACTGTACCATAAGACATGGCTCCATAAAAAAAACTTCCCTAAATAGTGCACTATGTAGTGAGCATGCTGTTTTAGGATAAAGTTGGACATCATATTTTCTTATTAAATATGACAATTTAACAGTGTACTGTATACTGTATGTCCTGAAATTACAGGAAAAGCAGACTGTAAGTCTTTGGTGTCTCTCTTGTTTTAGCTAAATTTCTCTTGTGTTAATGTCTCTCTTGTTTTTGTTTTCATTTGGCTGGTTTTTTTTTTTTTTTTGGTTTGGGGCTTTGATTGGGTTCGATTCCTGCCTCGGGTATGTGTGCATAACTTTAGCATGTTCTTCCCGTGCTTGGTGGGTTTCCTCCAAGTACTTAAGTTTTTTCCTCCCACAGTCCAAAGACATGCAGAAGACTAATTGGTGTTCCCAAATTGCCCGTAGTATGTGAATGAGTGTGTGGTGTGGGCATGTGTGCCTTTACAAGGGTATATACCGCCTTCTGCCCGAGGTCTCCTGGGAAAGGCTCCAGACTTCCTGCAACCCTCTATATATGATAAGCTGTATAGAAAATTAATAAAAGAATTTGTTTTTTTTATTAATCATTTTATATTTCCTGATAATAAGAATAATATTCTTAATATGTGATGATTAACACTACATGAAATTTTACTTGTACAAATATTGCACATATAGGAATATTCTAAAATGCTTAGAATGTTTAAATTAATGTTTAAATTAAAACATTATTTTATGGAGATGATAAAAAAAATAGCAGATAAAGTTAATAATAAATCTATATTCTAAGCTCCTTAACTCACAAATGTCCCCTCTGTCGTTCATGTGATACTGTAAATTATACTATAAATCAAGTTTTAAATGAATTGGACAACCTGTATATGCACATACACGCCCTGTCTCATGGGTTTCACCTTTTTATTAAACCCCTAGGGATTAAAATAGAAAGTTTAATGTAACAAAAGCTCATGCCAGAGCACCATTAAACAAACAGGAAGCTCTGTGGAATGACTGTGGTTGTGTCAATATCATACCAAAAGTCCGTTTATAAGTATGTATGTGTGTGTGTTTATATGCACAGGAGTGTGAGCAGCAGCCTGGGAGGTCTACTGATCCCAGCGGCTGGGATAGCAATTAAGCCTTAAACATATACACACGCCCACTTTCGCACTCCCTGTCACAGGGCCGTCCCTCCTTGCGTTTCACTGCAGAATTATGGCAGACAAACACAAACAGGCCGTCTCTGGGGGGCCGCGTGTGAAGATGAGCCGCAGAAAGGACTCCATTGTGTCCGGGGGTCGTTCTCTGCCCCGTGTGCTGGCCCGCAGCCCGATGAGGAAATGCTTGGGCAGAACTTCACAGAACTTCCACCCCCCCGAAGGTCCCCCCTCATTCCCCTAAGCCCCCAACCAGCTATTAGACCAGAAACCGCAGCACAGAGCGGAAAGGACCTGTCACTCACAACGTTCTGAGCTAAACATAATCACGCCCACATTCACACACACTTACAAACACACACATACACTACAGAACTCAGGCACACAAACATTCTCACAAATGCATGCACAGAACGTGCTCTACACGTGCATCAAACAGGGAAAAACAGACAGAGAGAGATTATTATGAAAAAAGAAGGCAGGAGGGAGAAGAAAAGATGAGAATGACAGAATGAACAAGAGAATAAAGGGAGGGAGACGAAAGAAGAAATGAAAGAAGAAATGAGAGTGAGAAAAGGGACGAAAGCAGAATGAGCTAGAGTGAGAAAGTGAAAGATGGAGTGAGAACAAAAAAGAGAGACAGGGAAAAGAGGTAGAGTAAGGAAGAGAGAGAGAGAGAGAGAGAGAGAGAGAGAGAGGTAGAGTGAGAGGAAGAGAAAGTAGCATAAATTCATTCATTCATTTTCTGTACCGCTTTATCCTTATATACAGGGTCGCGGGGGCCTGGAGCCTATCCCAGGAAACTTTGGGCACAAGGCGGGGTACACCCTGGACAGGATGCCAATCTATCGCAGGGCACACACACATACTCACATACACACTCATTCACACACTACGGACAATTTGGAATGTCAATTAACCTAACCTACATGTCTTTGGACTGTGGGAGGAAACCGGAGTACCCGGAGGAAACCCACCAAGCACGGGGAGAACATGCAAACTCCATGCACACAGAGACGGGAATCGAGCCTGCAGTAGCATAAATGATAATAAATATTAAATGATAAAAATGACAGATGAAGTGAGAAATAAAAAGAGAGAGAGAGAGATAGAATGAGAAATAGGTAGAGTAAGAGATAGATAAAGGGACAAAGAAAAAGAAATAATGGGAAGACAGAGGGTAAAATAGAGATAAATAGAAAAGTGTTGAAAGAGGTAAAGGACAGAAGACATGGAAAGAAAAATTGTAGAGAGAGACAGAGAGAGAGAATGTGTGTGTGTGTGTGTGTGCTAGAGGAAAAGCAGATGCCTGCGCTCTGGGCTCTGATGTAATCACACTGAGACGCAGAACGAGTGTTTAATAGTGTTGTTTACGATGCTGTGTGTTCAACACTACACAGTTATGAGGACACACACTCGCTCTTTCACCATGCTTTCACAGTCGCTCCAAAACAATGGATCATTAGCTGAGCACTCAGCCTCTAGCCAACATGCATAAACAACACATTGCGTGCTAAAGCAATATGGAGGTTAACCTGTGGTGTTGTGCTCAGAGTTTACAGTGACAAAGCACGCAAGCCGGTGTTGCAACAAAACACAAGTGACACAGTTCTCGCACGTTTCACTCAGTACCTCGATTTGAGAAGAGCTTGCCTGGAAGGTTGTGCCATTCTTATTGCTGCATAAGCCAATGGGAGAGCTGGGACCAGAGCTGGGAGAGCTGTCATTGGCTGATGAGTCTGTGTGAAGAGGAACAGGATAGTAACATTTTACTGCTAAAATATTGTCAATCGTTGCTCAGAAAGAAAAAAAAAACTCAGTAATACTGAATCATACGATCACAGTCTAGTGTATGCTGTATTCAGAGTTGAGTTCCGCATGCATAGTGAGGATTTCATACTGTTAAACTGACATTTTCATTGCGCCAGGATACTTTGTACAGTATAGAACCGAACAGTAAACAGTAACAGTAAACTGTTTTTTTTGCTCTCCGTAATGTCTATACATCTATACGTATGTACTGTACACTAGCCTACATGTGTGTTGTTTCAAGGAGATTTTACAGTATCTGACCCTCCTCACCACTGAGCTCCAGAGGGCGTTTCTTGGGTGGCGTGACAAGCACACTGCCGTCTCTGCGGCGCTGGATAGGGCCACTTCTTCTCTCAGAAACCTTCTGCTTCAGCCGTGAGCGCACCTTTAGATTAGGCTCGGATGCTGAGACGAAAGGAGAGATAGATGAGACACACGGCTCATCGCGAAAGAACTTGTTGTTGCTCTTACAGTTAGAATTTATGAGTTACTATAGTTATTAGCTTATCCACCTGGTCAGGTAAATTAAATGTGTGCAAAATGGTAACTATATAATACGGAAAGGTTTGTGCTTGAATCATGGAAAAGGCAATATACCACTTATATACTGCTCTACAAATTAACAAAGTGTATCTGGGTTGGGGTCTGTGGAATAAAAAGCTCTCTAAATAAAGTATTGTGTAAAAGTCTTGAGCCATCCCACATTTCGTCATATTAAATTAAAGGAATGGGAACAAATATCGTACTGTGACCTAAAGATACAAGTTAAAAATTGGTTGTTTATGTAACAACCTCAACAGCAACCTAATTTCCCCTCTCGTCTGTTCCAACCACACAGCATTCAGCATCACCGGTTTTCTAATTACCGGCCTGATCGTCTGTCATCATCTGCACCTGTTTCTCACTGGTTCATGTTGGATGCTTTTTATTGATTCATAGGTCATTGTGTGGCTTAACAAACAAAAATCATTCCTCTGAAACTGCTCAGATACAGGGGCTGGAGTGAAAATGAGAGCCAAATCCTTACCAAAAATGAGAGCCAAAACGCCTCCAGGAAGCCTGGTGAACTATTTCTCAAGCAAAAAAAATGTTAAGAAATGAGGGCTGGCTCAAGACTTGTGCAAAGTACTATATGACGATATACACTTGCCAAACATAACCTAATATTTAATCAAGAATGCAGCTGTATGACTTGTTTTCAACCTCTTGCACCACCCCATTCCTATACTCTGTCCACTGGTTTCCTGTAGCTGCCCACATCAGATTTAAAACACTGACGCTTGCCTATAATACCTAAAACAAGTGCCTATCACACCCTCACAAATGATGTATGTTTTCCCATGCCACTGTTGCCACTGGATGGATCTAAATCAACATGTTTGTAACGCTGCTGTTTGGCAATGCCTATTGATAAAAACACAAATTTTACCAATTTAAAACCAAGTGCGACATTATGTTCATTCATTCATTAATTTTCTATACCGCTTAATCCTGTGTTCAGGGGGACCTGGAGCCTATCCCAGGAGACTTCGGGCACTTGGCGGGGTACACCCTGGACAGGGTGCCAATCCATCGCAGGGCACACACACATACTCACACTCACACACCCAATCACACACTACGGGCAATTTAGGAACGCCAATTAGCCTAACCTGCATATCTTTGGACTGTGGGAGGAAACCGGAGTACCCGGAGGAAACCCACCAAGCACGGGGAGAACATGCAAACTCCATGCACACAGAGACGGGAATCGAGCCTGGCCGGGGAATCGAACCCCAGACCCTGGAGGTGCAAGGCGACAGTGCTACATTATGTTCAAATAATTCTTTTTTATCAAATGGTCATATTAATGTGCTCCAGATTTTTCAATACACTCATCAACAGTTACACAATTCGGTTAGAATTTTCCATCGTTCTTCATCTCAGCATATAAGCAAAATTGCTATACATATAAACACGCTGTGCTATGCATCAAACACAGGTACATAACGTCAGCTAAGTGTGAGAGTTATGTGAGAGCTCGCAGGCCTCACTGGGACACATCCCAGCTGTAATGAAGCTGAAATAGAAAGGATCGTTTCGCTGCCTCATCTGGAGTGGATTAGTCCAGAGCAACAGAGCTCTAAGTGAAAAAGTCCGCTACCTGCCGACCAGGCAACCACGGTCCCTGTACGGTAGCAGCAGTTAAACTAACACAGAGATGCCGTGTGTGTGTCCAGTGTGTTTATGTATGCATTGGCTGCCTGGTAAAAGGGAATCCCCCACCTTAACTTTTCGTCACACATCACCATGCCCCGAGCTCTTCTCCATGACCTCCAACTGAGTTAAGTTTACTCTACTGAATCAGCACGGGGCACGCAAAATACGAGTCTCGGAGACGCCACCTTCATCCACAGGCAACCAGTGGGTGGGCATCAAAGAAGCAGGAAGTAAACACACGTCAGGAAACGCCATGATTATAATGTGCTTTATTCACCCACTGTGGAATATGGGCATTCATTAGATATGAGATGATAGAGGATATGACATATACCATATACACACTGACTCACACAAACACGCACACACCCTATCTCATCATTCTGCATCAGTCTACTTTAATTTGATCTACATCTATGGTACTTTTCTTCCCGCCGCTCTTTCATTCACAAAAAAACTCCTAAGCAAAGGAGAGAAACTGGGAAGCGCAAGCTCATTTCCGTGTGACTGAGTGTTTGTCTTTAATGTTCATTCAGATTTCACGCCGACATCATCAATCCCAAATCAAAGCCATGCCAGCCGAGCAGATTTACTGCCACTGTAAAATCCGGTCTCTGTGGAGCTGACGTTCATTAAGAAGAACGACCATTAGCTGGCCTTATTACCACAGAGAAAAATGTTGCAATTGATTAAAAACACTTGATTTATAAAAGAAAGGCTATAAGCTTGAGGACGGGCCTTTGCTATGGCAAAATATTGTTACACGGCTTTCACTGACACATGATGAATAAGGGCTATTAGAAAAATACTACAAAAAATATTTGCGCAACAATTAGCGGGAAGGATTTACATGTTTTTAATTCGGTGGAAAAATACTTCTTCCAGGCTGAGGTGTTTACATTACCGCATGTCATTAAAGGGCATTTCAAATGTGGCCCGACTCAAACTTCCTTAAACAAACACAAGAGAATTAGGGGCTCCCGGGCACGCATGGACCAAACGGGGAGCCATATTATAAACCCACATGCACCTGTGTAGCTTATTTTAGCTTCTCCTGAGCGGATGCACATAAAAGTTAAAGCCAACTATACAAAGTACTTGAGTGCAAAGAACTCAAGCTTGGTAAGGACGTCAACTTTACTCCTTCACCCTGTCTCTTTTTAGTAGTCTTTTCATCCTGTGTTCAGAGACATAGTCTATGATCCGAAGGTATCATCCGAAATTTGCTTGTGTGGACTTGAAGCTGCAGCATCAGCAAACATCGCAAGAAGACATCGCAAGAAGAGAACACAGTTGAGAAGACAAGCGTTTGGCGGGCTTGTGGAAAAGGTAAGCAGGAATTAATTCCCATCTTTCTAAATAGAAACGAAATACTGAACATAAATGTCACCTGCTGTTTAGCGATGTTTAGTCACGTTATTTTGGTATAAGTTATTTCTTGTATTTTTAATCACACTTAAAATACCGACGGTTATACAGTATGCGCGTGCTTAATCTGCGGTTCGGTTCTGGTTTCGGTCTGTTCTCATGAGTTGTGAAGCGAGAGGAACAAAGTATAAATATTGTTCATTTGCTAAATTAAGTATCATGAATTTTAATTGAATATCTATCTCTGTATTTTTTTACAGCAGTTTGTGACTGAAAGTGTGTCTGCATCTGACTTCAAGAGTTTCCTGACCAACCGTATCTACAGTAATGGTCATAATTAAAAGTCATAACGTACAGTTAAGTACAAAACGTTTCTGTTGGTGTTTAATTATTTTTTTCTATGATTAATACTTATTTGTGGTGTTTTATGTTTTGTACATCTTTTCAAATTGATAAATTTGATAAATTAATCAAATGTTTGCTTGTTATTAAATGTATTTTTTATAAAAATAAACGAATCTGTGTTTTATTATTAGTTGAGAGTGTGGTTTATTTATTTATTATCATATTTGGTCATTGTAACGTGCATTAGGGAGCATTATAGACGTGCACGTGCATTGTTAGCCATTTAGCCAGCATCAACAGAGAAAATGATAAACATCAATGAATATATCAATACTGACATACTTCCTGTCACACTAGCTAAGACTAGCTAGCTTGCTAAAATTAGTAGTTAAAAATCTCTTTAATATACTGTATATACATTATACCATGTAAAAAAAAATTTTTTTTAAGTGTCACCTAATGTTAGCTAATAATTTAGCTAACAAGCAGGCATAGAGCCCCACGCCACTGACCCGAACTACAAACTCCCCTGATCCCCATCCAATCCAGAACCCATGGGATGCGCTGGACAAACAAGTCGGATCCTTGGAGGCCAACATCTTGGTGCCAGATACGACAGCACGCCCCCAGAGGCTGTGTTGAACCACGCCCTGCAGGACCAGAGCTGCCCTGGTGGCACAAGGGAAAAAATCCTAGATGGCTGATCAGAGCGTGTTACATCATACATGCGTACCTTCTATCTCCTCTTTGCTGTGGATTCACTAGGACTTAACATTTAAGTCATTAAACTCATCCTCAGTTTATCCTCAAGGTTAGATTGGGAACAACAAGGAGGGGGAATTGTAGGGCACCATACTCATTCACACACTCATTGACACTTACGGGCTATTACACTAAGCCAATCAACCGACTAGCATGTTTTTGGGACATGGGAGGAAACCAGAAGGTGAAGAGGAATTGAAAGAAAGATTACTAACCTGAGCTTAAGGACTAGAACTACCAGCTGCATCACCGTGCACTGTTTGTGAAAGCTACGTGTACGTTTCTTGATTTTCACTTTTTTGGACATTTTACTAAGAAAAGATATTTTTAAAGTAATTATATAATACATTGTACATACAGGGCTTGAGCAGAGCAGATCACCTTCTCCTCTTGCTGTCACGTCAACTTAAACAAACACACCGGTCCCACTAACCCTGCACCTCCCAACGCCCTATCTACCTCCCCAACCTGTCAATCACTCATCCAAACAAGGTCCCGAGCAGGGCAGAGAACAAACGCTACATTTATGATCCTCCCTCCACCCCTGATTTCCCCCTCTACAGCCACCTCACCCCCTGCCAGCCAGAATCAGTGCAGGACAGACAGGAAGTGGGGGAGGAGTTCCTCATGAAAACACACACACATTCACAAGTCATAGATACAGACTCGCTTCCACACATTTGACATCTTTTCGGCATTGCATACATCACGCGGAGCGTGTTTTGATTGTGTTATACACGGCAAGCTCAGGAGCGAGCCTCCTCCGGGATTCTGATCGCCCTCGTAAAAAATGGCCACTTAGCGCCCCAAGGAAGTGTTTCGTGTTTTAATTGGCCTTGCTGTCTCTATCTTTTCTATTTCTGATCTATTGCCTGTAACTGGAGATGCAGGAAGTGGTCCTGCAGACCGTCTTGTCAGCGCAGACAAATTATTCCGCAGCCATAAAAAAAAAAAAAAAAAAAAAAAAAGAAAGACTGTTTTTCTTTTCTCTTTTTTCCTCTCGGTTTCGTTCCTGTTGTTTTTGTATCTCCTAATGTGAGCAGCCGGCCCCTTTAAAAAACTGTTACCTGAGTTATTGAGGGATGAAAGGCGAGGGGGGCCAGAGGTCTCAGATGCAGCGCAGGAAACGCCCCCCTGGAGGGTTGCACTGTTCCTGCGTGTGAGCCACACGACCCTCTGCCTATTTGTTTTTCTGCACTAGAAATTCTACCAAAAAAATCCATGTGTGGATGAAAACCAGGCCTATTTTTAAAGTTGCACTGTAAAGGATCTTGGAGTGATCACACCCACAGCCTGAGTGTCGCCTTTCTCTGGAAACAAGGCTTTGAAATGTGATTGGACAAAAGCCCGGGGTTGACATTGTGGCTGTCAGCTCCAAAATATTCGTCCAGAGCGAGTCATGCTTCCAATAAATTAGCTTAGTCAGATAAGAGTTCCCGGTAAAGCTTGAATCAGACACCCTCTTTCGGGGAATATGACGGCTATACGTTTCTTGTGATTGACAATTTATTGAACAATAGAGAAAAATATATTGATGTCACAATAAAGACATCACAATACATCAGTGCTTTATCATTTTACTGTTACTAGCTGTAACATATAATTAAGTGCAAAAGTTTGTACCCCCAAGGATTCTGAGAGGGAAATAATAAAACTATACCACTCCTGAATATATTTATGAAAAAAAAAGCGAGGTAATTTCTAATTAAATTTGCTAACCACTTAATTTATTTTCTTTTATAATGCACAATAATAAAAAATATTTTATGTAAGGGAATTTATACATGACGTTCAGAAATGTAGATGTGGTTCAGGTGTAATGTTCAGGCTGTTTTGTGTCACTTCGTTTTTTGTCCTAAGCATTTGCAGACTTTTGCATTTGACTGTAACATACTGTATTAAACCTTACATTCAAGTGTTTAATTTTCTCATTTTTCTCCCATTTTCTTCCCAAAGGTTTCCTAATGCAATATGTTATATAATTATACTGTAAAATGTAACTTCAGCAATTTGTTTTCCTTGAAAAGCAAAATGTCACTGAAATAGAACATAAAGTGCCTTATGAAAATGAATAAGCTGACAATTGAAAATTAATTAGAAGTCAAAAAAAAAAAAAACCTTCATGATATGATGCAGTAGAAGGGCCACTGGTGTCCTCAGGACAAGAGGAAGGCAGGAAGGCATTAGGAAAAAGGTGAAAGGTCAAATACTTATATTAAACGTCCTCTGCGTAAATAACCAAGAGTAGGTGGTATAGCAGACTCATCAGCGACCCAGTACAAGCGCACGGCCTAAAGCTAGCTCCCCTCTGCCCTCCACCTAGGAGGTTTAGCCCCTATCTAGTGTGCTCTCGTCCTGATTAGGAGTAAAACTAGGAGCCTGGCTCAGACCCGGTGCCTTTAACCTCTCCTATGGGTAATTGTTTGCAAAAGTCTGCTCTGGGTGCCCTGGAGCAGTGTTCGGGATACAGGCTCCCAGTATCACCAGTCTGACCCCGAAGGTAAACAGGGCCACTAGCAAGCCTCATTAGCTCCGGCCGCAGGGCTACGGGGCTCCGTGACACGCGCTGCTGCCCTCTGACCTCTGTGATTAAATATCGCTCAAGCTCATCTGCTAACATTTAGTCAGCGTTGCCAGTGCCAAGCCCCAGCGACACAGGTTTAATAAGGCTCTCGATGCCGCTCTCACACTCATCACCTAACACCTGTAGGACATGGAGGAAAAATCACATCCCTAAATGATTCCAGGAACAGAAATCATTCTGTATGTTTACAGGACGTCACCTGATTCCGAATGAAAGACGTAGCCTTTTCACAGTTACTTCCACTGAACGACTGATTCTATAAATACACTTTGGTACTTCAGGTTAAAAAAAGTGGTCAACTTACAAACCTCAAGTATTTCCTCAATGATTTTAGTTGGAAAACTTTGTTTGGATGATGATGCACCCAGAAACCTTTAGCCAAAAGAATGTTATCCGAAGAACGCTATGTTGTTTAATGCTAGCAGAATTCAGCATTGACAACTAAATGACACTGTGCTATAATGCTAAATTAAAAACTGACAAAAATGCAAATCCTGTTTGTTTCTATCCAGAGAGTTAAAAGATAAATCAATGTTGTACTTCATGCTGACACATTAATAATTACTTGTAAAATATAATGTATGTTAGAATATACATTCTACATTACAACTAGTTTACGTTACTAGCTAGCTAGCTATGTGAGGTGACAGAAGGAGGTACGTACAGTAGGGCTTTGCAGAAGCAGGTAGCGCTTTATCTAGGGCTTCTATAGTATTTTTAGACATTAGGCAACATGTCCTATTTTGATATCAAGTTGAAATTGTATTTAAACACCACACTGCTCCCCGTCTCTCTTTGGTTTTTGTAGTTAGCTGGTTATTCACAGCAGCATTATTCCTGCTGACGACCTCTGCACTCTGCACTCTGACCTACCCGTCTTCCTGAGGGGGAAGTCCTCCTCCCTGGTGTCCAGGCCAGAGGGCAGAGGGGATTTGAATGTAGGAGGTGTCTCTCCTAAAGGAGGTGACTGCTGCTCCATTGACATGTGCTGACTGGTGCTAAGAGAAAAAAGATGATTGGGATGAATACTTTATGTCCAGTCATAATCAAGGAATATGAATATCACAGTGCAAAAAAAAAAGAAGGAATTAAGTCAAAGTGTCTGGAAATGTGTTTAATAATAAAATAACATGAATATTTCTGGTTTACTGTAAGCTTGGAGTGCATACTAGTGCATAGTTTCCTATTTTTTCTCTTCGTCTTCCTGCACTGCATCATCGCGGTGTTACAGGAATTAAATGCAGTCCTATTAACAAAGCATACTCGATTTGCTTCTTCAGATCTTTCAGACTAAATTGAAGTTTGTTCACCTAAAACCTTTTCCGTAAACGTATGCGAAGCTCTTTATTTCCTTTCTTGGGTTTAAAGTGGAATCATATCATCGTCACCGTCGCCATCGTCATCATCACCACCACCACCACCACCAGCAACGTCATTTTTCCAGTAACAATGTTCAGCATTTTTTATAGATTACAGTAAATCACACCAACTTGGCATGACATCAGTGCAGAACCTCTTCTGGTATGAGGTAGATATTTACAGTCTTGAGCACATTTACAGGAAAAGATTTTGGGTCACGTTAACCTAGTTACAGTGAAAGCCTTAAAAAGATACCAACTCATCACCTACTGTATGTTATTAGTAAATAATTCATCCAGACTGTCTCAATAAAGATAATTTAGACACTTTGAAACATTTACACAGCAGCGCTATCCATATGATTTGGATTCTAGCTTAATTTTCTCCATCCTTTTGGAGATTAATATAATAATCCAATCACCAAGAATCCAGAATCAAATGTCCTTATGATGAGATTAAGCACTCTCGGTTTAACACAACTTGAATGAAGCTTCACGTACATGTACCAGAGTTTGGCACGCTGGTTGAGCGGGTGACCAGGTGGAGGCGTGTCTTTAGCTGATTTATTTAGCAGGAAATCGTGCAGTTTCTGTCGGACCTCTGTGCTTGCCATAGCACCTGAAGGAAAAAGATCCAGGCCTGCATTAAAAAAACGCATTGCATTATTAAGGGCAAAAACTCCACTCCGCTGCTCCAGGGAGATGACATGAATGATCATTTGACCCAAACACTGACTAAATTACACAAATGTACAAACAGTGCCCCCTTCTGGTTGTAAAAGCATTCTCTAAGCTCAATGCCACATCACAGAGCATAAAGGGTGCTAGAGATTTATAAAGCATGAAGTGGGCAGGTATGATGTTTGTGCAACCTCACAGATGTCTTTCACTATCTCCCAGCCTGACATGTGCGTCTCTGATATATGAGCATGACTTAAGCTTCAGACTCACCCGTGGTTAAATCGGTTTCTGCCTCTACAGTACCTCCAGATCTACATTCTTCTACTATTCTAGACCCATGGTTCTCTAAATGCAGACTGAGGGAACATCAGGCATCCGTGACACTGACTCAGTGAAGCCAGGTTTAAACTGATAGTCTTACAGTTGACTTGGATTTAATATGTTTCTATTGGGTTTTAAAAATCTGGTCCTATTTACTTATTATTTTATCTAAAGCTCATTTTTAAAGAATGACATTGTGTGTTTTTTATTCCTTTACTGTCACATGTAATGGTGTGCGCTACAATATATAACCTGGCGATTGGCCTTTCAGTCAGCACACTGTCAGAGCTGCTGTTTTCTCAAAAAAATTCTCAACACTTTCGAATAAAAAAAATAAATAAATAAAAAAAAAAGAGGAATTCTTCAGTTTCCTCACATTCAGAGTTGATGGACTATTTTTTTCACTCTGTATATTAAACAGATATTCTTGTTCTTTGTAATGCATCACTTTTCCCACAACCACAAAATGTGAAACAGGAAGCAATGTGACAAGTTCAACCAATCAGGTCATTCGACACCGGGCCCACAATCAGGTCACTTTCACACATGGTGAGGTCACAGTTGAACCAGAGATTGGTTTCCTGCACTGCACCTGGTTAGAAAAACAGCTTTCACAGCTTTCACGCTCACTATAAACTGCCTGAAATAAAAAAAAAAATTCATAGACCTTGGCTGACTGAACATGTACATACTCTCTTTGCTGCGCTCCTTCTTCCTGTGGTTAAGGTGATGAGATTGAGGTTGCTCCCTCCTGTGGTGTTCCAGCTCCTCCCCCTGCACCTCCTCTATGTCCTCGTCTATCTCGATGTCAGGAGCGTGCTCCTCGGCGAGAGCATCCTGCTGCTGTCGGAGGGTCAACAAAGCCTGCTGGAGCTGGAGCATGAGGACAAGAGTGTGCTAGTGTCAGTATTTTGTATAACTTAAAACTTAAGAGTCAGCAGTTTGGTACACGTTGGGTTGGTTCAAACACTGAGACAGTATGTAAATTTATGAATGACTGATTGTATGTAAAAAAAACTTTTTAGAAGTGTCTTGCTATTGAGTATGATGATGATGATGATGATGATGATGAAGAGTACATATGTGCAGTAAAGGGCAAAATTAACATATTTCTAGGGTGGCAGAATTGGATCACATCACTATTATTGTATAATAATAACAAATATTGCAATTGTGATTTAAACTGTGATATGTGACTATTAAACATACTATTTTGTATTCAAAAGTATTTGTCTAGGCTAACAGCAAATAATTGGACAAATGATCTATTCAATCAAAACTGTTAAGCAAATACTTAAATTATTGACAAACTCTACATAAATTCTGGACTATTTGTATATTACCTATATTATATTTTTGGCGATTAAATAATTGCACAGCTCCATTTTACGACTTTGATTTTTATGCGATTAATTGTGCAGCACTTCTCAGAAAATGAGGGTTCGACTGATATTCATAACAGTGAAACAACATTGCTAAATAAATAATCATCCGTGAAGCATGTACAGGACCTTGAGTGATTTTTAAAGCTTCTAAACCTTCTAAAAATTACACTACATAGAATTATGAAAGTTTGTGTGACTTTGTTTGCATCATAATTTTACAAGTGCATTCTAATATTGTTAAGAGCTAAAAGAAATTCTTAAACGTAAACAATCATAATGGGACATGGTAACAAAAATGTTTGGAAATCCTCTCCAACAGTGTAAACAGATAAACAGGCATGAAATAGTTGACCTGTGCATTATTTATATGTACTGTATATGTTCTGCTGCAGTGCTGCCCTCTAGTGGATATCACGATAAATCCACCAGATGCACATTCAGATGTAGTCTCTCTGTACTCTCTGTACAAAACACTATACACAGTCAGAACAATAACTGTACAGATTAAATGTAAATGAAGTGAACATAAAGTGAGTGTGCAAGTAGGCATGGTGTGTATCACATATACTATAATAATTAGTGCAAATAGTAAGTAGCAGTAAAGTGCAGTGGGATGCATGGTGGTGCTTTAACACACTATACAGTACCAGATGTATTGCAGTTGCATAAACTGTTGGCTCACCTAACAGACATGTAACCACATGTGCATGTAGTTCTCTAAAGCATAATTATCAGCGAACGGATCAGACCTTGATGTGCTCCTGTAGCTGAGCCTGGTGCTGTCTCAGCAGTGCCTGGTGCTGTTTCTGAAACTCGGCGATGAGCAATTGTTTCTGGATCTGCTGCTGCCTCTGGATCAGCAGGAGTTCCCTCTGTAGCTGCCGCTCCCATTCATCAGAGTCTCGCTCCCACTCCGGCATACTGACCTCAGACCTGCCCACTGGGGACAACACCTCTGATCCTGACACAGACAACAGAGAGAGAGAGTGAGAGAGAGATGCACCAAGAATTTATGGCTGAATCTAACCTAGTCATGTGAGACTCAGATGCACATTCTGAGTCACAAATTAACAAGACTTTTTTTGTAACCCCTCTTAAAAACACCATTATGTACAGAAAATCCCCTGTTAAAGAGCCACACCCAGACAAGAGTATATTTCAGTGCTTTCTTTTTTTGCTCCTTAATTATATATATAATATATATACTATATATATATAGTATAAATGCACTACAGTAATCTGTATACCATAAGTCTAATATGCAATATGATTGCTATAAATACATGTCCAGATTTCTACATATTTATAGGAATAATGATATCGATATAAATAATGGTGATAAGCTACTGTGTGTGCAGGTTCCCCAACATAGATAGTACTTGAGCACCTAGTATTATGTTCAATACCTTTAAGGCAGAAGCACAAAAAGCTTGTGCTATATGAAAATATAGAATAAAGGTGATTACAGTTATCCAAGATCGACCACATTAAGTTTTTTTTTTTTTTTTTCATTTTTACTTATGGTGTGTCCTAAACAACATCTGCAATTCTTACCCACATGAGTGAGGAACTGAAGAAATGCTTGACAAAGACATTTGCGGGACTTTTTTTTGGGTAAGGCAGACCTTTAGCTTCATTACTCATTAAACATGTGGACTGCTCAGCAGCATTTGTGTTTTGAAATAGAAAAAAAGATGTATTAGTAACATATAAAAAAAAACAACTCCAAACATTTTAATATTTACTTACTTATTAGCCACATTAAGTTACACACACATGTACTGTATACTGTATACTGTATATAAGTGTATATATACAGTAAATTTCTCCTTTCCCATCTCCCTCTTAACAATATACACAGCACAGCTGGATAATACCTGAGTCTCAGAATCGGCATTTCAATGTACAACAACCCCGGTATTTTGTGCACTTTACAAATTAACTTGAAATAATAACAAATAAAGAAAATAACGACTAAACAGGTACAAGCATTCTCTTTTCATAGCCATAGAGTTCTACTCATGACCCGAGTCAACATTAGCAGGCTCAATGACAGAACTTCTTGGCCAATGTTGGCCTACCAGTAGGTCTCCTTTATCCCAATTGCTATTATAAGTCATCTTTTGTCTGTACTTACTCAAAGTTACTCCACCATTGTATGGGATCAAACATGGCCTTTTAAAATAGCCACCTGGCCAGTGTCACTTTCCTACCTGGGACTGGATCGTATTTCTCAGCCAAAGCACGACATATGGCCAAAACATGACTTTTCACACAGTCATTGTCAGGTTCATTTTCAGGTTGTCGAGGCATGTGTGTAGCACAGACTTGTTACCCTGTGCTGTTTCTGACAGTTCTGTCAGGTGCTTCAAGGCTGTGACCTGGAGGTCTTTTCCCTATGGATATCAACCCTCACGTCTGTGAGACAACCTGTGGTTTTCATTAGCAGCCCCACTCTCACTCTTCCCCTAGTGCAGAGACAAAGAGCTCCAACACCCAACTGTGAAAAAGCCTAACCACCTACACCACCTCCTTACACACACACACACACACACACCCCTCTCCGCCTTTTGCCCCACTACCTGTGCTTCCTGGTTCCATTATTTCACAAAACATATGCCTATATGTAAAGCATGTCGTTCGACAGACTTGGTCTATATTAGGGATGACATATTTTGCCAAAAGCAAACCAATGGAAGGCAGAGATTTGTGTCTACTATTAAGAACTGACGTATAATTAAACTCTTTCATAAACACATTAGCAACAAAAGAGCATTAACGCCTGATTGTATTGCCAATAACATAATTGCACTATTCAGTAAAGTGCAATTATGTTATTATATTATATTACAAAATGAATATCTCAGTATTATATTTTTCCAGTGCAAGTCCTAGTGCAACTAATTAACAATTTTTCAAATATTTGTTGACTATACTTACGGTAGTTTATAGCAGCACTAATTTGAACGCTTTCACTAAACATATTACCCTGATAGAGCCATAGTTGAACAATGATTACAGTCTCACTGCAAAAAAAAATTATCTAGTGCCTCTTTTCCACTGCATAGAACGGCACGACACGGTTCAGTTCAACTCACTTCGGTTCGGCGCAGTTCGGCTCGGTTTGCGCTTCCACTGCAGTGTAGTAACGCTTTAGAGTGGGCTGGATTACTCGCGTGTTGTTTAGTCGCGGCGCCGCTACTGCCGTGACGTCATCGTAAACGCGCCACAAACAAACACACAACAATGGAGCATATCGACGGCATGGTGTTCTTCATTCTCGGCATGTGGATGTTTTTAACAGCGAGACGAAGGATTTTGTTTCAAAAGAGGCCGACGGTTAATACAAAAAGGTGCGTGCGATCCTTCTCTGGCTGTTCTAAATATAGCGGTTCTGTTGTGTCTCGTGTCGCAAGTTCGGTGACGCAGTAATGACGTTTTTCTCCGGCTAATCAGTGACCAGCGGAGTTTACACGTCACGTTTTGGTAACGGTTCGGCGCGCTTGGAACCTCGGCTGAGGTGGTACTAAAAAAAGGACCAGGTACCAGGTACTGTTCCCAGTGGAAAACCCCCCAAAACTGAGTAGAACTGAACCGTGTCGTGTCGTACTATGCAGTGGAAAAGCGCCATAAGCAAGTGTAATATTCTTGAATATAGCCAAACCTAGGCTGCAAAAATTATATCTTAGCAAGTGAAAATATCTTATTATAGTTACATTCATCTACACTTTCTTTAAAAAAAGTATACAACAAACCAAATATAAGATTATTAAGCTTATTTCTAGTCAAATGTTACTAAAATTATAAGCGAAATTATTTGGCAGGAGAACAAGAACTGTTTTCCAATCTGTGACTTGACAAACTTAAAGTTACAACATTTGAGTAGAAATAAGTTTAACAATGTTATATTTGGTTAGTTGTACATTTATTTTAAGATATTGTAGCATTAATTCAATTCAATTCAATTTTATTTGCATAGCGCTTTTAACAAGTGACATTGTCGCAAAGCAGCTTTACACAATCAAAAGAATTATTTAAGTTTTAAAAGCCTATAATCAAGATATTTTCACTTGCTAAAGTATAATTATTACCGTATTGTTTGTTTAATTAAAGAATGTCTGAATTCTAATTTATATTACAGCAGCTAGAAACAGTTCATCAGCTTCTCTATTATAGACATTATAGACTGTATATAACTGTCATAGAATAGAAATCATCCTATCAGTACCTACATCTTTCAGATCTGTTAATGTGTCTACCACCCGAGTCCATGTGGAGCCTTGCTGTTAGAGAAAATCAATCAACACCTTCTGACCAATCGAAAGCAAGGATGAAGAGAAAATGTACTGTATGCATTGCCAGAGTCAGGTTCTGAGCGAGATTGTGATTGTAATTAGCAGCAGCAATAAACAGACTAAAGATTTATTTACTTAATGTGACAGTGAAGATATTATCAATATATTACACTGTGCACTAAACACTGAGATTTAGCGTTTTTTCAGTGTGTATTACAAATGCAGACGGTATGAGTGCCCTTGGCTCAATCTTGAATAAAAAACATAATCTGTGGCAGACAGAGATGCAGAAGAGCAGTTTCGCGCAACCCCAGACTATTTTGCATGTATCTGCAAAAATAACAGGAAAATGAAAAAGTCCCATTGAGTCACACTGTGTCAGTTGTTCCATCATCAACATGGAATTTCAGAGGTGAAACCACAAAAATGAAAAAAAAAAAAAAAAAAAAACAACAACAACAAAAAAACCCTGGTAATGATCCAAAATTCCTCTCATTACAGTAAGCAGTACTATTCCTGTTCATGTAGTGTAACTTTACTTTAAAGCTTGACAAACTATACTGTGCTCACGTTAAAGATTTTTTGAGTAAAGGTTTTTTATTAAAGATGCAAAACAGTACCTTTAATACACTCAGTGACAAAAAAAAAAAAAAAGGCAGACTTTAGTACTCTATATTTCCGCAGTGTGTAACAGCTCTATAGGTCTGTCGTTATGATGTTCTGCTTTCGATGTGCCCCATACAGGAAGGGGCGTAAATACTTTTAAGGCCATTGGGACTGATCTGCAAAAAATATCCCGCACTCGCTGAACATCTCAGGGGTGAAAAACACATAAAGACACTCTGACTAGCGACAGAAATCTTTTTAAAGCTCAATCTAAAGACAGAAGGCATGTGACTGTCATGTTCGAGACGAGGTGTGGACTATTTTTACACGCGTGAACAAAACGGTAGAAAAAGGAACGGCTGGTTGGCATGTGTGGGTATGCAGGCGTCGGTGTCAGTGCGCGAGAGTGAGCTGGACCTGGGCCCTAATATATAAAGACCTGTTGTACACATGGCCTTAATCTGTTGTGTGAGACAGCTTTTAGCACTCGACGCCTCCGTACACACAACACTACAGAAGATAGATTTCTTTCTTCACACTTGTTTTTTTAGAAATTCGCACACAGGCCTACCTACACACATGTGCATGCAGTAAAATATACAGACTTCTTGATATCATGCAGGAAAGAAAATCCAATTCAAAGCTACACACACACACACACACACACACACACACACACACCTTTGTAAATTCACTATGCAGTTCTGGACACGTTGTCAGTAACTGACTCACTGCCAAGTGTATCTGTCTCCGAACACAACCATGACCGAAGTGAAAGTGTGTGTGAAGTGGCTGCTAGTCAGTCTGACTCCTGGGGCCCCTCACCCCGAAAATACACACTCCACAAAAAGCTGCGGGCACCAAAACAGAAGCACGACATTGACCTCCGTGTTAATTATTACTAACAGACTCTAGCATCTGCTCCAATCACAACAGCTACAGACACGGCTTCTGTGATGGCCTGAACTGAGGAGACCTAACTTATCTACCCTTCCTAATTATACAACCATGAGCACCAAAACTGTCAGATCTTCCCACACAGGTGGATGAAGGTGGTGTTGTGTCAAAGAAAAAGAAAAAAAACGGTGCCGTGTGCAACAGCAGAAACAGTGAGGTTTATAAATAAAGCCTTTCCGGTGGGTGGTTTTATTAGGAGTTGACTCAGACAGAATGATAACCGAGGCTAATCTTAGCACCCTAATGCCTTAAGCCCAAAATAACGAGGTCAGGAATAGCCGCAGCCGAGCGCCAAGGAGCCAGAACATTGAGTTGCCCTCGTGCTCCACCGGCCCTGTGAGGCTATGGGAGGTAAACAGCATACCCGTCACGCTAGTCTTTAACTCGCGCCAGGGGCCAAAGTCAGGTCTCCAGTGCTGCAAAAGCTGTGTGAAAGAAGGATAATCAGATACAATCTGGCACAAGACTACAGAAATGGAGGAGTAGTTTCATCTTGGCACCTTGAAAATAAATCCCTGAGGATTTTATTTGTGCTTTTTAAAATGGGATTTCATGAGCATGTGCATTGAGGTTTTTATATTCTTGACGATTTAGACTGATAAAAGATAAGATCATTTATCATTTCAGCACCAGTGTAGACACCTGTGATTTGTATTTCACTAAAGATGAGGTTCGTGTTTGCATTATTTATCAGAAATGAATTTGACCAATCGATTTTTATTGTTTGTAGGAAAAAAAATATATTAAAGTATATCAGAATTGTGATGCATTTTTAAAGATAGGTTCAGACTATACAAGTAAACAATAAATATGAAGAATATTCATAAAAATGGCGAGTGATACCGTTATTTTCTTGGCCTTGCACATCTATACCTATAAAAAAATAATATTTGAAAATTGTTTTGTGCAGCCTGTACTTTTAGTATGCTAATTAGGCTAAACCTTCCTTCCATGGCACTGAGGTCACATGACCTAAGACCTCATTATACTTTTATTCAAAAAACAACCATCATGGCAGACACAGCGCCAACTCGCAAAAAAAGACCAAAGCTTTTTACAGAATCTGACAAGAACAATTTTGTTCTGACACCCTGTCACGTGACCATTGTATTTGCATACTCATTAATATTCATTAGTATCTGCCAAAGATGGGCGTATAGAGGAACAGTGTTCAATTATTTCAATACTTATACAACACATTGTATTTCCTATAGTTACTCTTCATTTTAACATACATTGTTACACATGTAATATAAATTTCGAGAACCATTCATTCATTCATTCATTCATCTTCTATACCGCTTATCCTATGATCAGGGTCGCGGGGGGCCTGGAGCCTATCCCAGGAGGCTTTGGGCACAAGGCAGGGTACACCCTGGACAGGGTGCCAATCCATCGCAGGGCACACACACATACTCACCCATTCACACGGGCAATTTGGGAACGCCGATTAGCTTAACCTGCATATCTTTGGACTGTGGGAGGAAACCGGAGTACCCGGAGGAA
Organism: Channallabes apus; assembly: GCA_030522415.1. Classification (NCBI taxonomy): domain Eukaryota; kingdom Metazoa; phylum Chordata; class Actinopteri; order Siluriformes; family Clariidae; genus Channallabes; species Channallabes apus. The sequence goes on from CM060127.1 coordinate 17,057,914, forward strand.
ACCCACCAAGCACGGGGAGAACATGCAAACTCCATGCACACAGAGACGGGAATCGAACCCGGACCCTGGAGGTGCAAGGCGACAGTGCTAACCACTACACCACCGTGCCGCCTTTCGAGAACTAATCAATCTTTAAACATTTTTGCCACTTAGCGATACTTAAAATTTGCCGTGTTACCACTTCTAATCCTGTCCTCTTCAATATCAATGTCATTTTTTAGGCCTCAATAGAAAATTCAGGCCAAAATGTCTTCTTATGCACTATATAGGCACAATACATGACTGATCAATGACCTATCAATACGTTAATTATACGTGATCAATACGTATAATTAACTCTTGTAATTAACTCTTGTTTATTTTGTTTTTTTTTTTATACTGAATTAGGCATTAACTAAATTAATTCTTCATTTTTGAAAATCTGTGAAATGAATTTGAGGCCTCCTGCCTGACATTATTGAATTTGAAATAATATAACATTAATTTCTGCCTTCAGGTAAAAGGAAAAAAAAACATTCAACTAAAAATAAAAAATTTTTATTTTACACAGTGAAATTTGTCCGGACAGGCTTGATGTACATTGAAGAATAAAAACACTTCAGCCAAAAAAATGACATGTGAATTGTTCCTGAATACTTTGCAAATTCCAGGATTGCTGGATCCACTTAGCTCTCATTTGTGTCAATTCTAAGTCACGTCAGATAAATATTAAAAGCGCCCATCATATGAATAAATGCAAAAACAGACACGTAGGTGGTTGTTTTGCTCGGTGAGGCTGACGTGTGTCAGAAAAATGCTCGACCTCTATCTTTTATTCATCAGCACCAAGCGGAATTATTTCCACTACATGCCGGTTTCTTAATGCCGTCTGTAGCTCCTATAGACTCCTGCGCTGCTATAAGCACTGACTCACGCTGCTCAACTCTGAAATGTCCCTTAGTGGCCAGAGTGAGTCAGAGCGGACGAGAAACAGAGATAGAGCTCAAATAAACAGAATCCCAGAGTTATAAAACAGACAAGGCTAAAAATGGAAGCGCTGGCTGACATTTTTGAGTTGACATGCTCATACTGGAAGTCACATGAGAGCTTTTAAACAAAACTCCCTGGAGGAGTCTTTATAATGTCATACACCTGAGACTTGCAGAACTGCTATGTAAATGGTCTATGCCCCCCCACACCCCAAAAAAAAAAAAGATGACTGCATTTCTAGATAAATACCTCCTTGTCTTCACTTTATAAGATCTCCAAGATAATGATCTGATCCTAATGGGAAAGCGGCCATAGTTAGGTTTGAGCATGTGTAGGATTCTGGCCCTGTACCAGTGTTTCCTAGGACCAGTTCTCCAAGGATTGTTTCTAATTTGGGCCTGAGGAACTTAATGAAGTGTGCACTCTATATCCAGCTGCAGGGGACTATCATTTCTTTTAATTGGTGGAGGACAAGGGGAAGGTCTTTTATTAAATGTGAACATTCAGTAAAGTGTTCAGTGAGAACAATACTGTACTGTACATCTGGGAGAAAACAGAAATATGGCAAAAAAAAGTCAAATCATCATACTTTCACATACTCACATGTCTTTCAAAATACTTATATTGATCTTTTATATCAGTATTTAATACTCACATGAATATGTCATTATTTAACAGCAAAATGTACAACGAATGTCAAATAATTTGCATTTAATCTTTTGTCTTTACATTAAGGACCATTCAGTCCAGTATTTGTTGGTTAAATCTATAACCATTAGGACCTGAAATCTAAGTCTAAAACCATTAAGATCCTAAACCTATGTTCAATCTGGAACTACAGCATCAATACCAAAATCTACATTGAATCTAGAACCATTGATACCAAAAATCCTAATTAAGTCTGAAAACATTAAAACCCTTAATCTATTTTAACTCTGAAAACATTCAAACAAAAAAAATCTAGATTAAATCTAGAAACCTTTAGTACCCCAAATCTCGGTTAGACCAGAAAAACCAAAAGACCCCAATCTAGGTTAAATCTAGAACAATTACATCCCAAAACATGTACTGTAGCTAAACAAATGATACATTTAACAAAAAAGCTATATGTAGCGCTATTGGCCTCTGAATAAACTGTTCAAGGTTCTACTGTATATACAGTAGAACCTTAAACTGAGTGGTGGCCTATTAGAAAGAGCTCCAGAACATTTCAGACAAAACCCTGAAACCCAGAAGAAAAGTAGTTTCAAGAGTATACAGTATACTTACTCGATGAACCAGATGTTTTTAAGTCCAGAATAAAAATATATAAAAACGGATCTGGTTATAGTTATATAGCTACTTTTTATTATTTCTAGTTATTCTTGCAAATGTCCATTTAATAAAGTAATGAGCTTTATCATGAATAAATATTCACGGTTTTAGATTCACCCTATATTTAGGATATATACTAGATTCGGGGTACTAAAGGTTTTAGATTTAAGCTAGATTAAGGGTTTTAATGTTTCCAGATTTAATTAGGATTTTTGGTATTAATGGTTCTAGATTTAATGTAGATTTTGGTATTGATAGTTCCAGATTTAACATAGGTTTAGGATTTTAAACTGTTTAATATTTTAAACTGTAGCTATGTAAAGCATTGTGAGATTTGGAACTATAAATAAAGTTTTTTTTGTATTATTACTTTGAGTAACACTGGACATAACAGTACGGAGACATAAAAGAAGTACGGAGTCACTGTAACAGTGATACCCGCAATGCCCTCTGAATAGTGTCCTGACGTAATTCATCACAATATCATTATCACATTGTCGGATCAGGCACTTCTGCTTTTCCACACACACACACACACACACACACACACACACACGCACGCGCGCACGCGCGCACACACATGCCCATGCACTAAACATATATGCAATATACATATACAGTATGCTACATGAAAGACGAAATGCACAAAAATAAGCGTAACAAAAACAGCTCTAAAATATAAACCGGCAAACATGCATTTAAATAAGAGTGCATCAAAACAATACTTCACACAAATAGCACAAACACGAGCAAACACACATTTCCACGTACAACTTACAAAAAAGCAAAGAGGAACTGCAAAGAGAATTAACTGGACATGGTTGTAAATAAGGGGTGGCAAAGAGGACGGCAAGAGCACACTAAGGGGTGGCAGAATCAGATCATGAATAAGAGCAGGCTGCATTTGCAGAATATATGACAGCCAGTGTTTTTTTTTAATTTACAGTTTAAATCAGACCTGCAGGATTTGGACAAGTTGCAGAAGTTTTAAACATTTTGGAAAAAAGGCACTAGAGTAAAGCTAGGATGGTCATTGGGTGCCACTCCACCCTGTGCCGCCTATACAGTCACACCCAAATGAGGGGAAAACATAGAAAAGCACATGAAGGGAGAGATGGAGCAGCTGAGAGGAAGTGAGAGACAGAAAGAGTCATACAAAGAGAAAAAGATAAATATAGAGCATATGTGCATGTGTGTTTGTGTTAGAAAGAGAGAGAGAGAGAGAGAGAGAGAGAGAGAGGTACCTGAGCCAATCACACTGGTGGAGATGCTGTGTGTATCCAGGAGGTTCCTGAGCCACTCAGCAGGGATACGGGACTCGCTCTCATAAATAGTCTGCAGCATACTGAATACCGAGACGAGCCCTGTACCCCGGCAACCGATCCTCACCAAATCCCACAGCAGGGATACTCGAATCCTCTTTCCTCCTTCTGTCCTTTTTCAGCCTTTTTCCGTCGCTGCAAAAAAGGCCAGTCTGTTCCGAGTCTTTCAGCTGACCGAATGACTGACGAGGAAGAAAACGGCTGCACTGTTGCACTGTTGTTAGTGCTCTGTTCTTTCCCAGCGTCTGAGATTCACCCTGGAGCGCCGCCTGTCACACTCTGACTATCTCCCGATCTCTACAAACCTATGTCTCCCACCTCCTCTGTCTCTCGCACTTCCTCTCATCACCATGTGAATGTACAGCAGTTCCCTCTCTCTCTCTCTCTCTCTCTCGCTCCCAGGTGGCAGGAATAGCAGCAGGGCCGGCCCAGGACAGAAATAGGCTGGGCCAAACCAGGGGAGTGGAGCAGCGGCTAGACGCTTAAAATAGCAACACAAAAACACAGCTGTCTGCCTTCATCCTTCTCCCCAGCGCCTGGTTCCTCTTTATCTCCTCCTCTCTAGTCTTCCCTTATCTTTCTCCTTTAGTTGCACTTAAATTCCCCTTCTTTCTGCAGCTTTTTTCCCCTGATAAGTCTGTCTTCAAACACACAGTGATCTGTTATTTCGTCAGCCTTTGTCTACATTATTAATTAAAAGGACTCATAAATACAGTATGCTGCTCCTGTCTTTCTGGTCTCTGGTGCTGTCTGTTCGGTTTCAATTCGCATCTTGTTGCAGATGCAGTGTGTGATTTTTTTAAGTGGTTCTTTAATGCCTGTAATAATCTGCTAAATTACAAAGACAGTGTAGAATAAGTGCAGCTTGCAATTGTGCAAAGCAAAAGAGCTGGCTTGCTTTTGCATTTTAGGTTATATTTTATACTTTTTCTGGTCTGGAAATAAGCTCCACCCCATCCATAACAAGGCTGTTCGGCTTTAGGCTCCACCCATTTTCCGAAAAAAGGCAACAAATTCCCAAAAGCTTATCAAGGTTTAACAGAGGAAGTGGGGAGTTTATGAATTACACTAACATTCTACATAACACTCCTTTAGTGGCATAAACGCTAATGCAAACACAACCTGGCGCGCTCCTTCCAGGAAAAGATACCGCATCTGTCAAACTAAAGCCTCAGTGCATGCCTTGGATCATGCACTTTAATGCCGCATTGTCTGGAGTATCAGATTTAGCAACTTTTGCAATTCACTCATTAACTCACAACGACTTCAAAAAAAATAACTTGAGGGAGGAAAAAAGAGAAATAACGAGATAGAAGAAATAACATTTTTGACATTCAGGGTTATTGTATGAATCCTTCTATATTTCGAACGTTGACGTTATTTAAAGGAGCGGTCTGTAATTTTAGCACCCTCTGCTGCTTGGAATGTCAACTGCAATTACAATTAAAATTCCTGACAGGTCTCCTTTGTCCTGCACCAGCTGTGCTAAAACTACACATGACATGATGTGTATTGTGCGAAAAAAAAACTGGGCAAAAGTTGAACAGCTCTGTTCCGATCGGGAGGGGAAGGGGCGGAGCTTTTATGCAGGCCATAAAAATGTAAATAGAGGCTTAAAATAAATCTTGAAAAGCTCCCGGGGATTCACAATGATGTGAATCACAAGTATGTTTGCAGCTACTGTACTGTATGTACTGTATATAATTATAAGGAATGGAAATCACCAGGGACCATCCGATACGATATTATCACGATAGCCAGGTACTTGAAAGTATATAGATTTTATTAATATTTAGATTTTGTTACAGATCTAATAAACAAATAATTTGCTGATGATACTGGGTTGCAGGTCAGAATGCACCGACTATAGGATTATAGAGGAACAACAATACAGCCAAAAAGATGTAGACACACATCAGGAAAAGAATAACTTGTATAAATATTTTTACTAAATGTATTGCTATACATTATATATTGATATAAATTATAATATTGATATTATATTAATATAATATGCATCATACTATTTTTCTTCTTATACAAACACTTCAGGAAAAGAAAAACAGAATGATGTATATTATATTGATATATATTAATAATTATCGTAATTATTATTATAATATTATCATATATATCAATGTATAACAGATAGCAATACATTTAGTATTAAAATATTTATTTATTCTATATTGATTTTCCCCATCTCTAATGATTACTACATGTCAAAAAATACTTTCAAACATTCAGCACTCTTGATTGGACTCCCATGTTTAAAAAGGTTTCAACATGAGACTTGTTTCTAAACCTGTTATCCCATTTTCAAATTCCCCAACCTGGTCCATCCCCTGTAATGCGTAAAATGCTACAAAAATAGCCTGCTAAAAACAAACAGGCAGTTTGTGGTCGGAGAGAAACCTTTGCCACACCTTGGGAACGTGTATGTTTCCTCTGCTTTCAGAAAATAGCATGTTTCCGTCAAGTAGAAGAACTAAACAACACACACCAGCATGACACATGACACTCGGACGCGCATACATCACTGCCCCTTGATAATCTCACAAAGATCCAGCAATAAAAACATGACCTTGTGTCACTGCTCAGGTGATTCATGTCACATGTGCACGAGTCTTCCTAAACATCATGATTGCTAGAAAGAGCTTTAAAAACAGCAGAAAGATTTCCAGAGTAGTCCATTCTGGAAAACATCCAAATTAGACAGACTTCGGACGTCTGTGGAACGACTTAAAGTAAGGAAATGCTGTGTGTGTGCAGCAGAAGCGGCCCATATTCCCAGGAGAAACTGCTGCGAGCAACAGGTTTACACTGCCGCTATTGTTGGCCAAAGTGGCATCACGACTTTTTTTTTATTTTTTTTTATTACAGGGAACTCCCCAGATACATCCTCATCCAGTTGACAATACCCTAAGTAAAACCTAGCTCTCTCACACACACAGACACAAACCTTCTGCTACCGAGGTTTTCCTCTCTAGACAAAACAGACGCTGTTGCTTCAAAAATAGGTCATCTCCATAGACCTGTTCCTGACAGGAACTTTTCCCCAAGGTCAAAAAGACTAGTTTAAAAATGGACACATCAGGCACAGTTTCCCTTGACAAAGCGCTGTTCAGAAAGACATTATCCGTTTAAAGATACCGGCGTAAATGAACCAGAGATCTATTTATATCCGACTACTCAGACTATGTCAGAAGGCTTGAAAAGATGTGACAGGGGAAAAAAACTGCAAGTTCGTATTAAGGCCTTTAAATTTCCGAAGCTTAGAGAAAGGATGTGTTTCGGTTGTCAGTTGTGGCTTGGCGAGGCGGCTGCACAATTACTTTGTTCCTATATTTAAGCCTGGTTTTGAAATATCTGCACTTAAGCTGGATCTTTTTTTCCCTTTCTGAAAGAAAAATAACTGCTTGCTTCTAGCATTTCACATTCATTCCTCACTCTTTTATTCAATGATTTTTTTCAGCTCATGATGGCTGCAGCATGAAGATCTTATCACTAGAGCTGCACGATATTAGGAAAATATTGTTGTTGAATATTGCGATAACGATATTTCTTGCGATATAACATTTCCCTAGAGAAATGCATTTTTTATTATTATTATTGCCTATTTTTTTAATTATTTAATTATATGTAATGATCATACTAAAATAAACAGGTAATAGATATTCGTCTGATGTAATTAAATCTAATTCAGGCTAAAAAGAAACTATATGTCAAGGAAGTTGAAAATATTTACACTTCAAAACACTATGAATGACTTAAAGATATAAGATATAGCAGATATTCTGATTTCTGGTTTGCTGTTACTATAAACCTGCCAACACAATATGAATTACTTTCAAACATGACTTTTTATTTACATGTAACCATACACTCATCAATAATGTCTTAAAACAAGAGCATCTTTTAAACTAAATATTCTCTTTGGCTTGCCTGTATTTTTTTGTTTGTTTTTTTAAATAAAAATAAATATTATTAAACAAAAATTAAATATAAAATACTATTTGTCTCACACACGCGACCGGCACTAGGACCCGGAAGTAATACAGGCGCGAACCCGGATGTATAAGAGGAGTAAACAAAACCACCGCATAGAGCTCAGTCACTATATTCGCGCATGTCGGTTCAGATTGTTTACTTTCTGATTCGAGTGTGTGTTTATAGGACGCAGGTTAAATGTGTGTTTTTCCCTTGCTTTTAAGGATATGACATCACTGTGCAGCGACTGGCTCACTAGGTATTGCAACAGCGCACAACTGCACGTGAAAACCACAACTGCCGAGATAAATAAATTTGTTATTCGCAAATCTAAAAATGTTAAGGAAATTGTTTGCCTGAGTCATCAGAACCATGTACATCGACCAAGCAAAAGAGCAAGACCCCATCAGACCAAAGTAGGAAACGTCGGAAATATGAGGAAGAATTCATAAAGTGCAGTATCAGTATTCACTAAGTTGTGGTAGCAACCGAATACACGAGTTGTCCCGTGCAGCAATGGATGTACTGTTCAATGTGGATCTACATATTTCTGTGAGCAGTATTTTTCCGCTGTTACATATAAAAAACAAATACAGCTCACGTCATGATGTGGAAGATGATATGCGGGTAGCTGTATCCACCATCAGGCCACGAATGAAGCTTTTGTGCTGCCAAAAACAAGTACTGTACACCCTTCCCATTGAAAGGTAAGCCAAAATTATATAGATGTATAGTAAATGTAGTCAAAATACTGTGAACAGCTTATGTTTATTGCTTGTTTTTGATAGTGGGGGTCGCGAGATCTTGTCGATCTTCAATTTGGGGTCGCTTGCTTGAAAGTTTGGGAACCACTGCTCTAGGACACACTCTACTATACAGTACAGCTCTACTGGGAGCCAGCATGCCCTAACCACCTTCCCTTGGATGCTTGATTCAGGTGATACAAAGCTCTCCCAGGTTGTCATGGTCTTCACCCCATCACAGGGAGCAACTCCTGCAACCCTCATTTCCAGAACCCTAACACACAACATTGTTCTTCTTGTTCTTCTGCAAACTGAGCTCTTGCTTCACGACCAAATATTGACACGGTGATTGTAACACAGTTGAGGTTGACGCGATCCATTTGTCAGTCTAGCACTCTCTTTTTATTTTCCATCAACCATTTATAAGATTCTAAAATCCTCCTTCACCAAGGGTAAGGTCTCTCTCTTGACCTGAATAGATCATCCCACTCTTTTTACAAAGAGACAAGCATGGCCTTAGACTTGGAGATCCCATCCACTTCACACTCAAGAGCAGAACATTTGAGTGTCTTTTAAAGGTCTCTTTTGGTTTGTGGGCAAAATAAAAACCAATCACTTGCATATAACAGAGATGGGTAAAAGTAGACTGACATGGTCCAGTACTGCGATTCAGTGGAGGTGGCAGTACTGGAAAGAGGGTAGAGAAGCCCTTTCAGCAAGAAAACACATCTTAAACATCACTTTGTCTCCTTAGTAACTGCTTCGAAATCCTTCCAAATTGGCTCTGAAACGTCCATATTGTGTTTCGATCTTTCTATACTGCTAGTTAATGTGAGCGCAAGCTTCCGCCAGCACGCGGACAGGTTCATGACTCACCTCATTGCTTTGTTCATTGCTAAAGTGAGTTACAAAGCTAACTACATTGTAACCTCGGATTACGAGCATAATTCGTTCCGGAAGCGGGCTCGTATTCCAAAACACTCGTAAACCAAATTTCATTTTCCCATAGGAAATAATGGAAACTTAAATTATTCATTCTACAACCCAAAAAAATAAATATATAAAAATAATTAACACAAAATATAAAGTAAAAATAAAACAAATTAACCTGCACTTTACCTTAAAAAACAAAGTTAAAATAAATCCCGACAGATGTGTTTCCATTTGTGTGTGTGTGTGTGTGTGTGTGTGTGTGTGTGTGTGTGTGTGTGTGTGTGTGTGTGTGTGTGCGCGCTCATTCACTTACACACACACTCTCTCTCTCGGCTTTACAGCCCCCTCCTTTCAGGTTCCCAAACAAATACACACACTCTACCACACACACACACACACACACACACACACACACACATTACCTATCGTCTCTCCTGCTGGGTCCTAGTGCTTGCAGAGTTTTTGTGTGTGTTTGTGTGCTTGAGTGTGTGTGTCTGTCTGTCTGTCTGTGTGTGTGTGTGTGTGTGTGTGTGTGTGTGTGTGTGTGTGTGTGTGTGTGTGTGTGTGTGTGCATGTGTGTGAATTCACCCAGCAGGGGAGACGATTACCTACAATTCCGCAGCGCAAGAGAGAGGAAAAACCTTTGGCTCAGTTGTGATGACGTGACGCTCGGTGTCAAAACAAGAAGCGCATGCGTGATACATGATACTCGGTGCTCGTAAACCAAGACAATGCTTGTTTTTCAAGTCAAAATGCATTAAAAATCTTTGCTCGTCTTGCGGAACATCGTAAACCGCGTTACTCGTAATCCGAGGTTCCACTGTATCTTCTAACACAAGGCTGAATCCCAAATCCCTCTTTACCTCCTGATCAAGGGCACTACTTGGTATGTGCAACAAGCGTTTCCTCACCATACAGGGCCCAATAGCTTTCCAGTTTTACACTATTCAAGATTCAACACTGGAATTAGTTAGTTAGTTAGCTGAGGCTATTCTAAAGTGGAATAAATGGAAACTTCAGTAGAAACTTTTACATCTCGCCTTTTGGATACATAGCACCATTAAGAATCATTACGTTAACAGGGATGTCACTTCTAGCAAGCAATACTGAGCACTTGCTGTACGCAACACTATTGTCTCTTAATATCCTGTAAAAGAAAATATACAAGCGTAACCTTTAAAATACTCTCTGAAAAGATAAGACCTGGTCCATGGACCCTCACCCCACATTCGTGAAGTTATAACATGAATTTTAGACATCTTGACAGCAGTTAATATGAAGTTTTAACAAATCCTACAGTAAGTTGCACAATTAGCTAAAAATTCACAAACATTTCTCATTTCACTGATACCTCCTCTTTCTTTCTTAGATCATTTAATGTTCAACCTGAACCCATTTCTTGGCATTAAAGTGAAAATGTTTAAAAGACAATATATTTAAGAACTTGTGTTAAGTCATTTAAAATTTTTCCATCCAGGTGTGAGAGGTGTGAAACAACCGTGTGTAATCAGTGTCTCAGCCACTGGTATGAACATACACACGTGCACATACACTTGTGCCCAGAACAGGCCACACTTCAGAAGAGCGTTAGCCATCTGGACTGGCAATCTTCAACATAGCGAATCAGTCATGGCTTAATGCTTAAAGAACTGCACGCCAACCAGAGCAGACTTCACCGATCAATCACTGCTGATGAGAAGAACACTGACACATACTGTCTCCCTCTCCATTTCTCTCTCTCAGTCTCTCTCAAATCAACAGCGCCACCTTTGGACCAATGGACAGCAGTGCAAGAGGAATATCCTACTTGCACTTGAATCGTCTCTTACGATTATCACTTGTGACCAAATGTTTATAACAGACAGACGAATGTGACAAATCTGAAATTACAGAAAATAACAACATTTCTTCAAGGATTTATATTCTTTAGCATGTTTTGTTTATGTTTCATAATATTACTACCAAATGTGTTTGTTATTGGGAGATTATCACAATTCTATACCGTCCTACTCAACAAGTATTTCAGCAAGTATTGTAGTAGCACAGAAACTTATCCCATGTAGGGTAATGTGAGCCAGGAGCCTATCCTAGGGATTACAGAGTACAAGGCGGGGTGCATCCTGGATGGGGTGCCAATCGAGCGCAGGATAAAACACCACACACTCGCACACTACAGGGCAATTAGGAAATACCACTTAGCTTAAACTGCATGCCTTTAAACTGTGGAAGGAAACCTGGAGGAAACTCATCAGGTGCAGAGAGAGAACAGACTGAAGGAGAGATTCAAAACCCCAACCCCAAGACAACATTGCAAACCACTAAGAGAGCCTGAGATACTAATTACATTATCTCTGACACTACCAGAACTGTGACATAGACTGTGTTTGTTTGTGCAATGAACCCATCATATGCATTTTAAGCCTGCTGGACTCAACTCATGAATTCTTTACCAGGTTGAAAAGCTTTTGTTGAAAAAGCCTAATGAGTCAAAGCAGTGTCCTATTACTGTACGTCGAAACTAAGTATCTTGTAAGCAGGAAATACTTGGGTGGAGGTCTTATGGGATTTGTTCCTTCCTAGCTGTACAGATTACTGTGTGCATGTCTGTATGTGTGTGTGTGTGTGTGTGCACTGTCTATAAAGTCAGGAATGTAACAAGCTTCCACCCTTCTAACCCCTTAGACAAGAACTCTTACATCTTAAAAACAAACTAAAGCGTTTCATGCTGAGATCATTCAAAGCCAGAGAATAACAGAATGATGCTCTGCTTTAAAAAATGATCAACTTACTCACTTTCCTGCTTGACATAAATGCGATCATGCATCATATTTGATCGTCCGGCTCATAAACCTGATAATCAAGGCTAGAAAACTAGAACATCTATCTATATCTATATCCACTCACTTATCATCTATACTGCTTTATCGTGTATACAGAGTCGCAGGGTCCCTGGAGGCTTAGGGCACAAGGCGGGGCACATCCTGGACTGTGGGCACACACACATATATACATTACACACATATATTCATTACACACATGGTTTAAAGCTACTTAGCGACAATGAATTGTTAAAAGCGCTATACAAATAAAATTTTATTTAATTTAATATACACTCATTCGCAATTTGGGAACTCATTATGGGCAATTTGGGAACATCAATCAGCCTAACCAGCATGTCTTTGGGCTGTGGGAGAAAACCAGATCATCCAGAGGAAACCCACGAAGCACTGGCAGAACATGCAAACTCAAAACATGCACACAGGCCCTGAGGCAGGAATCGAACCTGGAGATCCAGGGTGACAGTGCTAACCACTAAGCTACTGTGCCAACCTGTCTCTTCCAAGTATTGGGTAACAGAGCAACAATCTTATCACATAGCTGAGAAATATTATTATACTTGTATAATAGAAAAATGGAATTAAAACGTTGGTACCAAGTGATGACAAAGGGGCATTGGTGGCTCAGTGGTAGGCTTTACATCTGCCATGCACATAACCTATGTTCAACTCCCAGCCCCTGGATGCTGCGCATCCATACTGCTGGTCCCAAGCCCGAGTAGAACGGGAGAGTTGCATCAGGAAGGGCATCTGAGGCAAAACCCCTTCCGAGTCAAATATGTAGATTGTATGGTCTCCAGTGGCAACTCCTTAAAGGGAGCAGCCGAATGAACAAAAACCAAGTGATGATAAAAAGGTGATTTACACATATGGCAAATCAGAAATACATGCACACCACAGTGACCTTATTTCCCATGCAAGGACTATGTGTCTCTATTTGTCAGGTTTTCTTTTCGCACAATTGTTTTGTTGACGTAGATGCATTATATGTGTGAATTATTAAGTTAATGCTATGACGGTGTTTTAAAACAGGCAGAAGTTTGTCTGATGTTGTATATTCATTATCCGATATACAGGTACACAGATAGACCATTACATTATCACCGCATAACACTGTCACAATAAAATTTCTTATTGATGACATAACAACAAACTGATGACAGTATCATGGACACCCAAGGCTCACCCATGCCCACGGGGATCAAAGACCAGCCCATCCAGTCTCATCCCAAAGAAAAGCCAATGCATTAGAAATCACTGGGAAAAAATCAGTGCTGGCCACAATGGAAAAGGACCAGATAGGGATGAGATGAGATGAGATGGGATGCGCCAGACAAATGAGTCCAATACGCGGAGGCTCCACCCCACAACCCACAGCACCCAAAGGATACGCTGCCAACGTCCTGGCGCCAGACACAACAAAACACCTCACGCCCCAAGGGCTAGAGCTGCATTTTTAATGATCAGTTTGTTTTAATCATTAATGTCTACATAGCTACAAAACCAACCACATCTGTGGACACCAAATTTATATGAATAAATAAATAAGTGCAGAAAACTGAGTACAATCAAAAAATCATCAAAAATTGAACTTCAAATGAAACCTGTTGTGCATCCCGGTGCCCGGTATTCATGAGAATCAGAATCAGTGAAGGCAAATGGAAGAGAGAGAGAGAGAGAGAGAGAGACAGAGAGAGTCTGTGCTGGTCTGATGAAAGTATCCACCTGCCAGTAGGGTCTCCATCTGCTCGCCTCCCTCTGCCAAAAAGCGCAGGAGGGCCTCGGGCATGCGGAGAACAGCGGATAAATATATCCTTCCACTCTCCGCCTGCCCACGGGAGGCCTCCGGCAGCCTGCTACGCTGACTTACGCTGGCCACAAAGAAGCAGCGCACCTGAAAGGAGTGCTTTTGATAACAATGACTAAACAACACACAGAATGGATAAAGCAGGTTTTACTGTACCTTGGTGTTCAGGGGACGCCATGTCAACACCATGTATGAATGAGGGGACAAGTCAAGGAGTGCTAGACTGGGAAACGGACACCTGGGAAATAAATACAAACACATATGCAGTCCCATTCACAAATATGTACAAAGCATGACTAGCTAAAACATTTACGTCATTGATGATAATAAGACTGAGCATCCTGTTACGGTGGCACATGTCAATTAGGTAGCGAGTGAACAGTCTGGTCTCAAAGACCATTTCCTGGAAAAAGGAAAAATGGACAAGTTCGTCAGGTTGTAACAAACCCTGCATGTGCTGAGGTGCTGGTTAAATATGATATCGCTAATGTTTTGATGTCAGAAAAATTTACATTCAAAGAAAAGGAGGAACCATGACCGTATAAACTGTTGGTGTTTTCCTTCCTCTTTTTGTTATTTTCTAGGTGTCGTTTATGTTCTCACGCAGCACAGTAGCAGTCTGCCTGGTTCGATCCTGAGGTCTGTTTTACATGTTCTCACTATAATTACATAGATTTCTCCAGTTTCTTTCGCTTCTTGCTCATTTCCAAAAAAAGAGCCAGTTGGTAGATTGGTGACTTAGAATTGCTCTTAGGTCTGTATGGCTTTAATTGGGCTGTTCAAATCACACCGGGACTTTTGATTGTGCAGTATAACAGAAGACAGTTATGAGAATTTAAAACTTTTTTATTTTTCTATATAATCCACTGCTACACTAACGCACTTATCCAATGCCAACAGTTTACTCAGTACACCATACTCATGATCAAACTGAATTCAGGACTTTATGAGTGATATGGCAATAAATTTCAGCTGAGTTCCTGTAATGTGCAAGTGGTGTTGGTGATGGTTGTGTGTACAGTTCCAACAGACAGATGCAGGCATCTATTCTACAAGTTGTTGACAAGTTATCCACCAATTTTCCATTCATTGAATGTTCACAGGAATGAATGCAGCGGGCTTCAAGCCACCACAACTGTGCTCATCATTCACTGTTGGCACCATTGAAATGTTTTATTCGCATTCAAATGTTTTATTGTCTCATTACTGTATTGCTACAAGTCTTTGGACATTTATGTCAATCAGTTTTACGCCTTCATAACAAGTCCCAGTTTGACTTGTATGCGCAAAGTGCATAGTGCCCTGTGCTGGACTGGCATTCCATCAAGGCTTTATTCCCACCTCATGGCCAACATTTCCAGGAGAATGCTTTGCTTACCGCTTACTGAAGGCGCACATTTTTTTTTTTACTTTTGATTAAATATTTGCATTAGCATTGGCATTAGCACATATAACTTGTTTGTTTCCTCAAGAGTACTCAGCATAGAAATCAATATCCCGTCATGATCAATTTGAATCATCACTATAGATCATTAGCAAAGTGATACTGTACCTAATAGACAGCAATTTCTAACTACAGTAGGAATCCATATTTATCTATCTTTATTTTCTTTTTCTTTTTTTAACATCATGCAATGTTGGCTAATATCATGCATTTATTAAAAGACAACCTGCTGGACAGGTTGCCAATCTATCACAGAGGACGCACACACACAATAGGTAATTTGGAACACCAAATAACCTAATCTGCTTGTTATTGGATTGTGGGATGGAACCAGACTACCACCAAGCACAGGGAGAACATCGAACCCTCAACCCTTGAGGTGTGACCACTACTAACCACCACCATGCCACCTCTATAAATATTATTTTTTATAATAGTGTTATCAAGTAATGACAAAAACTATAACAAATCAATCATTAACAAAGTAATACCTACTACTAGACTTGTGTCCCCTCACACTGATTATCATTTTCAGTTTCATCATGCACCATCATTTAAAAATCTGCAATTTTAAGTCCCTTATGATATTTACAGTACCTTGTTGCAGTTATATGCATCTAATGCAAATATATGAAAAGGAATAATCAAATGGATGAACACATACACACAAACACACACCTGTTGATGCATGCTTTTACTCGAGCCTAGTTTGCATTTTCTATTAATCTGATAGAAGAGAACAGTATACTGTAAGTTATATTAAGGAGATCATGCAAACATCATACTATGTGTTGCTTTTGCACATTTCTAGGCTGCTGCACTGCCAAATCTTTAGGAAAAGGCTCCACACTGAGCTTCAAGCGAATAAACCCAAAATATAATAAACCCACAAAAAGCATGCAGGGTTTAAATAGATTACAGGTTGGTTTTAAATAGGCTCGTGCACAAAACCACAGCGAGAAACTGGTGATCATGGGGATTTCTTCAACTGCCGCATGCTATATCGGTGCGTCCGCTCGCGCGCCCGGGCTATTTTTAGCGCGCGACGTTTCCCCCTGCAGAAACTAAACGGAAGAGATGCTCGGTACACAGCCAACGCGGAGGTTTTATTTATTTCTAATAAAAGCAGCGAGATATTTGAAACAACACGGCGTACGGGTTAAACCCGTATTATCTCACTCTATTAGACTCTTCTACACGAAAAGACGCGTTTGTTCTGTTTGTATTAAAACCCTAAAACACTCTTTCTGTCTACGATAATAAAATAAAACGTATAAAGTCTGTCCGAGATAACATGATGCTCCTGTCCTGTCCGTTTGTTTTCACACTTACCGGAGACTTGATGCTCTCCAGGTCGCGCGACAACCGGACAGCTCTGCTGCTCAGCCCGTGCGCGCTCGCGCGACTGGTTAAATAAGCGGACCCGCGTTGAGCCCTGCACGCGCACGATGCCGATGGCCACGTCTCAAACAAACACACCCGCACACTACCCTCCTACTAAACAGTGCGCACTGGTATCCAGTGTGTGTGTGTGTATGTGTGTCTGTGTGTGTGTGTTTTCAAGTGAGTGTGTGCAAACGCACTCACGAGCGCGGTAACTATGGTAACCTAAAGGGGGCGTATATTTTTGGCACACTATTTAGCAGGTTAGTATGCGGGTGTTTGGGAGGAAGCCTGTGTTGCTTGTTGATGCTAACGGTGACCACACACACACACACACAAAGGCGCACACAGGATAAAAATAGCACACAGTGACACAATAGAGACAGCAGCAGGTTTACTTCACATCCTCATGTCCCTGGGAGCAGTTTAAACACCTGCACATCTGAGGATTTATATTCATATACATTTGATTCTACATATACTGTATATAGCTGTATGCCACAATCATCAATATTAAAACAATAAAAGGCTTGAACTACTTCAGTTGTGTGTAATGAATCTAAAATATATGAAAGTCTAATGTTTATCAGTACATTACAGAAAATAATGAACTTTATCACAATATGCAATTTTTTTTAGAAGGACCTGTATATAATATAATATATATATATATATATACAAACCGGATTCCAAAAAAGTTGGGACACTAAACAAATTGTGAATAAAAACTGAATGCAATGATGTGGAGATGGCAAATGTCAATATTTTATTCAGAATAGAACATAAATCACGGAACAAAAGTTTAAACTGAGAAAATGTATAATTTTCAGGGAAAAATATGGTGAATCAAAATGTCATGGTGTCAACAAATCCCAAAAAAGTTGGGAAAAGGCCATTTTCACCACTGTGTGGCATCTCCCCTTCTTCTTACAACACTCAACAGACGTCTGGGGACAGAGGAGACCAGTTTCTCAAGTTTAGAAATAGGAATGCTCTCCCATTCTTGGCTAATACAGACCTCTAACTGTTCAATCGTCTTGGGCCTTCTTTGTCGCACCTTCCTCTTTATGATGCACCAAATGTTCTCTATAGGGGAAAGATCTGGACTGCAGACTGGCCATTTCAGTACCCGGATCCTTCTCCTACGCAGCCATGATGTTGTGATTGATGCAGAATGTGGTCTGGCATTATCTTGTTGAAAATTGCAGGGTCTTCCCTGAAAGAGATGACATCTGGATGGGAGCATATGTTGTTCTAGAACCTGAATATATTTTTCTGCATTGATGGTGCCTTTCCAGACATGCAAGCTGCCCATGCCACACGCACTCATGCAACCCCATACCATCAGAGATGCAGGCTTCTGAACTGAGCGTTGATAACAACTTGGGTTGTCCTTGTCCTCTTTGGTCCGGATGACATGGCGTCCCACATTTCCAACAAGAACTTCGAATCGTGACTCGTCTGACCACAGAACAGTCTTCCATTTTGCCACACTCCATTTTAAATGATCCCTGGCCCAATGAAAACGCCTGTGCTTGTGGATCTTGCTTAGAAATGGCTTCTTCTTTGCACTGTAGAGTTTCAGCTGGCAACGGCGGATGGCACGGTGGATTGTGTTCACTGACGATGGTTTCTGGAAGTATTCCTGAGCCCATTCTGTGATTTCCTTTACAGTAGCATTCCTGTTTGTGGTGCAGTGTCGTTTAAGGGCCCGGAGATCACGGGCATCCAGTATGGTTTTACGCCCTTGACCCTTACGCACAGAGATTGTTCCAGATTCTCTGAATCTTCGGATGATATTATGCACAGTTGATGATGATAACTGCAAATTCTTTGCAATTTTTCGCTGGGTAACACCTTTCTGATATTGCTCCATTATCTTTCTGCGCAAAATTGTGGGAATTGGTGATCCTCTACCCATCTTGGCTTCTGAGAGACACTGCCACTCTGAGAAGCTCTTTTTATACCCAATCATGTTGCCAATTAACCTAATTACTGTTAATTGGTCTTCCAGCTCTTCGTTATGCTCAAATGTACTTTTTCCAACCTCTTATTGCTACTTGTCCCAACTTTTTTGGGATTTGTTGAAATTTGGAATCAACATATTTTTCCTTTAAAATGATAAAATTTCTCGGATTAAACTTTTGATCTGTCATCTATGATCTATTCTGAATAAAATATTGACATTTGCCATCTCCACATCATTGCATTTTCACAATTTTTTATTCACAATTTGTTTAGTGTCCCAACTTTTTTGGAATCCGGTTTGTTTATAATTATATATATATATATATATAATATACAAACAAACACACTTTACTTATGTTATTTTAAAAAGGAAAAGCCGAATTTTGGTATTGATATTACAGTACTGTAAGTGCAAAAGTTTGCACACCTGCACCTGAAATTATGACCCACAGATATTTCATGCACATTATACACCCATTCCTTTAGAATTTGTATGATACACTATAAATATTGAAAGAAGGAAAATTATCTCATTATCTTACTCACTCTATTCCGTTTTCTTTCTGACATATTTTTTTTTTTGTGTGTGTGTGGGGGGGGGGGGTCTCTCTGCCATTTCATCTAGTTTGTCCTGATGGTATTCTCTTTGATGAATACTCTAAATACTTTCACATTTTCATCCTCTTACTCATTTTCTGTTCCTTATGATTATTATTGTTGTTTTTTTCCCCAGGACATACAATCATGTGAAAAAATTATTCAAGATTTGCTTTGCCCCCTCTTTCATGTGTTTTTTTAATGTAAAAAATATAATACAGTAAAATCTTAATTAGTCTCAGTATTAGGCAAATACAACCTCAGACGCACAAACCAAATAACTAGCTTATCCCAGGAGACTTTGGATACATTCACCCTGGACAAGGTACCAATCCATCACAGGACACACACAAACACACATGCACTACAGGCAATTTGGGAACACCAGTTAACCTAACCTGCACATCTTTGGACTGTGGGAGAAAACCTGAAAACCACCAAGCACAAGGAGAACATGCAAACTTCATACACACAGACTCAAGGTGGAATTCGAACCCTCAACCCTGGAGGTGCAAGACCACTATGGTACCACAGCACCAGTCTAACCTTACTAAATCTGATTCCTTTCTTGAGATGGGGCCAGGGGCAATCATCTTTAACTTCCACACAGCAATCTGGTTTCCCCATTCATATTCAAACACACACAGATAGGTTGTGTAGTACGAGATATGAGAGCATGTAGAATGACAACAGATTATTTATGATTTGATGGCAAACTTAAATGATTACAGTATATGTTAAATTAAGCTCATTTATTTGATGTGTTGCAAACACTTATTTACTGGATGAGAGAACGTCAAGATTTGTGATTACTGTCTATTGTCACCTTTTTGTGTGTCCTTAGTCTCTACTAGCTGCCAGGTGTGCAAAGTAATTTATTTCATTTGAGCAATAACCCTTTATTTTATATCTAAAATGCTGTGCTCCTAGGAACTCCTTTACAGAATCATCAGTGTCTGATTACCTGGGTTTAATTCCTGCCTCGGGGTCTGTGTGCATGGGGCTTGCATCTTCTCCCCATGCTTAGTGGGTTTCCTTCAGCTAATCTGGTTTCCTCCCATTCAGCTAATTTAGGCTAATTTGCGAGATTAATTGGCCAAATTGTCCGTAATGTGTGAATGTGAATGTGCGTGTGAGTATTGACTGAAGATCGTATCACAGTTGTAAAAATGGGAATGAATACATGAATAATTACCATTGGCCTACAGTATACGGCCCCTATTTTGGACTACAGAGGTTTCCAGATGGATGGACTAGAAAATGTTTTTTGCTAATATGAGGTTAACCTAGAATCAATTTCAGTGGATAATATAAGTAGCTGCAGGTTAATACTGATTAGTCACATTATATGTAAAATTATGATGAATTAATTAATTAATTAATTAATTAATTATCAGTGAATAGTTATGTAGCATTAGTCATGCTTTTGCCAAGCAATGATGATTTCAGGCAAAACAACATAGTTGTTTATAAGAGTTTTGTATATGTAATAAATGTTTCCTCAAAATAAAAAGAACTTAGAACTAATAATCAGAACTCCATCAGTTTAAAACGCTGCTTTAGTACTTTTTCATTGGAGTCCCTGCTTGGCTGAGTATCAGCGCACTTTATTAAAATTTTGACACATTATTTATATTTTCATATACAAACCACTGTATGCAGCTTCATGTTTCTGAAGTTTGTATAAGAAAATGAATGTGGACATTTACACGCTGTCGTTTACAGCCATAAAGTTTTCACGGGTTCAAAGTTTGCTTTACCTTGTGATTGATATGATCATGTGGAAGGTTATGACCCAGCCAGACCTAAATGTTGTGTGTGCGTGTCTGTGTGTGTTATCAGTGTTGCAGTGTCAACATAATGTTTTGTCCTTTAAAACCTTAAGGCGCTATTTACTGAAACAAGGAAATATGGGAAGTAAGTGAGCGAAACCAGGCTTGTGTACGATGGGGAACCTGGTTACTGTAATTTCCTACAGAGCATCAGATGGCACCTGGGATTATGTTTACGCCCATCCGTATCTGCAGTGTGACCCTTTTGGAGCTCTATTCAATTTGGGACAGGTATCTCCGTATACATGCTTTAACACTCTCTCTCTTTGCGTTTTACATTGTAAAACAGTGCAGAAGTCATCCACAATGTGCAATAATGTCCTCTGAACAGTTGATATTGAGATGTGTCTGCTATTTATGCTCTGCCTTGAGGTGCTGTTAATTTGTGATTTTTGAGGCTGATTTTTGTGGTACAGTAGGTTGAGAGCCAGTTTCATTATGGTGCTTGATGGGGTTTGCTCTTGACAATACTGTAATAAATTTTCCAAAACTGCTGACCGTTGTGTCTTACAGTAACAACTGGCCATTTTTGTTGCTGTTAGTTAGTAATAAATGTATGTATTTTATTTTAATGTTTTATTTTATACTTCATTTTGTTTGCTCCATTCATCCTGATTTTTGGTAAACATACTAAACAATCAGTATGTCAGAACTGTGACATACTGTACATGCAGTGGCATAGTGTTTGCAGAATTCTGTGCTGTGAGGTTTAAAGGAGGAGTAAAAACAAAAGGTGTAGATGGCATTAAAGGTGGAGTTTTTGTGATTTTGACGACCCTCTGCTGCCTGTGTAATGAATTCCATTTGGAAACATTTTCACTAGAAACACGTAAATGCTTTATATTTACTCCAAATCAACACTTTACCCCAAACTGATTGTGTTGCCTAATAAGGGAAAGGTCAATCTAAAGTGTGTGTGTGTGTGTGTGTGTGTGTGTGTGTGTGTGTGTGTGTGTGTGAGAGAGAGAGAGTAAGAGAGAGAGAGAGAGAGAGAGAGAGAAGATGGTTTATGTGTTCGGGGCCCAAAAAAAATCTTCTTTCCTCTTCCCTTCCTTTTTTCACTTTTCTGGAAGGCCAGCATTTCAGAGTTATCCAAGCACTTGTTGAACGCTGGGGTAAGCGCATTAGCATAGCAGGGGATTATATAGAGACATAACTGAGTTTTGTTCTTCTGCACAATCAAAAATCCTGCTTTGATTTGAACATTAACTTTGGGATCTCTTTTTCTCTCCCATCTTGTCCTCTTTTCTCTTCTATTTTCCTTTATTTTTTTTTCTTCTATTTTGCCATGAACTGAATTTTTGTTATTTTATTCCAGTAATTTTATTTTAAGTCTCCTCTCCTCTCCTCTCCACTCTTCTATTTCATCAAGATCAAAATCATTCTATTTTATTCCAGTAGTTCAATTCTTTTCTTTTTTTTCTTATTCTCATAGTGCAATCTGACAAAAATCATTCTAAAACTCTAAGAGCATGGACAAGATTAGTATCAATTAGTTAATTAATTTTCATAATTTTTAGTGTAACCTCTTCAGCTAAAAATTAACAAATCCTCAAAATTCATATAATCAATTACATCCTGCAAATATATGTCATTTTATCAGCGTTATTTATCAGGTAACATTAAATGGACAAACTTTAGTAAGAAGGTACAGGTTTTCTACACACTGTGCATTTTACGTGGATTAAATTATTTAGGGGTGGCACAGCGGCTTAGTGGTTAACCTTGCACCTCCAGGTTCTGGGTTCGATTCCCAGCCAGGTTCGATTCCTACCAGGTTCAAAACCTTGCTTTGTGCCCTAAGTCTCATGGGATAGGCTCCAGGCCCACAGCAACCCTGTACACAGGATAAAGTGGTATTGAAAGAGAGTAAATGTCATGTCTGAATCAGCCCTCTACACACTATATAAAGAACATGATTGAATAGAGAATTTAAACATAAAACAATAATTATGAAAATGTAACTATTAATCTAGTAACATTTTAGTACTCATGTTATAAATAAATTAATAAATTAAATAAATGGATTAAATTTAATGTAATGTTATTAAATTAAAATCTTAATTTGCTTCTCCTTTTCTTCACAGTTTCATTATTCTTGTGCCTCTGTGATTTTTGACACTCAGTATTGAACTTTGTTGTTTCATTTACAAGTTAAAGTTTAGTCAGCATAAGCAGATGTAGTAATTTTAGAGTAAGAATATGTTTTGTAAAGAACTCTATTAATTATGCAATATAAAACTTTTTTCCATGGTAATGTCAAGGGGCAGCCTCCAGTTCTTAAAAAAAATGCAAGCAACGTGCAGTTAATCGAATGACCACTAGGAGCTGGCTCCAAAAGTGAGTCAATCCCAATCTTAAAACTTTTATATATATATTATAACTTTACAACAGAAATAAACAGTTGCAGCTTGATGCAAAAAACGATCTTCACAAATAGATTTCCTGTTGATGATAACTGTATGGGGGTAAATTTTCATGTAACTCATCAGCTAAAATTATATTACGGTATAAAATTATGAATAATTAGGGGTGTGGCCGATTGAAGTGGCAGCTGCACCTCGACCACATGCGGAGAGAACATGCTAACTCCACACGCAAAGGGGTTCAAATAAAATGGGAAAATGAGAAAAAATGAGAATGGGAAAATGTGAGCAAATACAATGGTAATGCTCTGCAATGGATTAGAACCCTGTCCGGTGTGTACCCCCGATTCAGCCCTAAGTCTCCTGGGATTAGTTCCAGGCACCCCTGATCCCATATACAGGATAAAGCAGTATAGATGATAAGTGAGTAAGTGAGTGAATGAGTCATACAGTGGTGATCACCATTGGCCTTCATGATCCCTAGTTGGAGTACAAATGGATGGGTAGATAGGCTTGTATTAACCGGTCTTTTCCTGCTAAGATGCTCATTAGAAAAAACCTATGAGTGATTTTATGGAGGGTTAGATCCAGAGGTGGAAAGTAACGAATTACATTTACTCGCGTTACTGTAATTGAGTAGCTTTTTTGTGTATTTCTACTTTTTAAAGTAGTTTTAAAAATCTGTAATTTTACTTTTACTTAAGTACGTTTTGTTTGAAGTATTGTAATTCGCTACATTTTAAATCATATTCGCTACTGAGTAAAAAATAAATGAATGAAAATGATAAAATAATACAAATATTATGCTTTGTATAAATGCTCCGTTGCGCCGAGTGTGTGTATCATGTCCTGGTCGCGCGCCGTTCCAGACTCCACTCCAGGTTTTCTGACATCGGCATCTACCTGACCTTCCACACGGTCACTTCCGCCTTGAGAGTGACATCATCGACTAGCGCGACCATATACTGTATAAACCGGAGAGACGCGGGAAAGATGAAAGAGGTTGTGATTTTGGCGTTTTGATATTTGGTTGTGTATTCTGGTTTTGACTTTTTGCCTCCAATTGACTTTGATTATTGCTTTGTCCTTTTGGTTTGGTTGGTCTTTGTATATATTTGTAGATAATTTCATTGTTTTTGGTTTAGGGAGTCCGGGAAGGTACCTGTATTTTTGTTTGTGTTTTTTTTTTTTTTTTGCAGGTAATCTAGCTACTGTACTAAATATAAATACCATTTTGTTTATTATTTTGGCCTGGGTCCATCCTGAATCTGATCCTCCTCCTCCTCTTCCTGGTGTGTGTGTGTGTGTGTGTGTGTGTGTGTGTGTGTGTGTGTGTGATTGTATATACAAACCTCATTATTTCATCAGTTAATGATTGGATCTAGTTCTTTCTGCCATATGCCACCATTTCCATACAGTTTAAAATAGAACCCTGAACCAGTCTTTTGCTGTATGGCCCTAGACTGGGACGTAACATCATATTTAAGTGACCACTTTGATTTTCAAGCACAAGAAAGACAACAGCTTTATTATGCAAAGGTGTTCCTTCAGTTAAAAACAACTAGTTTGAGATTTATATCTGCTCATCTTTTTTGAACTACGCTAGAATGCCTCATCCCACCCCCGCTGTTATAAAAATAAAAAAGTAACTCGGTAACTTTTACTCTGAGTAAATTTTTTAATGAGCTACTTTTTACTTTTACTTGAGTAGATTTTTATAATGGTAACTGGTTACTTGTACTTAAGTAAAATTTCACTGAAGTAACAGTATTTGTACTTGAGTACAAAATTTTATTACTCTTTCCACCTCTGGTTAGACCTGTCCTATGGGTAAGGTTGACCTTGACATGGAATTAAAATATTTTGTAGCATTTTATTAAAGCTCTACTCTATTTTGTCTCCTGGCACAAGTTTCATGTTGGATGCCCTTCCTTATGCAACCCTCCCATTTTTATCCGGCCTTTGGACCGGCAATGCGTCCAGTGGCTGGAGTTTGGGCGTTAGGTGGGAATTGAACCCATGGCAAGTGAGAAACCTACCACTGAGCCGCCAATGCCGATGCTCCCAGTGGTGTCATTTCAGTGCATATCCAAATTAGTCTACGACGTCATCTGGTGATTTCTGCAGAAAATATGCAGAAATCTGAAAACTGAAACAGTTGGAGACTCTGGTTGGGTGGAGGTCCAGTAAAGAGGTCTTATAAACTCTCCACAGCAACAGTTACAATACGATGTATTGTTTTGGTGTTAATAAACCAGATGATATGTAGTCTCAGTTAGAGTAAGAATTCCTTCGCACTAATCACGGGTGAGTATGTGGCGTCACGTCGCTCCGGCCAATCAGTTCGCGACCTATGGGGTGTGGGCGGGGCATTCTGCACGTAAACCTCGCAATATGGAGACTCCTCGGAGAGTGCAGCGAGTCTGGAAGCTCGTCTGTTTTTAAACAATTCAACAAACAAAAAATAAGGAAATATAACACACAAGCGCGGTGTTAACCCAGCCTGGACAATGTGGTGGGGTTAAAGAGCGCGGCTTCTGCCTCGACGTCTCACACCATGTTCGCAGAGGTGAGTGCGCGCTAACGCTTCCGGACTGACAAGTTGGAGTTCTATGCCGTGTTGTGTGACAGCAGTTGGGCTAGTTGGATTAGCCTCCATGATAGCTTCCCAGCTAGCTTAGCCTGTCTTAGCCTAGCTAACAGGTAAACACGGGGACAGTGCACGGAAATAAACACGCCTTTCAC
The DNA here is from genome assembly GCA_030522415.1 of Channallabes apus. Classification (NCBI taxonomy): domain Eukaryota; kingdom Metazoa; phylum Chordata; class Actinopteri; order Siluriformes; family Clariidae; genus Channallabes; species Channallabes apus. The sequence goes on from CM060127.1 coordinate 17,084,164, forward strand.
ACGGATTACAGCGCTAATGCTGGGGATGCTAATCTCATGCTAGCTGGATGAACGCACCGTGGGAGTGAAGTGGCTCCATGGAAACGGTGCAGCTGGGTTTAGTGTTAAACTCTGATGAACACCAGACAGTTTATAACACTGCAGGGTTTAAAACCGCTCCACCTGGAGATAGCCTGCTCTCTGTCTTCTCCATCATGGTAGGAAAACCTGGTTAATGATTACTTACACACACACACACACACACACCCAGTGTTCCCAGTGTACATTTCTCACTGCTTGATTGCAACACATCATCCTTTATTACGTCTTTAAAACACACACATACAGGTCTGAAGGCTTCTAACTCAATTTCAGAGGCATTTCATTATCCTATTACAAAGTTAAAGATCATACTCGAGAGATAAAACCTGCACCACTACCATGCTCGACTGTAAAACCTATCACTTTTCCCTACCTTGTCACTGGGGCTGTTCTATCTGTACCAAACAACATACAGTTTCTCTCAGTCCATGTTGCTTTCTTATTATCTCCTGCCTGTAGTTTTAATTGGGCAGAGTGCTGCAAAATTTTTTATTAGAGTTGTTGTTTCCTGACATACTGGTAGCACTTTATGACTTTTTTTTTTTTTAACATAATCAGAATATAATCCATATCGCTTTAACACTTTTAGCACTTGTGTATTTTTTTATGTTATCTATCAACGCAGCAATGAGCTATAGAATGCTTATATGACTGTCCATGGTCTAAAATAGAGAAGAAAGATTTTGCTACTGTAAAAGTAAAATTGCACTAGAGGAATATCATTACACTGAAGATAGGTAGAAGATAGATTGAAGGTTGCGTGGTGGATTAGTGGTCTTGCACCTCCAGGGTTAAGGGCTTGATTCCCACCTCGGGGTCTGTGTGCAAGAAGTTTGCATGTTCTTTCTGTGCTTGGTGGGTTTCCTCCCACAGTCCAAAGACATGCAGATTAAGCTAATTGATGTTTCTAAATTGCACAGTGTGTGTTTGTGTGAGCAACCCAATGATGGATTGGCACACTGTCCAGGGGTGTACCCCACCTCTGTACAGTATTATGGGGTATGATCTAGGCCCCTGCGACCCTGTCCCCATTATAAAACACTATAGATGAGTGAGAGTGAAGATAAAGATTTCCTTAAAAAAAATTTTTTTAAGGCAATATTCATTCATTCATCCAAAATATGACATTTTGGTGAGTACATGTCTAGTAAGTATTGAGTTTAGAACACCAGCCTTAACTTTCCAGCCACTTTATCCTTTGTTGCATCTTTCTTTTCCGTTAGCACGCGTACCAAGATCACGTGAAAGGTCAATAAGAAATTAGATCTGCCTGTAACAAGCCGAGACCTTCCCAAAAGAGGCACGTAATAGTTTATATTCACACTCAGGTCTGTCTTCAGAGTTCAAAAATGTATTCAGATTATATTTACCTTTTAGGAATCAAAACATCTCAATTAAACAATACTTATATAATGTTATTTGCTTAACATGTTTATTTAGTTGGAATGATTTGTGCAACATGGCACGTCCCCCAAAATAAATGTGTTAAAACACACACAAAAAAAATCACAAACCAAAAAGAAACAGGAAGTCTTTAACATGCATTTTTTTTTTATTTTAACTGAACATTTTTGAAAGACATACTTGACTGAACAAGTGACAAGTGACTTTTATCTGACTTTAATGTGGATGCATAATTTGGGTTAAATACCTCATATTTGTGCAACCATTCATTAATTTCAAAGAATGGATGCCATTTTAGAAAAAAAAAAAATCTGGAGAACTAGGAGCAGTTAGTCGGTTGTATTTGTTGATATCCGGAAAAAGAAAGAAAGCCCGTTCAGTTGCTAGCACTGCTCCACACATGCCCAGACGCACAAATGTCACATGAATCCCGACCTGTTTATTCTCATTCAGGTCACATGACCACGTATAGGTTATTTATCTGTTTTAGGACTGCATACAAAATTGACTCGGATCCGATCTGAAATACATCAGATTCATGTATTCAGACAGCACAAGAAAATCTGATCCGTGTCACGTTAGGAGAAATCGGATTTGTCACTGGCCGGTGATGTGAACATAGCTTTATAAATTTTTAACCACATCTATGTTTGAATAATTTAGTGTTCGATTTAGAAATGTCAGTGTATTTATAGATAGTGTGTCTAGAGTTTCAATGCAAATATCTTTTGTTGGTTTTTATAGTAAGTTGTGTTGTTTTGAATAAATTAATTACAGTTTTCAAACAATCTGGAAAATTTGAAGATGTAACACGTCACACTTTAATATTGACAGTTTTTGGAGAAGCTTGTTTGAAACTAAACAGCAAGGTTAATCATGTATTGGTGTAATGTTCTGATATTGTGATATATTTGTCATATCGCTCACCCTTAATTGTATGATATGGATATTATTATACAATAAGCATACTATTTACTATGCCTAGTTGTTTTAATAAGGTCACTGTATAAATACATAAATTGTCTTTCTAATCTACCTCTAATTAATCCAATGGATTTTAAAGAAAAGTCTACCTCAGTTTTATCTTTTGTAGTTATAACATAGTAGTCACGCTGTCCTATAGCTATAATTAATTTGTTATAAACTACTACAGTATATCACATCACTCCAGAGTCACTTCACTCCAGTGCATGAACTCAATGTTGAACCAAGAACCCCAGTGTTGTGGAATCATTACAGATTCATTACAGATCTGGCAACCGCGACTTAAACCCTTATATTTAAGCCTGTTTCAGTGCACCCCCATACGCTCTAGTGTTTTCCTTTGTTGTTGTTTTTTTTTTTTACCCCTCGCTGGATTTACACTCGCTCAGCTTCACACCGTATGAGAGCACATGTAGTAAGATTGTAGATAAAAGCGTGAGAAGCCAGTCTCATCTGCAGCCTGTGCTGCGATCAGAAAACTGATGAGTCACCCGTCTTATCAGAAAGCCATTAGTGTTCGAGATAAACTCCAGCCCCCTTGTTCCACACAAAGCACTGGATACACTCAAGAACTATTTATAGAGAACTTATTAAAGATGCTGAACGAGCGCACGCTCATCTTAATCTTATTATCCGCTCTCGCTCAGGGCTTACACTCATCAGGTAGTGCAGAGGAGACGTTTACATCCAGCAAGTCCAGTCCCTCTGACGAGTGCAAATTTTAAAAATAATAAAGTTATATATACTTTTTTCTGTTATAACATTATGACCACCGAAGGTGAAGCAAATAACATTGATTATCTCATTACAATGACACCTGTAAGTGGGTGGGATATATTAGACAGCAAGTGAGCATTTTGTCCCTGATGTTGATGTGTTGGAAGCAGAAAAAATGGGGTAACGTACTGAAGAAAAAATATTTGAGTGACTTTTGCAAGGGTAAAATTGTGACGGCTAGACGAACGGGTCAGAGTAGCAACAAAACTGCAGCTTAAGATAAGATTAACCTTTATTAGTTCCACAAGTGGGAAATTTGTTTTGCCACGGCAGCAAGTTTACAGTACAAAGTTAAAAATTAAGAAACAACAAAATAAAATAAAAATAGGGGGGGAAAAATACTACTAGTATAAATGTATACTGTACAATCAGGCTATAGAATATGGACATCTGTGTAGTAAAATATATTTACATAAATATATATTTAGAATATAAGTAATGTGGGATGTTCCCGAGGTGCGGTGGTCAGGACGTACCAAAAGTGCTCCAAGGAAGGAAAGCTGGTGAGCAAAGACTGGCCTGTGGAGTCCGATCCAATGGAAGATCAGACTACAGTAGCTCAAATTGATGAAAAGGTTCAATAAAATAAAAATTTTTGTAAAGCGCTTTTAACCACGATCATTGTCGCAAAGCAGCTGTATTTATCAGTTAGCAGTTAACGATCAGTTTGCCCCTGATGAACGAGCTGAGTATGACCGTGGCAAGGAAAAAACTTCCGGAGATAACAACAGGAAGAAACCTTGAGAGGAACCAGACTCAACAAGGAGCCCAATGTCATTTGTGTGATTTCAGACAGTATGAAAAGTATGAAAAGGTTAATACTTATCCTGAGAGAAAGCAGTCAGAACACAATGCATCGTAGTTTTTGTGTAGGGTAACACGTAGCTGCAGACGTGTCCATGCTGACCCGTGTCCACCACCAAAAGTGCGTACAATGGGCATGTGAGCATCAGGAATGAACATGAAGGAATGGAAGACAGCGGCCTGGTTAAATGAATCACGGATGGCCAGGTGTGTGTAACCTGATGAAGAGATGGCACCGGGATGCATTATGGGAAGATTTCAGACAGGCTACTCACCATTAGATGTGGTCATAATGTTATGGCTGATTAGTGAATCTCAGAGTGACCGTTAACTTGATAAATTCAAGGATCTTTCTTCATGGATCTGCTGAAAATATTAATAAAAATAAAACTACTCCTGAATGACATACATAAAATCTTTCTTTTTAACACGTGATCTAAAAGACTTGCATTTACTGTATTGATATTTATTTGATTGATGCTAATGTTAAACAGACTGCTGATCTGGCAGAAAACTGTAAGAAGGTAAAGACAGTCTTTTCAGTAAACCTCGTCATGTTTTAGCTGAAAATTTTCAAACTGTGACACATTTTTGATCCTCTAAACTAAAATAGATCTAGCTGAAACGCAGACGATGACACCTGCTATTTTTAGCTTCTGACTTCTGCTTTAGTATTGTAATATTACTCAGCTGTACTCTGTCTTCTGCAATGAAGCATTACTGATTTTAAAATCAATAAAAATAACTCCAGTTAATCCAGCTAATTTACAAACATTGTTTTTAAATCAGGTAATTTTAATAATCTAACTAGCTAATAAATATCATTTACTTGTTTTAGATCTAATTTATCCAATTCCTACATTTCCCACAATGCTGTTTGGTTCTCTAAATAAAGAGAGCGACGTTGTGGTGCTTTAGTCTTTTGTAAAGCTTAATACCCAGGATTGCAGTGTCATCTCACTAACTAGCTGAGCTGAATGTCTTCTGCAACTCGTTTAGCTGAGCTGCATTACATCGTTCGCACTAGCGTCTAGCCTACTTCTGCTTTCACACGTCATTAATATAACATTAAACGTCTGCTGAAAAATAGCGAGTGAGTGTGGAGAAAAAGCTAAAGTAACATAGAGTTCGGCTTAGTTGCTTATTGGTGCAGGAATCTAGAAATGCATGTGCACTTCTCAGTATCTGGTTTCCGAGACAGCCAGCTCGACATTTGAAGCGCATGTGAAGGCGGACAAGGTAGTGCCTACACTACCAGTCAAAAGTTTAGAGACACCATCTAATTTCATGGTCTGTCTTTCCTGATTTTTATTTCTTTTTACGTTGTAAAATAATACTGGAAGCATCCAAAATATGCAATAATCTCTTTTGAACAGTTGATATTGAGATGTATCTGCTACTTATGCTCAATAATGTCTTCATTAATCTGGCTCTAATCTGAGGTGCTGTTTGTTAATTTATGATTTATGAAGCTGGTAACTCTAAATGATGATCTCCTCTGCAGAAGAGGTAAGTTTTGGTCTTCATAAGAGCCAGTTTCATCATGATGCTTGATTATCAATGATGTAAAATACTGTTCTTGCAAGAATTGCAGTTCCTGCATGAGTCCTGCTCGAATTTGAACTTGCATGAGATTAGGGCTGTAGCTATCGAATATTTTAGTAATCGAGTATTCTCCCAAAACTTAATAGATTAATCGAGTAATCGGATAAAATGTACTTTTGCTTAATTAAACAGCAATGTGAAATATATGAGAAACAAATATTAATTGGTTTACTTTAAAGCAAAATCAACTTTATTTTTTTAAATGTATACAGTATTTTATAAAAATAAACATTGTCATTATTCACCATACAAGGAATAGCTTAAAGTTGACTGAGATGAATTAAGTACATTACAAAGCCATATATTCTTATTCATTTTCTCAGATGCAAAAACTAAAAAAAAAAAAAAAAAAGGTATTTCAAATGACTTTAAGTATCAAAAAAACTAAGGCACACATTAAAATAAAATAATTATACAAAAACACTAAGTTCTACAACTTAACTTTCAGGACTAAAAGTTTCTAAATTTACAGGTCAGGCATAACATGTAAGCCTTTACTGACAATTTCTGTCATTTTCTCTTGCTAGTTTCTTCTCCTCTTGGCTCGCTGATAATTTTTATGACTCCTTTCCATTTTGCAGCTCGCAACAGAGCACTCCCTCAAATTAATACACAGCTAACTGTTTGTGTCTCCATCCGCTTTTTGGTTTGACGTGAGCGCTTCTCCTTCGTTGGTTTTTACTGGCGGCTTGCATCCTCAAGCACGCTGGGTCACGCCAAACAAATAAGTGCGCTAAAACATAATACAAGCTTTTAAAATGAATTAAAAAAAGCTTTGAGGCAGAAGATTTGCCTCGATAATTTTTTGTAATTTAATTACTCGAGTTACTTGAGGAATCGTTTCAGCCCTACATGATACAGCAGCAGAAGCCCATATTTGGGGGTTATTTCCCTATAACCAGGTCCTATGGAAGCCTCGGTTTCTTGGTTTTGGCTGACAGCAGCTGGATCTGATGTGTGTTCCTTGTGTATTGGTGTATTGTGAATTTTGTGATGCACTACAAAACACCTTGTGCACTTAATGCACCATTTTGAAAATTCTAATTTTAAAGTCAGTATCTATTAAACGGAAGATATCGGATCATATCTGCCTCAGATATTGGTGTCGTATCATTTCTGTGACGGACGTGTTGATACACAGGTTTGAACTTGTCCACAGAGGACGTAATCCGCTTACGAGGAGTCTCTTTAAGCGTGACCCGTGTGTACTGTCTAATCAGTCCACATGTTATGCAGTTAATCAGCTATGCACTATAAACTGCTGAGTGGACGGCCTGATGGGTTTTCACTCATGCCTTAATGGTCCCTTTATAGCTCGAGTGGTTGTTGAGGAAAGATCGATTAGCTCGTAAATCAGACTAGTTGGAAGCATCGTTTCTGTAACACGACTGCTTCTAGCTACAGATACTTACAGTAATAATGCACATGTCAGTGACCTGCACAGAAATGTCTCGAGCCTTACACGGTCACCTTGAAAAGAACAGGATATACTGTACCTACGTCAGTTGGCTTGCAGCTTCTGTTGACAGAATACGAAGTGTTAATATTAGGCATGCACCAATTGCAATTTACTTAAATGGAAAATTCAATGCAATGTTCATAATAAAACATGGGCTATTGAGTAACTTTTAAACTTCTCTGCTCAAGGACACAGGACTTTCTCTTACTCAGATTATCTCAAAGTAAAAGCCTATGTTCACCTGACCAGTCTGAAATCCGATAGTTTTTTTTTGTGTTATCTGAACGCACAAATCTAATGTATTTTCAGATCGGCAAAGGGAGATTTGAAATGACTGAAACTGGATCAAGAACCATTTGAAACATTATCAATACCTGGAAGGGTAGTACTCAAGTTTCTCAACTTTGTGGAAGAATTGTGGTCAGAAAAAATCATGAGTGGAAGTCACTTAAACACTTGAAGTCGCATGGTAAAAAAAAACAGTAGTAAAAACCAGAGCTATGTGTAATTGTGAAGGTAAGAGAGTTTCTGTACACACACACTTGTTACTGAGACTAATCAGGAAAACAACACTTAAATCTTCTTAGGTATCATATCGATTGGACTTTAGAGCAATGGGGAAAAAGGTGATGAGTTCAGATTGATCCAATTCCAGAGGGATGGTGTGTCAGGGTAAAAAGGGAAGAGCAATAAGTGATGGATCCCATCATGCATAGTGTCCACTGTACAAACCTCTGGAGGCAGTGTTATGATCTGGGGTAGCTTTAATTGGTCAGGTAATTGTCCTGTTCAATTGTTCACGATGAAGGTCCTCTAATGGTAGAGTAATACTTGTGCAATATATCACATATTCACAATCTCTGCTCTTGTTAATCTTAGGTTTATTTGGGTCCTGTGAACCCGACTTCCGTGCGCTCAAATGACAGGAAGTAGAAGGAGGTTACAAGTGCAGTGTGACCCAGTTTATAAGCACTGACTAAGCATCACAGGGGAAAGACTGTCTTACGTTTACTGTCGATAAATCTGTATTATCAGAAATAAAAATACTCTACAAGTCCGACTTTTTCCCCAGCGCGCAGTAACCAAGAGGCCTCTGAATTTCCCCAGAGTGAACATGTCTCTTTCCCCCCCACTGGCACCACAGAGATCCTCTAGAGGTTAGTGAGTGGTGAGGTTGTGTCTACGAGGGGTAACACCTTGAAATTCAAATATTTTAAAATGGAGCCAGATGCACACACGTATCTGAAATGTTGAAATGCTTGTTGTACCACTTGAGTATGTAAAAGTTGGATGGAAATAATAATAATAATAATAAAAAATTATGGCAACTCACATATGCAAAAGCAGTAGAGTGTAATCTCGTGAAAGTACAGAGGAGGATGAGCGCAAATTTTACCAGTAAGGTGACTGCAGAGAACAATGCGCATTGTTAATGATCCTGTAATAAAAAATATATATATATTTTTTTAGCTATAATTGTAGTTATTAGCATTTTCTTCACATTATTCCGTGGATTGAATTGTATCATGAAAAAAGAGTTCTGACCGGAGTGTGTCATCACACACCTAAAAGCAGTCATGCACTTTCTGCTGAAAGCCTTGCGGGATTTAAAAATGTAGATTTTTAAGTGATTAAGTTATTTCAGAAATGATAATGTATTGATATAAACTCGCCATTTAAAATTAAAGCTGCTGTTGGGGAAAATTATTATATTAACCCCTTCACTCAGAATAGAGAATTCACTATATACAGCCTGTAAGGTGATCTAAAGACTCACGCTCAAGCTTTTGTTTGATTGCTGTACGAGGCATGTGAGCAGAGTGTTTGGAGCAACTTGGGAATTTAGCCGATAAATAGCTTAGCGTGTGAAAAGCTGTACATCGATAAGCATTACAGAGAAAATGGAAATATGCAGCGTCTGTTAATGGTCATGTCTGACGTGGAATAGTCGAATCATTTATAGCAGAATAGACACTCCGTCCGGGTCAAGCTTGCATTAGATTCCTCATGAAGTCTAGATAAAGAGTTAATAGCATCATGAGTGTATATGATGACAAGGAAGTTCAAAGAAGAGATTTATAGATGCAGTGAGGGAGGACATGAAGCTAGTTGGGGTGAGAGAAGAGGAAGCAGAGGATAGGTTTAGGTGGCGACAGATGATTCACTGTGGCGACCACTGAAAGGAATTAGCCGAAAGACAAAGAAGAAGAAGTGTATATGATGACATGTTCTTAGGTTTCTGCTTGAAATGCACTTGTGGAGTCCTTATGTACTTTTGTATGGTTATTGCCAACTGAAGTAATATTGCGTCAAGCAATTAAGTCTTTAAAAGTTCAACTCAGCTGCTTTTGCTTTGCAGAAGTGAAAACTTGACACATGCTTAACAGATGTCACTCAACTTTCCGGCCACCCTGGCATTGTTGGTCAGACAGTATAGACAGGCACATGCTTGATGCTTGAAACTGCAGATATTTCAAGTTGCTTAGAAATGTAAAATTCTAAGAAATCGAAACCCCCAACACACTCCACCGACCAAACTTAAAGCTCCCCCTCCCATTTTCTCTTCCAGTGGTTCACCTGGCACTTCCTCTCTCCCATGTTCTACAACAGCCATCAGTTTGGAGTGCGAAGGCCAACACATGCCTCATTTGAGACGCGTGAAGTCATCCAGCCGGATCTTTGTTTGGAGCTGTTGCAAAATATTTGTAACAAAAATGCCATCGTCCCTCTTTCACATACATGAGCTTACAGATGCTTGCATTTTGCATGTGTCGCTGTAATTGATGAGAGAGAGGGTATAAAATATTGCTAGTTCAATTGTCTTGGATCTCAGGGAAGCGATGGCTCAGTCACGTGACCAAGCTGAAATCTATGCTATAAAAACATAAATAAGCCTCCCTTAACATGCCACTTTCCCTTGGATTTTGTCATTCATGCAGAATCCCGAAATTGAGCTTTAAGCCACCTCAGTGTGTGCTTTTAAGAAGTGCCCTGGAATTCCAAGCTTAGACTAGGTGTGACGTTTAACAACAGGGCGTCATTGTTTAGTGTATCGTGTGTGTCGGAAATGCCACGCATACCATCGCTTGTAAAAAAAAAACAAGGCAAGGTGAATTGATTGTTGAGGTGTTTTTGCTAGTGAATTTGTTACTCACTCCGCAATTCAGTGTTATTTTCCACTGAGTAAAAAGTTCTACAGTACTTTTAAAAACCCGTTTGCCTTTTTGTCCCACCTTCACAGTCTGTGATTGGCCCGTATATCACGAGCCACGCTGACTTCACCAATCATAGGAGAAACCAAATCCTTGTAACCAATCATGGCACAGAAGGTGGGATTGTAAGAGGGGGGAGGGGGATATTAATTTCCATCTTGGTGTATTTGTTAATGCTACAACGAGCCCCGTGCTGTCAATTGTACTTTGAATTGAATTGAATTGAATTTAATAAAAATAAAAGTCTGTCCCTGACAATCAGTCTCAATCTCTGCTGATCTTTCAGGTCATTATTTTTGATGCGCTACAGTTTTAGGATGAATTAAGTGCGGTGTGCATGTCTGATCTCCTCTAGATAAGATACCAGTGTGTTCGCTGTTAACGGTTTACTGTTGTTTAAACTCTCCCGATGGCGTGTCCACGCGTCACACGTCTCAACACTTCAGACCCCTGTTTCATAATGAGGGTTCTCCCTTTTCACTCAGATCACGTCACTACCCTGGTCCAGGATTAAAGACGAGATATTATTGACCCCAGGTTCTGCCTCCGTTTCTAGTAGGTACACTTTTCCAACCTTGAACCGGCAGCATGAAGGGAATTCATTAAACACTGCTCTGTTGCACCTCTCCAAATAATTAACTTTTATTTTTATTGGTGTCTCCAGATTTGCCTTCTTAGACGTCGTCTTTAGCAGGTGATCTTTAAAAGAGAACTAGACGTTTCTGCCTTATGCTGTAAAGAGAAGTGTTTCTGTTGATTAGTGAATCTCTAAGGACTCTGATTTGTTGATCTTAAAACACGACTAGCTGCACGTACAGAGAGTGGGCTGACTGCCTTAACCAGTTTCTGAAGGGATGTGAAATGTGCTGCTGCATTATTGTTCTGAATCACCCCTCAGAATATTCAGCCTTAGTGTTCGAGTTCTATCCATGCTTTTTTTTTTTTTCTCCCTCTTGAGTATTTTTATGCTCTGTAAACGGTAGGCTTTAAGGGTTTAAAAAAGCATTTCAGGAGAACCCCGCGCTGTCGTGGCTCGCGTGAACACCCGTATTTTGGGAGCAGCTTTGAAGCTCTGAGGATTTCCGTATCCTGTTCAAGTCATAATGGTTAATTGTGTAACAGTTTACAAAGCTAAAGCGTAAGATTTATAGATGATGAAAGAACGGATTAAACAAAAGGCAGTGAGAATCCCTTCGGTCTAACTAACATGTTCACATTATACAGCAGACCTAAATTATATACCCGTCAAAAGTTTGGACACGCCTTCTTTTCGTCTTCACACCTTCTTTTATTTAGATTTATTTTAGAACAATACTGGCCTTTTTTTGTTGTATTTTTTTTCAGGATTATGAAATAACAGAATTATGTAATTAAGTAAAAAAAATTTTTTAGTGACTGATCACAATTGGTCCATTAACAAACGTTTTGTATGCTGTCTCGACAGAAACTAATTTGACTTGTACTGTAGGCTCCTTTGTTTGTTTGTTTTCTTTTTAGTAACAGAGAAGATTCAGTTTTGATGATTTGGGTTTGTCACAGCCGACAATGTCAGAAATTACAAATCAAACACAGAAGATCATGCCCAGATTTATACATTTCCCCACCACGGGGCGTCACAGCATCAACACTCAAGTGGTTATGGATGCAGCATGGTGACGGATTAGGTGTAATTAATATATAATATTATTTTTCAATATTTAGATTAAGTTGACAGTGGACACATTTAGTTTTCTATTTAAGATTCCATTATAAGGTCGGACGTCTAGGTCTAGAGATTGGCTGAGCTCTCTCAGAGGGGAGGAAAGAGAGGTACTAACATTAATTACAGCTCTACAGCCAATCAGCGACTGTAAGCTCACGCAAGAGGAAGGAGCGGATAGCGCTTTTCTGCGAGTGATCTCCAGTCAGATTGGAGTCCTCTATTGGCGCTTTTCCACTGCATAGTACGGCACAGCACAGTTCAGTACAACTCACTTCGGTTCGCTCGGTTTGCGCTTCCACTGCAGTTTAGTAACGCTTTAGAGTGGGCGGGATTATTCACGTGTCGTTATAGTTGCGGCGCCTCTACTGCTGTGACATCATCGTAAACGCGCCACAAACAAACACACAACAATGGAGCATATCGACGGCATGGTGTTCTTCATTCTCGGCATGTGGATGTTTTTAACAGCAAGACGAAGGAGTTTGTTTCAAAAGAGGCTGATGGCAGCCAAAGAAAATTTTTGGTTAATACAAAAAGGTGCGTCCGATCCTTCTCTGGCTGTTCTAAATATAGCGGTTCTGTGGTGTCTCGTGTCGCAAGCTCAGTGACGCAGTAATGATGATTTTCTCCGGCCAATCAGTGACCAGCAGAGTTTACACGTCACGTTTTGGTAACGGTTCGGCGCGCTTGGAACCTCGGCTGAGGTGGTACTAAAAAAAGGACCAGGTACCAGGTACTGTTCCCAGTGGAAAACCCCCCAAAAGTGAGCTGAACTGAACCGTGTCGTGCCGTACTATGCAGTGGAAAAGCGACATATTACAGGCGCTTTAAACAGTTGTGCATCTGTAAGTTTTGTCTGTGTGCGTAAAGCTTTCACACAACTGCTGCTGACTTTAGCATTTCACTTTTCCTTCATTTATAACTACAAAAACCTGTCGAAACTACAACACCCAATATAATGTGAAGCCTGCTTTGCGGCTCCGTTTTATAAACCGCGAAGTCACACACTTTGCTAACAGCCATCCTAATCCTTGCTGAACGTCAGGGTAGGAAGCTTCATAAATAATTTCTATGTCCTACTCTGAGCTAGGAATATTTTCAATCCTAAGTTAACTTTGAGGGCTACTCCAGGTTAGAGTGATTCTGAGACACTTGGTAAACACTTGGTAAACTTTCTCTTCTGAGACCAAATATTAAATAAACAGACTTTTGATTTTGTCCCTTGTTTGCTCTTTGTATGCTTTACACATGTGACCTGTTGAGGTGTGTGTGTGTTCGTGTGTGTGTGTCTTAGTTGACCTTTGAAGAACTTACTTAGTGTTCTTTCCGGCATGCCTGAGGCATGTCTGAGTTTGTGAATGTGTGACTTTGTGAATGTCTTTAGTTTTCTCACTAATAATAACAAGATGGCACATTAAAAGAGGGGTGCCTCGATATAATATCGACACACCCCTTAAATTAGCACGAACATCTGATTCATCTGTCAGCCCATCTGGTTTTGCCTGAGAGTAATAGTGACAGGTTGAGTGCGAGGAATGTCGAAACCTCGACACGTATTTAATTTTGCATTGCGTCATTTCACGTCTATCTGCTCCCCGAATCAAGCTTAGAATCAATTCATTAAAAACATTTCGATCACATCAGTCACAGTGAGTCATGAGTTTTATCATCGTCTGCTGATAGTAGACTTGAGTGTTGTGTGGTATCCTAAACTGTCTTCTTTAGAGAAAAAATAATTTGTCATTTACTGGCAGTAATTTATCTCTGGTTATCATGGAAATCTAAAGACAGGGCTGGATGTTAGCTGTAACTATAATCGAGTTGCATCATGTTGGCTTTTTAAGAAAAAAAAAAGTTTGTATTATGCTCACCTTGGAGATTGTGTGCGTGTTTGCGCTCTCCTGACCGAGTGCTACAATGACGCAATAGGCCAGCTTTCCTGCACTGACAAAAACAGGAAGTCTGGTGACTGGACTTGTGCTCTTTTCTCACTTTTATTTGCTTTATTCCTTTTCAGTTTGGATCTCACACACAACCTGTTTTCAATTAACTTTTAGCTCTTGTTTGTCTCATGTAGTATAGAGATGACGATTTGTTACCTGGTTAGGCAAATGCGTTCTGTCAGAACCTACTGATAAAACCAGCTTTCTGGGGGAGTTACACGAAAACCTTTAGTCAAACGCAGGGCTGTGAGATCTTTAGCTAAAACACTGAAGTTGCTTTTTATTAAACAACAAATAACAGAGCCTGGTGCACATTACAAATTATATATTTAAAAAATAATTTCTAAAATTCCATTTTGATGGTAAAGTTGAAACTAGTGTTTAAAAGCATAACAAACTTCAAACGTTTATAACTAGATGCAGGAATATCTTAATGACCGATAAAGCAAAAAAGATGAAAGTGAAACGCTTTCACTCTGTACATGCCGTGTCCTTTACCTGAACAGTTTTTACTGCGACTTATAGATACAATTTAGTAATTGGTTGTTTATGTAACAATATACTTTTTTTTTTTTATAACTCTCTCCTAACCTTTCCCTTTTTCTAACTCGGTCTGTGCAGTGGTTAAAAATTTATCTGAAAGTGATGTCAGCTGTCCACTCTGAGAATCTGATGGATGTCTGGATTTTGGATTTTCTCTTCCTCCTGCTTCTCTAGACTACGTATGTTCAAATCCAGCGTCTGCTCTCCTCACCACTCCTGACTTCAGGGTCGCGATCTCACTGTGAGACACCCGGGCAAAGAACACGGACCTTAAATAATAGCATTCAGCTGTAGCTGCTTTCAGCGGTGACTCTGTCTCACTTCAGGGGGTTACTGTGTGCAAAATCATCACAATGACCTGCCTCCACTCTTTAACATTCCGATGGCTTTTGCCTGAATAGAGCACAGAAGTTATCAGATGGTTCAATGTTTTGGCACCCAGCTACCTGCTAGCAGACAGAGCCTTTAATCCTTTAGTTGGATGAAAGGGCCACAGGAAAGTTTTTATTAGTGGGTTGTGTTTTAAATCCCGGTCCTGTTTGCCTCAGAAGGAATTTTGATGTGTATGTTTTTCTTTTCTTTTTTTTTTTTCTTTTTTTCAGGCCAATCTGTCTGTCTGGGGATGGGGTGGCCTGGCAATCCTGCTTTTCCTCATCACATTCGGACCCTTTGCTATATTTTATTTGGCTTTTTATATCTTCTGTTTTCTTGGCGGGTAAGTGCCTCGGTCTTCTAGAACCACATATGACCATGAACATGACTGTAAAGCTGTGAATC
Source organism: Channallabes apus (assembly GCA_030522415.1). Taxonomy (NCBI): domain Eukaryota; kingdom Metazoa; phylum Chordata; class Actinopteri; order Siluriformes; family Clariidae; genus Channallabes; species Channallabes apus. Next base: position 17,099,455 of record CM060127.1, read on the forward strand.
TTTCTCCTGCAAATCTTTTTTTCTTCTTTTTTTGCAATAATGCCTCATTTTTTTTCCCCTCTTCTTCAGAGGTTTTGCTGTCACGCTTTTATTTGGAAAGACAAATTCTGAAAAACACCTGGAGAAATGTGAACACTCCTACCTGCCCCCCACCCCAACAGGCATAGCTAAGGTAAGCATTGACTGACGCGCCTTCTCAGCTCAGATACCTGACGCTGTAGTCTAGATAGCACGCCATGCAAATCATTTTTGAACACATGTTTATTTAGTCGGAAGGGAAGCAACACAGTAACCAGACAATCAAACAAACTAGTCATGAAAAGTCAAGCATTGATTTTCCTCCCAGACTATAGACATTAGAAAAGTGAGAATAAATACACTGAGCGGTGCAACAGGACGGACAGCACACCAACTTTCTCCCATCACCCTCTCTGTTTCCTCAGACTTTAGAGGAGCTGAAGCAGGAGACGAAACCCATCAAAATCGACCGGCGTCTGACGGGATCCAACTTCATCGACGAGCCTCTACAGCAGGTAACGTCCGTTCACAATCCACGCAGGGTCATGATCCGGTGGAAGCTGATCTTGCACAACCTGCTGCCACAATGTCAGAGTGATGACACAGCAGGAAAAAAAAAGTCACATGCATGTGGTCAGAGCTCTGTGAAATCATTAGGTCAGACACTTCATTTTGTGCACAGAAAAGCTAAATCTTGCTGCTGATGCTTTGCCTCATCCACATTAAAGAAATGTGTAAGTTTTTTACTGACGTAAACCTGTTCTTCATTACGAGAAGACACAGCATGCTTGTTTAGCGTAATGTCTGAGTAACTGGGGTTATACAGCGAGCGGATTCGACGGAGTGAATTTGCTGAAGTGTGTCAGCAGGTTTGTTGTTCCCCAATCAGACTCATGAACTTTTTCTTGTTTAACCACTTTGTCCTAAATCTGGTTTGTTGTGTGTGAGCAGATTATTTGGCTTGACATATGGAACCAAGTAGTCACATACATTTTAAAGTCACGAGAACAGCATCGACTGCTGCATAAAATCATTGTTCCTCCTTATTTACTGTGACCTGTGAACATAGACGGCGGCCGCAAGAACACTACATATTAATGATGGGAAGTTTGAATCATTTTAGTGACTGTTTTTTGAATCTCGTTCATCAAAACGAACAAATCTTTTTTTTGAGTCATTTAGTTCATTTCGTTCTTTTGATCGGAAATAAAATTAAATGTTGCATTTTTAATAAACAGACCCCCAACATGTGGCTATAGTTCCAGTAATATGATAAACAGAACATATCTTCTGGTCTGAATCGTTCGTTCTTTTGCCACGTGACTCCCATAGGCGCTATTCAGTGCATTACTAAGGAAACATAATTTAGCGTTTTTTTTTCCATGAGTCTTCTAGTCCGAGTCGTTCTTTCATTTGAATCTATTACATTTCTTAGCGTCTATGGAAGTCCCGTGATTTGGACTAGAAGACTTAAAGGTAACTACTCATTTCTGTTTCCTGTACATAACCTACTGAGGTTTCGCGATGCTTTGTGCATGCTCGTGCAGTAGGAAATGAACAAATCACTCTCCGAGACTCATTCAGAAAGAACGAATGAGACTACTACACACGTGAACCTCAAGTGTGACAGGTTTACAGAGGAAAGCGTAGAGAAACAATGTGGAAAAGCTCTGAAAGAATTTCAAACATGCGTTTCACTCAAACCATATAATTTCTTTATACACATTGAGTAGAGCACGCTCAAAGAAAACATACGAGAGCCCACACATGCTGGTTGCTCTTTAATTATCTACAGTCAGATACAAATATCGTTCTGCATTGGCTTCTTTAGTTTCTTGCAACTTTTATGTCCTTATGAAGGTCTGATTGTGTATTCAGGCTGATTCTTATCAGATTTATGAACCACGTGTAAACATAGCATGTGCATGGCTCTCTCTGTTTTCATCATTCAGGTGATTCAGTTTGCTCTGAGGGACTACATCCAGTACTGGTATTACACACTGAGCGAGGATGAGTCCTTCCTGCTGGAGATCCGACAGACGGTGCAGAACGCTCTCGTGCAGTTCTCCACGCGGTACTCCTTCACTTCTTAGATCTTTTCTTCTTCCCCATTGTCCCCATGTCATGTTTTCAGCAGGTTTACATCTGTGTGTAATGAACTGACTAATAGAGGTTATGGATATTGCATTTGCATATCAAGTATAAGTACAGTAGAACTTTAAAATTTTAAATATCAGGAAAACATTTTCCCCATAATCTCATTCTATACATTCATCACATGGAAAGTGAGAGATTTCAAGACTTTTTCTGTTTTAACTCTGATTATTACGGCTTACAGCTCTTGAAATCAAATCCTGTGTCTCAGAACATGCCAGTATTTCCTAAGATCACTCAAATGGATTTACAGTACAGAAGTTCTGAAAAATTATGTTTATCTACGCACTCAGAACATGATCAGGATTCCTTTAGCATAAATTACTTCATCAGTGTGGCTTGGCATGGAGGCAATCAGCCTGTGAGGGGTTATTGAAAAGTAAGTTGCTTTCATAGCAGATTGTCTGTTTTGTTGGCTCTGGTGTTTTTCTTTCTCTTGACAAGACTCCATGACTCTCTAAGGGTTTCCGGTCAGGTGAGTTGACTGGCAAATCAGGCCCAGTTAGTGGTAGTTTTGGCACAGTGAGCAGGTCATAAGTCCTGCTGGAAAAGGAAATCTGCATCTCCATAAAGCTTGTCAGCAGACTGAAGTATGAAGTGCTCTAAAATCTCCTGGTAAACGGCTGTCCTGACTTTGTACTTGATGTATGTGTGTGGTGGCTCTTGATAGTATGACTCCAGCCTCACTCCACTCCATGTGAAGCTCTACCATGTTTGTTGAAATGTCTTTGCTTGACAATCTAATCTTGGTCAAGACCCTGGTCATCCCCGTTGCTTATGCACCTATTCCTACCAGTTTTGTCCCTTCTAGTCAACCATGACTATGCTCCCATGCAGCACTCTGTGAATAGCCAGCTCTTTCAGCGATGAAAGTCTTACCCTCCTTACCCTGTGCTTACCCTCCTCTTGGAAGGTGTTGATGATCATCTTCTGGACAACTATCTCAATGCATAGATTAGACAGAGAGAAAACACAGTTTTTAAGCTGTATGAATAGTAATTTACTTAAACTCAATATAAAATATTGTAATATTTTAGGATATTGGATATTTTAATGAGACGTAAGCTGTGTTAAGCTGTAATAATTGGAATAAAAAAAAGGCTTGAAATATTTGACTTTGTGTAATTAATCTAGAATATTATAGTTAAATGTTTTTCATTCTTTTTTTCTAAAAACATTTCTGCAATATATGATGTTTTGAAATGCACGTTTACATATTAAACATTACTGGTCTTGGGCTAATTCGACTGTTAAAAAAAACTTTTTCAGCACAGCACAACCTATAGTACAGCATATGACATTAAAAAGTATTGCTTTGACATAGTGTGTTAGCATAAATGACAATATTAAAAAACAAAAAAAAAAATTTTTTTCAATAAAAAATGAGCCTCAATGAGGCATTTTAAAACTGGAAAATATAAAGATAGGTTGCAAATGTCCACCTTTTATTACAACTATTTACAAGAAAAAAACAGCCGTAGACCTAGGTGTTTTTATTTACATTTACAAAAAAATTTTGTACACAAGTTACATTACAGGCATTGCATCTCCAGTGTGTTACGAATGTTTGAGTAGCACAGAATATTAGATTAATTAAAATTTATATTTGCATGTAGTGAGATTTGTTTAAATTTTTACTTTTACATGTTAGATATGCATGGACATATACACACATGCAGTATCTAAGTTATATACTGTATATGTAACTAGAAGTTTATATATATGTTTATATATATATATATATATATATATCAGAAGTGACTTTACAGTTACAAAAAGCCTAAACTTTATTGCTTTTGTTTTGATTATTGATTATGCTTTTTATTTTATTTTTTACATAGTGTAATAAGCAAAACAATTCAATTTATTTGTATAGCGCTTTTAACAATTGACATTGTCTTAAAGCAGCTTTACATAATCAAAAGAATTATTTGTTTGTATGGAATGTGAATGTGTATGAATCAAAATGATCAGATTGTCCCTGGTGAGCAAGCCGCGGGCGACAGTGGCAAGGCAAAACTCCCTGAGATGGTAATAGGAAGAAACCTTGAGAAAAACCAGACTCAAAACAAAAGTAATGTTGATAAAAAGTTCTCCTGTCTTGTCCTCTGTAAGTAAGGACAAGCCATCAAGTTCCTCTTTGCCACTCTCGCACTCCGTCTCAGACAGTGAAACACATGTGGTGTTGTCCAGTCCGAAGAATGATCCTGATTTTATAGCTTGGTGTGTGTTTAGTGATCACTTAATTTTTTAAAAACTTCCAATTTTAAACTCGTCAAAGCGTCCCAAGTATTCCAACAGCAAAGTAGCTCAGTATTCCTGTCTCTCTCTCTGTCTCTCCCATGAATGACCTTTGCCATGCCCTCGCGTTCCTCTGACGTTTTTTTTCTTTTAAGCGTATTACATAAATCTGATTTTATTTTTCGCTTTCATACAGTCTATAAACAAGAAGTAGGATAGAGTTTGAAGCCAGATTTATTAGCCTGCACCACACAATATTATCATGCACCAACCAAGTGATTGATTACACTTAACAATATATTTTTTTAAATGGTTTATTTATGTATTTTTGGTTTGTTTTAAATGTGGATGTTTTTGATGAGTTTGCGTTAACTTTCCTGTGTAGTATCCAATTACCCAGATTGATGACCATGATGCTTTGCTTTGTTTAGGTCCAAAGAGGTGGACTGGCAGCCATATTTCACCACTAGACTGGTTGACGACTTCGCCACTCACCTCCGTGTTTTCAGAAAGGCCCAGGAAAGGCTTAACGAGAGGGAGGACCCTAAACAACGTGAGTCACCCTGACCAGCAGCTTCACTTCCTGTTTAACTAAAAAGTGCTTTCACAGCAAGATTAATGCAGCACTGATCAGCTTAAATGTCATTTCGGCTAGTTTAGTTGATTGGTTTTAGACGTACAGATTTGTAATGAAGAGTAAACTTGTTCAGTGCTGCTGGCTAGAGCTGCTTGTAGGTCTGATAATAGTTTAGGACAGAGGTTTGAGGGATAATTTTATGGAGAGAGCGAGCAAGAGAGAGACAAAGACAGATAGAAAAAGCAAGAGAGAGAGATGGATAGAGAAAGCGAGAACATGACAGTAATCATGAAGGAAACAGACAGGAGCAGAAAGAGAGAGCACAGGATGGACACGAAAGATGAGCAGAATGGGAGTGAAAGTGTGTATAAATGAATAAGCTAAAGAGAGACAGAGAGCACCAAACAGGAAAAAAAACAGAACGTGTAGGAGAAGTAGAGAGACAGACAGGAAGCAGTAGTAGGAGAGATTGAGAAAAGGAGAGACAGATAAGAGAGGGAATAGAAGGGAGAGACACAATATGGACAAATATACCTTGTTTGTGAGTGTGTGTGTGTGTGTTGCAGAGGAGGCCCCCGAGGAGCTTCTGGATGCATTCTTTGAGACGGAGGTTGAGATGGAGAGGAAGATTTGCAGAGATATAGTGTGCACCTCTCATAAAGATGAAGAAGGTGAGACTCGCAAGAGGAGAGACAGACACTCACAGAGTATCCATTTTTGTCTGATTCCTAGTTACAGATAAAGATGCAGGATGCTCTGTAATCGTACAAGGTTTCTAACAGTGTTCCCTCACACCAGGGTTCCTGCGGGATCTGTGCGAGGTGCTGCTGTATCTCTTACTACCTCCTGGAGACTTCCACAACAAGAACATGAGATACTTCCTCAGGGTGAGGAATGGGAATGGGGGATGTTACTGCTCTACTGTGAGAGGGATGTGACTTTTAAGAAGTAGCTTCTGGGATGCGTGTGGTTAATCAAATCCCATTTACAGTTTTCAGAATCGAAAAATTAAAACAGATAATTGAGATCAAATAATAAAGCATGGTTCGGGTCAAGAAAATCCACTGTTAAAATGAAGTAAAAAGAAAAAGAAAAAGTATTAAGTTTCCAAAGTGAAATTAATATTTTGTTGTTCATCTCAGGTTGTATTTGTTTAATACTGAGACCGGATTTACACAAAAACATATAATTTAAAAAAGGCGACACATGACTGTAGAAGTCATGGCCAGGGGTAGCTCAGTGGTTAAGGCATTGGACTAATGGTTCGGAAGATCCCAGGTTCAAACCCCACAACCACCAAGTTGCCACTGTTGGGCCCTTGAGCAAGGCCCTTAACCCTCAACTGCTCAGATGTATAATGAGATAAAAATGTAAGTCGCTCTGGATAAGAGTGTCTGCCAAATGACTAAATGTAAATGTAGAAGTCAGCCGAAAAAGTCAGTTTTTGGAAAAAAAATATGATGCATAGTATATTAATATAATAGTAGTAGTATAATATTATCATAATACAGTGGAACCTCGGATTACGAGCATAATTCGTTCAGGAAGCGGGCTCGTATTCCAAAACACTTGTAAACAAAATAAAATTTTTCCATAGGAAATAATGGAAACTCAAATTATTCGTTCTACAGCCCAAAAAAATAAATACATAAAAATAATTATCACAAAATATAAAGTAAAAATAAAACAAATTAACCTGCAGTTTACCTTTAAAAAAAAAAAAAAAAAAAGGAAAAATATATCCTGACAGATTAGTGTTTCGGTTTGTGTGTGTGTGAGCACATTACACACACACACATTAACGGAGAGACCGTTTTTAAAACCGCTTAAAAATTAACCGTTTAAAAATGAGCAAGGAACATCATTAGTCACACACGCGTGAGCGCATACTAACGGAACCACTGCTGTAAAGTAAAACAACAACAAATGAAACAGCACCTTACCTTTGAATCGCGAGAGAGCGGAGTTTCTGTGTGTTTGTGTTTGAAGCCGGGTGGGGGTGGGTGGGGGCTGTGAAGCCGAGTGAGTGAGTGAGTGAGCGAGCGAACGCACGCACGCGCACACACGCTCTCGCCTTTACAGCCCCCCTCTTCTCAGGTTCCCAAACACACACTCTCTGCCTTGTACAAAAACCCTGCAAGCACTAAGACCCAGCAGGAGAGACGATAGGTCATCTCCCCTGCTGGGTCTTAGTGCTTGTAGAGTTTTTGTGAGTGTGTGTGTATTCACCCAGCAGGGGAGACTATTACCTACAATTCCGCAGCGCAAGAATGAGAAAACGTTGTGATAACGTGATGCTTGATGTCAAAACAAGAAGCGCATCCGTGATACATGATACTCGGTGCTCGTAAACCAAGACAATGCTCGTTTTTCAAGTCAAAATTTATTACAAATCTTTGCTCGTCTTGCGGAACACTCGTAAACCGTGTTACTCGTAATCCGAGGTTCCACTGTATTATATTAATAATATTGTCATTATATAACGTATAGAAATGCATTTAGTATTACGGTATTTATGCAAGTGTTCTTTTCCTGAAGTGTGTATACAATATTTTGTCTCTCTCTCTGTATATATACTGTACACCTATATGTTTTGTATCTAAGCAACATGTGATCTTGTCTGTCCAGGAAATTTTGGCGAGAGGAGTTCTGCTGCCGTTAATTAACCAACTAAGTGATCCTGATTATATCAACCAGTTCATCATCTGGATGGTAAGTCTCTCGTGTTGTGTACATGTTTTGTTTTTGTTTTTTTTACCACTTCAGAAGAAATTAATGTTCATTCATTTTCTAGAACAGCAGCACTGAGTAGTAGTGTAGTGCAAATCTTAATCTTGAAATGGGTTCAAGGTTAAAAAGCTCTTTCTGATGCACTGCCTGACCAAAAATAAATAAATAAATCACAGATTCAGATGGGTCAAATTATAATCAAAATCAGAAGATTTGAGTTTTGATCTGTGTTAATAATCGACGTAAAGCATTATTAAAACCTGGATTGATGAAGATATATAAACCGTGGAAATCAGTAAGAGCCTTTCCCTACACACACGATGTGATGAGGACTCACAGGATTGTTACTAAGCAGCTGTGTATATCTTTATAGTGAGCATAAAGATTGAACTTTGGAGCAATGGAAAAAGTTTTGAGCCTATTCCAGAGCAATGGGCACATCGGGGAACGGAAGCGCGTGAAATTATGCATTCATCATATACTGAATAGTACAAGCCAGTACAAGCCAGTAGAGGCAGTGTTATGATTTGAGGTTGCTTCAGTTGGTGAGGTCTGGGCTCAGAAATGTTATTTGGCAATAACATGAAGTCAGCTGATGACCTGAATGTACTGAAGGACTAATTGATCCATCTCTGGTGGTATACTCCAGGATTTAAATTGTGAAAAAGTGGTTTTGGGTGCATGAGGAATCATCAATCAAAGTAATCTGCCAGACGATGGATGTTCTTAGTTCAATAGTAGTGGCCTTTTTGCATTTTGTGTCCATTTTCGGCAAAGATAATCAAATTTAATACAGTATGACTATTTTACCTGAAAAGGTGATAGTTTTAAAAATTGAAGATGTTCACCTTCCCGCAGCTGTGTTAGAAACTGCTGTTACGTTCGTGGGAAATTTCTTACATTTTAAGTATTATTATATTAAAAGCTACAGAAATGTATTACGCTTATGGGCTGTCATGTTGACAGATGTTACAGGTTTGTCTTTGATCTACAAAGCTGCTTTACACTAAATAGTGTATGCCTTCTTTAGCTATTGTACAGCATTTTCTTGGGTCTTTATTTCTTGTAAAGTGGGTGTTTTCTTACATTCTTAACAAGCAGTTTGCTTCAATCGTGAGCGTTTTGCGAAGCGTGTCCAAGGAACCGTAAGCGCAGGAGAGCCTGATGTTTCATATTGTGTTGTCGGACTTCAGTTCTAAAGGATTCAAAACGTGCCCTGGCGTACGTTTGCATATACAGATGAATCTAGAAAAATTTGGATATTGTGCAAAAGTTAATTTATTTCAGTAATGCAACTTAAATGTTGAAACTAATACATGAGAGAGACTCATTACATGGAAAGCAAGATGGTTAAAGCCATGATTGGTTTGGGCCCCTTTTGCAGCAATTACTGCCTCAATGTGGCATGAAAGCTATCAGCCTGTGGCACTGCTGAGGTGTTATGGAAGACCAGCATACTTCAATAGCGGCCTTCAGCTCTTCTGCCAGACTCAGAGACCATTTAAAGGCTTAATTTATGGCTTAATTAGCTGATTAGAGTGGGACACTTTGAATGTTTTCACAATATTCAAATTTTCTGAGATTGTGTATTTGGGGTTTTCATGAGCTGTAACCCATAATCATCTCAATTTCTGACTAATCATGGCTTGAACTATCTTGCTTTGCATGTAATGAGACTATCTCCTATATTAGTTACAATTTTTAAGTTGCATTACTGAAATAAATGAACTTTTGCACGATATTCAAATCTTTCGAGTTTCACCTGTATGTTCTCTTGTGCCATGATCTTATGTTCACGTATGTGTTTGTATGTAAGTTCCTTGTATGCTTGTGTGTAGATCCGAGACTCCAGCTGCAACTACGAAGCCTTCATGAACATCCTGAAGCTGTCCGACAGGCCGGCTGAACTGGAGGCTGTGAAAGACAAAGTGCAGGAGGAGCTCCAATACATGCGCTCGCTAGATACAGCAGGAGATGGTATACACACACACACACACACACACACACACACACACACTCACGGATGTGCACAGGGGGGCAACCTGTGAATCTAGATCAGTATTCTCTTTTTTTACATATATTTTTTAAAACTGCTGATCTTCTGCTGTTGCATAGTGATTTGTAATCACGCAGTCGTTCAGCTTTCCCATTTTCACACTTTTTTTCATTTAATTCCTAACGCCTCACTCCTGTATGAACATGTCCTGACATACTCGGTAGACAGCGATAAATAAATGTATCTATCAACACCTTGCCTATTGTCTCGTTTCTCCACAGATATCAACACTATAAAAAATCAAATTAACAGTTTACTCTTTGTTAAAAAAGTCTGTGAAACAAGAATACAAAGACTACAATCAGGAAAGGTAGGAAATATAATTAAAAAAAAAATTTTCCATTCAGGTGGTGTATGTTTTAATTTTAGCTCATCGTCTTTGCTTTGCAGGAAGTCGATGCTGTGAAACTTGCTGCAAATTTTGGCAAATTGTGTATAATCCCACTGGATCATATCCTCGTCCACAACATAGCGCTTCAGTTTTTTATGGGTTAGTTTTGCTAAATCAAACGAAAAGTCATTCAAAGCCTGATCATCACTTCTGTGATACAAATCTTTTCATTTGTCTGGTCACAAATTCAGACTACATGCAGCAGATGGGGGGTCAGGCAACTCTGTTCTTCTGGCTGACGGTGGAGGGATACCGGGTGACAGCACAGCAGCAACTCGAGGTTCTACAGAGCTGGCAGAAGGACGGCAGGAAGCAGAGCGGACAGACTAAGGACCTGTTAAAAGCCGCTGCTCTTGGGGTCTATGAGCAGTACCTGTCGGAGAAGGTCAGTAAGCAGGACCAGGGTTTTTTTCTTCAGCACTGCTCCTGCTTGAAGTGCAAGTCGTTAAGACACTAAAGTCCTGTTTGACACAGCTTTAAAATCGTATAGCCATCATCAGGCGAGGGTTTGTTGGCAGCAGATGCAAAGAAATAATACATGAAAAATAATCCATGTTCTGTTGTGCGTAGGCGTCTCCCAGAGTGCAAGTGGATCAGGCCTCTGTGGACAGACTCACTGAGAAACTCAACAAAGAGGATCCGACCCCAGAGATTTTCGATGACATCCAGAGAAAGGTAGTAAAACGTTACATCTTACTTCCTGTATAAATATAAACAATTATTGAACAAATAAGTTCTATGCCATTTTATCTTAGCTCATTTTATCAATCTCTCTCTCTCTTTCTCTCTCTCTCTCTCTCTCTCTTTCTCTCTCTCTCTCTCTCCTTTTTGCAGGTATATGATATGATGTTAAAAGATGACCAATTCTACCCGTCGTTTAAGCTGCACCCTCTGTATGTGCGAATGCTCGCCGAGTTGGACATGCTGAAGGAGCCGAGCTATAGAGGATCAGACGATGGAGATGGAGGTGAGGAGAAACGCATAACACAATTTCACACACCACAAGCTGCACGTACTGTACAACCTTCGGCTCAGTGCTGCTGTTCCTTTCTTCCTCTTTCCTACAGAGTCTTTTAACGGATCGCCGACTGGAAGCATTAATTTGGTACTTGTTCCTTTGACTCCTTTGGTTTTCTTACTCTCTGATGTGTTTTCTTTTTTTTATTTGTATAATTCGTTCTTTGTGGTTTATTTTAGTCTTTGGATGACCTCACGAACGCCACCACAGATGAGTTTCTGCAGCTTCAGGCTTTTATTTCTGATACTGGTACGTAAACATCACGAAGCCTGATTATGATTTAAATGGTAATAATCATAATCTTCAGCATTAATATATAATATAAGGTAAATATTGAACTTGACAAGGGTAATGCAATTAAAATACATTTATCATATGTATGATTAAATCCTAATTTATGGGATGTTCAAGTCAAACCAGACCTTTCTTGTGAAATTTCTAGTGAGTGAAGACGTAAAACCGATTGACATTTATTCTCATAACTGCATATTACCACATTAAATTAGAGCATGTAAGTTGTTAGTAATTAATTTCACAGTGGTTCCTGGTGTAAATATCGACACCCACCTTTTATGAATTCCACAGTGAATATTAATTGAGGTGTAATAAAAAAAAAAAAAAGAAAAGAAAATCAAAACATTGGACATATCTAATTCCGTGGTCTTTCTTGATTTTTATTTCTTTCTACATTGTCAAATAATGCTGAAGGCATCCAAAATATGCACAAATCTCCTTTGAACAGTTAATAGTGAGATGTGACTGCTACCTACAGCTTATAACAGTTCTAACCTGAGGTGCTGTAGATTGGTGATTTCTGAGGCTGGTAACTCTGCTTTCCTAGTAAGATCTTCGTTAGAGCTGGTTTCATCAGCTATATATATATATTTAATTACTCACTCAAAATTTTAAATCAATTAATGATAAAAACAGGAAAATTATTCCTGTATTAATTGGGCTATTTTGGTAATTAATTTAAAACTACAGTTAAACCTTGGATTTCATGCATAATTCGTTCTGAAAGCGTGTTTGTAATTTAAAGCACTCGTATATCAAAGCGAATAAGAAATAATGGAAACTCTGATTCATTCCACAACACACAAATATTCATAAAAAATTATTAATACAAAATATAAGGTAAAAATAAAACAAATGAACCTGCATTTAAAGTTGCTATAACTATAGTTACTAAAGAACAGTCACTACACTTGGACACAAAATATTTTTTTTAAATGCTATACGGGCACACACAGTCACAATGTTATGGTAAACATTACACACGCACAGGGATGTTGACTATACAAGTTACGCATGTGCACTGAGACTGAGCATGGGAGACGATTACACACAATCCCACAGCATGAGAGAGAGAAGAACCAATGGTTCAGTTGTGATCACATGATGCTCGGTAGACAAAGCATGAGTACTACAGTACTTGTACATCAAGACTTCGCTCGTTTATTAAGTTAACATTAATTTTTACATTTTTGCTCTTACTCGCAATCCAAAGTTTCATTGTACTCTGTTACGTTATATTGTGTTAAGTTTGTGGTTTGGTACAGTTAGCTAAAGTATATTACAGTTAATGTAAAGTATATTACCTTTATTTCAAAATTCAGATTAAATTATTATTTTTTTTGGATAAATAAAGAAAATTTCTTTAGAATTAGCCCTGCATGTCTTTTTTTTTTTTTTTTCTTTTTTTAAGAGAAATCTCTGTCTTCCCCTCACCTTTTCTCCCCTTTCGAAGCCACTATGCAGTCATTTTATGTACTGTACTGTCTTTATCATCAAGTCACTGGCTGTTAGCTTTTCTTTTTTCTTTTGTTCTTTTTATGTGTGATCTTTTTTTCATGGCTCTGTCATTCCATCACCTTTATCTTTTCTTCTGTTCTTCCTTTTGATTTTTCCCCCCCGTCCTGCCACTGTTTGCTGCTCTCGTTGTTTCTCCATCTCCTATGCCTCGGTTGGGGCCACGTCGATGTCTGTCGCCTCCCCCGCTTCGCTCTCTTCCCATCTGCCACTCACTTTGTATCCTGGTGTCCGGCACTTATGCTCTGACCCCTGGTTCATGTTTAGTAGCCGATGCTTTTCTAACCCACGTTCCCGTGCTAGGCGTGTGTAATGACCACGGGAAGACCTACGCGCTGTATGCCATCACTGTCCTCCGTAAGAACCCAGACGGTAGCGAAGACAGCTGGAAGACCTACCGCCGCTACAGCGACTTCCACGACTTCCACATGCGCATCACCGAACAGGTAAAACCACAAACCTGTCTCCGCTGCTTCACCAAGATGACACACACTGTATGATCCTCTGTTCTTATGCATGTGAATTACTACTCTAGAATGTTTTAAAGTAGGTTTAAGTTCACTGTTCAAGTAAATGTGGAGGCTGAAAATTTAAACACTGCCTTTTAATATGGGACAATTATAAAACTTTATATGTTGATCTACTAAACTGTATTGTTCTACGGTGTCTTTTTCTCATTGGGAACGAACTAGTTTGAGAACCTCAACTCGATATTAAAACTTCCTGGGAAGAAAACATTCAATAACATGGACAGGGACTTCCTGGAGAGAAGGAAAAAAGACCTGAATGCTTATTTGCAGGTAGGAAGGCTTGCTTTGTGTTAAACACCTACAGTAACTCTCTCTTTCTTATAAGATGTTTGTAGGAATACGTATTCTTTGTGTTTTAGCTGCTTCTGAATCCAGAAATGGTGAAAGCCTGTCCCATGCTGATACCTTACGTCCATGACTTCCTGGAGAACAAGGCATACAACAAAGGCAAGGGCGACTTTGCACGAAAGGTGAGGACATGCCACTGATTTGCTACTTTCACCCCAACACTGCTCCTCTGCTGATTTGTGTGTGTGTGTGTGTGTAGATGGACACGTTTGTGAACCCTCTGCGTAGTTCCATGAGGAACATGTCAAATGCTGTGAAGTCACTTCCTGACAGCCTCGCTGAAGGAATGACCAAAGTGTCGGACAACATGGGGCGCATGTCCGAGAGACTGGGCCAGGACATCAAGCAGTCCATATTCAAGGCAGGTGCATCATTCAAGATGAGGGGCGTTCAAGTCAAACCAGAAAAGAATGAAGGTGTAAAACCAATTGACATTTACTGAAGACTTCAAGTACAGTGCGGTGATGAGCCTCTTAGCTACAGTAAAAAAATTTAATGGTAAAAAAACTTTAAAAGAAGGTTGTACGCCCATAAATGACGAACCCAGCCGAGGTGGCTCGGAGCCCACTGCAGTCATCCCTGTGAACGTTTAGCAAGTGGAACGCTCTCAGGAAAAAAGAGGTCACACCAAAAGTTCAGGACAGTTCACGCCCATATACCGTATCACTTGCACATCACAGGAACTCAGCTGGGAGTTATTGTCACATCCTCCACCCAGTCCAAGCCATTTCCACATGTTTGGGCCATTTAAAAGAGATTCTGGGAGGCCAGTGTCGGCAGTCAGATCAGAAAACTTTCTACCTTGTGGGATCCAAGCACTAGTGGAACACTGACATAGTAGAGGTGTATTAGTTTAGCAGGAGATTATATACAGTAGAGAAATAATGGGAGATTTTACTTTTATAACTGTGTTCTGTTAGTCTTCACAATCAAAAGTTCTGGTTTGAATTAAACTCCCCTCGTAGCATTTATTGGTCACATCCTCGCTGTGAAAACTCTCCTACTGAATCAGCAGACGCAAGATGTTTGTAAAAAGTTTAAACCTTTGAGTTTCGAATTAGGACTTGTAATCAAGGGTTGGACATTAAGATTTCTTTTTAGCCAGTATTTAAGGTGTTAATATTTTGATTTTGCTTTTAGGTACCGCCTTTAATTCCAAAGTCCGACATCGACCCTGAGCACTGCCGAGTGTCCGCTCAGCTGGATGACAATGTGAGTGCCCACTAGGATTAAGTTATGTACTGTAGTGTGCAGAGGAACCGTATAGCAGACTGATGTCTAGTGAAAAGAGGTTTTTTTTTTTTTTTTTCATTCAGTTGTCCAAAATGTTACCTGTGGCAAATATGTTGTGCCTGTATACCCAGATTTTTGCCTTTTGTCTGCCTTACATGGTACATTTCGGTAAAATAGTATAATGCTTCACCACTGTTCTGTTCAGGCC
Organism: Channallabes apus; assembly: GCA_030522415.1. Classification (NCBI taxonomy): domain Eukaryota; kingdom Metazoa; phylum Chordata; class Actinopteri; order Siluriformes; family Clariidae; genus Channallabes; species Channallabes apus. The sequence continues at coordinate 17,114,768 of CM060127.1, forward strand.
TTTTATGGTTTGGGGATTTAATTTTTTATTACTTTTTAATATATTAACAGTGTAAATGGTCAGATAACATTGTCTTGTGGTAGTTTCACATTAAGTGTAAAAACGATAAAATATGTGTCTTTTATTGAATTTAAGTTTTAATCATTGTCAAATTACTGTAGAATCAGATACATAAAACCCAGGAAGGGCTGTTCGTGAAAAATTATCACCTTCATATAATTTCATATCAGCCTTGATTATTTTCTCATAATAACACATCTAGAAGTGTTTTACTGCATTACAGCCGTGTAATTCAGCCTCTGCTGTCAATCAAATTCTGGGACACATCCTGACTGATGGCAGCACTTTCTTACATAATCAATGCTTGGAGAATTTGTGGTGTTTTTGTTTGTACACCTGCCTCTTGAGGATTGAGCACATTTACATTTAGACATTTGGCAAATGCTCTTATCCAGAACGACTTACAAAAAGTGCTTTAAAGTTTACATCACTGGATAGGTACTTAGTCCAAGTACTGGAGAAAACAGATACATCTTGAGTCGTCGTTTAAAGATCGTCAAAGTCTCTGCTGTACGGATCACAAGTTCTCAATGTGATTAAGTGGCTTGGAAACTTCCCCAGACATTAATCACTTTAACCTAATGGCAAGGTGCTCCATCATGCTAGAAAAGGCATTGTTCAAACTGTTCTCGATTCAAGCACAGTGCTGATGGTAGCGCGCACCTTTTCTTCTCCGGACAAGTTTTTTTTTTTTTCCGGATGGCCCAAACAATCGGAAAGGGGATACATCAGAGAACATGACTTTACCCAAGTCCTCTGCAGTCCAATCCCTGTACCTTTTGCAGAATATCAGTCTATCCCTGATGTTCTTCTTGGAGAGAAGTAGCTTCCTTGCTGCCCTTCTGGTCTTGCTTCTCAGCCAAGAGTGGACTCACTTGCAATGTTGCCTAAGAATACGCCCATGTTACAAAACCATCCTCAGTGAGCAACTTCTCCCGACCATCCAAGAACAGGTTGGTGACGATTACTTTTTCAGCATAATGGAGCACCTTGCCCTTAGGCAAAAGTGGCTTGGAAAAGGCAATGTTCATCACTAAACTCCGCACATGAATGGTCTGAGGATGGTTACTTTTGGCATGACACAGGACTGATGGTAGCACTCACCTTTACATTTTAAAAAGGGCAGCAAAGAAGAAAAAAAATCAAGCGCTACTATCAGTCCTGTGATTGATCCAGGAACAGTTGTTGATCAACAATGACTTTTCCAGTATGATGGAGCACCTTGCCATAAAGCAAAAGTGATATCCAAGTGGCTCGGGGAACAATACATCAAAATGTTGGGTTGTTTGGTCAGAAAACGTCCCAGACCTTAATCCCTTTGAGAACTTGTGGTCAATCCTCAAGAGGCGGGTGGACAAACAAAAACCCACAAATCCTGACAAATTCCAAGCTCTGATTCTGCAAGAATATGCTGCCATCAGTCAGGATGGGGAAGAACTACATATGGATGTGATGAGCGATACACAAACTTTTAGCTGTATAGTGTAAGTTTAAAATGTGTTGAGTTTAGTTAATAAAATTTGTTTGTAGCTGTTGTAACAGGACAAGTACATTAACAGTATATGTACTTTGTGCTCTTGATAAATGAAAATTGTGATTTTTAACGTGTCTGTCTGAAGGTGGACGATAACATCCCACTGCGTGTGATGCTGCTGCTAATGGACGAGGTGTTTGACTTGAAGGAGAGGAACCAGTGGCTCCGCAGGAACATCAAGAACCTTCTACAACAGCTCATAAGAGCCACATATGGAGACACCATCAACAGGTATGTGCTATGTGTACACACCTACTAATTTATTATATTCAGTTTTATTCCACTAGCGTCCACATTTCTGTTTTTATCTTTTTGTTATTTTAGGAAAATTGTGGATCATGTGGACTTCATGACATCTCCAGAACAAGTAGCTGACTACGTCAAGAGGTTTAGGTGAAGTGTGCTCTGTTTGAGATACACACCTGTGTGTGTGTGTGTGTGTGTGTGTGTGTGTGTGTGTGTGTGTGTTTTTTTTTTTTATTTAAACAATAGCACCGTTCTAATTCTGACACTGATCCGGTTGTCTTTACAGAGATTCCTATTGGCCGAACGGAATCCTAGCAGAGACGCCACCACGTCGAGACAAAAGCATCCGCATGAGAACAAGAGTAGCAGCAAAGACTAACCTACTGGGCATCATGCCAGGTCTGCACACACACACACACACACACACACACACACACACACACACACACACACACACACACACACACACACCAATGTATAATACACAACCCATCCAGTCAGACTCTAGTCCTCAAAAACATGCAAATAAAGTGGACTAGCTGAGCTTAATGTGTGCTGATACGAGTGTGTGTATAGAGGCCTGTTAAGGACTGGATCCATCCATCGTGTATTCTCACCTCAGACCCCGCGTTCCTGGGATGTTCTATAGATTCAAGTCAAGACCACATCCCGACCCGGATACAGTGCTTATGTTTTAATCATAAACCATTGAAGACCATTTGGATTCATACACATTCACATTCCATACAAACTCAAATAATTCTTTTGAGACAATGTCAATTGTTAAAAGCGCTATACAAATAAAATTGAATTGAATTGAATTAATCCTAAACTAGATCAATTCATATGGAATTGAGTCGAATTGACCTGCGTTCAACATAATGTTGACACACTTGCGAAATACTTGTTTAAACTTCCTGCCTCTGTCTTTTTGCTCAAGTTTAATCATCAAACCAAACAGCATCAATTAAACTAAATTTTCAGTCATTTTCATTCCCTCGCGGGGGGACTTTGGGCTCAAGGCGGGGTACAACCTGTTTGGGGTGCCAGACCATCACAGAGAATACACACAACCGCACACACACTCCCATACACAATGGGCAATTTGGAAACGCCAGTTAGCCTAATCCGCATATCTTTGTACTGTGAAACTCAACCAGCACAAGGAGAACATGCAGACAGACCAGATGGGAATCAAATTCTTGACCCTGGAGGCCACAGTGCTAACCACTCCACTTTCAAACATTTCATTCTGATTTAATTTGACATACACATGGGTAGAGTGCTTTGGCACTGTCTTCTTATAACTTTTCTGATGTTCCACATTCGTATGGCAGCACCTATGTCTTGTTTTTGACACAGAATAATACAGGCACATGGTATGTTAACCCCAAAGTTCTCATCTGATGACCTACACAGACATAGCTGATACAGGCACACAGGTCTCTCTTGACATTGTCTCCAAAATGCCAATTTCAGACCTAGTGCAAAGGCTGACTGTCCTCGAGTCCACTTGTTCCTTATTTGTATGTGTTTTGTTTGCTTGTTTCCGTCCTCCCCAGACGAGCTGAAGCACATCATCGGGGCAGAAACTACGCGCAAGGGCATCCTCCGGGTCTTCGAAATGTTCCAGCACCAGCAGCTGAACCGCCGCCTGGTCTACGTCTTCCTGGAGGGATTCCTAGAAACTATGTTCCCTCAGTACAAGTTCCCCGAGCTGTTCATCAAGCTGCACTCGCGCTCGCCGCGCATCCGCACTTTTTCACAAAAAGTACGCACCTTACAGAAGAGGTGACGCAGCAGCCTGGGCAGCAGGAAGAACCGCTCGCAGAATAGGAGGGGCCGGCCCATGGTGAGGCTGGAGCAAGACGCAGGGCTAGGTGTGTGTGTGTGTGTGTGTGAGTGAGTGAAAAAGAGAATGGATATGAAGATATGCATTATGTTTGTGGGGTGTGTGTGTATATGCGTGTGTTTGTGTGTACGTGCGCACTGTGGATCACACACCTCAGCCCTCTCAGTCCATCCTGTTCTTAAGAGAAGCACTGTATCCACACGGCTGTAGCGTAGAGGATTCATTTTAGCATTGTGGAGCGTCACCACTATGATGCTGCAGTGCCTGACCCGTAACGTCAGCATTTCAGTATTTCTTTCTCATTTTGTCTTTATTGTTATATTATTATTATTATTAATATTAACATTATTATTATTTTGGGAGGAAGTTGCAATGTCAGATGATTCCCTGTGGATAAACTTGTTTGACTTTGCAAAGGTCGATTAACAAGTCGACTGAAAGACTTAACGATTTTAAACAATCTAGAGGACAAATGGAAGGACAACTGACACAGGTTCACAGTGAGCCGCTTAGTTTTTTTTTTTGTTTGTTTTTTTTAATCACGAGCAAACGTGGTAAAGATTGTTTTTAGGGCTGGAAGGCGGGTTTTAATCGCACCACACGTCACATTTTAAACCGAGTGAAATCATATCCGAACCACGTGAACGATTTATTAACCAAATATACACACGTGCAGCGCCGACAAACAGGCCTTCTGATTAAAGAGTGTTCAATCATCATTCTGTCACATAACCTGCTGTGAGTACATTTCAGACAAGACTCTTGTCAGGATGCGTGTGCACAAGTTTTTGCACCCCGCGGGACTTTTACACGTTAAAGGATGTATTCGTCTCTAACAAACCTGTCTGTACTCGTCCTCCGTATTCACTGCACTTCCGTGGGGATGTGTACATGTTTTCAACACTAGTAGACTCGTGTAGCATTCATTTGAAGTCAGAAGCGTGCCAGTTAGGAACTCAGCCTTAATTCTCTACAACCAAAAGAGACGTGTGCGTGTGTGCGTGCGTGCGCGTGTGTAGATGTAGCTTACTTTAAACACATCCACACGTTTTCAGAGACACATTAATGATATTCGGACCTAATCACACTTTTATTTCGTGAATACGTCTTTAATATTTTGTGCAATATTTTTTTTGTTTGTTTGCATGTATTCTAATAGTGGTATAAAACCTTTTCAGATTTAAGATAATTAAATAATCCTTAAAAACAAAAAATCAGAATACATCAGAATACATTCCGTCGTTGTAAATGACTCGGCTTATGTTAAAGACTTGTTTTATAAGTCTGCGTTTGTTGTCTTTCGTCTCCCGGTGACCGTAGTGCTTCCTTTGATGATGGAATTTGTGTGTCCGTGCATGGCTTACTCACTCCAGGAGACAAAGTGTCGTATGAAAACAGCGGAAGTCTGTACCTATTACGAGTTGTTTCTTTTGGGTTATTGGGTCAAATCTGCTAAATATCGTCCTGTCTACCAGATCTCAATCGTCAGAGTAAAAAATGGAGTTTCTCCTCTAGACTAGGAAGTGTGGCTTTCTAACCTGCAGCCACATAATAACGTATCGATCAGCACAGTGAACCTGACTAGAGGTTCGTTTTAATATTTTGAAATAAATAGCACTTAAATCGTACAGATGAGGGTTTCTGGATATTTTTTTCACACACGCACCAATCACCAAGCATTTTTTTTATTTTTATCATCCCTGATTACTGTAAAAACTCATCATTTAATATAGAGTTTGGTTGAACCGATCCTACGCGGCGTTGTTTTTATTGGGTTTGCACACTCCGCTTTTACCCAGAACCCAAGTAAAATGTTCTCCGTGATGCAGAACCGCTCGTTTCTCTTGTTTCTTTTGTGTTTGTTAAATCCCCGTATATATGAATCTTTAATTATTACCTTGTACATATCAGTGTACAGTATGTGTCAACAGTGTGCCTAAATGTACTGTCAATTATATTTTCTTATTTTTCTTTAACAAACAAACAAAAAAAAAAAGAAATGAAGCTGAATGTTATGGTCAGTCGACTAATAGAAAAGACTCTAAAACGGTTTGCATCCTGCTTCTAAGATACTCCTTTTGAGCAGCAGAACTCAGTATAACACTAATAAAACTTTGACTAACTCACTGTGCAGTATATGGTGTCATTTCTTTTTTTCTTTTTATTGCTGTTATTGTGTTTCTACTGCTCAGGACAGTGAAACGGAGTGGAGTCTAGTTTTATTCATGAGATAAGAAAATACAAAGGTTTGCAAAAAAACACTGAACACTTTTAAAATCCAAACTTTAAAATCTACACAGTTTTCAAAGATGGATTTGTAAAAATCAATAAGCACATAGTGACCAGTTAATATTACTGGGACCCAGGGACTCTGGAGCCTCTGGAGACACTCCCACAAAATAATTTTATGTATTTATTTTATATTTATATATATATATATATAATGCGAGAGATATATAGAGAGATATAGATATGTATGTGTGTAAGTACATAAAGATAAAGTTCATATATATTACAGAAAATAATGAACAAGGTCCTTCTCAAAAAATTAGCATATTGTGATAAAGTTCATTATTTTCTGTAATGTACTGATAAACATTAGACTTTCATATATTTTAGATTCATTACACACAACTGAAGTAGTTCAAGCCTTTTGTTGTTTTAATATTGATGATTGTGGCATACAGCTCATGAAAACCCAAAATCTCAAAAAATTTGCATATCATGAAAAGGTTCTCTAAACGAGCTATTAACCTAATCATCTGAATCAACTAATTAACTCTAAACACCTGCAAAAGATTCCTGAGGCTTTTAAAAACTCCCAGCCTGGTTCATTACTCAAAACCGCAATCATGGGTAAGACTGCCGACCTGACTGCTGTCCAGAAGGCCATCATTGACACCCTCAAGCAAGAGGGTAAGACACAGAAAGAAATTTCTGAACGAATAGGCTGTTCCCAGAGTGCTGTATCAAGGCACCTCAGTGGGAAGTCTGTGGGAAGGAAAAAGTGTGGCAGAAAACGCTGCACAACGAGAAGAGGTGACCGGGCCCTGAGGAAGATTGTGGAGAAGGACCGATTCCAGACCTTGGGGGACCTGCGGAAGCAGTGGACTGAGTCTGGAGTAGAAACATGCAGAGCCACCATGTGCAGGAAATGGGCTACAGGTTGCAAATTTTGCATGTCATTCGGAAATCAAGGTGCCAGAGTCTGGAGGAAGACTGGGGAGAGGGAAATGCCAAAATGCCTGAAGTCCAGTGTCAAGTACCCACAGTCAGTGATGGTTTGGGGTGCCATGTCAGCTGCTGGTGTTGACCAAGTATTGAGTGCATAACTGAACATAATTATTTGAAGGTTGACTTTTTTTTTTTTTTTTTGTATTAAAAACACTTTTATTTATATGTATATGTATATTTACACACACACGTGTATTTTGTGTATATACACGGTGTTCCAAATTATTATGCAAATTGGATGTAAGTGTCAAACATTAACATGTTTAGTTTTTAAATTAAACTCATGGATGGTGTTGTGTCTCAGGGCTCTTTGGATTACTGAAATGAATCTCAGACACGTGTGATAATTAGTTTGCCAGCTGAGCCCAATCAACGGAAAAGTACTGAAGAAGGTTGTTTCACATTATTAAGCAGGCCACAGGTTTCAAGCAATATGGGAAAGAAAAAGGATCTCTCTGCTGCCGAAAAGCATCAAATAGTGCAATGCCTTGGACAAGGTATGAAAACATTCGATATTTCAAGAAAACTTAAGCGTGATCATCGTACTGTGAAGACACTTGTGGCTGATTCAGAGCACAGACAGGTTCGTGTAGATGAAGGCAGAATGAAGAAGGTTTCTGCAAGACAAATTCATCTGATTAAGAGAGCAACTGCTGAAATGCCATTACAAAGCAGCAAACAGGTATTTGAAGCTAAACTCGAGGTGTAGGATCCTTTAAAGGCTTGCAGTTGTGCATGAACCTACAATTCGGCCACCCTTAACCAAACGGTTGCAGTGGGTTCAGGCATACATGAAGACAAGTTTTTAAACAGTCTTGTTTACTGATGGGTGTCGTGCAACCCTGGATGCTCCAGATGGATGGAGTAGTGGATGGTTGGCGGATAGCCACTATGTCCCAACCCAGCTCTGGGAGGCTATTCTGACATCCTGCAAAGAAATTCAAGCAGAAACTGTCTAAAAACTCAAGTTCAATGGATGCAAGAATTGTGAAGGTGATATCAAAGAAGGGGTCCTATGTTAAGATGTAACATGCCCTGTTGGGATGTTTTTGATTGAAATAGCTTTTAATTTCAGTAAATATGACCTCCTAAAGCTGCAAATTAAACAAAAGTTCTTTACAGCCTATAAAATGTTTTAACTCTGTGCTTAATAATTTGGAACAGTGCATTTTCTTTTTTTTTTTTTTTTTAAATAAATATTATCAATAGGAGGTTTGTTCAATAAAATTCTAATTATACACTAATGGTTGATAACTAGAAAATTATACTGACTGTCATTTGCATTTACTAATTATAAAAATCAGAGAAAGATATCATTTGCGTAATAATTTGGAACGTAGTGTACTGTGTGTGTGTGTGTGTATATATATATATATATATATATATATATATATATATATATATATATATATATATATAATGTGTGTGTGTGTTTGTGTATATAAATATATATAAAACAGAAACAATTTTGTGCATGTTGATTGACAGGAGTGTTGCCAGCATTGACTTTGTTCAGTGATTTGTGCTGCATTGGCTTTTATGTGGGATCGAACCAAACAGGCTGGCCTTTAGACCCCACAGGCATGGGCGAACCCTGGGTCCCAGCAATCCTGTGATCAGTGTTTACTGGCACGTGTTATGTGGTATAAAAACAGGCCACAAGGTGGCGCACAACACTTGATTTTTTAAATTCTTTTACAAAAAGCATTAAATATTAAGACAAACGTCTTCACTCCTTCATCAGTAAGTGAGTTTTCACCCTCATAGGGATGCTTTCAGGGGAGCAAACAGGTGAACATTCAATGGAGCGAGATTAGGAACGCTTTAACGCTCTATACATATGAGTGAAGTTTTAGTAGAGTGTCGACTGTGGGCAGCAGAATCCATTTCTCTTTAAGAAACTTTCACGTTCCTTAGGGTATCGGTCCTCACTTTGTTTGCAGATATCTAAACACTTCTGTTTATGCTCTTCTGTGAGTTGTTTCAGCATCAAGTACACCCTCAGACCCCAAAAAAGAGAATCGCTGCTCTACTCTTGTAAAAATCACCATCATTAGCATTGAACTGTAAGTGCTGGATTATGAGCTGTACCTTGTCTTTTTTATGCACTAATAGAAACATGCTAAAATACATGCTAAAGTAGAATAAAACCATGTTCAGTAATCCTGTGAGGTATTTATTTGGACTAAAGGTTGGAGATTTAATTTTAATTTTTTCCACTAAATGAAGGACCACAGCCAGACATGTGAGACATTGAGTTTTAAGGACTGAGTGTTGCAAAGAAACCTTTTTCTACAATATTCTAGAAATATCCGCTTGATTTCCACTGCACTGTACTGACACTCCACTATATAAGTACTTAAGAAATCTTATGTTATAAGATTAATCACTGACAACATTTACAGTGCCATGCAAAACTTTTTCACATTTTATCATGTTACAACCACAAACATGAATGTATTTTATTGGGATTGTATGTGATAGACCAACACAAAGTGTCAAAATAGCTCAAGCTCAATTAGATTGGATGGAGAACGTCTGTGAACAGCATCTTTTAAGTTTTGCCACAGATTCTCAATTGGATTTAGGTCTGGACTTTGACTGGGCCATTCTAACACAAACATGCTTCGATCTAAACCATTCCATTGTATGTTTCAAGTTGTTGGCCTGCTGGAAGGTGAACCTCAGCCCCAGCCATTTTCTTCTAAGATTGCCCTGTATTTGGCTCCATCCATCTTCCCATCAACTCTGACCAGCTTTCCTCTCCCTGTTGAGAAAAGCATCCCGACAACATGATGCTGCCACCATCATGCACAGTGTTATTTCCACCACACATAGTGTATTGAATTGTGGTCAAAAAGTTCTTTTCTGACGTTTTCTGTGTCCTCCACATGCAAACGGGATTTCTTATGGCTTTCTTTTAACAATGGCTTTCTTCTTGCCCATCTTTGTGGAGTGCACGACTAATAGTTGTCCTGTAGACATATTCTCCCACCTGAGCTGTGGATCTCTGCAGCTCGTACAGAGTTACCATGGGCCTCTGGGCTGCTTCCCTGATTAATGCTCCTTTACGAGGTGGACAGCCATGTCTTGGTAGGTTTGCAGTTGTACCATAATTTTCTACTGATGGATTGATTAGTGCTCTGTGAGATGTTCAAATCTTTGGATATATTTTTAAATAACCTATCCCTGCTTTAAACTTCTCCACAACATTATCCCTGACCTGTCTGGTGTGTTTCTTGGGTTTCATAATGTTGTTTGTTCACTAATGTTCTCTAACAAACCTCTGAGGGCTTCACAGAACAGTTGTATTTATACTGAGATGAAATTACACACAAGTGGACTCTATTTACTAATTAGGTGACTTCTAAAAGTGATAGAGTTAGTAATTACAGTATACCTAAGAATATGTATATAAAGTGGATCTGAAAACTACTACTCCTACGGAGAGTTCTCATCCCCTTCATACATTTCTAAACCAATCAGCGACGACTTTACTGCTACGTCGCTCAGATAGCCACCCAATCGCGTGCGTCTTGACTGCTCGGTTATGGTGGCGGTAATGTTGTGGAAGCCACAGACCGTGTGTGGGAAGCGAAAAAAGGGAACACAGGGAACTGAAATAACCCAGAGTAACTATCCACCAAGCAGACGACCTCACAGAGCCGTATGAAATCTAACAACGAGACAGAAACATGGTGGTTCTCAAAATCCGAGACCAGGTAGGTTATCGCTAACTAACGTTACTTCAACCAGCTGCAGTTACAGTCATATAGTTTTTTCTCCACCCGCACTAGGAGACAAATAGCTTGCTTTATTGTGATTGGTTAATCCGTCGGACTTCCAACCAATATAACGAGTCGAATAAGAGTCCGGGCCTATCATAGTTTAGGGGCGGGATTTGTCTGAATGTAATTGGGAAAAATACCTCTAGCTAGCGGGTAAAGAGAGCTAGTTAGCGACTACAGACATCGTGTACATCATTTTTAAATAAAATTATTGTTAGACACGGGTGATGTAGGACTCGGTCGTATATTATGCCCGTGTCTGTGTGTATTTACCTGATATGAGACTTTACACGCTGATGTCTAAGTTTATATTTCATTTATATTAAGCAGTGCTCGCGAGGTGTCTTTTAATTCAGCTTTAATTCCCAACACTTCATTTAAATATAAATATAAAGTGATTTAGGATTGCCTTCTGCAGAATGATGGTTTCCCTTTTAAAAATGACCGTTGTGAGTGATGTAATTTTATAAAGATTAAGCTGGACATTATTACAAATCAAAATAAATGAATAAACAGGTAAATAAGTTTACTGTGACCTTGCAGTATTCTGTTTCCCCTGAGTGCTGAGAAACAAGAGAGAAGGTGATTTCATGCATTTGCATTATTCAGGGGTGTCAAATTCTACCACAGGGGTATTAGATCAGGGCCATGAGATGAGCTGAGCTCTTGCTTTTGTTGTGTGTGTGATGCACACTAATAATCCCCTCTGACAGGTGAGTAGGACTAGAGGAGGAAAACTATCAACTGTGACTGGATGAAGGATGGAAAGATGGGTGAATGCAATGACTGAATTAGTGAATAGATATAAAAGTCACTGGGTCTGTGAACAGATTGATGGAAGAAATGGAAGCAATGTAATTAATTGGATGTATATGGAAGTATAGATGGATTTAAGGGACTGGATGATGAATGAATGGACGGATGAATGTTAATTGACTGATTCAGTGAAGCTGACTGAGTGGATGGATGAATTCAAATGGATAGATGAAATGTTAGAAGGGTCTAAGTGACTGGATTGAAGAATAGAAGTGGACGGATGTAAATGACTGAATAAATAAAAGTGACTGGATAATTGGATGAATGGATGGATGATTTTATGTGATTGTATGAATGGGTTCAAAAGAATTAATAAAATGATAGATCTATGTAAGTGAGTGGATAATTAATGAATTTAAATGGATAGTTGACATGAGACTGAGTGATTGGAAGTGGATTTAGATAGATAGATGAAATCATAGATGGTTATAAGTTACTGGATGTATGAATGGATTCAGATAAGTAGATGGATATAAGTGACTGTGTTACTGGTTGGATGGATGAATGATGTAATAAGCTCATATGATCATCATATAGCAGTAATATTTTTGCGGAAAGGAAAGCCCAGTTATTGTGGCTTTAATTTCTAATTGTGTTTTTGAAAATGAGCAGCAGTGCCCTGCGTCTTCACGTGTTTTCCCTCTTACGTGTGCACATGTGTGAAGACAAAGCTGTGTGTTTAAAACAGCAGAGTATGAGTACTGTTAGTGTTTGGATTGCATGTGCGGGAGCAGCTGGTCCTCCTGATGGTGTGTTGGCGGCTCTCTTGCCCGCGCTGTAGGCGAGACCGGCAGCCAGTACGCTCCTCCGCCTGGCACCTCTTCTCATCGGCCTGTCCTGCGTGTGGTGTTTGACTTCACGGCCATTGTTTAGGGCCACGGTGTTTACTTCTGTTGTGCTGTGTTTTTGCTGTTTAAGGCTGGACTGGCTTTAGAATGTTCACATGATCCCACAAGGCTTTTGTCTGAGAGAACCGAAGTCTATTTCTGTCCCAGCGTCGCCTCTGAACCCACCGGCAGCCCAAGTGACAGAAACCTGAGCAACCTGCCAGACATGCTAGTAGAGTTAAAGCTGCATTTAGACGCGTGACTTGTCCTCTTCGGCACCCTCTACTTCCTCCTTGCGTGTGTATGCGGTGTGATATTTCTCGTTGTCGTGCTTTAAATGATAAAAAAAAAAAGAGGATGTTCACTCTGTATGTGAGGCTCGGGCTTCCTGCAACGTGAGCCGCTGCCCATGCAAGGACAACTTTATAGTGATTCCTCTCTCACACACACACACACACACACACACACACACACACACACACACACACACACACACACCATTATGATTACTCTGACCTGCGTGCTCAGCATTGAAACATGAACAAAGAGAGTGGCGCTTAAAATAGGGCCTCAGTTTAGACATGATATATGAATGACGCATGATACGACAGAAATAGCACATCACAGGGATTGACATTTATACAATACAAGTTAGATGTCACAAAAAATAAGAGTGCTGATGTTTTTAAAATTTTGTAGTTTTAAAGATTTTGGATAATTGAGATCTGATCAGGTGCGTCGCGTTTGTAATTATCATAAAAATACAGACAATGCTGGTGTTAATTAAAAATGTATTTCTTTATTTTCTGGTCGTTGTTTTGGTGATATATTGAGATTCGTTTGTGTCTTAAAATAATTGGATTTTAAATAAGTTTTTTAAATTGATGTTTGCAAAGAAGATATGTTTTGTTGATATATTTGTTTAAAAGAAGAAATGTTTGTTTATTCTTCTTTCGATGTACGAGTCTGTTAAAGTGGAGCTCTGCTATAGACATCCCTGTGCAGGTTGTTGCTATAGAAACGGTCTTAGAACAGTTAATATGCTGTTCTAGAAAAGGAAACGGACCACAATATAGCGCTGTGGTGTAAGTTGTAGGATTGCTTCATCAAAGCTGCGCTGCTCATCACTGTGAAAGTGTGTAAGAGGAGAAAAGATGATCTTCTGAAGCAGTCTAGTGTTTCACCTCTAGAGGGAGCTGAAGGCAGGGAAAGGACCAGAACAGGAGCAGGATCTATACAGAGCTACCAGAGATATTGTCCTGTTCCTCAGTGGGCTTTAAAGCAGTGCGTCCTGTGCAGCGATACACTTTTCTATTCATTTACAAATTAATTTGATCGGTATAAATAACAAATTCTTACTGTGCCATATTAATGTCGGCCTTGATAATAAGATAATAAACATATAAATCCCTTTTCCACATAATAAACATATTAATCCATTTTCAAGCTCCATATTCATGTTCATGTTCACTTTTGATGTTCTTGGTTTTAAGCTTCTTGTTCTTAAAGCCTTGTGCTCGTCTTTTACACATCATCACGGCATCAGTTAATCTCTACTTCTCTTGGAAATACATCACTGCATGTCACATCAGTCTTACCAGAATATTTGCTTGCTTTTAACCCTTTGCTAATAATTTAACACAGAATTTATGCTCATTTGTTTGACTCAGTCCTTGTTTTTTTTTTTTTTTTTTTTTTTTTGCACTTTGAGAGAAATGTCTGCAACAGGTTTCACAAAATGTGGCCTTTTGGTGCTTCCTCTCACCCTTTAGTGTGTTTAGTGTAAATAATTTTGTAAATCAAAATTCAAATTTTATTTGTCTCATACACAGTCATACACAGTACGAAATGCAGTGAAATGCTTAAAATGCAGTGAAATGCTTAATCCTTCCTTCTATCAGCCCGGGAGCATCCCACAAGAGCTGCAGTTTTGGAAGTCTTTCACACTTTGGTTCTTCTCATAGTGGTTACATTTTCAGTATCTCGTTAGAACGGTGGCTGGAAGTGGGTGGGATTTATTAGGCAGCAAGTGAACCTTTTTTCCTTAAGTTGATGTGTTGGAAGCAGAAACTCGAATATCTACAAAGTGGGTCTTTAGTTGCAGCTTAAAGGTTGACATTCACTCAGCTGTACAGACGTCTAGTTTGGAGGTTTGTTCCATCACCTAAGTTTGTTAAACAGTCTAGACTCAATTCTTGAGAGATGGTGGGACCAGTCGAGCAGTGCTGTGGAGGATCAGGGGGAAAGTGATGTGGTAAGGGGTTTAAGTGGGTGCTGGACCATTTTTAGGTTTGTAGGCGAGCATCAGCTAAAGGAAGCCAGTGGAGAAGTCTGTAGTGTGGGAGAACATCTGAAAGAGACTGACCTGTCAGGAGTGAGTTGCAGTAGTCCAGTCCTGAAATAGTAAGGGACTGAACGAGCACCTGAATGGCCTGGTGTATACAAGAGGAACAGATTTCCTGCCCAAAGTGGATTAATCTCCAGTAAGACTGGTGGCAGGTCCTGAGGAAGGGCTTGGACACAGATGAACAGATGCCTTTAAACTTTCATACTTATGTGGGTGACAAGGACTGTTCTTCCAAAATGTATATATTTCCTTCAGCTGGCGTTTTGATGACGAGGACAACGAGGTGGATGATTATGACCAGGACAATGAGAAGGAGGAGCATGACGAGGACAAGGAGGAGGAGCATGACGAGGAAGGGCAGAATTAAGAATTTAATGACTGACGACGAGGACGAGGGTAATGATGATGAAGACTACAAGGAGGATGATGAGTAGTGGGATGAAGGTAAAGAGAAGGATGATGACGATGACCACAATGAGGAGGAGCAGTAGTAGGATGTCGACAACAAAGAGGTGGATGACAACAAGAAGGAGCATGATGGTGAGGATGAGAAGGAGGAGGTTGATGATGATTATGACGAGGAGGAGGAGAATTAGGATATCTTTTCCAAGCCGAGGTTGGAACCTGGGTAACCTGATGATAATATGGTATCAGTGGCCCCTGATGATTCCCAGCTCTAATAAATAGCTGTAATTCATTCTTATGTTCGTCACTATCGTCACAGAACGCTTTTAAAGTGCACGCAAGCAAACAAGACATGGACAGACCAAGCGATGCGCTGGTAAGCTAGATTTGCAAGAAAGACGAGTTAAAAAGAGAGATGTACTGCAAACTATCACATTTATCTAATTTATTGATATTTATTTTTTGCTTCTTATTTGTTCGGGCAGTCTACTCTCTCTGTGTTAGTGCAGATAAGTGCGAGACTGATCCCTGATACTGGTATTGGTAGCATTAGTTGTTTAGTACGTCCCTAATGATGGTGGGGAGGAGGATAAATGCATCATTCTCTAAAAACACCTTTCTATGCTCACCTGGGTTGAGATCTGAGATCTGTAAAGACCATAGGATCTGATTTATATTCATTACTTACAGTTCAGAGAGCAGTCATGCCCTGTAGATGTGGGCGGAGTAATCCTCATAGGCACTGGAAAAAAGAAAAAAAAAACACTAGGCAACCCGATGAACTTGTGTGATTTAGTCACGTGCTTTACTTATGCACCGTGTTTATCTTTGTATCTACTCCACTTCACACTCCGTCTGAGGTCATGAGGACGTCCGATGTGGGAATGAGCTTGGTGAGTCAATGCGGGATCGCGGCGAGTCCAGAACTTTCCTCCAGGCGTTCCTCGGCTGTAGTTGTGTGTGTGTGTGTGTGTGTGTGTGTGTGTGTGTGTGTGTGTGTGTGTGTGTGTGTGGTTAGCTTCATACATGTGGGTCTGACATCCACTGGAGCAGTGTGTGTAAATCTCTCACAGGTTTTGGCTGGTTCTTTTTCCACACATGCAGGAACAAACACATGCCAGGTTTTGGTGGTTATTTAAAGAAAAAAAATGAAAAGCATAACAAGCACATAGCTGTTTTTGTAGTTCTGAGTCATGCAGCTTTTAATTTCGGGTTTGACTCGGGAAGAGATGTGAACTTGAGCAGCTGTGTGAAGTTAACCGAGACGAGTGTAAATGCATGGAAATGTTGCTCAGCTCGAGTTTTGATCTACAAGATATTAAAGACTTGGTAGAAGAAAGAGGAAAACTAAACCGCTCCACTTACACACGTGCCGTGAAACCCTGTTGCGAATCCTGCTGCTGCGAATTCGGAAAAATGCCCGTTTATTATCTTGCCGAGCGATATTGGGGAATGCAAAATGTCTGCGTTAGCTTGGTGCAAGTTCAATTCAATTTTATTTATATAGCGCTTTTAACAATGGTCATTGTCTCAAAGCAGCTTCACAAAAATGAAAGAAATTTTACAAAAAAATAAATAAATAAATAAATAAATAAAATATAATAAAAAAAAAAATAAGTAATAATAATAATTATAGAAAAGAAAATAATTGGAAGTGTGTATGTGTGAGAAAAATGTGCAGATAATAATAATGAGACGAATGAATGAAATTTCTCTGATGAGCACGCCAAGGGTGACGGCGACGGTGGCAAGGAAAAACTCCCTGAGATGGCATTAGGAAGAAACCTTGAGAGGAACCAGACTCAACAGGGAACCCATCCTCATTTGGGCGATAACAGATAGAAATGATATAACATCTTGTGTGTTGTGCAGGTGAAAATTCAATATGACAGAAATTATTTAAATTGACATGAAGACCAGTTCAGCATAGGGACGAGTCAGTAGGTGCAGAGGGCAGATGAGGTCTGGATCACTGGAAGCACAGG
This sequence comes from Channallabes apus, assembly GCA_030522415.1. NCBI lineage: Eukaryota > Metazoa > Chordata > Actinopteri > Siluriformes > Clariidae > Channallabes > Channallabes apus. The sequence goes on from CM060127.1 coordinate 17,131,862, forward strand.
AGCAGCATGTGTAGCTCCAACCATCATAAAGCTGAATCCAGTTGGAGCTGGTCCTTCTCTGGATGCCTCAGGAACCTCGCAGGGTCGGCCTTTGTCTACTGAAGCTGGCAAAATCTCCCGATGCCTCGGGATGGGTAGAGAAATGCAGAACAGATGGGGAGAATTAGTGTAGTTGCCATTCGGTATAGGTGTACTGGAGTATGAGATTATGGGATGAGTTATGTGTATGCCAGATTAAAAAGATGCGTCGTGAGTCTACTTTTGAACTGAGAAACCGTGTCTGCTCCCCGAACACTGTCTGGAAGGCTATTCCAAAGCTTTGGAGCTAAATATGAAAAAGCCCTACCCCCTTTTGTAGATTTTGAAATTCTGGGAACTACCAGAAGTCCGGAGCTTTGTGATCTTAAGGCGCGTGGTGGATTGTAGCGTATCAGGAGACTGGTTAGGTATATGGTAGGGCTGCACGATATTAGGAAAATATGCGATATGCGATATTGTTGTTGAATACTGCGATAACGATATTTCTTGCGATATAACATTTCCCTAGAGAAATGCATTTTTTAAATTATTATTATTGCCTATTTTTTTTTATTATTTATTTATTTATATGTAATGATGATACTAAAATAAACAGGTAATAGATATTCGTCTGATGTAATTAAATCTAATTCAGGCTAAAAATAAACTATATGTCAAGGAAGTTGCAAATATTTAGACTTCAAAACACTATGAATGACTTAAACCCCTCAGCAGATATTCTGACTTCTGGTTTGCTGTTACTATAAACCTGCCAACACAATATCAATTACTTTCAAACATTACTTTATATTTACATGTAACCATACACTCATCAATAATGTCTTAAAACAAGAGCATCTTTTAAACAAAATATTCTCTTTGGGGCGGCGCGGTGGTGTAGTGGTTAGCACTGTCGCCTTGCACCTCCAGGGTCTGGGTTCGATTCCCCGGCCAGGTTCGATTCCCGTCTCTGTGTGCATGGAGTTTGCATGTTCTCCCCGTGCTTGGTGGGTTTCCTCCGGGTACTCCGGTTTCCTCCCGCAGTCCAAAGATATGCAGGTTAGGCTAATTGGCATTCCTAAATTGCCCGTAGTGTGTGACTGGGTGTGTGAGTGTGTGTATGTGTGTGTGCCCTGCGATGGATTGGCACCCTGTCCAGGGTGTACCCTGCCTAGTGCCCGAAGTCTCCTGGGATAGGCTCCAGGTCCCCCGCGACCCTGAACACAGGATTAAGCGGTGTAGAAAATGAATGAATGAATGAATTCTCTTTGGCTTGCCTGTTTTTTTTAAATAAAAATAAATATTATTAAACAAAAGTTTAATTAAAAAAATACTATTTGTCACACACGCACGCACGCACGCATGCACACGCTCCGCGACCGGCACTAGGACCCAGAAGTAATGCGGGCGCAAACCCGGAAGTATAAGAGGAGTAAACAAACTAGTGCATACAGCTTAGTCACTGTGTTCGCCATGTCAGTTCAGATTCGAGTGTGTGTTTATAGGACGCGGGTTAAATGTGTGTTTTTCCCTTGCTCCCCTTCTGTGAGAGTCCTTAAACTAATTCACGTGGTTATCCTGCCTACTCGCTTGCTTCCGCGTTTGGGTTTACCGTCTATAAAGGGCTAACGGCTAATCGCGGCTAACGGCTAATCGCGGCTAACGGCTAATCGCTAAATCTTCTGATCATCCGGGGTTAGTTCGCGACAGAATGAAGTATAAAGATATAAATAATATATATATATATATAAGATATAAGCGGGTATAAACATAGTAAGGGCCCATCTGATTGGTCAAATTTGGACACACAAATGCTTGGCAAATAAAGTATTTATCGCAACTCCTTGCGATATGGTTATCGCGCATGCCATTATCGCGATAACGATATTTTTTCGATATATCGTGCAGCCCTAGTATGTGGGAGCTAAACCATTTAAGGCCTTGTATGTAAGTAATACTATTTTGTAATTTATTCTAAACTGAACAGGTAGCCAGTGCAGGGATGATAATATTGGGGTTATATGATCATATTTTCTGGATCTAGTGAGAACCCTGGCGGCTGCATTTTGGATTAACTGAAGCTTGTTTATTGAGGATGCAGGACAACCACCTAGTAATGCATTATAATAGTCCAGTCTGGAGGTCATGAATGCATGAACTAGCTTTTCTGCATCAGATACGGATAAGATGTTCCTAAGTTTAGCAATATTTGGAAGATGGGAAAAGGCTGTTTTTGTGATATTTGAAATGTGATTTTCAAAAGTTACTGTCTAATATTACGCCCAGGTCTTTTACTGCTGAGCTGGTAGTAACAGTACATCCTTCTAAGCGCAGGCTGAATTGTGAAAGCTGTTGTGTGCTGGTTTTTGGGCCAATAAGTAATATCTCTGTCTTATCTGAATTTAATAAAAGAAAGTTATTGGTCATCCAATCTTTTATGTCCTGGACACACTCAGTTAATCTAGACAACTTAGGTATTTCGTCTGGTTTAGTTGAGATATATAATTGGGTATCATCAGCATAACAATGGAAACTAATCCCATGTCTTCTAATGATGTTACCCAAGGGAAGCATGTATATTGAGAACAACAGAGGTCCTAAAACTGACCCTTGTGGGAACCCATATTTCACTGGCATTACACCAGACGGTTCTCCATTTAGATCTACAAAATGGTAGCGATCAGACAGGTAAGATCTAAACCATTTTAGTGCCTGTCCCTGAATACCTATATAATTTTGTAAGCGATCTATGAGAATATTATGATCTATTGTGTCGAATGCAGCACTAAGATCGAGCAGGACTAGCAATGAGATGCAGCCTTGGTCTGAAGCTAAAAACAAGTCGTTTGTTAAGTCTGATTGTTAAAAGTGAACGTTCATCCAGATCAGCACGAAGCGTTATTAAAGGATTTTTGAACGCGTATAATATCTTGAGAACGGGTCTGGGATCGATTTCCAGCCGATGTTCAATAGACTAGAACAGTGGTTCCGAAAGTAGGGGTCGTGACCCTCTGGGGGGTCGTGAGACATTGAGCGGGGGTCGCGAGATGATTTCCAAGAAATCAATTATTAAAAAAACGAAAAAAAAAAAAGCCATGCAAATTAAAAAGCCATCAGCCCTGATAATTTCTTTCCGTTTGATCGTGACCCCTGAGATGATTACAACAGTTTAACGACACATCAATAGCGTCAGTTGCAGCAGATCAATTTACAGCACCATGTTAAACATTCCGAAATGTGCACGTAACGTGTAGGATATCATTTTTGTTGAAATGAAATGTTGGTTAATATCAACCAATGACAACGCAGGTAGGCCAGCGGAGGAAAGCGGAGAAGCACCACCGTCAAGTCCAACGTCCTCAGGTACGGAAAGAGACCGGCGTGTGCATAAAGTGGACATCCATAAACAGTCGGCTCAGCCTTACTCCAAGTGTCGAACGTATCGAGAGGAATTTATCCAGTATGGACTCACATGCGTCATTGTCAATAACGTACAGCATCCCCAATGTGTAGTGTGCACCAAGGTGCTTGCACATGAAAGCCTAAAGCCTGTAAAAAGTTTTGGATTTCAGTCGAGAGGGAATACCCACAACTATCCAAGGCCGCTATAGATGTACTGATGCCGTTTTGCACTACCTACTTGTGCGAAAAGACTTTTTCAGCACTCACGTACATTAAAAATAAATACAGGTCGCGACTGAACGTTGAGGATGATCTCCGAGCCACGGTCTCCAAAATTACCCCCAAGAATCGACTTGCTGTGCTCCAAGCTTTGTGCCCACCCATCTCATTAGGTGAAGTGTTTTCTTGAAATTAAACGAATGAGTAAATAACTATTAAAAAAAAGTTATATGGTTGTTGGATCATTGTGTTCTTTTGTGTTGTCAAGCTCTTGTTTGGATAGGCCTATTGGCGCATGTGTGCCATTGCGCACAACGTTTGTATATTTTAAACACTTCTGAGGATAGTAGGGGTCACGAGTCACTGGCACGGTTATTTTGGGGGTCGTGAGCTGAAAAGTTTGGGAACCCCTGGACTAGAAGATCCTAATCATCATTGGAACGTGTGGGAAGTGCAAAGAAAATACACATGAAACACAAATTACACTTTATACACTTAACATACATTATGCGAGAAACAATAGGTTTCTCGCGTAACCCCGGTTCTCTGATAGCATTAAGTGAGGTGTCTCACTATGGGATACGCCCCTTCCGCATATTCCTCAGAAGCCCTATTACATTACGCCAACCCCAATTGGCTGGCAGATGTGACGTTGTGTCTTGGAGTGGCCTAAGCCTCCCCCCCATCCCCCCCCCCCCCCCCCGTATAAAGGGAGCAGCACAACGTCACTTCGCTATTCAAAACAAGCAACCTCTTCCTCGCTTCACACATCAAGGAGGGTGATCTGGTCAGACACCTCACTTAATGCTATCAGAGAACCGGGGTTACGCAAGTAACCTATTGTTCTCTTTCAAGCATATGTTTCGGTGTCTCCCTATGGTATATCCTAACTCCCGTATTGTCAGATAGCCTGTCTTGAAGTCTTCTGCCAACGATAACCAACACATTCAGGGCTGAACGAGTTTAGCTTGTAGATTCTGTCCTTACGCTCAGTACTGCATGAGCTAAAGTCTGAGCTGTAACGTCCAGTTTATAAAATCTGGCAAATGTGTGCGGAGATGCTTCACAGATATCCTGTAATGTGACTCCTTTAAATAGAGCCCAGGAACTTGACATTCCCCTTGTTGAGTGCGCGCGTAAACCAGTTGGGGATTCGAGACCCTTACTGGAATATGCCAACGAAATCGCCTCCACTATCCAATGCGATAAACGTTGCTTAGTGATCGGCTTCCCTGTACGAGGTTTCATCCAAGAAACGAACAGCTGATCGCTCTCCCTTAAACCTCTGGTTTGCTCTGTATAGATGCGTAAAGTGCGCACTGGGCACAGTGTATTTAACTTTTGCTGCTCTGATGATGCAAAAGGGGGAGGATGGAAGGCCCTCAGCTCAATAGGGTTTATAGCATTAATGACTTTAGGCATGAATGCCGGGTTAGGTTTCATAACTACCCCTGCATCCCCAGACATGAACTGCAAGCATGCTGAATGCACGGAAAATGCATGAATCTCACTCACGCGCTTCGCTGAGACCAAAGCTATTAATAGTGCAGTCTTGAAAGACAGTGCCTTGAAATCAACCTTGTCTAGCGGTTCAAATGGGGACGTAGACAATGCATCAAGCACCAATCCCAAGTCCCATGATGGGGTAAGTGGTTTTGAAACTGCATGTCAAAGGATGTTGCCCCACTGTTTTATTATCAAAACCAATGTGACACGCAGATATAGCAGCCAGAAACACTTTCATGGTTGAGAACGCTTTGCCTTTATCTATCATTTCCTGAAGAAATGAAAGAACCACTGCCACTGAACACTGAAAAGGAATCTCGTGTCTAGTTGCGCACCAGCGCTCAATCACATTCCATTTACAATCGTAGAGAGACCTAGTTGATGCTGCTCTGGCATTCTGTATGGTTTTGATGACACTGTCAGGCAGGCCAGTCTTACTTAAATTGCGCCTTCCTGGGCATACAAAGCTGTAAAGCCTCGTCGTCCCTTTTCTTCTCCTCGCATCTCTTCTGCATCAGGGTTAGAGCCGAGCCGAAGATGCCGTCTGCCACCACTGGTGCGTCCCAAATGGACTCTTTTTCTCTGTTGGAGAGATTCGCTAGGTTGAGCCACCGTCCTCTCTCCTGGATGACCATCGTGGCCATTGCCTTACCCGCGGCTTGCACCGCGCACCTCTGAAGCCTCAGAGAGAGATCTGTCACTACACAGATCTCTTCCCACTGTGTCTGACCTGGTGTGGTCGAGGCTTCGTCTTGCAGCTCCGCTTGGTATGCGGTCAGCAAAGAGGTCGCTTTAGACTTTAGAGCTCTGACACAGAGAGCGACTGCTTTATATGCACGCTCCTTCATGTTCGACTGGAAACGCTCCGCTTTCGATGGCAACGATGGATTTGCAGCCGCCGTGTGTCTCGGGAGCAAGTGCGCAGCCACTAACTGTTCCATGGGGGGCATCCGGAAAAGTCCTTCCTTTTCCATACCCTCTACGTCGAGTGCAGATCCCCCTTGCACTGGCACCTTACTGGTGAACAGTTTGTCCTTCCAGGTCACCGCAAGCTCCTCCAGGAGCTCTGGGAAGACTGGAAGGAGCTGCCGTGGCGCCCGTTTTGCTCTCGACAGCCTCTTGCCCTCATAGGGAGACTTTGCAGTCTCCGCTACTACGTTCGGCCACTGAATGTCTAGCTTCTCTGCGGCGCGTTTGCACACATCCTGCAGGTCAACGCTAAGAAGCGGGGATGGTGCCCCGTCCATAGCTTCAGCAGTTCTCGTCGCGGCAAGGGGTTGTGCTGAGTGTACGGGTGGGAGGAAAGGGGAGTCCTCGAAATCCTCCTCTTCCTCAGATAGGAGAAAGCCGAACTGACCCTCTTCCTCGAAGTCGAGCGCGCCTTCCTCCTCGTCAGTGCTGAGCACACTGGGCAGAGGGGCGCAGGCATCGAGCTGTTCACCCCAGGATAAGGCTGCCGTGGTGGGCAGCTCTACAGGGATGGATACCTGTGGAGTGACCGCTGGAGTGGGGCTAGGTGCAAGGAGTGGATCGAGGCCCGACAGGCTAGCTTGGCGCGCTAGCCTGCGACGAAGGCTATTCGCAGTAAAGCGTGCGCAGTGTTCGCAGGAACCGGGGTTGTTGACCGCTAGTTGGGCATGTTTCAGCCCAAGACACGCCGAGCAGACCTGGTGTGTGTCTTTGCTCGAAATTTTGTTCCCACATAAACAGAGTCGCACGTCTCCTCCTTCCCTAGCTTTAGCGGTCTGCGTTGCTGCAGCCATAGTGATTTTGAAAGATAGGCTTCTGGTGTGAAGCGAGAAGAGGTTTTTGAATAGCGAAGTGACGTTGTGCTGCTCCCTTTATACGGGGGGCAAGCCCACTCCAAGACACAACGTCACATCTGCCAGCCAATTGGGGCTGGCGTAATGTAATAGGGCTTCTGAGGAATACGCGGAAGGAGCGTATCCCATAGTGAGACACCGAAACGTATGCTTGAAAGTAGGGCTGCACGATATATCGAAAAAATATCGTTATCGCGATAATAGCATGCGCAATAACCATATCGCAAGGAGTTGAGATAAATACTTTATTTGCCAAGCATTTGTGTATCCAAATTTGACCAATCAGATGGGCCCTTACTATGTTTATACCCGCTTATATATATATATATATAGATAGATAGATAGATAGATAGATATTATTTATATCTTTATACTTCATTCTGTCGCATGCGTGTGTGCGTGCGTGACAAATAGTATTTTTTTATTTAATTTTTGTTTAATAATATTTATTTTTATTAAAAAAAAATACAGGCAAGCCAAAGAGAATATTTTGTTTAAATGATGCTCTTGTTTTAAGACACTATTGATGAGTGTATGGTTACATGTAAATAAAAAGTTTGAAAGTAATTCATATTGTGTTGGCAGGTTTATAGTAACAGCAAACCAGAAATCAGAATATCTGCTGAGGGTTTTAAGTCATTCATAGTGTTTTGAAGTCTAAATATTTGCAACTTCCTTGACATATAGTTTATTTTTAGCCGGAATTAGATTTAATTACATCAGACGAATATCTATTACCTGTTTATTTTAGTATGATCATTACATTTAAATAAATAATAAAAAAGTATTCAACAACAATATCGCATATTTTCCTAATATCGTGCAGCCCTACTTGAAAGAGAACAGTTACGTGTATGGCACCAAAATCTTGAGAATGCTGCCCCTAGAGGGCACTAGAGCTCAGACTGCGCTGTTGCTATGCACCTCCGGGGTTAGGGGTTTGTGTGTGTGTGTGTGAGAGAGATCACACTGTGCGTTATGGGTTCTCTGGGTTGTACGTTTCCTCCTACTGTCCATAGACATGTGGTGTTGGTGGTTTTGGAGTGTGTGTGTGTGTGTGTGTGTGTGTGTGTGTGTGTGTGTGTGTGTGTATGTATGTGTGTGTGTGTACGTGTGCGAGCGCTTAGTTGCTTAGTGGTTGGTCTTCTCTCTTTTATAACAGTGAGAGCTGTGTGAACTCGTCTCTCATCACAGCCAGCACAGAGACTTGTATTTTTACTATATTTTTTAATCTGTAGCAAAGCTGTGCAAAAGTCTTGACCCCCCCCCCCCCCCCCCCTTTCTTTAGATTCTGCTTCCATACTTTCTTGTGTTTTTTAATGTAGTCTTGAGGAATAGTTCTCCAGGCGTTCTGAAAGACTTTTTCTTGTCTCTCATTCAAGCAATAAAAAAAAAACCCATCTAATTTTAAGGAATGAATCAGTGAGAAACATCAGGCTAAATGCTGAGTGGTTTGAACAGACGAGAGGGGAAATGAGGTTACTGCTGCTGAACCTGTCACAGAATAAAATTGTGTTCTTATTGGTTTAATTTAATGTACATCATGCAGTTTAATTTAATTAAATATGAAGAAATCAGTGACTTTTGCCAATTAGTGTTAAAATCATTAGAAACATGTAACAGATATAAGATATGATCATAATATCTCAGAAACCCACACTGTGACGTAATTCTTTACAATTTGGCTGCTGGGTTGTTGTTGTTGTCTTTTAAGGTTTTCAGTGTTTTCCAAAGGCTTTAAATATTTGCGGTGGTAGCCCTGGGAACGGGCCGGTAACATTACATACTGCATTCGCAGCCTCTCGTACACCACGGACCGTTCGGTTCTCACTTCAGACTTTAATGAAATTCCATCTTGGCTTTTGGATGGACGTGGGTACGATATGCGCATCTCTCGTGCACTTTCTCATATGACCTGTTTATCCAAGAATGATTCAGCAGATAGACTGAACATCCAGAGAGAGAGAGAGTGTGTGTGTGTGTGTGTGTGTGTGTGTGTGTGTGTGTACTAACCACTGCCTTGTCCTGTCATATGAAACACAAAGGCCTATCTGTCTGCCACTAATTTCCATTTTACAGTACACACACACACACACACTGAGTCGTGTATCCGAGGAGTTTATTTCTTGATGTGAAGAATTGTAATGTTAGACGGTTCTCTTTGAAGCTCATACATCACACTGTATATAATATTACAGTTTTCTCTGTTGCGGTCTGGGAAGCGATTTCGCTCCCTGAAGGCCAACACAGGGAGACTGAGGAGGAGCTTCTTCCCGCAGGCGATAAGGTCTCTCAACCACAGGACTAATTACCATCTTTTTGTAACATCCAACACTGACTGGGCATTCATGGCCACTTTGGACACATTCATGCACGCTGCACTATACATTTATATTTTTCATCTATGGACCATTGCACAAATCACTTTAAATAAGACATTTCACAAAGTCACTTTTTATGCATATTTGCACACCACAGCCATTTAAAAATTCAAAATTTCAGTTTTTGACAAATTTCTAGTTTCTTTTCTATTTTTCTATATTTGTTATATTGATATTTTGCTTTTATATTGATATTTTGTTCTTATTTGTACTTTGTACAGTACATTGCACTAGTTAATCTTATTTTTCTAACGTATTTCTTTTATTAAGTATATTTTACTTTTGTACAGCATATTTTACTAGTTAATTTTATTTTTAACATTTTCTTTTATTCATATTATTTCTTGTGTATAAGCATTTACTACTCTTTAAGGTCACTGGCAGTCGTATAAGCATTTCACTGCATATCGTACTGTGTATGACTGTGTATGTGACAAATTATATTTTTATTTTAATTTGATAATATTAAAGCTTATTTATTATTTTTTTTTGCTGCAACGAGGACAAGATGAGACACAAATATGAATTCTTTTTGTGTTTGTGTGTCATGGAGAAGACGAGCCAGATTAGCTAACAGAGTAAATTCTAACAGAGATCATTAAAATAATTATCCACTCACTGCATTGCACTGAAATGTGTTATTCAAATCTCTCAGGGACTCGGTAAAATGAGAAATCGAGAGCTTGGACGTGTGATATCTGTGCCATGTGTAGTCATTTTATTTAATTTTTGTTTAATCATGTTTCAGTTCATCATTCCCCTCTTTCCTCAAAACAGTCTCTTTATGATATACAGCGTAGTATAGAGCCCGACTGGTCTCCAACCTTTTCTGCACCCCGGACCAGTTTCATGCGAGACAGTCGTCCATGAACCGGCCGTCACGCGCTTGTAACGAAGCCTAATAAAGTGCATGTTATATACAACGTACCATAACACAGTCTGAAGCTTGTGGCCAGACAAGTGCACAATAGTTATCTGCACATATGTGATTTTTCAGTTTTGTTGCTCAGTTTTATTTCTAATACAGACTTAAATGAAAAGCCGTTTAACATGTACGTCTTTGCCTTAATGTTCGATTCTGTACTGAAAACTGACATCACTTGAATTAAATAAGGAAAGATGGATTATATAGAGAAATAAAGGGAGTTTTTTACTCTCATATCTGTATTCAGCTAAAATCAAACGTCCCGGTTTGAAAACTGTATATCACAGTTAGGGGTGGGCGATATAACAAATCTTCTATCACGGTAGAAAGCAATTTTCTACCTCGATAACGAGATATATACCACAATATAGCAATTTGTATCTGAAAATGCATAAATAAAAATTCAAACACAAAGAAACTGTTTTACATAATGTAATTTTATTTAAACTGGGAATTGCTGAGGTTTGCCGCATTTTTTTATTTTGGCCATATTAGTTTGGATGCTTGGATTTCAGATGAGAGAAAAGGTTTGACGCGTTTCCACCACTTGTTAAAACAGTGCACTTGCGTCTCATTCGTATCACTTTTCTTATACCCAAACCAATTCCACACCACAGACGAGGCACCTTTTTTCTTTACAATCTCCTCGTTGTTGGTTTCGTCACATGTAAGCAAACTCACTGCTGCTGCACCGTCTTCTTCCATTGTCGAAGTGTATGTGAAGCCAAACACATCAAAAGTGGGACGAAACCGCGGCACCCGATTGAACCAAATATCTGCGCGGCCCAGTGGACAGCACAGTGCGACTATCTGGATAGTGCAGAGATGATCTGGTTTATTTTATTTACAAACCGGATTCCAAAAAAGTTGGGACACTAAACAAATTGTGAATAAAAACTGAATGCAATGATGTGGAGATGGCAAATGTCAATATTTTGTTCAGAATAGAACATAGATGACATCAAAAGTTTAATCCGAGAAAATGTATCATTTTAAAGGAAAAATATGTTGATTCCAAATTTCACGGTGTCAACAAATCCCAAAAAAGTTGGGACAAGTAGCAATAAGAGGCTGGAAAAAGTAAATTTGAGCATAACGAAGAGCTGGAAGACCAATTAACAGTAATTAGGTTAATTGGCAACATGATTGGGTATAAAAAGAGCTTCTCAGAGTGGCAGTGTCTCTCAGAAGCCAAGATAGGTAGAGGATCACCAATTCCCACAATGTTGCGCAGAAAGATAGTGGAGCAATATCAGAAAGGTGTTACCCAGCGAAAAATTGCAAAGACTTTGCAGTTATCATCATCAATGATATAATCCGTGCATAATATCATCCGAAGATTCAGAGATTCTGGCACAATCTCTGTGCGTAAGGGTCAAGGGCGTAAAACCATACTGGATGCCCGTGATCTTCGGGCCCTTAAATGACACTACACCACAAACAGGAATGCTACTGTAAAGGAAATCACAGAATGGGCTCAGGAATACTTCCAGAAACCATTCCTTGAACACAATCCACCGTGCCATCCGCCGTTGCCAGCTGAAACTCTACAGTGCAAAGAAGAAGCCATTTCTAAGCAAGATCCACAAGCACAGGCGTTTTCATTGGGCCAGGGATCATTTAAAATGGAGTGTGGCAAAATGGAAGACTGTCCTGTGGTCAGACGAGTCACGTTTCGAAGTTCTTGTTGGAAATGTGGGACGCCATGTCATCCGGACCAAAGAGGACAAAGACAACCCAAGTTGTTATTAACGCTCAGTTCAGAAGCCTGCATCTCTGATGGTATGGGGTTGCATGAGTGCGTGTGGCATGGGCAGCTTGCATGTCTGGAAAGGCACCATCAATGCAGAAAAATATATTCAGGTTCTAGAACAACATATGCTCCCATCCAGATGTCATCTCTTTCAGGGATGTGTTTCCCTGCAATTTTCAACAAGATAATGCCAGACCACATTCTGCATCAATCACAACATCATGGCTGCGTAGGAGAAGGATCCGGGTACTGAAATGGCCAGTCTGCAGTCCAGATCTTTCCCCTATAGAGAACATTTGACGCATCATAAAGAGGAAGGTGCGACAAAGAAGGCCCAAGACGATTGAACAGTTAAAGGCCTGTATTAGACAAGAATGGGAGAGCATTCCTATTTCTAAACTTGAGAAACTGGTCTCCTCGGTCCCCAGACGTCTGTTGAGTGTTGTAAGAAGAAGGGGAGATGCCGCACAGTGGTGAAAATGGCCTTGTCCCAACTTTTTTGGGATTTGTTGACATCGTGAAATTTGGAATCAACATATTTTTCCTTTAAAATTATAAATTTTCTCGGATTAAACTTTTGATCTGTCATCTATGTTCTATTCTGAATAAAATATTGACATTTGCCATCTCCACATCATTGCATTCAGTTTTTATTCACAATTTGTTTAGTGTCCCAACTTTTTTGGAATCCGGTTTGTAAAAACAATGCATTTAAAATGTCAGGACTGTTTAATATTGTTTTCCGCCTTGCCATGCCTGGTTTGTACGTGTGCATCCCAGCGGGGTAAAATGTCATTTGATGGGTCGGCGCAGTCTATTTCTATCAGCGTCGCCCAGTGCTGCCCAGTGGGTTGCGCAGGTCAAGTTGGTCTGTGCTGCACGATCCACCAGGCTGCGCGAATAAACCAGATCATCTCTGGGCTATCCAGAAAGTCACGCTGTGCTGTCCACTGGGCCGCGCAGATATTTGGTCTGCCCACGCCGGCTCAATCGGGTGCTGCGGTTTCGTCCCACTTTAGATGTGTTTGGCTTCCCATAGAAGTGAATGTGTATTGCGTGGGTACGTAACATGCAACATCACGTGATCTCGATTAAGACTATCTATATCGGTTAACAAATTTCTACTGGTTAACCGTGTCTACCGGTATATCGCCCACCCCTAATCACAGTTTTTGGAAGTTACAGATTAGTTAAAGATTTAGTCATTTTAAAAATTTAGTCTTACTGGTGCGAATGGGCGATTTAGAGGGTTTATGCACTGTGTGATTGATCGGAAGGTTGGCGGTTCAAACCCCAGCTCACTATTGTTGTGTTCTTGAGCTCATCTGCTCAAGGGGTGGCGTATCATGGCTATCACCCCAGTTCCTCTGGGAAATGCGAAGACTCACTATGCTGTAATGTGTGTGTGTGTGTGTGTGTGTGTGTGTGTGTGGCTTAAATTAAATAAATCAGTTATAGTCAATCTTTAGACTTTAGTGATGATTCTGTCACATGTTTGGGTTAAAGCGCATCTGACATAGTGTCGGGGGTAAAAGTGGCAACAGTGACCTTGTCCTGTTACTTTCCTCATCAGCCGAACCTCTGAGCCAAGCACGTAGCTGGTGTGTGTGTGTGTGTGTGTGTGTGTGTGTGTGTGTGTGTGTGTGTGTGTGTGTGTGTGTGTGTGTGTGTGTGTGTGTGTATATACACCTCTCTCTCTATATATATATATATATATCTCTCTCTCTCTCGTCTCGAGTTTCATTACTGTACTCGTGCTCTCACTGCAGCTTCTGCCATTCATTAACAACAAAACCCCGAGGTGTAGAAATGGTTTTATGAACCTGCCTGGGTCTTATGTGTTTCCTTTTTCTCCCTGCTTCTTTTATCTCGTCTCTCCCTTCCCCCAGTCTTCCTTCCTTCCTTCTCATGTTTGTTTATTTATTAATTTGTTTTTTTCCTCTTTCTCTTTCTGCCTCCTCTGTCATTTTCTCTTTCACTCTGTCGCTCGGTGTCTGGTGCGCAGGAGGATTAGAATTGCACTGGGGGTTGGCTGCGTTGGCTTGAACTGAAAAAAAAAAAAACCCTGTTTCAGCAGGCTGCCATGCGGCATGAATGGACAGAGAGGGGGAGAGAGAGAGAGAGAGAGAGAGGGGGAGAGAGAGGTAGACGGAGGGCTCACGGCACAGCTTTGTTCTCGTTATTCGACAGTGGCGAGCCCCAGCGCTGCCTCTCAGAGGTTCACTGAGTGACGCTTTTACGATAACGCACGCAACGAGAGCAGATCATCATCATGCCCTCTAGGCGGACCGGATCACTGCGGCGCCGGCGGCTTTAGCATGGAGAAATCTCCGAGCCTTTAGCATGTGCATCAGACGGAGATGACAGCAGGACCGTAGCAGATAACACTCAGGATAATACAGGATAGTTCCCTCCGCATGCCGGAGTAATCCGAATTCATTAGGGGATTTCTTTCTTTCTTCATATGATCGTGGACGCCAAGGTGGACGAGGACAGGAGTGGGGGGGTCGTGTTTTTCCTGAAGCACCTATGAGGTCGGAGCGAATGAGTCGCGTGTGTATCGTCGTCCTAGAGGAGGTGGAGGACGACGAGCCCTCCCCTCTGCTTCCCAAAACGCCGCAGGACAACGTTTCACAGGATTCAGCTCCCGAATCCGACGCTCAGGAAGACGAGGTGAGGACGACACGGCCAGACGAGGGATTTGCATTTTAACCTGCAGTGTTAGTGCTTTTTTTTTTTTTTTTTTTGTCATTTCCTCTTTGGTTTAGCGTGACAGGCTAATTGTTAGTGATGTGCATGAACAGAGACGGAGCGTAATTACTGCACTGCCGTGTCTTGTTCTGCTTTTGATTTTATAACGAACGTACCAGGTGTTATTAGCCATGATTACACACGACTTAATAGAGCAATAAAAACAATGTCAGTAAATAAAACGGAAGGAAATGTCTGCGAAACCCAGCGATAATCTGCTTAAATTCCAGCGTGAGGGATTTGAATGCTGTCAGAGTCCCGATCAGAATATTTGCATCCGTGTTTGCGTCACGAAACACAGCAGGGGGAAATGATCTGGGTTAAAGATAACTCTAAACACTCATGGGTTTAGACTGAGGAAGTGAGGATTAATAGTCTGAAACAGAAGGATGATGCTTCTCGCCATCTGCGAGATGTTCAGTGTGGACAATGTTATAATTAAAAGTTGTTAAAGCAGATTCGGTTCGTGACGTATGCGGCTGAAACCGATGGCGAGAGAAATAAGGGGAAAATGTGATTCCATGTAATCCAAAGAGGATCCTTGTTTTTTTCAGGGTCTTTTCCTCAGCCGGGGCTAAACCGAAACCTCTGGGTTGATGTGTTCTGACATCACTGTTCTAGTAATAATAATAATCGAAAAGAAAAGGCCAACGTGGTGTTTCCTTTAAATGTAAAATTGTAAATAATTTCTGGTGAATTATGAAAGGTCTTTAATTTATTAAAATCATTTATTATTATTTGTAAAAATGTTGTTTTATTAAAAACGAGTGATTTAATATAAAAATAATAAAATAAAATGCATTAAAATTATCTTATTGAAATACGTAAGTGTTTTTTTATTGTAATATTAACTTTCAAGTAAAACATTTGAATATTTTAAAGACTGCAAACATTTTTGTACATTGTTTTTGTATATTTTTTTAAACTATTTTGTTTATATATAGTAAAACTTTTTTTAATGTACAAAATTTATGCAGTCATAGTTTTTTTTTTTTACATGTCCTATGAAATAAATGTAATACAGTTAAACCTTGGATTGCGACTAACTTGGTCTGCGAGTGTTTTGCACGACAAGCAAATCAATTTTAACTTGGTAAATGAGCGAGGTCTTGGACTATGAGTAGTCCGTATGTGCTTTGTCTACCGAGCATCATGTGATCACAACTCAGCCAATTGTTCTCTCTCTCTCTCTCTCTCTCTCTCTCTCTCTCTCTCTGTCTCTCTCACTTTGGGATTGTGCGTAATCGTCTCCCATGCTCGGTCTCAATGCGCTCAATCAACATCCATGCGTGTGTACCGTTTATTATAACATTGTGACCACGTGTAAAACGGGTTTTTATTTTATTTTTTTTCATGACGATGTGATGTCATATTTCCACAAAATCCTCAAAGGGAGGCAAAAGCAAGTGTCATTAGGCAGTTTCCTTGTTAAAGTTACACAAAAAGAAAAAGTTTTCAGTTTAGCCAACAGCAGTGATCCCGTTACTGTGTGTATATATGTATGTGTGTGTGTGTACACACATGTCATGTTACACAATAACCCCTCCTCCTCCATCTCACACCAGCTAACCTGCAGTTTCCCCTGCAGGTTAATTAATTTTATTTAAATTTCATATTGTATTAATTATTTTGATATGAATATTTTTGGGTTGTGGAACAAATAATACGAGTTATGATTTTCCATTATTTCTTATGGGGGAGGGGGGGGGGGTTCACTAGGGGGGGGGGTATACAAGCACACTCGTGGAATGAATTATGCTCGCAATTCAAGTTTCCACTGTATTGGATTTAAATATAAAAAGTTGATTTAAGAAAAACGTTATTTCATAAAAAAAAGATTTTTTTTAAAATTTACATATTTCAAATAGAATATTTAAATATCTCAACAACATAAGATTTTGTACCTGACCTCAGTGCTAAAACTGTAACATCGGTGGTGGTTATTAGAGAACCTGACAAGATCAGACGCCCCACTTGGCCAGTGATTATGTTCCTATATCAGCACTCCATCCATGTCGTGAATTCTTCCTGACATCTAGAGATACCAAAGAAGCATATAATCATTTTCAGTTGCTCTCAGGAACTCCTGTTGAGAGCTTCTTGGCCTGGTTACTTTATGGAAACTGTATTAAAACACAAAAACACATACACACGCGCGCACACACCAGAAGGATTCCTTTCTTTATGATGGTGCTGCTGTGTGTTATTCACAGAGCTGAAGCAGCTGGGATTTTCCTCTGTGTGTCTGAGCACGTCTCTGCTCCGCACCTGGTCTGCAGGGTGAGAGGTGTGTGTCTGTGTGTGTCTGTGTGAGCTCATGTTGTGGACAGCTTTGTTTCTCACCTTATGTCTATGTTGATGGCTGAAAGGGTATTTTTTTATGTTCTTCACATTCTCTCTCTCAGAGACAGAAGGTTTAACATTTTTCTGGTGGACGATACGGACCAAAATCTTGATTTTTGTATTTTTTTTTTTGTCTAAAAATTTATGCAGACAATGATTTCACCCCCCCCCCCCTCTCTCTCTCTCTCTCTCTCTCTCTCTTTCTCTCCATCTGTCTGTCTCTCTGAAGTATAATTTTCAGTATTTTGTATAGTTTATTTTGTATGGTAAATTAAAGATCACATGCTAGGTTGTCATTTAGTACTTTTTCAAGAATGGGGTTTCAGTCTCCGTTTGAAACACGCTGCAACATGTGGACATGAAAAGAAGGTAAACTAAACAGCCTGTAGTAAACAAAAACATCTCTGAGAACCCTCCTTCAGTTGATTTTAACAATAACAGACTCTGACACGACCATAAAAATGTAAACAGAACAAAAATAACAGGCCGTCTTTCTCTGAAGTTTTCTGCTGAGGTAAACTGAGCAGGAGCTCCACAGTGCCACCGAGGGGGCGGGACCATGCTGCCGATTGGTTTAGAATGTGGGATTTGACAGGCAGCCGCTCTTCCCTCTTTCCAGTACTGACGTATTTTCACACGTTCTGTGAGCGACAGTGGTCGTAATTTACGATTCTTAGAACAGCTGTGATGCGGAGTGATGCATATAGTACATGTAGTTAAACATCCCAGTGCTGTTACACTCTATATCAGCACTCATGGAATGTCTCTCATCCTATTAGAACATTATTACTGCTCTTTGACTAAGCGAAACGCATTTAAAAATGTACAGAAATCACTCCAAATTAAATGTCCGTCCAGTCTGAGATTACGCTGGAGTTTTTTGGTTATTTTATTTTATTTATTTATTTATTTTTACACTTGCCCTCTGATGATGTGTAACTTGAACTCTTTGCAGAGGTTTTCCTGAAGTTGTGAAACGTCAGCGTTTGTTGTTGTGATGGTGTCTAAGCCAGGTGCGTTTTGCTGATCGTGTGTAATTTAACTCCTGAGTGTCTCCATGATCAATAATCTTTTAAGTGCCTCACTGTCTGTATGAGCGAGCTGCTGTATCAGTTATAGGAGTAATAAAATCATTAAGATTAAGATGTTACTTTGTGTATGTGCACATCCAGACTAAGCAGATTTTATTGTAAACAGGCCACTTCTGGTTAGATGCTCGCTGCATTTCATTGGCTTTGTACATGTACTCTGCACAATGACCGTAAAGTTGAATCTAATCTAATTGATCTCCGCCTGTAGTTGGTGTATTTGTGCATTAGTGCTTAATCAGTGTTTAGCACACCGTGTTGTATTTCATGATACACAGTCTGGAGAGTGAACCGCCTCAGCCTTGTGCATGTTGCAGTGTAAGAACTACAAAAGCAGCTTTTAAACACAGTGGCCCTCATTAAGCCTTATTAGTTTCAGTGAACTTGTGTGGAAACGATTTTACAAATGAGGTCAAACTAAAAGTTTTTTTCCCCCTGGAATTTATTATAATAATTTTTTTTTAACATATTACAGTTTTTAACATCGCGATAACTAATATACTTGACCAGAACAGGAACTGTTTGCAGGCAGCAGCAGGGGTTTTTGGCTGATTTTGCAGTAATGTGCTGTAAACAGTTAAGTAGTTGTTCAGTCAATTAAATAAGTAGTAATAAACATAATACCCATGACACAAATGTTATTGTCACGGCGAAGAGACGATAAATCGTCACGTCTCAAAAGCCTGTTTTACGGCAAAGCCGAGCCACCTTTAGGGTGTGTGTGTGCTTGATGTTAACGTCTTCGTCCTGTCATAAAGTATAATCTTATAATCACAGATATCGTTTCTTTCCCCAGCCTTCGTTGTTGAAAGCCATCTTTAATGTGGATCCGGATGAAGTTCGGGCCCTGATCTTCAAAAAGGAAGATGTCAACGTCCAGGTATTGTCTTCTTTGTTGTTGTGAAAATGTTTTATGCATGAACCAGGTATTTAAGAGAGGGTACAACACCAACTAGTCTGATGCCCTTGCCTTTTTTTCCCCCTCCAATCTCTAGTAACTAGTAAGAATGATAAGACAATTATTTTAAGCTACTTAAGCGTGAACATCTACAGTAGGTTTGGAGAGAAGCGCAGAGACACTGCAGTCTGACTTGATACACTGCTGATTATACCCGAACATCACTTTTTTTTTTTTTTTTTTTTAATAAGGCTTTTTATAATTACAGTGATAAAGTGGTTTTTGTTTCCTTTCTTTGTTTTTTTTCTTACTTCCCGCCTTTGGGGACACGAGGAAAGGAAACAGGGACAGCAGGAAAGTACTTGCTTGAGACAACACAATTTTTGCTTGTTGAAGCGTTACACATGATGGCACTTTGCTTAGCACGCTTACGTATTGATGTTTTAGTCTTTAAATCGATTTAAAGACGATTTCTCACTTATGCACATTTTTTTTCTTTTTGTTGTTTGTGCTCCTTCATGTTTTGCATCATTTATTCAGGTCAGTTTGATTTAATTCAGTTTTGTATGTGGTTTCTGTCAGTCAGCTACACACGCAAAAAAAAGTGGCTTTAGTCTCGAGTCCCCTCTCCTGTCTCCTTTCCGGTCACATGCTTAGGAACTTGGCGTCCTCGTGGATGAGGGATCAGAAGGACTCAATCAAGCATCCATTATATTTTTCCTTTTTTTTATTTATTTTTTTATCAACATTGGAAAAGCAGTTCTCCCTGATGCTAAGCAGCAGTGCTGAACTCGTACCAGCCCACTAATGCCCTGGCCTCTTTGCTCATCGATTCCCTTTAATCAGAGCGAGCTCTTTCTACATGGATGCTTCTGACTCACTCTCCGTATCTGTCCTTCTCTCTCGATGTTTTCTTGTTATATTCTGGATAACAAGCTCCTGAGCTCTGTGTCTTTCTCTCAGAGCTCTGTGTCTCTCGGCAGTTCTCTGCTCAGAGTGGAGATGGTGCAGTTTTTTTTTTTTTTTTTTTTTTGAGAACAAACCCTTCACTGGCGGACTGCCTGGGGTGTCATCTGACTTTTGCTTTTGTGTGTGTTTTTTTTTTTGTCAGAGGCAACAACGGCGCGCTTAATGAAGAGAGCGGCATCATGCAGATTAGCATTTCATTTCAGGTTTTTTAATATCTGTTCGTGTAATATCCCTAATTAAGCGTTATGTTTTTTTGGGGAATATTCCAGTCACACAGGAAAACTGGTGTTTTAAAGAAACTAATAAGTCTAACTAATAAGCTACCTCCACACACCTACACAAATACTCACAACCTCCAGCTCCTACACACACTCCCGGCTGAGCTGCGCTCCAATAGATCTGTGGAGCTTCTGCATTTATTGGCGCTCTTCATCATGCCACACTCCACATTGTCTCTAGACACCAATCCGGCTCCGGTTACATTAAACCGCACATTTGTCCAACGCAGTGCGGATAGTTAGACTAGGACAGTTTCAAATGAAAAACACGAGACACATTTAAAAACGGAAAACTTTATTTGCAAACTTATGTGCAAGTACCATGTTTATTACTCACATAAAACTAGAGTCTATGTGCAGATTGATGATCGTGTCCAGAATTTCATGTCCTTGCATCTTTTCCCTGGTAACTATAGTAACGGCGATATTACAGGCAGACCATGCTCTATAGCAACCAGGTCTGTACTAGTGATGGTAGTCACAGTGATGGTAGCTGTTGTGATAAAAGTGGACGTAGAAGATGTTGGTATCGAATATAGATCAAGCAACAATGAGCGGGCCCAAGCACCCTTCGCCATCGCCACTCGGGCACACCAGAAAGTCAGCAGGCACATGCATTTAAAGGGGATATCCCAGTCCCAGGGGCGGACTGGCCATCGGGAGCACCGGGACATTTCCCGGTGGCCTGACGGTCGTTCTGGCCTGTCGGCTGCCGCTGTGCAGATGATCAGCCTGGCATGTGATAGGCTGGTGTGCAACTACGAATTAATTGACGGATCTCTCAATCTACGAATCAGGCAATGCAAAGGGAAGATTAGAAGATCAGGAGGGAAAATTACACTCCCACATGACCCCCCACATGACCTCCCACATGACCCAATGTCAGCGACTCACTGCCTAATATCTGGCTATATCCAGAGACAGGGTATATCTGACTAAATCGTTCAAAAAATGGAGCGTAAACGCAAAGGAGGAGCAGAGAGAGAGAGAGAGAGAGAGCGTATAAAAAGAAAAAAAGCCCCGGCCGCAGACGCAGCAAGCTGCTGCAAAATCCCAGCCATGTTCGCCAGTAAGGGAACCGGTCGGTCAAGATTACATTTACATTATATTTATAATAATTTGGCAGACGAACACTTTCATCCCAATCACTTAGATATTCACAATAGATAAAATTAAACCAACAAACGAGCAACAATATGTAAGTGCTGCTGTGCTGTGCCAAGTCTCGTTTCGTCTACATGTTTTTAATATAATAAATAAAAATGAATAAAAAGTAGACAGAATAGTGTTAGTGGGTCAAATTTTTTAAATAATAAATAAATCAAGTAGATGGTATGGAAAAGAATACAGTATTAGTTATTTAGATTTTTCATTTCTAGTCTACAATATGCAGCCTACAATGTTTGTTTGTTTGTTTATTTATTTATTTAGAAAAGGTGAGGAAGGAAGCAGCAGTAGCACTAGTGCTGCAAATGCTCCTGCTGTTGAGCTACAGTAGAGGTGGTGGACAGTCCAGCGTTAGAGTCAGAGCAGGAACCTTCAGGTAAAGTTTAAGATAAAACTAAACATGCAGGCAGCAGCCTATACTTTTTAAACAACATGTGCTTTTTATGATTTATAAGATCAGTAGTAGGACTGTAATTTTGGGGACGTACAACTGATGGCTGCACAATTATAAATACAGATTATTGAACACGATGTGAGCAACTAGATGTGCAGAGTGAGAGAGAGAAGGATTCAGGGAAAGATGAAAGAGACAGTGAAAGCCGGTGTACTAGTAGTGCTAATTACTTACTGTTTATTCTTACTGGTCTGTTCCACATAATGCCATAATTGAGTAAACATTGTTGTCTGTTACTTACGCTGTCATAGGTTTTGTTAAGTTTATTTGTGTTTGTGTTTCTGATACATTTGGTATACTAGAGTTGAGCACTGAAAATACATAAAATGTAAAATTTCAACATGTGAATGTGTCTCTTATTATCTCTTTTAAAAAGCCAATTTTCTATTTGTCATTGGTTTGGTAGTATAAATGGTGTATTCCTAGTGAGGTGTTAAGGGTTATTTTTTTATTCATTTATATTGCATCTGGTAGTCTACTGTACCTGTTACAATAATAGGGTTAGCCTACAAGTTTATCAGTCCAGTAGATTACATGAATAGGGTGGTGGTGACTGCAGCAGCAGAGGTGACCTGGGAGTGGAGTCAAATTCCCGGCCTGAATTATTGTCCCAGTCCGCCACTGCCCAGTACCATTATGCTATAATTTTAAAGAAGGGGGAATTAAATTTTTAGACCTACAAAAAGCATCACACTATGATGCCACTGAATGTGATGTCATTCAGTATGTCCCAAAGAAAGTTATTAACCACTTTTCAGTGTAAGTTTGAGGCATCGTCACGGCTGACCCATTCCAGATATCAAAAATCCCACTGCAATATTGCATCCTCAGTGTCTTGAGATCACATCGGCCCGGTCTGGTGGCGATCGCATAAATTCCCTAGGAGGAGTATATCAAAATCCATCGGGTGCATTTTGGCAAACGACACAAAATAACTGACTTCCTGTTGAGTTGAGCCGTGGACATGCAGTGTGAAAGTTATTCAGCTCAATGAGCTCTAAATGTGTACCGGTTTTTGCATGCAGACATGCAAGTGTGTATGAGCTATGCAGCAAAGTCAGGGCTTATGTCATAGTGCTTGGGCCATAATAATAATAGTGGTAGTAAGAGTGGTGGTGGTATTAATAGAAGTTGTATTGGAAGCAATAGAAGAAGTAATATTAATATCAACAGTAGGAGTAGTAGAGGTGCTAACAGAGATGATGGTGGTGTTAGTAGTAATAGGGGTAACGGTAGTGGTGGTAGCAGGGACCGTATTAATGGTGGTAGTGGTGGTATTCATAGCAAAATGCTGCCAACAAAACATTTACTCACTGGATAAACTGTATAATATAATATAAACTATATTATTATTATTATTATATATAATTTTTAAAAATATATTAATGGCGGCACGGTGGCGTTCTATGATGATCAGTCATGAGGTGCAGATGAGGATATGTTCATATGTCTGGTTCTTCTCAAACTTCTTTCCTCATGTCGGCTCTGGATCTCTGAATTATAATCTATAATTATTAGGGCTGCAACAACTAATCGATAAAATCGATAATTATCGATAATGAAATTCGTTGTCAACGAATGCCGTTATCGATTAATTGGGCTGCTCACGTTACTGAGGAGCGCGACCACAAGATGCACAAATACACAAATACACACAGATACACAGTCGCTCGCGCAATGGAGGTTACAGAAGCATTTGAAGGAAAAAGCGTGTGGCCCAAGTCCTCCCAGGTATCGGAGCAATTTACATTAAACGCCGCTTATCGGGCGTTAAAATCGAGTGGTTTTCTGGTGTTCGTAGTGTCCGGTGAACGCGGATGAAGCGCCGAGGGTTTTCTGCACATAGGAGTCAGTGAGAGAGTTCACACGGGCTTTGGTGACGTGCGTTTGTCCGGCTGCGCGGTTATACAGGGTTAAAAAAAAAAATTATTATCGTTGCATGCAGCTTTTTCTTGGCTTTCAAATCCCAATGAACGCAAAGAAAACACTTCTAGTGCGTTTCTTCACATTCACTTTACACTTCGGAGGACCGGATATATCCCATGATCCTACACGCTATACAGAGGGAAATGCGAGTGAACACTGTAGCGGCGATTTTTTTTTTCTCTCCCTACGTCGCCGTATTACGAGAATGTCTAGTATAGCAAAATGGTCTATATATATATTTATTTATTTAAATTTATTTATTGAGACAACAACAAAATAAGGATTAAATAAATCAATAAAAAATCGCTCAACTAATCGATTATCAAAATAATCGTTAGTTGCAGCCCTAATAATAATTTACTTATGCTTTCTGATTATAATCTTCACACATGATTCGTTACTTCATTTGTTTTTTGGATGATATGTAGTTTCTTTCATGCAAGTCTATATATGAGCCGTCACTATAGAAATAATAACACTTTGGAACAAGAAAAGTGGTATTAACCTGTGGTTCATGTTGCAGTCTACTGTATAAATCGTGCGGTTATACAACGATCATACACATTTCCTGACCAATCAGATTGCTCCGATGTCGACCTTTGATTGAAAACTCGTGAATTTTTATGGCTTCAGTTAACGTTATACAGTAAGTGAGCGTGAAGTAAACAAGCATTCCGTGGTGTTCTCAGTACAAGCAAAATAGTGGCCTGTGGTAAACACACACACACACACACACACACACACACACACCAGCTGTGCTAAATAAAGAGTAAACCATTAAACCATGCACTCATCAGAGAAGAGAAGATGAGGTGTTTACTTCAGGATACTCACTAGTAACAGGAGAAGGGTTGCTCATTTGTTTTTTAATACATGCTCTGCAAGCCTCTGATGTTGACTAATAGTACACAGGAAGTACCACCCTTTATTTATTTTATATAATTTGACGGGCCTGCATGGGATTAACAGGATAGTTTAATTTCTTTTTAATACCTGGCCGTTGGGGAACAGAGTGAAGGAATTGCTGCATATAACTGCTTTTCAAATGATTAAGCCAGCAAGCAATCATCATCATCATAATCTAAATGATGGCTCAGATATCTGTATTGTAAAGAAAATTTATATTAAAGCACTCCGCTTATATTAAAACTTATCCGTCTCGTCAGCGCTTTCCATTCAAGACTACCGTCTCCCCAGTCGCTGTTGTGCAGGTGTGTGTGAACGTGTTACATCAGTTCACTTGTAATTCGTGAAGAGCACAAAAGAAGAGCAAGATGCAGTGGTTTGTTTGTTGTTGTCTGAGGGTGTACTTGGTGCCGAAACGACTTACAGAAGAGCATAAACAGAAGTGTTTAGATATCTGCAAACATAATTTGGACCGGTACTTTAGGAAGAAAGTTTCTTAAAGATAATCTTAACTGGTGATGAGACACGGACTCATCAGTACGAGCCCAAGAGCATGTGGGACAGAAACATCCGCAATCATCGAGCAAGAAAAAGTTCAACCATCAGTTGGAAGATTTATGCTTAAGTTGGATTTTTCCCCAATTTTCTCCCAGAATTTAGTCGTATCCAATTCCTCCCCGTCACTAGGGGGCTCCCACATCAAGCTTCTACTATCAATCAGTCGGGTGGGCTGCAGACTATCACGTGTTTCCTCCGACCCACGGTTGGGTTTTTGTGGGATTCTAAGGCGCCAGTATTGGAACATTTGTCAGGAAAATCAACAGCACTTGTTACAGTGAGACGCTTATTGAAGAGCTGTAGTTTAAACTTCAGATTATCTCTGGCATGATGATGCACGTCCGCACACTTCTGCCCAGACTGTCGACACTCTGCAAAAACTTTGTTTTGATGTGTTAAAGTGTCCTCCCTATAGTCCTGATCTTCCTCCATCAGATTTTCACCTGTGCGGTCCCCTGAAAGCAGCACTACAAGGATGAAGATTCACTTCTGATGAAGAAGTGAAGACAGCGGTGCATTCGTGGCTTCCTTGTATATGGACTAGTGGGGGGGGGGGGGGGGAAGCAAGTTTCTGTCTGTTTCTTGGTTATAAATGACTATTGTTCAGAAGAATTGTTGTTTTAATGCCTACAACATTTGGACAAATTCCTACACATGCGGGTTTAAAAACGTTTCAGCTGTGACTCCTTTAAAGCTTGTTGCAGTATGTTATGAGTCACATGTATGAACTGGATGTTGTGTATGGACTAAAGTTGTGTTTATCTATTTTTTAGGACAATGAGAAGAGGACTCCTCTCCACGCTGCAGCCTACTTGGGTGACGCTGAGATCATTGAGCTTCTCATTCTGTCAGGTATAAAAGCGGCGTTCCGTCTGTATCAGCATTCCCTTCCCGGAAACTCGACAGATACATAATAGCCTATCTAGAATTTACACACAAATATAGACCGCCTACTCCCATTCATATACACCCATGTACACACACACACACGCACACACACATATATACATACCTATATATACACTACCGTTCAAAAGTTTGGGGTGACTGGCAAATTTCTTTGTTTTTGTTTAGTGATTTATTTTCTACATTCTACAACAATACTGGGGATTTCAAAACTATAAAATAACACATGGAATTAGATAATTATGCAACAACAACAAAAACAACAGTTAGTTGTTATTGTAAGACACAGAGGTCAGCCTTTCTGTAATAGTTCTTGCAAGAACAGTATTGTCAAGTGCATTTGCAAAAATGACCCCAAACTTTTGAACGGTAGTGTATAAATATATATATATATTGGAGTTGGAGTCAGCTGATCTCCTGGAGAACGAAAAGAGGGAGGACACTGTTATGGGAGATTGATGAATACCAGCAGGTGCAGCTGTGCTTATTTTATTTTGCACACATGTGCCCTCAGAGGATCATGGGAATAAGCTCCTTAACAGGTTTCAGGAATTTGGTTATGTAACAGTTTCTGAGTTGTTTATATCAGTGAATGCTGTTGCATTAAGTTTGTGATAACACAGTGAAAGTGTAATCTTGCTTCTTTCATCTCTCCATATAGGAGCGAGAGTAAATGCCAAAGATAATAAGTGGCTGACCCCTCTTCACCGTGCTGTTGCCTCCTGCAGTGAGGTATCACTTTACACTACACAAGTACACACGCGAATGCAAATTAACCACACACACACTATGGAATAAAATCTGTCAAAAATATTTGTGCATAAAAAAAAAGATTTGTGTGTAATTCTGTCTTTTGTCTGAGTTGAATCCCAAAATCTACGGCAACGACAGCTTACAGATATGAGATTTTGTGTGTTTGTTACAATACAACTCTGAAATATACGACTCTGACCGTTTACAGATACAAATCTCGTTTTTACAACTCCTCTGTTTCACGGACGAATTGCGAAATTACGGCTACGAATGCTGTGCGTGAAAACACTGTCAAAAATACGTCATCAAGGCCACATGCACAGGCATTAGTATCCGAGGGAAGATGAATCGATTTGGCGCATGCGCCCCGCCTCAGTTTTAAACTCCTAAAATCTTACCTACAGTACTATAGTTAAAACATCTCTGTAATTTTACTTCTCTTAAACATGTCCGAATCTGTGGAAAAAAAAACTGACGATGAGAGAGCGCTCGACTGCTGGTTTAAAACAGTGGCGGGGCGCATGCACTGAATCGATTCAGCTTCCCTTGGATAGTAATGCCTGTGCATGTGGCCTTGATGACGTATTTTTGACAGCGTTTTCACGCACAGCATTCATAGCCGTAATTTCGCAATTCGTCCGTAAAACAGAGGTCGTATATTTCAGAGTTGTATTGTAACAAACACACAAAATCTCGTATCTGTAAGCTGTGGTGTATGGAATAAAATCACTGTCAAAAATATTCGTGCATAAAAAAAAGATTTGTGTGTAATTCTGTCTTTTGTCTGAGTTGAATCCCAAAATCTACGGCCACGACAGCTTACAGATACGAATATTTTTGACAGTGATTTTATTCCATAACACACCAGCATTTACAACGTGTGTGTGTGTGTGTGTGTGTGTAGGAAGCAGTTCAGGTGCTGCTGAAACACTCGGCAGATGTGAATGCTCGGGATAAGAACTGGCAGACTCCACTGCACGTGGCAGCGTCTAACAAAGCGGTGCGCTGCGCCGAGGCTCTGGTCCCCCTGCTCAGCAACGTGAACGTGTCGGACCGCGCGGGACGCACCGCCCTGCACCATGCTGCCTTCGGCGGACACCTCGAGGTCTCAGTCTGTGCAGTATAATACAGTATTTTAGTACACACTGCATTACTATACAGTACTACATGACACATTAGAGTACAGTGTCATATTTATAGTTCTGTATTTCACATTGCAGTAACATTCCATAATATAGATATACAGTATTTACAACAACATATCATACGGTACAGTGCAGTACCATAGCACAAGTAAACATCACACTCAAGGTCATGTTTTACTGAATATACACAAGCACTAATTTATTATCAATAGATTATTATTTGTTGTTTTAGTTGACCAGTAATTTTAATCCACATCCTTCTGCCACTGGTGTTGAACTATTGACTGACAGTTTAATTAATGGAGGTGATGGTATTTACTATCTAGCCAAAAGGCAAGGGGAATAAATCATGGAGGTCCCAGACAGTCCTGTAAATCTTAAAAGGTAACGGTAAGAACTAATAATTATAATATCAACAGTTTTTTGAGGACCAGAAATAATTTAAACTGCAATTAAATAAATTAAACTACAATCTTGTTAGTAATATTTTGAGATTTCTAGCAGTTTTCTGTGTCCACCCACAGACTGGCCTCTTTGAAATGTAAGAATTTTCTCTTTCCTGCTTAAAAACGGGTCTTTTTAAATAATTTTTAATTCAGATATTTAAAAAGGAGAGAAATAGTTTAGCTTTGATTATAGCGCACACTCTGGTGGCCAGTTCATGTGTGAAAATGATCGAACCACTTTTTCACAGTTCAGCTTTAGCTTAAGTTAATGATGATGTGTTCAGGTTAAACCCATCTAGAATAGTGTTATACTGCATGTTTGAAGTAAACCCCGGAAAAATGGTTAATTGGTGTATTGTAATGTAGATGGTGAAGCTTCTGCTGTCCAGAGGAGCCAACATCAATGCATTTGATAAGAAGGACAGGAGAGCGATACACTGGGCTGCGTATATGGGTAAGTCTCAACAGGAAGCATTACATATGCGATACATTAGCTCTGCTTCATTACTCAGTGCTGTGCCCTAGTTTCCATCAGACTGAACCACTCCAGGCTAATAAGCACTGAGAGCTCGGCCCTGATGGTCCGTGTCAGCCCGTGGCTGTTCTGTGGAAAAAACAAAGACTGATGCTCTTCTTTGTTTTCTTGCTTTTGTTCCTCTTTTGTTCCTTTCCTTTATACTTTGTTGTTGTAATTCCTCTCACCATTAGGTCATATGGAGGTGGTGCGCTTGTTGGTGTCTCATGGTGCTGAGGTTGTGTGTAAGGATAAGAAGGGCTACACACCGCTCCATGCCGCAGCTTCTAGTGGGATGATCGGGGTGGTGAAATACCTGATGGATCTAGGCGTCGAGGTGCGTTTCCACCTCCCTAGATTGCCACATAGCCCTGCCCCATCCTTTATTAAAAGTCTCTTGATTATAATGTTCACCCTGGGACTTTTAAAATAAAGATTCCCTGATTAAGTTTTAAATAGAGATGATGGAGTGCAGAGGGATACAGGTTGTCTCAATCTGTATGAGGGTAGGCAATGAACAAAAAAAAAAAAAAGAGGCTTAAAATGATTAATTTAGAATTATTTTGCACACAGACACATTTTAGACATCCAAATATTTTTAAGAACATATTGTTTTTGTATGGATGTAAAATGAACAAAACCATATAGTCAGCTTGTTTTCTGATTGTACATTAAGTCCCAGACTTACGAACATTCGAGTTACGAATTTCCCCAGATACAAACGGACCACGGATCTACGAACATTCATTGATACGTACAAACCACAGAAGTAGCTCATGTGTATCGTACAAAAAATAGACACTGCAGTGCACCAGATACCAATATTTACAGTTGTATATAATGCATTCAGTATGTAAGTCAATGTATAAAATTTATAAAGTTTGGTAGTATGATTGTGCGTCCACATGTGGAAGTTCAGGAGAAATGTTTCAATAAATCAGTCGGGAAGCACTATGATAGGATTATTCACCATCAGGATAGCTTTACAGGACAGCCATTTTCTAATTATGGAAAATTCTCAACATTCCAATTTCACAGTCCAATACAGTGGAAAACAGCTCTGAGACACAATGGCGTCCGTTCAAGCGCACAATAAACACCTACATTTTACGTGCGAGATTAAGTACTCCTTAGACATGTTTAAGAAGGTTTACATGCAGTTATAATTTTTGGCCACATGATGGCAGTGTGGGGAAGGGGACGGATGCACTGCTTAGATTTAACCAAGTGGATTGGTGTGCTTTACAGAGTATATTCTTGTCAAAAGTGTACAAGACTCACTTTGTCTGACTTAAGAACAAATCTGACTTATGAACGTGCTCCAGGAATGTAATTCAGGGTCTTACTGTAATAATCAACACGTTTGCCAGTGGCTTTAATATTCATATTTTAATGTAAGAAATGTAATAAATCATTAAAAAAAAAAATTATATTTATCCTGTGCTGGGCAGCTCTGTTGCTCATCTTTGGTTTTGATCTATTCTCTAGATCAATGAACCCAATGCATACGGAAACACTCCACTGCACGTGGCGTGCTACAACGGTCAGGATGTGGTGGTGAACGAGTTAATCGAATCAGGTGCTAACGTCAACCAGGTGAACGAGAAGGGCTTTGCACCGCTGCACTTTACCGCTGCCTCCCGCCAGGGGGCGCTGTGCCTGGAACTGCTAGTGGGTAACGGAGCAGATGTCAATATCAAGGTGAGACTCCACTACAGGTTAAATGTAAATGGTTACTTATATACACTACCAGTCAAAAGGTTGAACACACCTTCTAATTCCATGGTCTTTCCTTATTTTTATTTAATTCGACACTGTAAAATAACACTGAAAGCATTCAAAATGTGCCTGCTGCTTATGCTGGGATGCTTTCCATGAGAGCCAGTTTCATCATGATGATTGGTGGGTTTTGCAAACACTCTTTACAATATTGCTTTTGCAAGAAATATTACAGAAGACCTGACCGTCGTGTCTTAATATAACAACTAGTTTTGATAAAATCAAGACATGAAACTTTGCATCAAAACGGTTATTAAAATAGTCTTGTTTTTTTCTTTCGTGTAAGCCTTTTAGTATTAGACTGTACATCAGTGAAGAGTTAATGCGTCACACATGGGGAAACAGGGTTTAGTTTCAGGGTTTAGTTATCACAGAAAATCTTTATTGTAATTAAGTAAGGCGATAACCCTGATGGCGACATGGTGGCGTAGTGGATCACACCGTGCCCTCGCACCTTCAGGGTTTGAACCTGTGACCCTGGAGGTGCGAGTTCACAGTTCTTCCTGCCTTTTTTACTTAAATTTGCTACATTTGTGTAGAATTGTAACGTACATTTATATTTTAAAAAATTATATTGATTAGTTTTTCTTTAGATAATTATAGAGATCGCAATACAGGTCGAAAGGTCAATTATGTAAGGTAATAATATGTTGTCGGGACGTCCCTGGTGATTCCCATCCCTAGGAAAAACCTTCTGCTGTGAAGAGTTCCCTGTGTTGGAATGTCAGCTTATCTCTGACTTTGAGGACTCCCAAAAATCTTTAATAAATAACCTTACTGTATCAACAGTTACACACATTAGATTAATTAGGCTATGTGGTGTGTCCTCCATCCAATTTCCTGTGTAAGTTATTAGTATACATACAGAAATATATTAGAGAGAGGAAGAATTCAGTTTAAACCTTCTCAACAGTTCATATTAAATGCAGAGTATTTAAAAAAAACATTTAAATATAACTCCTTGTTTGCAGTTTAAATAGAAATTAAATTAGATGTCCTTGTTTATTCACTTCAGGAGACGGTGGGAAAAAAGAGGCACAGATTTTTCACTTCAGAAAAAGAAGTTATGCCAATTCTTCTGGTTAATAATTGTAAAAATAAAATAAAATAAGCCAACACAAATGCGTGCCAGCTGGCTCAGGAGGTTTGTTTCATAGCACATTTTATTCTTTTGATATACAAATAGTTCTGTCTGCGCACCTGTTTTCTGTGTGTGTGGAAAACGTTACTCCTAGAGAGCAGATCCTTTTTGTAGCGTGATTGTGTGTGTTGACTGGCACAGACTCGGGGAACAGACTGACCCATATAAGAGACTCCTGGAGTAACAGAAGGTGGCGGGGGGGGAGACACTGTAGGGTACAAGTGTGTGTGTGTGTGTGTGCGCGCCTGTGCCTGAGGCCCTGCCATGCGGTTTCTCTCCATATGGTTCTCGACTTTGTTTGTCTCAAAACACCAAGAACTATGCTTATGTTGAACCTGATTATTGTTTTTTGTTGCTCTGTGATGTAATAAATGTGTTCAGTTGTTCATCTGTAGTGAGATCTTTTTTATGTAGTGTTGATAAATCCAGAGCCTAACCTGGCAACCCTGACATGCTAACTGGAACACTAATGAAACATGTACACATTTGCACACTTATTCACGCCGGGGTTAATTCTATCATGGCCAAGGCATTAGGGATAAGAATGACCAGAGGACACCTGATTTGATTTGTATTGTCGTTTTGTAAGTATCATGATTTTTTTTTAAACCCCCCGATTTTAAGATAAAAAAAGGAATTTAGAGTGCCACATAAATAGCTCCACGAATTGCTTTTCATTTTTGTATTTTTATTTTTTTTTACTTTTATGATTTTTAAAATAATTTTTATGAGTTTTATACAACTATATACAATGACAGATATGGCTAGACAGTTATGGAACATGTTATCAAAATTGCTGTAAATTAACGTGTAAACGCTAAATAACGTGAGTATTATTTTAAGCAGTGGTGTCAAAAGTATTCACATTCATTACTTGAGTAGAAGTATAGATACTAGGGTTCAAAAATACTTCCAGTATTAACCAGTTTAAAAGTACTGGTTTCAAAACTACTTAAAGTATAAAAGTAAAAGTACCGTGAGGGGGAAAAAGCATTAAGGTCTCGCTTTCTGATCATGCAAGGCGGGGGGGGGGGTTGGCGTTGTGCGCGTTCTGATCATGTGACGAGGGGGGGTTGCGCGTTCTGATCATAAAAATAGAGTAACGAGGCTATTTTTAAAAAGTAAGGAGTAGAAAGTACAGATAATTGCTTAAAAATGTACGGAGTAGAAGTAAAAAGTCGGCTGAAAAATAATTACTCCAGTAAAGTATAGATACCCAAAATTTCTACTTAAGTAAGGTAACGAAGTATTTGTACTTCGTTACTTGACACCTCTGAATTTAAGTGTGAAGTATGCTGCATTTAATTCGTTTGTTGCATTCTACAAGCATTCGCATACTATCCGCCCTTATTTTTTACAAAGAAGCGCAATTTGCGGTTCAGTGTTGGACAGCGCAAGCCTCAGGTCATCTTCCACCTGGAGCCGATTTCGATACTTTGTTTTCAAAACCGCCAATTTTGAAAACCCGGCCTCGCACAGATAAGTTGAGGCAAATGGAAGAAGTAATTTTACGGCGGCGTCAGATAACTGAGGATATTTAGGCATCACGCTCAACCAAAATGACGGCAGAGAGGAAGAGCTGTATAAGTCTCACAGTCTCGTGTCGCACGTTTCTGCTGTTCAAGGCCAGATAACTTTAATTTGAAAAAATCTAAGGGTTTGTCTTTAAGTGTTGGATGTTTAGTTTCTAAATGGCGCTTCAGCTTGCATGGCTTCATGCTATCATTTGCCAGCAGATCTGCGCAAATGACGCACTGGGGCAGCTGTTCAGCATCTGTCCCAGGCACCGTAAAGCCAAGCTGAAGATAGCTAATGTCATACTTTCGTATTTTACACTTCTTAGCAGTAGGAGCTGACGACGCATCGTCCTTTTCATACATGTAATGAATTTATCCATTATCTTCCCAAAATTCGTTCCGCTGCTACTGACAATCTGAACGTGTCTGCACTGACAGCTGGATAAAAGGCGGGCTAATAAGCTCCGCCTCTCCAGAACGACAGAAAAAGGCATAGAGAGAGGAGCGCATTTTTCACCCCAAGCTGAGCATGTTTTATTCATAATCAAGCAGGGTTTTTCCATTTTTCCATGTGTATTCTACCTGAAAGGTGAACTGCAATAAAATACACCCAGTGCCCAAATAGTGCATTGTCTGTTTTTTCTTCAAGATTCAAGATTCAAAGAACTTTATTAATCCCAAAGGGAAATTGCTTATGCTCGGTTACAGGTGCTCACAGTTGTTTAACTAAGGAAGGTAATAAAGGTAATAAATAATAATACAAAAAAAAAAAAAATGGGTAAGTATTAGTGTCCTGTTGTATACCAGTCAGTGAAAAAATCCACATACATGTGTGTATGAGTTACAGAGAAGAGTTGTAAAGTTTTATGGCCGTTGGGAGAAAGGATCTCCTGTGACGCTCGGTGGAACACTTGATAGTAATCAGTCTCTGGCTGAAACTGCTCCTCTGTTCAACCAAAACACTGTATAGCGGGTGAGAAGGATTGTTCACAATGGATTGTACTTTGGACAGAATCCTCCTCTTTGCTACTACAGTACATCCACCGAGTCAAGCTCCATGCCTAGCACAGATCCGGCCTTTCAAAACAAGTTGCCACCCCCCGTTTAGAACCACTGTTCTAGCATTAACATTCACATGGTATAGATACCCTGATTCGTAAATGTTCAGTAAAATCAGCAAAACCATTTGTTTCTTAACAGAGCAACGACGGGAAGACGCCCCTCCACATGGCCGCTATCCATGGCCGGTTCTCCAGGTCTCAGGCCGTCATTCAGAGCGGTGAGTCTGGCCACATGCTCGTTTGTTCTTTCTTCAGTCCTGGTCAGTGTGTGTGACCCGAGATGCATTTTGTGTTGTCAGGAGCTGAGATTGACTCTGAAGATAAGAATGGAAACTCGCCTCTGCACATAGCAGCCCGATACGGCCACGAGCTCCTCATCAACACCCTCATCAGCAACGGCGCTGACGTAGCCAAGTGAGTGTGAGCCTGAAACCACGTTGGTTTCTGATTCCCTGGGATAATGTGGTGTTTAAGGTGAACAAGCAAGGGTAAATATTGTTCTAAAGGAACACTGATTAAGAGAGAATGGGGGAGATTGTTCTATAACAATAGGTGTCCTTGAGTGTCATGAAAGGCGCCTACAAATAAATAAATTTTATAATTATAAACTAACAAAACAGTAACTCAGACACATTTTATGAACAGAAAAGCATCTCAGAATGCACAACACATTGGTCACAGAGGTGACTGGGTTACAATCTGATGCTGTGGTTGTTCTCCCACTGCTAATGTAAATATAGGTATCGTTTACCACTTTTTTTTTTTTCTACTAGTGTTGCTTCCATTGCACCAGTAAATACTACAATGAGTTCTTTATTCTTTATACTGCAACTATTACTCTTTACTTATATATTTATTAATATACATTTTTTTTCTCCAACTACTTCTGCTTCTACTGTATCTGCCTATCTATCTACAGTACTGTGTAAAAGTCTTAGATGCCTGTTTTTTTTTTTTTTTTTTTTTACAAATTTATCCACGTTCTGATTCCAAACATCATTATGCCAGTAAAAATATAATAATCATCCAGAAAAATATCTGTAGGCCTGGAAAGAAAGAAGCATATTATGTGAAAACAAACAAACAAAAAAACACTAAACAAAAAGAAAGCTTAAAGAAGCAGGTGCGACAAAGTCCTCAGAAAGACGGAGGTTAGTTCTGTAGGATGCCCAGTAAAATCTTTCTTATAAAACTGCACAAATTAAACCTGAGACTATATTTTAAGTAAAAGTTTATCACACCAATTAATGACTTTAATTGACATTAATTAGCCTACTGCTTAATTTTTTATAGTGTATATATTTTTAATTCAAGTAATAAAATAAGTAATTTTTTTGAAACTTTTGAAGACATCCTTGCTGTGCATCAGTTATTCGAATGTGTGTCTGTTCATGTTTGCTTTTCATGAATTTCTTAATAATTTTTTCATATTGAGTTGATGTTATTTGAAACTAATCCACCCCTCCTCACCAAATCGTGCTGCGTGAATGTTCTCAGTGTGAAACGTGTCGTCTCGTGTTGCGTGCAGGCGAGGCGTCCATGGCATGTTTCCTCTTCACCTGGCTGCACTGAGTGGCTTCTCTGACTGCTGCAGGAAACTTCTCTCCTCTGGTGAGTCTGACAGGAGACAGTGTTTATCAGATGTCCTGTGTGAGTCCTGATAATATATTTTTTTATCATAATATAAATTTTTATCATAGTATTATTTTTGCACCGGTTCAGGTTTTGATGTTGATGCGCCCGACGACTTTGGCAGGACGTGTTTACACGCAGCCGCAGCAGGAGGGTGAGTTTCAGCCAGGCTGTACTCTGATTACTTCATGTGCGGCACGAGCTGCTCAGTGAGGCCTTTGTGTGTCTCTTCAGCTGCCTAATAAATTCAGACAAGTGGAAATTTAGATCACTGTGTGTCTTTGTTTCATGCAGGAATCTCGACTGTTTAAATCTGCTGCTCAACACTGGAGCCGACTTCAACAGGAAGGACAAATTCGGAAGGTGAGTTTAGGCGTCGGATAAGCGGCAGCACTTGTCCCCCAGTCTGGACGCCATTGTCTAAAACCTGGCATTTCTATTTCTATCTCGTTTAATGTCATTTCATTAGGGTGTGTGTTTGATTTCAGGACGCCCCTGCACTATGCTGCAGCTAACTGTAATTATCAGTGCCTGTTTGCACTCGTGGGCTCTGGGGCCAGCGTGAACGACACGGACATGAGAGG
This sequence comes from Channallabes apus, assembly GCA_030522415.1. Lineage (NCBI taxonomy): Eukaryota > Metazoa > Chordata > Actinopteri > Siluriformes > Clariidae > Channallabes > Channallabes apus. The sequence goes on from CM060127.1 coordinate 17,168,705, forward strand.
CTGCAGCCCCCTGCACTACACTGCTGCCTCAGACACCGATGCCAAGTAAGAACACGCGCGCGCACACACACACACACACACACACAAAAAGAGATGGAAACTACTTGTCTGTGATTCATCTTAAATAGATTCTGTCCTTCCTCTAGGGTCTCAAACTCGTGACATTTATCAGTTTAATTCAGTGCTTGTGATGTGTTAATACCGCTCATAAGAGGAAACACTGGAAAACAATGATAATTAGAAAATGTTCAAAGGAAAATATTATGTATGAAGTAATCCGATCAGCACCGCCCTCAGTAACCCATGATTTCATTACGGTGTAGGAGGCTGGAAACAAACAGCTGTGTGACATCTGGCAGAAAACACAGACCAACATATTGAATGTTTATTAAAGATACATGTGTAGCCCGGCCTCCGATTGGCGCAGTGGTAAAGTGCTCGCTCTATTATCCGGAGATCGCTGGTTCGATGCTGTAACCTCTCGCAACTGGAGGTCAAGAGATCTGATTGGCCGAGCTCTCTCAGAGGGGAGGGTTGAGAAGTACTTCGTGAGCCCACATTAATTACGGCTCTACAGCCAATCAGGGGCGTCTGTGAGCTCATGAAAGCGGAAGGAGCGGATAGCGCTGTCCTCCCAGTGTGTTACGCCCATACCCCCCCCCCCCCCCCCCCAAAGATGCGTGCGTGAGCAGTTCGAAAAAAAGATGCGGTCGGCTGGCGTCACGTGGTTCGGATGAAACAAGTGATCGGCCCTCCCGACTGAATGGTAGTAGACTTAATGTGGGAGCCCCCTAGTGAAAGGGAGGAATTGGACACGACTATATTATGGAGAAAATCGGGGTAGTATGGGATGTGAAATTATGTGTTTGTTTTTACAGAATCAAAAGAAAATTATGGAAATGTGTATGAATCAAAACGATTGGATGAGAGTAACAGGCCTCAACATTGAACCCAATCTCATTTGTGTCATAACAGATCACAGGAATTAAAATCAGCAGAAAAACAACTGTTTATGTGTAGAAGTAGTAATATAGCTCATACCAGTTCTCTATAGTATTTTAAACATTTAAATTTACACTAGTCATTAAAACTAATTTCTTCATATTAAATTGAATGATTAAATATCCATTGCATTATTATTATTATTGTTGTTATTATTATTATTATGATCCCTGCGGTTGGGGGGGGGGCATGTCTGAGGCGAAACCCATGCAAAGGCCTGTATTTCACTCTTAAATCAGATTAAGTAGAAAAATTTCATCACTGACAGTGCAGTTTATATGTAGAATGTCGCCACCTGCTGACTATTATGCATAGTTGTGTGATGCATGACCTTCGAGAAATTACAGCTGACTAATAACACGACAGGTGTCTGATATCAGAGGCAGAGCTGGTTAAGAGAGAGGGAGAGTTTTATTTATTTTTTTATTTTTATGAAAAAAGCTGCTGTGAGCCAATACAACACCCTGTACAGTACCTCTGGTACTTTTACTTAAGTACACAAGTAAATGGAGAAATTCTACTTGAGTAATATTTGTCCTAGTGAATCTCTACTTGTACTCATGTACAGGACTGATGTACTTTGCCCACGTCTGGTCCCTTGTGCTTTATAATCATATTGATGATGTGTTGGATAGTTCATCTGTGTGTGAGTAACCCATACACAGTTGCTTGGCCATTACCCTCGTAATGTTGGTAGTGATGGAGTGGGTGTGGATGAGAGGGCCGTTGTGAGAAATGATGTTCCCCGTCTTCTGGTGTGATTATTATTATTATTATTATTATTATTATTATTATTATTATTTTTGTCGCTCTAATAAAATGAATCAAATGCATTGCTAAGGAATAAAAATGTGTTCTGTGTGTGTTTTGTTTAAGGTGCTTGGAATATTTATTGCGTAACGATGCCAATCCTGGGATCAGAGACAAACAGGGTTATAACGCAGTGCACTATGCCTCAGCCTACGGTCACCGCCTCTGCCTCGAACTGGTCAGCCTCTACTACTCCTCACCTCATATTCTCTCTCTCTTACACTCACACAATACATTTTTCCGCCATGCTGTGGTACTGAGCCATGTTTCTGTCTCTGCAGATTGCCAGTGAAACACCGCTGGATGTTGTAAGTTCATTTGAAAGCTAATTCGTGTGAATTTCCTTTACACTAATTCTTTGCATCACAATCTTTTGCCCAATAGCTTTTTTTATCTATTTTCTGTGCAGCAGCACCCCCAAGTGGACAGCTGAATAGATTCAGTCTGCCATCCTTAATCAACTTTTGTTATCTGTTGTGTGTATTGATTTTAGAAATGTTAAATTTTTTTCCCCCTCTTGCTCTGTATGTGTCTCCAGCTTATGGAGACATCTGGGACGGACATCCTGAATGACACAGACAGCCAAACTCCCATCAGCCCTTTGCACTTAGCAGTGAGTGAAACTCTAACTTCTTTTAAATGTGTGTATAAAAATAATCGAATCAATAATTTAATTCCTGCTGGGACAGGATCTATGATTTCGTGTTTAATATCTCATTCTTTCAGCATTTCATTCTTTTCTGTCTCCCCCATTTATGAACAGTCCAGTTTTAGTGAGCCTGCACATTCTGTAATGTCAGATTCTTGTTCTTGGCTGAGGAGTGAATCCCAACGTGTTGTTGTAGTCTGTTCACCTGAAGGTTCGACGTATTGTGTGTTCTAGGCATACCACGGTCACCACCATGCTCTGGAGGTGCTGGTTCAGTCTTTGTTGGACCTGGATGTGCGGACGGCGCAGGGACACACGCCGCTAGACCTGGCTGCCTTTAAGGGCCATGTGGAGTGTGTGGATGTGCTCATTAACCAGGGAGCCTCCATCCTGCTTAAGGACTACACACACAAACGGACACCCATTCACGCTGCAGGTAGGAAAACACTCGAACTGCAGCACACAAGTGTTCTGTTATAAGCATACAGTGGGGGAAATAAGTATTTGATCCCCTTTACAGATTTTCTAAATCTGTAAAGAATAGTGGATCAAAATGCATCCCAAGATGTGTGCAAATCTGGTAAACAACAAAAAGAAACGTTTTCCCACTGTGCATTCAAGCAAGGGTTTCTCTAACAAGTATTAAGTCATGTTTTGCTTGGGGATCAAATACTTATTTCCCTCATTGAAATGCAACTTAATTCATAACATTTGTATTTTCAATCCAGCTGTTTATGGATTTTTGATTGATATTCTGTCTCAATCCTTTACCATAAACCTATGATAAAACCCTTCATTTCTTTGTAAGTGTACAAACTTAGAAAATCTGTAGGGGATCAAATACTTATTTCCCCCACTGTATATATCAGCATTGCAGATTATACAAGAGCAAACCAATTTGTTTCAGTTGTGTGATGCATGTTGGTTGTCATGGTAACAACTAAAATCTACCTCCTGGCTCCAGAATTCTTTCCTTCCTTGGATGATACATTTCCAGTTGTTGCAACCAGTTAGATTTATTTATTTATTTTTTATAAATAGCATGTTAGTGTGTGTGTGTTTGCGTGGTGATGATGTGAATGCATCAGGTACAGCAGTGTTTAAAATGTCGGATGTTGATTAAAGAGGACAGGCCGCTAAATGTTGCATGAAAGCATTTGAAAGCAGATTTTTTAAATAATTATTTTTTTTCCTGTTTTCTCTTAGCCATGAACGGTCATTCAGAATGTCTCCGCCTCCTCATCAGCAACGCTGGTCCGCCCTCTGCCGTCGATGTCCACGACGGGAACGGACAGTGAGTGACACGGAGACACTGTGCCAAGTTGTTTTATAGCCAAGTGTTAATCATGTATGAGGTGTGTAAGGACTTCTGTACTGATTCGTGTCTGATTGTGATCGTAACAGAACTCCTCTGATGCTCTCGGTGCTGAATGGGCATACAGAGTGCGTCTACTTCCTGATCAGCAAAGGAGCCGACGTCGGAGCCAGAGACAAGTGGGGCAGGACGGCTCTTCACCGCGGGGTCTGTTGTACATACCTTATAAGTTTATATGAGCAGTGCATGTAACGTGGATATGACCATGACTGTTTACATGTTAATCTGATTCAACTGCCTGTAGTTTCTTTAGTCATACGTTTTAGTAGCATCACTGCAAGTCATAAAGCTTTTTAATTTAATTTAGTTTGCCTTTGTCGTTTTTTAGATCAAGCTGCTTACAAGGTAGTAAAGTGAGGCTACATTGAGAGAGTAGGCATAGAGTTCAGCATTGCATAGGGGGATTTCTTTCAGTGTGATCTGGCAACCATGGTGAGCACAAAGCACGTGAGAGCGTTTGAGCGACCGAAAATACTTTAAGCAATGTGCATGAAAGTGGGTTTGAGAGGGTGAAAATATATTTATGCACACAAACAAAACAGTTGCATTGGTGCAAATGTTTGCCAGTAGCAGTGAAATTAAATTTCTACTATAGTGATGTAGTAGAAAAAATATTTATATATATATATATATATGTGTAGAATTATAGTATATTGAATATTGTGTGTGTGTGTGTAATATATTCCCACATGGCAACCTTTTGTAGTTCAGCCGCTTTGCCTGTTTTTCACCTAAAGCAGCCAGGCGTTTACCAGAAGATTTACTACCAGAAATCTCACAGAACCCATGTGTGTTATTAGTAGTGAAGCTCTCACTCCACCCGTTTTTGTTCCATTCTCAAGGACATCCTCAAATGTGTATGTGTGCAGGCGGTGACTGGGCATGAAGCATGTGTGGAGGCACTGTTGCAGCATGGGGCGAGTGTGTGTGTGCGGGACAGCAGAGGGCGCACAGCCATGCACCTAGCAGCAGCATGCGGGCACATCGGGGTGCTGGGGTCTCTGCTGCAGGCCGCACACACCCAAAAGAGGGGGCCGGTCATCATGGACAGCTGTGGATACACCCCGCTTCACTGGGCCTGCTACAACGGTACAGAGCACTCGCAAACACGTGACATCGGGATGGTTTTTATTTACTGATTACAACCTCCCCTGTAGTTCAACAAAATGGTTATACTGTACCTGATTTTCCAACCAAACTTTGGTGTCTGCATGTTAGCAGTGAAATTTAAAAAGACCGTGTTCAGTCTAAAAAAATTAATCTTCCAGCTTGAACACGGATATGACAAGGCATCAGATCTCCCTGGCATGTTTGTGTTTCTCTCATACTTGGTGAACTTTATACTACAGTAATGTCAAATTCTCATTTCTGCTTAGACAGACTTCAGCAGTCAGTTACTTTAACAATACCTTCTTTCTAGAATGGAATTTTTTTTTTAAATCTACCTGTACAAAGTATACACAATAAGAGCTGTACAATGTAAAATGAAATGAATATAAATGTTCAGTAAGTATGCAAAAAATGAAATGGCCAGAAGTATGCAACATGAAATGAAGTGTCTACAAAGGTATTACATTTGTATTAGGAATATGGACTTTATTACCAATTTTTAATGCCTAGACCACCCTGTATTTAAAAAAAAAAAATTCAAGCCAAACATATGACTGCCTGGAGCTTTGATTATGGTGTAAAATAACCCTGGTGGTGAGGAAGGTGAAGAGAGAGACAAGCTATCGGTGGTCAGGTGGTGCTTTTAGTTGACTGGACAACTACAGCCAATGTGATCAGTGAGACAGGTAAGAGGGTACTTGGTGTATCATCAGGTAAGGGAAAAGGGGACATGGAGACTTGGTGGTGGAATGAGGAAATCCAGGAGTGTATACAGGGAAAGAGGCTAGCTAAGAAGAAGTGGGACACTGAGAGGACTGAAGAGAGTGTACAGGGAGATGCAGCGTAAGGTGAAGGTAGAGGTGGCAAAGGCCAAACAAAGAGCATATGAGGACTTGTATGCTAGGCTGGACAGCAAGGAGGGAGAGGTGGATCTGTACAGGTTGGCGAGACAAAGAGATAGAGATGGGAAGGATGTGCAGCAGGCTAGAGTGATTAAAGATAGAGATGGAAATGTACTGACAGATGCCAGGAGGGTGATGGGAAGATGGAAGGAGTACTTTGAGGAGTTGATGAATGAGGAAAACGAAAGAGAACAAAGAGTAGAAGAGGTGACCGGTTGTGGAGCAGGAAGTAGCAAATATTAGTAAAAGTGAGGTGAGAAGGGCGTTGAAGAGGATGAAGAGTGGAAAGGCTGTTGGTCCTGATAAAATACCTGTGGAGGTATGGAAGTGCTTAGGAGAGGTGGCAGTAGAGTTTCTGACTAGTTTGTTTAACGAGATCTTGGAGTGTGAGAGGATTCCAGAGGAATGGAGGAGAAGTGTAGTGGTGATTTTTAAGAACAAGGGAGATGTGCAGAGCTGTGGCAATTACAGAGGTATAAAGCTAATGAGCCATACAATGAAGCTGTGTGAAAGAGTAGTGGAAGCTAGGTTAAGGGCAGAGGTGAGAATTTGTGAGCAGCAATATGGTTTTATGCCTAGAAAGAGTACATCACATGCAGTATTTGATTTGATGATGCTGGTGGAGAAGTACAGAGAAGGAAATAAAGAGTTGCATTGTGTCTTTGTAGATTTAGAGAAAGCGTACGACAGGGTGCCGAGAGAGGAGCTGTGGTGTTGTATGAGGAAGTCTGGAGTGGCAGAGAAGTATGTTAGAGTGGTGCAGGACATGTATGAGAGTTGTAAGACAGTGGTGAGATGTGCTGTAGGTGTGACAGAAGAGTTCAAGGTGGAGGTGGGTCTGCATCAAGGATCGGCTCTAAGCCCCTTTTTGTTTGCTCTAGTGATGGACAGGATGACTGATGAAGTTAGACAGGAGTCTCCATGGACTATGATGTTTGCAGATGACATTGTGCTTTGTAGCGAGAGCAGGGAGCAGGTGGAGGAAAATTGGGAGAGGTGGAGGTATGCTCTGGAAAGCAGAGGAATGAAGGTTAGGGACCCAAGAGGAACAGTGAGGCTACAGGGAGCAGAGGTAAAGAAGGTGCAGGATTTTAAGTTCTTAGGGTCAACGGTCGAGAGCAATGGAGAGTGTTCAAAGGAGGTGAAGAGACGAGTACAGGCAGGTTGGAATGGGTGGAGAAAAGTGTCAGGTGTGTTGTGCGATAAATGAGTATCAGCGAGAATGAAAGGAAAGGTGTACAGGGCAGTGGTGAGACCAGCGATGCTCTACGGCTTAGAGACAGTGGCACTGAAGAAAAGACAGGAGGCAGAGCTAGAGGTAGCAGAGCTGAAGATGTTGAGGTTCTCTTTGGGAGTGACAAGGATGGATAGGATCAAGAATCAGTTCATCAGAGGGACAACCCATGTTAGATGTTTTGAAGATAAAGTCAGAGAGGCCAGATTGAGGTGGTTTGGACATGTTCAGAGGAGAGAGTGTGAATATATCGGTAGAAGGATGCTGAGGTTGGAACTGCCAGGCAGGAGGTCTAGAGGAAGACCAAAGAGGAGATTTATGGATGCAGTGAGAGAGGACATGAAGTTAGTTGGTGTGAGAGAAGAGGATGTAGAGAATAGGGTTAGATGGAGGCAGATGATTCGCTGTGGCGACCCCTGAAAGGGAACAGCCGAAAGACAAAGAAGAAGATTTTATAGTTTTGAAATCCCCAGTATTGTTGGAGAATGTAGAAAATAAATCACTAAACAAAAACAAAGAAATTGGAAATGTTCTAAAACTTTTGAATGGTAGTGTATATAAATGATTTAAAAAAATAGTCAATAATACTAATAATAATAATAAAAAATGCATTTGTCTAGGGAAATTTTATATCGCAAGAAATATTGCAATACTCAAAAACAATATTGCATATCGCATATTTTCCTAATATCATGCAGCCCTACTATGCAGTACCCGGATTTGACATGAACTTTTTTGCTCACTGGCCAATGTGCCTAGTGGATTTCCAGAGTCACTCGCCATTCATGATACGTTAATGTTTGTTATATCTAGATTTACTTATAAATGACAGCACACACTGTATCACTATAGTAGTAGTCAAGTATTCAGTACTGTTAAGATAGCTCCCAATATAAAAACATGCAAACATGAACAGTATATTCTGCTTATTGAACTTAAATTCAAGCCTCTTACCACATGAAATTGAAAAATAACAGATTCAGTACAACTGAACTCATTCTGATATTAAAAATACAGCTACTCAGAACATTTATTATTTTAGTGTGTTATTATTATCAGGTATTATTATTCATTATGTATTATTATATCAGAATTCTGAGTTAGGATAATGGACTCTGGTCTATCTTGTTGTGTTGACTCTTTATAGTGTGAGGTAATTCAGTCATTCAACATGAAATCTAAATAGATTTTAATAGTGATTACTTTTATATATACGTATATATATATATATGTATGTATATAATCAGTAAATAACCTTTGCGAAAGGGGCAAACATTCTCATCCTGTTGAGAAGCAATAGCCCTTTAAGGAAATCATACACACACACACCAAACAGGAAGTAAAAGTGCATGAATGTGTGAACATGTGTAGAGAGAGAGATATTAAATGTCCTCATTACATTCATGCGCGTTTTATGCGCATTTTATATATTACGTTGCCTTTAGAGGATGCCTTTAGAGAAAACTACAACAAAAATATATTGTCATACCAAAGAATAAACTACCCGCCAAAGTGGCTAGTGAGACTAAAGTTATTACCCGCCACGGCCGAATTTTACCCGCATTTGGCGGGTGCCAATGTCAAACCCTGTCCAGTACATGGGTGCATTGATACCCTGTCACACCATCACGCTAGAATAGGATCAGTCTGGGCACATCAGTCCTCATGACCTCTTTTCATTCCTCCAAAATCTAATCTTCATACTCCTAATCAAATTCAAGCATTTCTTTCTGATAATTTGAACAACTGGTTTTCTTATGAACACGCAGCTGTTTAGTCCTATTTTTTTTTTAATTATTATTTAAGTCAATTCATGCACTTCCATGCATTGCAGTTCTCCCTAGTGTCTTCTTTGCCTGATGCAGGCCATCAAGTTGACCTTTTTGACAGGAAGTATAAAGCATTATCATGGCGTGGTCTTTTTGTAAACAGGTGTTTAACATTTATGGAAGGTGTCTGTGTCAGCACTAAGAGTCAGTGACTTTTTAGATATAGGAAGGTCTTCAGGACGGGGGAGTTTAATGTATGTTCTATGCACTTAATTGTAATAATAGACTGATAGATAGATAAATAGATAAAATGTATAATTGCTGAGTTAAAATAAAAAAAATCAGACGTTCAGAAGCCAGGTACAGAGATTCTGTGGTTTTAAAAGTCATTAATGTATGAGTGTTTTCTTTCAGGCCATGATACGTGTGTGGAGGCTCTGTTAGAGCAGGAGGCGTTTCATAGGATGGAGGGCAACTCCTTTAGTCCTCTTCACTGTGCTGTGTAAGTGTAAAAAAAAAAAAAAAAAACAAGTCTGTGTGTGTGTCTGTGTGTGTCCACATCTGAAGGTTCTCTCCTCTTTTTTTTAATTACCAGTATCAGTGATAATGAAGGCTCAGCTGAGCTGCTGATTGACACACTGGGTCCTGCCATTGTTAACGCTACAGACTCCAAATCCAGGTCAGGACAAGTTTATATAAGATCTGTGAAGATTTGAAGTCAATTAATGCCTTAAATCTGTGTCTGTTAAATTCCGGATGAAATTACTTTTCACAGTAGAGAAATGAGAGAAAGTGAATTTCCCTTTTTTTTTTATTATTATTATTATTATTATTATTATTAATCTTCCGATACTGTATTCTTCTCATCTCCGTTTCCTTTCAGGACACCTCTGCATGCTGCAGCCTACACGGACCATGTGGAATGTCTCCAGCTGTTGCTCGGGCACAACGCCCAGGTGAATGCCATCGACGCTCTGGGCAAAACACCTCTCATGATGGCGGCCGAGAACGGCCAGACGAACACAGTTGGTAAGAATAATGCTGATAGCTTTCGTTCTCCATTTAACCCAAATGCACAGGAGTGTGTGTGTGTGTGTGTGTGTGTGTGTGTGTGTGTGTACTGTATTCATCAGGAGCAGCTGTAGGCTTACCCACAGAATTTAATTTGTATAGTGTGCATGAGATGCTTCATGAATGTCAGTGTTGAAATGAGTGTGAGAGCTGAAATGTCTTCTTTTTTTTATATATTTTTTTTAAAATGTGTAGAGGTGCTTGTGAGTAAAGCGAAAGCAGACCTCACGCTCCAGGACGCAAATAAAAACACAGCCCTACATTTAGCCTGCAGCAAGGTACAGGATACACACTTAATATGCTTCTCACGCTCAGGAAACACACTTTGTTGTTTCTTAACATGCTAAAATATAATGTGTATGTGGTTGTTTTCACAGGGACATGAAACTAGTGCCTTGTTAATTCTGGAAAAGGTCACTGACAGGAACCTCATCAACGCCACAAACACAGCTCTACAGACGTGCGTACAGTACAGGTCACACACACACAAACCGAACCGCCCTTTAAAATCACAAAATGTTATCAAGCTTCATTTAATAACTGTTCCTGAAAAGGTACGGAAAACTGAAACCCGTTTCGTCTTGGCGCTCGTCAGACGCTCCATGTTACACACTTTTTTTCAAGCATTAGTGAACTTTACATTTAGTGACATTCAACTAGGGAATGTGTAGGAAGTAAATAATAAAGCACTTAGCGACATGCTATTGTACGAATATAATTTATAACTATATAATCCTATACATGTGTGTAAAGATTACAGATATAACTGGTGGTTTAATGAGTCCTGATGTAAAATCTTGAAGTTGGTTATTTGCCTGAACCAGCACATCCTGGAGTGCTTTATTCCTTATTTAACTTTTTTCTATTTATAGAAGAGGTATTCAAGTCGAACTGGGACTTTTGATTGAACAGTTATTATAGTAAAATTTACATTTATTTCTCTATATCTAATCCCATGGCGGCATGGTGGTGTAGTGGTTAGCACTGTCGCCTTGCACCTTCAGGGTCCGGGTTCGATTCCCGGCCAGGCTCGATTCCAGTCTCAGCTCAATTCCTGTCTCTGTGTGCATGGAGTTTGCATGTTCTCCCCGTGCTTGGTGGGTTCCCTCCGGGTACTCCGGTTTCCTCCCACAGGCCAAAGACATGCAGATTGGCCTTCCCAAATTGACCATAGTGTATGAATGAATGAGTGTGTGTGTGTGTGCGTGTGTGCTCTGCGATTGATTGGCACGCTGTCCAGGGTGTACCCTACCTCGTGCCCTGAGTCTCCTGGGATAGACTCCAGGTCCCCGCGACCCTAAATACAGGATAAAGCGGTATAGAAGATGAACGAACAAATGAATGAATCTAATCCCCTGCTACACTAATACACTTACCCAGCTTTCACTAGTGCTTGGATACCATCATGGTAGAAATTTTTCTCAGTACACCAGAGCCATAATTGGACTGCCGGCTTCATATCTGAAACGCCGGCCTTCCAAGAACTACTTTAATGGCTCAGACATTTGGAAAATGGCTTGGAGTGAGGACATGTTTGTACAGGGCATGTGGCAATAACTTCCAGCCACATTCTTGTAATGTGCAAGTGCCGTTGGTGAATGATTGTGTGGGCAGTACCCACACACAGATGCGTCTCTTCTGCAATGTGATGACAAGTCACATTATCCGTCGATTTTCACGGAGCAGGTGTTCCACTCGCCTGTTAACAGGACGACTGCAGTGGGCTCTGAGCCACCTCGTCGTCATTCACTGACATACGGCCTTCTCCAAAACCTTTGCACCGTCTTCTTTTACTGCAGCTGAGAGTCTCATCACTGTACTGTAGGGCTGCAAGTAATGATTATTTTGATAATCGATTAGTTGGGTGCAAATTTTTTCGATTAATCGGATAAAAGCTAAACGCTTCTTTAATTTGATGTTTTGCTTATAATTATATATAAAACCATACCAACATTTGTTTTTAACAATAATTGCAGATGGCAAGTTGACAGTCTTTTTTTATATATATATATATATATATATATATATATATATATATATATATATATATATACAGTGGTGTGAAAAACTATTTGCCCCCCTCCTGATTTCTTATTCTTTTGCATGTTTGTCACACAAAATGTTTCTGATCATCAAACACATTTAACTATTAGTCAAAGATAACACAAGTAAACACAAAATGCAGTTTTTAAATGAGGGGTTTTATTATTTAGGGAGAAAAAAAATCCAAACCTACATGGCCCTGTGTGAAAAAGTAATTGCCCCCTGAACCTAATACCTGGTTGGGCCACCCTTAGCAGCAATAACTGCAATCAAGCGTTTGCGATAACTTGCAACGAGTCTTTTACAGCGCTCTGGAGGAATTTTGGCCCACTCATCTTTGCAGAATTGTTGTAATTCAGCTTTATTTGAGGGTTTTCTAGCATGAACCGCCTTTTTTAGATCATGCCACAACATCTCAGTAGGATTCAGGTCAGGACTTTGACTAGGCCACTCCAAAGTCTTCATTTTGTTTTTCTTCAGCCATTCAGAGGTGGATTTGCTGGTGTATTTTGGGTCATTGTCCTGCTGCAGCACCCAAGATCGCTTCAGCTTGAGTTGACGAACAGATGGCCGGACATTCTCCTTCAGGATTTTTTGGTAGACAGTAGAATTCATGTTCCATGTTTTTGCCATTTGTGGATAATGGCTCTCACTGTGGTTCGCTGGAGTCCCAAAGCTTTAGAAATGGCTTTATAACCTTTACCAGACTGATAGATCTCAATTACTTTTGTTCTCATTTGTTCCTGAATTTCTTTGGATCTTGGCATGATGTCTAGCTTTTGAGGTGCTTTTGGTCTACTTCTCTGTGTCAGGTAGCTCCTATTTAAGTGATTTCTTGATTGAAACAGGTGTGGCAGTAATCAGGCCTGGGGGTGACTACAGAAATTGAACTCAGGTGTGATAAACCACAGTTAAGTTATTTTTTAACAAGGGGGGCAATCACTTTTTCACACAGGGCCATGTAGATTTGGAGTTTTTTTCCTCCCTTAATAACGTGAACCTTCATTTAAAAACTGCATTTTGTGTTCAATTATGTTATCTTTGACTAATAGTTAACGGTTTTTGATGAGCAGAAACATTTAAGTGTGACAAACATGCAAAAGAATAAGAAATCAGGAAGGGGCAAATAGTTTTTCACACCACTGTATATATATATATATATATATATATATATATATATATATATATATATATATATATAATGTGTGTGTATAAAAAATACACTGACATATTCAGTTGTTAAGATATAAACAGCTAAAATAATGTAATTTTGTATAATAAAATAATATATGCATAAGTAAAACCACAGTAAAATGCTAATAGTCACAAATGTACTGTTATCTGCATTCGCTGAAAACCACAACAATCACTAAATGTAATATTCTACTGTTATTCGCACCGTGTAATTTAAGCGGATCTAAAGTAGCGCCATTTAACTAATCACTATTGCTCATGAGGTGATTGCACAATGTGATGCTAGCGAGTAGCAAGTGAACAGATCTAGCGCGACTGTCCCGAAGTTAGCAACCCGTTTAAACAAAAGCACTTAAACTACACAACTTTTACACGATGATGAGAGTTTTTACTGACCCTGAGTTTTTTTTCGCCATGCGTAACACCAACATGTTTTCTTTTTAAGTGTTTGTGCATGACTGTGGTACTGCCATGCCATGCCATGCCATGCCATGAAAGCTCGGTCTTGCATAGCGTGCAGGTTACCGTCTTTTTAGAGGCGTTTAATGCGTTTAAATTGCTCCCATACCTTGGAGGACTTGGGGCGCACGCTTTGTCCTGCAGACGCTTCTGTAACCGCCATTGCTCGAGCGGCTGTGTATCTGTGTGTATCTTTGTGCATCTTTGTGCTTCTTGTGCTCGGGCTCCTCAGTAACGTGAGAAACCCAACTAATCGATAACGGCATTTGTTGACAATGAATTTCATTATCGATAATTATTATTATCTATAATTATTTGTTGTTGCAGCCCTACTGTACTGTGCTTATGGTCTTGTGTAAATGTCAGTTGGTTTTACACCTTTAACCTCCCAGTTTGACTTGAACACACCTTGAAGTTAAATGTAATGTGGAACATCAGTGAAACAGGTTATATAACAAATTATATAACAACATGTATAACAACTACAGACAGACAGTTTTAACAGCAATGAAGGTTAGGATCATTAGGCAGCGTCATCAACTTTTATGTCACTCTGTGACTTTTTAAGCAATGAGTTTTCACTCCAAATATTGACTGTTTATTTTATTGCTCTTTATTTCTCTTTATAGAATTTTCTTTCATGCAATGTTTTCAACAGCATCTTTTGCTTATGCCATATTTTTGTATGTGCCCAAGACTTTTGCACAGAACGATAAGTAAAACAGCTGTTAGGTTTTCCTGAGCTTGCTGGAGAATACGAGTTCTTCTGGTAACTTCTCGCTCACACTCGCTCCTTTTTATTTTTATGCAAATCCCAGGAGCGTACATTAGGTTTTTTGTTTCCATCTGAAAACTGGTCTGTCTTTTACTATATTTCTTTTTCTTTACAGCCATGCATATATTCTTCAGTAATGTTGTTTATTTATTTATTAATTTATTATAAAGTCATATAGAGTTCTTTTTATATATATATATATATATGTGTGTGTATATATGTGTTTTATATATATATATATATATATATATATATATATATATATATATATATACACACACACATGTATATGTGTGTGTGTGTGTACACCGTGTTCCAAATTATTATGCAAATTGGATGTAAGTGTCATAAACATTAGATGTTTAGTTTTAAAATTAAACTCATGGATGGTGTTGTTTCTCAGGGCTCTTTGGATTACTGAAATGAATCTCAGACACGTGTGATAATTAGTTTGCCAGCTGAGCCCAATTAAAGGAAAAGTACTGAAGAAGGTTGTTTCACATTATTAAGCAGGCCACAGGTTTCAAGCAATATGTGAAAGAAAAAGGATCTCTCTGCTGCCGAAAAGAGTCAAATTGTACAAGGTATGAAAACATTAGATATTTCACGAAAACTCATCGTACTGTGAAGACATTTGTGGCTGATTCAGAGCACAGACGGGTTCGTGCAGATAATCAGATGAATTTGTCTTGCTGTAACCTTCTTCATTCTGCCTTTAAGAGAGCAGCTGCTGAAATGCCATTACAAAGCAGCAAACAGGTATTTGAAGCTGCTGGTGCCTCTGGAGTCCCGCGAACCTCAAGGTGTAGGATCCTTTAGAGGCTTGCAGTTGTGCATAAATCTACTATTCGGCCGCCCCTAACCAATGCTCACAAGCAGAAACCGTTGCAGTGGGCCCAGGCATACATGAAGACAATTTTCAAACAGTCTTGTTTACTGATGAGTGTCGTGCAACCCTGGATGGTCCAGATGGATGGAGTAGTGGATGGTTGGTGGGTGGCCACTATGTCCCAACAACGCTGCAATGTCAACAAGGAGGTGCCTGAGTCATGTTTTGGGCCAGAATCATGGGGAGAGAGCTGGTAGGGTCCCTGAAGGTGTGAAAATGACCTCTGCAAAGTATATTGACTGACCACTTTCTTCCATGGTACAAAAGAAGAACCGTGCCTTCCGTAACAAAATCATCTTCATGCACGACAATGCACCGTCTCATGCTGCAAAGAATACCTCTGTGTCATTGGCTGCAATCGGAATAAAAGATGAGAAACTCATGGTGTGGCCACCATCTTCCCCTGACCTGAACCCCATTGGGAACCTTTGGAGAATCCTCAAAAGATCTATGAGGGTGGGAGGCAGTTTGATTCAAAACAGCAGCTCTGGGAAGCTATTCTGACATCCTGCAAAGAAATTCAAGCAGAAACTGTCTAAAAACTCACAAGTTCAATGGATGCAAGAATTGTGAAGGTGATATCAAAGAAGGGGTCCTATGTTAAGATGGAACTTGCCATGTTAGGATGTTTTTGATTGAAATAGCTTTTGATTTCAGTAAACATGACCTCCTAATGCTGCAAATTCAACAAAAGCCTATTTTCAGTTCTTTACAACCTATAAAATGTTTAAACTGTATTGTGCATAATAATTTGGAACAGTGCGTTTTCAGTATTTTATCATTAGGAGGTTTGTTCAATAAAATTCAAATTATACCCTAATAGTTGATGACTAGAAAATTATACTGACTGTCATTTGCATTTACTAATTATGAAAATAAGAGAAAGATAAAATTTGTGTAATAATTTGGAACGCAGTGTGTGTGTGTATGTGTGTATATATACATATATATGTATGTATGTATGTATGTATGTATGTGTATATATAATGTGTGTGTGTGTGTGTGTGTGTGTGTGTGTGTGTGTGTGTGTAAAATTAGCATATTATAATTGATTGAGATTGTATTGTTTTTCTCTCTCTCTCTTCGTCAGGCCGCTACACGTCGCTGCCCGTAATGGACTTGCGGTTGTAGTGCAGGAGCTGTTGGGCAAAGGAGCGAGTGTCCTGGCTGTGGATGAAAACGGTGATTGATTCTTGTTAATACAGTGTAAATACCCAGTCTCATTAAACACACTAAACCCTGACTGATTTACTTATTTCTTTTTCTTCTTTACAGGTTACACTCCTGCTTTAGCATGCGCCCCGAACAAAGACGTAGCCGACTGCCTGGCGCTGATCCTGGCCACCATGATGCCCGTGTCCCCTGCTAGTACCGGCACCATAACGGGCCTCACCTTTAGCGCCATAAACCACTACTGTAGCCCTTCCAAAGCTGTGACCTTTGACCCTTTACCTGGATTACGCTCCGGGCATCCACCCTACTGCAGCTTCAACAGCCTGGGCCGCGAAGACGGCCTCATTGTTCACGATGAAGAATTTAACGACTCTGATTCAGAGACTTACTGAGGACTCGAGTTCGTCTCAGTGTGCCGAGGAGTGTCCGTTACCGAGTGCCTGGAGATCGCTGAAGATGTTTTAACGCTGTGTTGCTGAATGACACTAAAGTGGATTTTGTGCTGTGTCTTTTCTATGGAATGAGAAACGTGACACGATCGTCTCAATTTAAGAATCTAATTTCGATGAATTGTACTCAGGTTTAGGAAATCTGGTTGAAACTCTGATTAAAATTTTGTGTCTTCCAAACACTACTCCATTAGAAATCAGAATTTGAACACAAAGATCTGAGTTGAAACTTTCGTGTGTCGTTGTTTCGAATTCGGCTCACACCACCAGAAGGGAAATCTTAGAATACCTGAAACTGAATGCGTCATGTTTATGGCTGAACGAGTGTATTCAAAATGAAGTGTGCCTGTAATTGATGATCATCACAACATTTATTATTGGAGTATGTTCAGTTCAGCCCTAGATGTGAAATTCATTTGTAGATTTTAGATCTTTTGCAAACTATGAAATTGAGTTTTGACATTTAAATTAAACTCCACACTACTATGTACTACTAGTATTACACATTAGGCTCAAATCATGCCAATCAAACCTGTGCCTTTCCTTATCGTCTGGATCCTGTAGTATCCTAGTTTTTTTTTTGTTGAGATGAATAGAATCAGATTGTACCACCAGCTATTGAACTTAAAAGTTCTACACCTAAAATTTTTTATTTAAGCCGTAGATTTACAAAACAGAAACACAAGTTCACTTATAATCAGCTTAGAAGAATTAACAGATTGTATTGGCACCTTTCTCGTTCCATAACCTTTCAAGCTATAGCTCAACTGCGAACAATGGAGTCTACCGTTTTTGTCAGGTGTCACTTCAGCTTTCCTTTCTTATGCATCTCAGGAGAGTTTAGAGACGTGAGCAGGAGAGAACGAGAAGAAAGAAATCAGAACGTGGTTGATCATCTACACTACATTATGATTCAGTGTTTGTTCACACACTCGCCGTGGGTTTCATTCCTCATCTCAATGTTTGTTCTGATTTCCCAAGGAACAGGAACCGTAACCCCAGACACACCAGTAACGACTACTGTTGGAGTCTCTCGACACATCCGCTCTGGGAGTGAGGGAAGAAATCATGAACTTGCAACAAGGGACCAAGCTGCCCTTTTTAAAGCATGGTTTAGTATTTTATTTTTTTGGTTGTGTTTTTTTTTTTTAAAGCTGTGGTTAATTTATTATTAAGTAAAATTAACCAAGACGTGAACAAAAAGTGCAGTGAATGTTAAATGCAAATCTCCGGGCCGTGTCGCTACAAAGTAATTGATTAATGGAAGAAAAAGAACGATGGATTAAAAGGGCATTTTGATTCATTTCTTACCCATGAGTTTGAAACCAGCCGTCGAGATTGACCGGGTTTATACACAACTCATTGCTGGTTTATACACAACTCATTGCTGGTTCTTACTGAATTGCAAACTTTGTTATAGAGAAGAGATGTGTGTGTGTGTACCTGTGTTTATTTGTG
The DNA here is from genome assembly GCA_030522415.1 of Channallabes apus. NCBI lineage: Eukaryota > Metazoa > Chordata > Actinopteri > Siluriformes > Clariidae > Channallabes > Channallabes apus. The sequence continues at coordinate 17,187,067 of CM060127.1, forward strand.
TGCTTGTGCGTGATTGTGATTTAAAACTATAAAAAAAAAAACTGTTACCTTTTATAAAGGGTAAGTCTGGCCACTCAGTGCGTTGCTCAAATGATTACTAATAAATCTTGAATATTTTTGTCACACCACAGTAAGGTCAGTTCTATAATAAGGGCTGATTCGATTATTTAAATTAAGGAGTGCTGAAACCCATTTTACATACATGTGATTCCTGTTAACCGATTCAGTGCAGTGGCTCAAGACACTCACAATAAACTGTGTATTTACTCAGAATGAAAAAAATTCTCCTTATCTGGTCTAAAGAGAAAAATCCTGTTTAAAAAAAAAAAAAAAATATATATATATATATATATATATATATATATATATATATATATTCCTGGTTAGATCATGAAAATTTTATTTTACGCCCAGCACAACTTGAAGTCGGAGCTCTGAGGAGTGCTGAAGCTTTCCAGATTTGGTTACAGCAAACGTTTATTATAAAAACTATTGAAAATGGTTTTCAAACCAGCAACGGGAAAAATTTACATTTTTGGAGAGGGACAGTTCATTAATTTCACAGCTTTTTATTAAACATAGTACAACTTTGTATTCCATGTGGCAACTAAAGAACACTTCATTCACTTTCTTGTGTCTTGGAAGACATTTATTTGCACTTAAATTGCATTGAAATTAGGGGGTGTGCAAATTTTTCATCACATGGATACAATATTGAAAGAGAGCGGAGAGTGTGACTTCATTTACGGTCTTTCTCATAGACTCTCCCATAAAGCACTGCGGTCACCAGGCCGCTGCTCATTCCTCTCCGGCTCATATAAAACCTGTCGCTATCCCAGCCCGATTCATCCGGTCGCTCCAGAGTCATCCCGCTGCCCAGCACGCTAGCGTACACGTGTTTGGTACTGAATGTGCCATGCAGGTGAAAGTCGATTAGCGTATGCGCGTGATCTGTCCCTCCCCCACAGCTTTCCTTATGAAGCCCTGTGCATCGCACTAAGGCGCACACCTCCAGGTAGTACTTCCCATGGACACCATGGGGGCCATCGAAAGCCCCCAGGGCATACATCTCATCTTCAGAGGTGGAATTCATCCTCTGGAAGAGCAAGTGGCAGCAGAATGAGCCATCACATGCTGTGAGGTTCCTGTTACAGTTCCCATCTTTGCCATGTAGCGGCACTAGGGTGAATTTATCACGCATCATTGTGGAGGTAAATGGACAGGACGATTTATTACAACTTGAATCTTCTTTTAGGCACAATTCTGAGTCTGATCCTGTCTGGAAATGTCTAACCTCTGGTTCCTCTCCTATATCTACTCTGGGAAAGCCGGAGAAGGGCACTAATTTTAATCTAGCCTTCTCAGGCGCATCCCCTAGCAGTAAAGGATCCAAGACCGGCACTCTAAGCACCAGCAGTTTTCCAGCCTCGCCCTTACTGATGTCATGGTGATAAAGCGCATGCCAGGGTGTATAAATCCCACTTCCTGTCATACCAAAAGCCGCCGAGCGGAGGTTTGCAGCCAGCAAAGTGACACCAGCTGAATATGAGAACGAACGATGGAACTGCACAGCGGTCATCAGGGGGAGTTTGTTCATCCAAGCTGTCGGGAACACAAACTGTCTGATGCCCATGTCCTTCACCAGGGTCACAGCTGGATCCCGGAATAATATATCGAAACAGGTAAACACCCCAAAGCGTCCGGCAAACGGAGTAGTGAATGTCACGTACTCGCACTTGGGAGGGGTGTCGAATTCCGCCTCGTAGTACAGGTTCTGTTTGTGGTACCTCGCCACGATGGTGCCGTTATCACTAAAAACAACATTGGTGTTAAACTGATAGCGGCCGTCAGCTGGACAGAAAGGGTCGACTGAGCTGTTACATGGCTGGCAGTCAGGCATGTTGGCCACCAGGAAGAGACGATTCTTCTGAGCCATGCAGCTCAAACGCTGCAGGACCTGAGAAAGGAATCAAGGTTCTGTTAAATTATTACACACTGCACATTACTCAATAAAAACTCAAACTTTGCATTCCCCTTTCGTTTAGTTTTTTTTTTCCCCTGAAGTTCTACCTTACAGTTTTTTTTAAGTCATGAAAAAATTTTAAATTAGGAAAATTTGTATTTTGTGGAAAAGTATTTTTTCTCTCCTAATTTATTTCAAAAAGTGAAACTCCTATTATATACTCATTACACATTACAAAGTGAAATATAAGTGAAATATTTAAATCCTTTTTTGTTTTATTTTGTTGATTATGGCTTACAGGATGGATACAGAAGGATAAGGTACCTCCCTTTTCCCTTCCTGAAAGTCGCTGTTATCATGAAGCTACTCCTTATTGATTCAGCTCCCCTCTCCACCTACTCTGCTGTCAGCGAGGCAGACTGAGGAAAACACGTCGAAAATCTATGCACATTTGGCGACATCTGCCTCCACTCCTTAAAACGTTTCTCTGGTAGCTTTTCTGCACCACCTTTCTGCATAAGTCTGCCCATAAGAGATTGAGAAGAAGGGGAAGAAGTAGCCATAAAAATACTTTAATGCTTCTCTTATGGCACTTTGTGATTGGGCTTACACTGTCAGTATAGGAAATAATCCACCAAACCACTGTCCCTGCATGATGGGCCGGCATGATGGCTACTACTACTAATAGTAATTATTATTAGAATATGCATTAGCCCACTGCGAAAATAGCCGTTACACCAGATCACCAATCCAGTCCTGACTATAAGGTGTACAAGTAATATAGTACTGATAAAGCTTCTTTAGCCACCGTGCCTCTGTGTTCTGGAATCTGTCAGGATCTGCACATGGGCTCCACTTCACTGCTCCAGGATCTGGCACCGTCTCCATGTACGCAGCTATCGATGCTCTGCTGAAGTTGAATCCATGGATTCCGTCCTCTGGAAACACCAGAATCTGAGCTCCCTGTTAAACACATTAAAGTTCAGTGAGTCTCTTCATGAGTGTGTAAAATCCACATCTCTACCAAGATCTCGTGAGACAGCTGCCTCTTAGGTAGCTGGTGTAGACTACAGTATGTAGGCATAATAATTGATGGTCAAAACAATCACTTGAATAGTTGGAGTGCATGGCAGTTCATTTGGTAGATGATACATACAGACTTTGGGTCACCATGTACAGCACCATAATTTCTGTCCCCCCAAAACTACAAAATAACACACGTGGAATTAGGTAATTAACTACAGTAACTAACACCACCAGTCAATTGTTAATTTAAGGTCAGCTGTTTTGAAACAGTTTAATTTCAAAACCCATCAAGCACCTTGATGAAACTGATTCTCACGAAGACCTTCCCGGTAAAGCAAGACCAAAACCAACCTGTGCTGCAGAGGAGAAGTTCATTTAGAGTTAGCAACCTCAGAAATCACCAAGTAACAAACAGCACCTCAGATTATAGCCTTGATGAAGGTTTTACAAAGCATACAAGGTACTATATAGTACATCTCAATATCAACTGTTCAAAAGAGGATATTTGCATTTTTCTACAGTGACAGTGTAGAAATTAATAAAAATCAGTAAAGACCATGGAATTAGAAGGTGTGTCCAAACAACTGCCTGGTAGGACAAACTTATGTTTATAAAAAGCTTACAAGAAGACCAGGAAAAATATTATTAAAAATATATATACAGTGGAACCTCGGATTACGAGTAATGCGGTTTACAAGTGTTTCGCAAGACGAGCAAAGATTTAAAATAAATTTTGACTTGAAAAATGAGCATTGTCTTCGTTTACGAGCGCAGAGTATCATGTATCACGCATGCGCTTCTTGTTTTGACGCCGAGCGTCAGGTCATCACAACTGAGCCAACGATTTTTCTCTCTCTTGCACTGCAGAATTGTGGGTAATGGTCTCTAATGCTGGGTCTTAGTGCTCGTCTCTTACTGCTATAATCATTCGTTCACGCGTGTTCTGTTTACTATAACACTGTCACCCCGTGTGTGTGTAAAACATACAAACCGGATTCCAAAAAAGTTGGGACACTAAACAAATTGTGAATAAAAACTGAATGCAATGATGTGGAGATGGCAAATGTCAATATTTTATTCAGAATAGAACATAAATCACGGAACAAAAGTTTAAACTGAGAAAAGTATCATTTTAAAGGAAAAATATGGTGAATCAAAATGTCATGGTGTCAACAAATCCCAAAAAAGTTGGGACAAGGCCATTTTCACCACTTTGTGGCATCTCCCCTTCTTCTTACAACACTCAACAGATGTCTGGGGACCAAGGAGACCAGTTTCTCAAGTTTAGAAATAGGAATGCTCTCCCATTCTTGTCTAATACAGGCCTCTAACTGTTCTTGGGCCTTCTTTGTCGCACCTTCCTCTTTATGATGCACCAAATGTTCTCTATAGGGGAAAGATCTGAACTGTAGACTGGCCATTTCAGTACCCGGATCCTTCTCCTACGCAGCCATGATGTTGTGATTGATGCAGAATGTGGTCTGGCATTATCTTGTTAAAAAATGCAGGGTCTTCCCTGAAAGAGATGACGTCTGGATGGGAGCATATGTTGTTCTAGAACCTGAATATATTTTTCTGCATTGATGGTGCCTTTCCAGACATGCAAGCTGCCCATGCCACACACACTCATGCAACCCCATACCATCAGAGATGCAGGCTTCTGAACTGAGTGTTGATAACAATTTGGGTTGTCCTTGTCCTCTTAGGTCCGGATGACATGGCGTCCCACATTTCCAACAAGAACTTCGAATCGTGACTCGTCTGACCACAGAACAGTCTTCCATTTTGCCACACTCCATTTTAAATGATCCCTGACCCAATGAAAACGCCTGTGCTTGTGGATCTTGCTTAGAAATGGCTTCTTTTTTGCACTGTAGAGTTTCAGCTGGCAACGGCGGATGGCACGGTGGATTGTGTTCACTGACAATTGTTTCTGGAAGTATTCCTGAGCCCATTCTGTGATTTCCTTTACAGTAGCATTCCTGTTTGTGGTGCAGTGTCATTTAAGGGCCCGGAGATCACGGGCATCCAGTATGGTTTTACGCCCTTGACCCTTACGCACAGAGATTGTTCCAGATTCTCTGAATCTTCGGATGATATTATGCACAGTTGATGATGATAACTGCAAAGTCTTTGCAATCTTTCCCTGGGTAACACCTTTCTGATATTGCTCCACTATCTTTCTGCGCAACATTGTGGGAATTGGTGATACTCTACCCATCTTGGCTTCTGAGAGACACTGCCACTCTGAGAAGTTCTTTTTATACCCAATCATGTTGCCAATTAACCTAATTAGTGTTAATTGGTCTTCCAGCTCTTCGTTATGTTCAAATTTACTTTTTCCAACCTCTTATTGCTACTTGTCCCAACTTTTTTGGGATTTGTTGACACCGTGAAATTTGGAATCAACATAGTTTTCCTTTAAAATTATACATTTTCTCGGATTAAACTTTTGATCTATGTTCTATTCTGAATAAAATATTGACATTTGCCATTTCCACATCATTGCATTCAGTTTTTATTCATAATTTGTTTAGTGTCCCAACTTTTTTGCAATCCGGTTTGTATTTTATTTTGTGTTCAGAAGCGTGTGTGTACAGCGCGTGTACTGTTTCTTATAACTGTTTCTGTGTGCGCGAGTAAAGCAAAAGAAATTCTCAATACAGAGGTTAAAAATCCATTTTCTTTCTCATTGCGGTGTGTCTGTGTGCAAGCATAATTTGACACTGGCTGTGTGCGCGCAGCCCCCTTCAGAAACACGCACGCACGAGAGAGACACACTCTTCTCTCCAATGAAACTCGGCTCTGTGACAAATCTTTTTGGAGGTAAGGTGCTGGTTCATTTGTTTGTTTGTTTTACTTTACAGCAGTGATTCTGTTAGTTTGCGTTCACACGAGTGTCATTAGCGATGTTTATTGTTAATTTCACATTAAATAGTGTAGCGGGAGAGAGATGTTGATTTATGATCGCTGTTTACGGAAGTGTAGTCCAGTGCGGGAGATGCATTGTGGGTAGATGCATTGTGGATAATGCAGTCCGGTTAGTTTGAACGCGAATGCAAGATGCAAGCTGGATATAGAGCCTGAGTTTTGGTCTTCAGAAATTTTTTCAGTTGGATTTAAGTGCAGGATCCACCCGAAAGTTTGTACTATAGCCCAACAATGCAGCAAATAAAAGAACGGGCATCGAGCCGTTTGTCCATCTCATCATTACATGAGCATGAATTAACGGGCTGTTTCGCTGTCGTGAGCAACATTAAAATAAAGCGGAGAAGCTTTAATAATTTAGGTGAGAACAACAGTCTTTCCGTTAATGCAGTGGTTCTCAAACATTTTCTGTCATTCCCCACTTAAGGGGGTAAGCGAATTTTCAAGCCCCACTTGTCAACAAAATAATAACGAAATCGGCCAAGTTTACTGTTTATTTAAATATCATAATGTAATTTTATTTAAACTGTGAATTGCTGGGGTTTGCTGCATTTTTTTACTTTGGCCATATTCGTTTGGATTCTTGCATTTCAGATGATAGAAAAGGTTTGACGTGTTTCCACCACTTGTTAAAACAGTGCACTTGCGTACCTTGGAAATCACGTTCATCTCATTCGTATCACTTTTCTTATACCCAAACCAATTCCACACCACAGACGATGCACCTTTTTCTTTACAATCTCCTTGTTCTTGGTTTAATCACATGTAAGCAAACTCTAACTGCACCGTCTTCTTCCATTGTCGAAATGTATCTGAAGCCAAACTATGGGAAGCCAAACACATCAAAAGTGGGACGAAACCGTGGCACCAGATTGAGCCGCTCTCCGCGGACCAAATATCTGCGCGGCCCGGTGGACCAACTTGTGTAGCGCTGCTCGTATTACAAACCTGCGCGACCCACTGGGCAGTGCTGCGCGACCCTGATAGAAATAGGCCCCGCCCACCATCATACTGCAGTTTAGAGTGCACAAAGTGGACTCAGGCGGAGCTCAGGCGGGAGAACGCGGATCTGCGGGCGGCTGTTGATGGCGCGGCTAGCCGGCCCCCCGTCGCGGCGGCTGCGGCGCTGCACCAAGCCTCCTTCTGATGTTTTTCTTGCTCTTCCAGAGAAATGGGATGGCACGGACGGGAAGTGTAGTTTGTTCTTGACAGCGCTGAATCTTGTGTTTGAGTTCGACTCCACCAAATACTCCACTGATCGGCTACGCATCGCTCTCCTGGTCTCGTTGCTATCCGGGCAGGCAGCTGAGTGGGCCACGACAGTCATTAGATCGGATTCTGACATCGCCCATTCTTACCACGAATTCACCCGCCAACTCGAGCTGACTTTCGAACACCCAGCGGGCGAGGTGGAGACCGACACCAAACTCTATCACCTGCGGCAGGGAGGATCGTCCGTGAGCACTGCTGAATTCAGAACCCTCGCAGTACATACCAACTGGGGAGAAGCCGCGCACCGGACGTCCTTCTACGAGGGACTGGCTGCACGCATTAAAGATGAGCTCGCCGGGCGAGAACTCCCAGCCACACTCGAAGGGCTGATCCAACTGGCCCTTCGTATTGATCAGCGCCTTCTTTCTCGTCCGAAGCCAGCCCCGAGGACCCTGCCGCCTGCACCAACCTTCTCCTACACCAACCCACGACCACCTACAGGCTTCACCAACACTAGTACTGGACCAGTCGGATCTCCACCTCCTGCCGTGGTTGACACGGGAGCCGGGGAACCCATGCAATTAGGACGCGCCTCCCTGACTGTAGCGGAACGCAAACGCCGGTTCCGAGAAGGGCTGTGTGCCTATTGTGGGTCAGCAGCACACCATCGGGCGATCTGCCCACTGCGTCCGGGAAACGCACAACCCCGGTGAACAGGAGGAGAGACTCACCGGGCCCTCTCCAGATCTCCTCTACCACCAACACCACCATCTCACGACTTACGGTTCAGGTAACCCTCCAGATTGGCCACAAACGGGTCCGAAGTACTGCGTTTATCGATTCCAGTGCCGCAGGTAACTTTATTGACTCCACTTATGCCAAAGAAATGGGGGTAAAGATCGAGGCGTTATTCCAGCCGGTTCGTATTACATCTGTCGACGGCCGCCCACTGTCATCCAGCCCCATCACTCATCAGACCCAGCCTATCACCCTCAAAATAGACCAACATCAAGAACAGCTCCAGTTGCACCTCACCCCCATCGCCTCACCTCCCATCATCCTCGGCTATCCATGGCTATTCAGGCACAACCCCCTCATCTCATGGACACAGAACCGGATCCTCCAGTGGGGCCCAACTTGCAACGAACTTTGCCTACGGGCACTGGCTGGGACGTGTTCCAAGAAGTCCGAGGCCCCCGACGTCGACACCAACGCCATCCCCGTCGACTATCGGGATCTGGCTGAAGTTTTTTGCAAGAGACGGGCCACCCACTTTCCACCTCATCGCCCATATGACCTGGCCATTGAACTTCAGCCAGGCTCCGTCCCTCCCCGCGGCCATCTCTACTCATTATCCCCTTCGGAGACGCAGGCGATGGAAGAATATGTCACTAATGCCCTCCGTCATGGAACTATCCGGCCTTCCACATCGCCTGCCGCCGCGGGGTTTTTCTTCGTTAAGAAGAAAGGTGGTGAACTTCGCCCATGTGTCGACTATCGGGGGCTAAATAACATCACCATTAAAAACCGCCACCCATTACCACTCACCAACTCAGCCCTGGACGCCCTCTCTGGTGCCACCGTGTTCACAAAGTTGGACCTCTGGAGCGCCTACAACTTGGTGCGCATCAGAGGGGGTGATGAGTGGAAGACGGCCTTTATCACACCCACGGGACACTATGAGAGCCTGGTCATTCCATTCGGACTCTGCAATGCACCCTCGGCCTTCCAGCAATTTATAAACGACGTCCTCAGGGACATGCTGGGCCGATGGTTGTGCGTCTACCTGGACGACATCTTAATCTACTCACACAACCTCGAAGAACACACCCAACATGTACGTGCTGTTTTAAAGAGATTGCTCGCTCACCAACTGTACTGCAAGCTGGAAAAATGTGCTTTTCACAAGCACTCCACCACGTTCCTGGGTTTTGTCATCTCGCCCCAGGGTGTGGCCATGGACCCGCAGAAGCTCGAGGTTGTACGTCACTGGCCCCTACCCAGGACACTCAAACAGCTTCAACGGTTCCCCGGGTTTGCGAATTTCTATCGTCGCTTTATCCGGGGCTACAGTACAGTTGCAGCTTTACTAACCACATTGACCAGGCCCTCATCTCACCAATTTCGACTCACTCCAGCTGCCATTTCTGCATTCGAAGAACTCTGCCACCGATTCACCACCGCCCCCATCCTTCTACACCCTGATGCCAACAAACCCTTCGTTGTGGAGGTGGACGCGTCGGATGTGGGCGCCGGCGCCGTTCTCTCTCAGCGAGGTCCAGACCAGAAACTGCACCCCTGCAGTTTCTCCTCCTCAGCAGCGATACGGGGTAGGGGACCGCGAGCTGTTGGGCATAAAGTGGGCTTTGGAGGAATGGCGTCACTGGCTCCAGGGCGCCAGTGAGCCGTTCATTGTCTGGACCGATCACCAGAATCTGATCACCATCAAGAGTCTCATACAACTTAACCCACGACAGGCACGGTGGGCACTCTTTTTTGAACAATATAACTTCCATCTGTCATATCGCCCGGGGTCAAAGAACACCAAGGCCGACGCCCTATCACGACAACATGAGGACGACCTCCCCCGGGCGGACCCCGTGCCTGTCATTTCTCCATCCCGCATCATCGCACCCATCCACTGGGACCTGGAAACTAGGGTCCGCCAGGCACAGGCTACCGAGACCGAATCGGCAGGCGTGCCGCCTGGACGACTCTATGTGCCTCAACGCCTAAGAACAGAGGTTCTCCAGTGGGGTCATTCATCCACCATCGCCGGACATCCCGGAGCCCGACGGACCCTCACGTTCATCGGACGGGCGTTCTGGTGGCCCTCCATGCGGAAAGACATCGTCGAGTTCGTCCAGGCGTGCCCGGTGTGCGCCAGGGCCAAGGACACCAACCAACCTACACCCAGAGAACTCCAACCACTCCCAGTTCCCCGTCGGCCCTGGACGCACATCGCCCTGGACTTCATCACGGGCCTGCCGGCATCAGAGGGGAAAAACACCATCCTAACCATCGTTGATCGGTTCTCCAAGGCCGTGCACCTGGTGGCCCTGACCGGACTCCCATCAGCAAAAAACACCGTGGAGCTGATATTGGAACACGTAGTCCGACTGCATGGGTTCCCAAAGGACATCGTCTCGGACAGAGGGCCCCAGTTCACCGCCCGGTTCTGGAAGGCCTTCTGCTGTCTGATCAATTCCACCTGTAGTCTCTCATCAGGGTACCATCCCCAGACTAATGGTCAGACGGAACGGACCAACCAACAGCTGGAGCGCTACCTGAGGTGCTTTGTTTCGGATCGTCAGCGCTCCTGGGCCTGCTACCTCAAATGGGCCGAACTCTCCCACAACCTCCACGTCTCCTCAGCCACCAACCTAAGCCCATTTGAGGTTTGTCATGGCTTCCAACCTCTGATGTTCAATCAAGAACCAGAGGTTGATGTGCCATCGGCCCAACAGTTGGTCCGTAGGTGTCAACGGCTGTGGCACCAGGCCAACCTCGCCATCCAACGTGCCAACATCAGCTACGCCACCCAACATTGCCGTCGACACCCCCTGGGACATTTGTACCACGTAGGTGAGAAGGTATGGCTATCTACTAGAAACCTTCATCTGCACACCGAATCAAAGAAGTTATCCCCAAGATTCATCGGACCATACCGCATCACTTTACGGATTAACCCTGTCACCTACCGGCTCCAGCTGCCTGCGGCGCTCCGGATCCACCCAGTTTTCCATACATCGCAGTTAAAACCCTTCATCACTTCACCTATGGTTCCACCCACCCCCCCTGCTCCTCCTCCCCGAATCATTGACGGCGGTCCCGCCTACACCGTGCGAAGGATCCTCGATTCACGTCCTCAGGGCAGAGGTGCCCAGTACCTCGTCGATTGGGAGGGCTACGGCCCCGAGGAGCGGTCTTGGGTTCCAGCACGTTTCATCCTTGACCCCGAGCTCATTCGGGACTACCGTCACAGGGTATCCTCCATCCTAGGACCGTCTGGAGCCAGTCCTGGACAGGGGGGTACTGTCATGCACACTCGGTCCGTGGCCGGCACTAGGACCCGGAAGTAATGCGGTCATGAACCAGGAAGTATAAAAGGAGTAAGCAAACGATAGTACAACGCTCAGTCATTGAGTTTTTCTGATGCCCTGTCGGAATCGTTCACCAAACCGTGAGTACTCACCCTTTTTGGTCTGCTTCCTGATTGAGTGTGTATTTCTAGGAAGCGGGTTAGATTTTGTCTTTCCCTTACTCCCCTATCGTGAGAGTCCTTAAATTAAAGAGCGTGATTATCCTGCCTATTCGTGTTTTCTCCGCGTTTGGGTTTACCATTCACGCAACAAAGGGCTAACCGCTAAAGCTACGTCTTCTGGTCTTCCGAGGTTAGTTCTGACACTTAGGCTATAACGATATTGGCAGACATTATGAAGTTGAACTTTATTAAATGTATTATGTTTATTTTTCCTTTATAGAAACTGCAGTGTTTGACGACAATTTATTTAAAATGTCAGGACTGTTTAATATTGTTTCCGCTGTGCCATACCTGATTTGTACTTGCGCAAACCAGCGGGGAAATGTGGGTAAAATGTAATATGACACTGGGCGGGGGCTATTTCTATCAGAGTTGGCTTCCCATACCAAACACATCAAAAGTGGGACGAAACCATGGCACCTGATTGAACCAAATATCTGCGCAAATACAGCGCAGCGCGACTATCGGGATAGCGCAGTGATGATCTGGTTTATTCGTGCAGCCTGGTGGATCGTGCAGCGCCGCTCGAATCACAAACCTGCGCGACCCACTGTGTTTTTATTTTAAAACTATTTAAAATGTCAGGACTGTTTAATATTGTTTCCACCTTGCCATGACTGGTTTGTACGTGCGCATCCCATCGGGGTAAAATGTAATTTGATGGTCGGCGTGGTCTATTTCTGTCAGTGTCGCGCAGCGCTGCTCAAGTTGGTCCGACGTTAAACCGTTATTGTTGCACTATGGTTCCACTTTTTCTCCCGGCCCCCAACTGATGTTATTTAAATTTACTTGAATCAATGATTCATTTATTTGCGTGTGATTGTTTAGTTTTGAGCATACGCTCTTCATTATCAATAAAGAAAAGCATGAATTAGAATAGAATTTCCTATTATTTTCCACTAATTTCCTCCCCTTCGTTGCGCTCCACCTGTCATGTCTCCATTCCCCACTAGTGTGGGAACCACTGCGTTAATGTGTGTGTGTTTAATTCAGACGAAAGAAGAAAGTTTTACTGTGTAAGATGAGACGGGGGAGACAGGAGGGGCTGAAAGGAAGAGTCTCCACTTACTCTAGCCTCACGCGCACACACACACACACACAGTCTGCCTGCACGCACAAACGGAAACACTTATCTGTCGGCAGTAGTGTCAAAAGTATTCACATCCATTACTTGAGTAGAAGTATAGATACTAGGGTTCAAAAATACTTCTTTAGAAGTTGAAGTACTGGTTTCAAAACTACTTAAAGTGTAAAAGTAAAAGTACCGTGAGGGGCGACAAAAGCATTAAGATCTCGCTTTCTGATCATGCGACGGGGGGGGGGGGGGGGGGGAGGTGAATGCGCGTTCTGATAATAAAAATAGAGTAACGAGGCTATTTTTAAAATGTAAGGAGTAGAAAGTACAGATAATTGCTTAAAAATGTAAGCAGTAGAAGTAAAAAGTCGGCTGAAAAATAATTACTCCAGTAAAGTATAGATACCCAAAATTTTTACTTAAGTAAGGTAACGAAGTATTTGTACTTCGTTACTTGACACCTCTGTCTGTCGGGATTTATTTTTTACTTTTTTGAAAGGTTAATTGGTTTTATTTTTACTTTATATTTTGTGTAAATTATTTTTATGTATTTAATTTTTTTGGGCTGTTGAACGAATAATTTAAGTTTCCCTTATTTCTTATGGGAAAATTAAATTTGGTTTACGAGTGTTTTGGAATACGAGCCCACTTCCGGAACAAATTATGCTCGTAATCCGAGGTTCCACTGTATTGTGCTTTTAACAATGGTAAAGAAATACATATAAATTCTAATAAGTGCAAAAATTCAGTGTTTAATGAAATATGTGCTGTAATACTCTGTTGATTTGCCTCCTGAACTTTGTACTGACAGGACAAAGTCCTGGCTGTCATTATTTACTTAACACGTGTGTTTGTTTAATCCAAACCTGATGGGTAACTAGATAAATAAACACATGAAATAAAAAGTGGTCAGTCAAATATATTAATAACTACGAGACTTAATTAACACCGGTATGAGTTAAGAGGTTGTAGTCTTTACAGCACAGACCCCTCTGTCCTCCATCACCTGCTCTGCAGCGGCCGTCGCCTGTTTCTCAAACACCTCCAGGTTCTGGTTCATATGCTGCAGCGCGGCGTTCCGTCCCACGACTACCTTCGGGTCCGGGGTCAGGTGAACTCTGTGCTCATACACTGCTGCCGTGTAAAACACCTGCGCTATGGTGAAGTGAATCCTGGTGAACCAGGCGACAAAAACAACCACAGTGAGCTCGCGCAGCGCCATGACTGAACAATTCTGTATGCTGAGGTCAAACGTCAACTTTGTGAACTTTGGTCATTCCAAACATTCAGCTCGGAAGTGACGCTTTAGAACTGAAGTATTAAAACTGTTTTAACCCTTTCATGCATAGTGGTCACTACAGTGGACAGCTATTCAAAAGCTGTTCTCTTCTGTATAAAGGGGTTTTGTTGTTATATTTGCATATAGACCAACACAGTGGATGCTTGTGCATCATCCCATACACTGCCACCTATTGGCCAGTCATGGTAAGTGTATTTTTTTCTAACCAAAATCCAAGATGGCCACCACAAGTCAGAAATGCAGAACATGCCAGGAATATCTTGAAAATCCTTCTATAGAAGGATTCATATAATTGTTAAAATTTCCAAATATTTATTTTGTGTATGGAGAAATTTGCAATTAATCCCATGTCCACTATATTGGACGCCATGCATCACTGGCTAAATTTTAACTGCAATTCATATTACAGTAATATAGTTGCAAGCAATGATGACTTGCCCAAGCACTCATACGCCATTGCCATACAATCTGTGTGTTCTTTGAGTGGGTTAAGACCTACAAAAAGCGGGTTGCTAGTGTGCGAGCGTATGGAGTAGACGTGTGTTAACGCGACATTAATAATTTAGTATTATATTCCAGATATAAAAACATTTGGGGGCCAGTCAACCTGTTTTACCTCTCTGAATCTCCGATTGACACAAATAAGCTGTGAGGTTAGTCATGTTGAAGGCAATTCAGTCTAAACTTACTGCTGGCCATAAAACTAAAGAGGCTAATGTTAGTTCTCCCTCTGTGGCTAGCAGATTAACCCGCTCAGAGTCTTCTCACCGTCACTGGCTATGTGCAAAGAGCTTTGTAAAGAGGCTTGAAAATTATGCAAACACTTAACTTTTATCCATCTATACTGTTTCCCAGCCGAGAACACGCTTCAGTGGAGCAGTGACCTTTTGTTTTCATTGTTTTTAGCTCCTCCCAGAGCACGTACAAGGTACTATTCAGTCATAGCCGGAGACTTTCCACGGATAATTCTGACATGACAATATTTACTTAATAGTCTTGCTGCTGATGGAAACTTCAGTGACTCTATTGTTGGTGTACCGTTGAGGTTTCCAGCATTACTTTTATCTCTTTTTGTTTTATTTATTTTACTGTTATCATTATTTATCATTATTATTATTATTTTATATATTTTAATTAATGGTGTGACTCTTCCTTAATTCTGAGCTTTGTGTTGCTTAGTTGCCTTTGCCTGTGTTAATAGACTTACTTTAATTTACTTATTTTTTCCCATTGTTATTACCATTATTATTCTTACTGTTATTACCATGTTATTGCACAGATATTCCAGTTATTCCACAGGCTGATCTGGCAACCCTTGTACGCTGAGACACTGCTTTTTTCCGAGCTCCGCCATACTGACCAATTTTTTTACTTTTTCGTCCCCTTACGAAGAGTGTACATAAAACGGATAAGTATCTTATAATATATTTACTCGAAACGCGTGTTATATCGTTAAGTTTTAATTGTTTTGCAGCACACCGCTTTTAGCCGGCATTAGCACCCCTAGCCCGTTAGCCCGGCTATCACGTTTGTTTGTAAAATTTGATTACGCTTCTTCACACCGATTATTTTCCGTGTTTAGACACCATGTCGGTTGTGACTCTGCCTCTGAGTGCAGGTGAGGAGACATTGGAGCTGCACTCGGTGGATTTGGAGCTGGAGGCCGTGGAGAAGCTGATCCGTGAGCTACAGGTGCAGCTGGCCCGGCTACAGCAGCGGAAAGCCACGCTAGAATCGTCACGGACTGACGCTCACCTGTTCCAGGTAAATTCTCGGCGTGACACAATCTCTCCGACAACCTCAACCCCGCGTGTTTCTCTGCCCAGGTCCAACACACCAAGGACGCAGCCCGCCCAGTTTTTCTACACCCCGGCGCCGGGATACCACGGACCCTGGATACAGCAGCAGCGGAAGAAGCACGCCAAGCCCCGGGCGAGGACCTCTCCCCCCTCCACCACCACCCATCTTCGACATCTCGACCCGAAACCGCTTCGCTCCTCTCCGCGAGACGGCACACGATGTCCTGGTCATCGGAGACTCCATCGTTCGTCACGTGCGTGCTACCACGGCTAAAGGTAAGGTGCACACACGCTGTTTACCTGGTGCACGTGTTCTTGATGTTGCTGCACAGGTGCCTGCTGCCCTGAGGAAGAACATTGGAGCTGTGGTTCTTCATGCCGGCACGAACGACACCAGGCTGAGGCAGACGGAGATCCTAAAGAAGGACTTCAGGAGCCTGGTCGAGAAGGTCCGCAGCACATCACCCATGACAAGGATCATCGTATCTGGACCGCTTCCCACATTTCAGCGAGGAATCGAGAAGTTCAGTAGATTATTTGCCTTTAATGAATGGTTACAATCTTGGTGTCGACAACAGAAATTACGCTTTGTTGATAACTGGAATGTTTTCTGGGAGCGTCCTAGGCTCTATCACACCGAAGGCCTACACCCTAGCAGAGCTGGAGCAGCGGTCCTCTCTGACAACATCTCCAGGACACTACGAACCATCTGACTGGCGGTAAGTCATACTGTAGATTCCAAACATATTAGCCACATCACAACTCAC
The DNA here is from genome assembly GCA_030522415.1 of Channallabes apus. NCBI lineage: Eukaryota > Metazoa > Chordata > Actinopteri > Siluriformes > Clariidae > Channallabes > Channallabes apus. The sequence goes on from CM060127.1 coordinate 17,203,401, forward strand.
CGTAGTGATAGACGCACACACATAGCTTGTCCTATAGAAACTGTGTCTGTTCCCCGAATAGTGAGAAAAAAGAATAAATTTGTTAAATTTGCCCGAAACAATCTGATGACCATAAAACCAGAAAAAGGCAAAATAAGTAGTCAAAATCCACCTCTAAACTTTGGACTACTCAACATTAGATCCCTTGCGCCTAAAGCACTTATTGTTAATGAAATTATCTCAGATTATTGCCTTGACGCACTCTGTCTCACCGAAACCTGGCTTAAACCAAATGAATATTTTGGTCTGAATGAGTCTACTCCGTCAGGATATTTCTATAAGCACGAGCCCCGTCTAATTGGTCGCGGTGGTGGTGTCGCCACTATCTACAATGATGTACTCACTGTTACCCAGAAAATAAGGCCCAGGTTTAATTCATTTGAAGTGCTTATCATTAATGTTGCACTAAATGAAATACGTAATAAACCCTTCCTATATTTTACCTTGGCCACCGTGTACAGACCCCCGGGGCCATATGGCGATTTTCTTAAAGAATTTGGACATCTGCTATCAGACCTATTGGTTAACTCGGACAAAGTGTTGATAGTAGGAGACTTTAACATTCATGTAGATGATGCTAACGACGCTTTAGCACTCACATTTATGGATTTACTAAATTCCTTTGGGGTTAAACAAAATATAATTGGAGCAACTCACCGCTTTAATCATACGCTAGATTTAATTATATCCCATGGTATAGATGTCTCTAATATAGAGATCATACCTCAAAGTGATGATATCACAGATCATCACCTCCTGACATATACTCTACCCGTAGAACAGATGAGCTGTGTCTCCCCACGTTATCAATCTGTTAGAAATATGAATCCCACTACTAAAGACAGATTCACAAGTAATTTGCCGGATCTGTTCCAATTTCTTATTAGACCCCTAAATGCAGATGATCTACTGTAGATGAAGTGACTAGCAGCATGGGCACTATTTTTACCAGTACATTAGACACTGTTGCTCCCATCAGATTAAAAAAAGTCAGAGATAAAACACTTGCACCGTGGTACAACAGTCATACTCGCGCCCTAAAGAAAGCAACCCGTAACCTCGAGCGAAAATGGAGGAAAACTAAATTAGAAGTTTTTCGAATTGCGTATAAAGACAGTATGTGCAGCTATAGACAGGCTCTAAAAACTGCTAGGACTGAGCATCTTAGCCAACTGATAGCAAGTAACCAAAACAATCCCAGGTTCTTATTTAGTACAGTGGCCCGCCTAACAAAACCTAAGATGCCCGCAGAGAGTATCCCATCACAGTTTAGAAGTGAAGACTTTATGGACTTCTTTAATGAAAAAATCAATAATATCAGGAAGAAAATAATGGAGGTTCAACCTCTAATAGTATCTCACGATCCAGTTCAGCCTATAGCTTCACATTTAGATTTTCACTGCTTTACAGGTATAGGACAGGAAGAGCTGTATAAACTTATCACCTCGGCTAAATCAACAACGTACCTGTTAGACCCAATCCCAACCAGATTTTTAAAAGAAGTGATGGTTACGGTTGGAGAGCCACTTCTAAACATTATTAATTCTTCATTACATCTAGGTCACGTCCCTAAACCTTTCAAGTTAGCAGTTATTAAGCCACTTCTTAAAAAAATCTAATTTGGACGCGAATGAAATAACAAATTACAGACCGATTTCAAACCTTCCGTTCATATCAAAAATACTAGAAAAAGTAGTATCAGCTCAAATTTGCACATTCTTGCAGGATAAGAACATCCTTGAAGAATTTCAGTCAGGTTTCAGGCCCCATCATAGCACAGAAACTGCACTAGTTAAGATTACAAATGACTTGTTTTTAGCTTCAGACCAAGGCTGCATCTCATTGCTAGTCCTGCTTGATCTTAGTGCTGCATTCGACACTATAGATCATAATATTCTCATAGATCGCTTACAAAATTATATAGGTATTCAGGGACAGGCATTAAAATGGTTTCGATCTTACCTGTCTGATCGCTACCATTTTGTAGATCTAAATGGAGAACCATCTGGTGTAATGCCAGTGAAATATGGGGTCCCACAAGGGTCAGTTTTAGGACCTCTGTTGTTCTCAATATACATGCTTCCCTTGGGTAACATCATTAGAAGACATGGGATTAGTTTCCATTGTTATGCTGATGATACCCAATTATATATCTCAACTATACCAGACGAAATACCTAAGTTGTCTATATTAACTGAGTGTGTCCAGGACATAAAAGATTGGATGACCAATAACTTTCTTTTATTAAATTCAGATAAGACAGAGATATTACTTATTGGCCCAAAAACCAGCACACAACAGCTTTCACAATTCAGCCTGCGCTTAGAAGGATGTACTGTTACTACCAGCTCAGCAGTAAAAGACCTGGGCGTAATATTAGACAGTAACTTGTCTTTTGAAAATCACATTTCAAATATCACAAAAACAGCCTTTTTCCATCTTCGAAATATTGCTAAACTTAGGAACATCTTATCCGTTTCTGATGCAGAAAAACTAGTTCATGCATTCATGACCTCCAGACTGGACTATTGTAATGCATTACTAGGCGGTTGTCCTGCATCCTCAATAAACACACTTCAGTTAATCCAAAATGCAGCTGCCAGGGTCCTCACTAGATCCAGAAAATATGATCATATAATGCCAATATTATCATCCCTGCACTGGCTACCTGTTCAATTTAGAATAAATTACAAAATAGTATTACTTACATACAAGGACTTAAATGGTTTAGCTCCCACATACCTAACCAGTCTTCTGATGCGCTACAATCCATCACGCGCCTTAAGATCACAAAGCTCCGGACTTCTGGTAGTTCCCAGAATTTCAAAATCTACAAAAGGGGGTAGGGCTTTTTCATATTTAGCTCCAAAGCTTTGGAATAGCCTTCCAGACTGTGTTCGGGGAGCAGACACGGTTCAAAAGTAGACTCAAGACGCATCTTTTTAATCTGGCATACACATAACTCATCCCATAATCTCATACTCCAGTACACCTATACCGAATGGCAACTACGCTAATTCTCCCCATCTGTTCTGTATTTCTCTACCCATCCCGAGGCATCGGGAGATTTTGCCAGCTTCAGTAGACAAAGGCCAACCCTGCGAGGTTCCTGAGGCATCCAGAGAAGGACCAGCTCCAGCTGGATTCAGCTTTATGATGGTTGGAGCTACACATGCTGCTCCTGTGCTTCCAGTGATCCAGACCTCATCTGCCCTCTGCACCTACTGACTCGTCCCTATGCTGAACTGGTCTTCATGTCAATTTAAATAATTTCTGTCATATTGAATTTTCACCTGCACAACACAAGATGTTATATCATTTCTACAGTATCTGTTATCGCCCAAATGAGGATGGGTTCCCTGTTGAGTCTGGTTCCTCTCAAGGTTTCTTCCTAATGCCATCTCAGGGAGTTTTTCCTTGGCACCGTCGCCGTCACCCTTGGCTACAGTACCAGACTTACAGTGGTGTGAAAAACTATTTGCCCCCCTCCTGATTTCTTATTCTTTTGCATGTTTGTGACACAAAATGTTTCTGATCATCAAACACATTTAACTATTAGTCAAAGATAACACAAGTAAACACAAAATGCAGTTTTTAAATGAGGGGTTTGATTATTTAGGGAGAAAAAAAATCCAAACCTACATGGCCCTGTGTGAAAAAGTAATTGCCCTCTGAACCTAATAACTGGTTGGGCCACCCTTAGCAGCAATAACTGCAATCAAGCGTTTGCGATAACTTGCAACGAGTCTTTTACAGCGCTCTGGAGGAATTTTGGCCCACTCATCTTTGCAGAATTGTTGTAATTCAGCTTTATTTGAGGGTTTTCTAGCATGAACCGCCTTTTTAAGGTCATGCCACAACATCTCAATAGGATTCAGGTCAGGACTTTGACTAGGCCACTCCAAAGTCTTCATTTTGTTTTTCTTCAGCCATTCAGAGGTGGATTTGCTGGTGTGTTTTGGGTCATTGTCCTGCTGCAGCACCCAAGATCGCTTCAGCTTGAGTTGACGAACAGATGGCCGGACATTGTCCTTCAGGATTTTTTGGTAGACAGTAGAATTCATGGTTCCATCTATCACAGCAAGCCTTCCAGGTCCTGAAGCAGCAAAACAACCCCAGACCATCACACTACCACCACCATATTTTACTGTTGGTATGATGTTCTTTTTCTGAAATGCTGTGTTACTTTTACGCCAGATGTAACGGGACACGCACCTTCCAAAAAGTTCAACTTTTGTCTCGTCGGTCCACAAGGTATTTTCCCAAAAGTCTTGGCAATCATTGAGATGTTTTTTAGCAAAATTGAGACGAGCCTTAATGTTCTTTTTGCTTAAAAGTGGTTTGCGCCTTGGAAATCTGCCATGCAGGCCGTTTTTGCCCAGTCTCTTTCTTATGGTGGAGTCGTGAACACTGACCTTAATTGAGGCAAGTGAGGCCTGCAGTTCTTTAGATGTTGTCCTGGGGTCTTTTGTGGCCTCTCGGATGAGTTGTCTCTGCGCTCTTGGGGTAATTTTGGTCGGCCGGCCACTCCTGGGAAGGTTCACCACTGTTCAATGTTTTTGCCATTTGTGGATAATGGCTCTCACTGTGGTTCACTGGAGTCCCAAAGCTTTAGAAATGGCTTTATAACCTTTACCAGACTGATAGATCTCAATTACTTTTGTTCTCATTTGTTCCTGAATTTCTTTGGATCTTGGCATGATGTCTAGCTTTTGAGGTGCTTTTGGTCTACTTCTCTGTGTCAGGTAGCTCCTATTTAAGTGATTTCTTGATTGAAACAGGTGTGGCAGTAATCAGGCCTGGGGGTGACTACAGAAATTGAACTCAGGTGTGATAAACCACAGTTAAGTTATTTTTTAACAAGGGGGGCAATCACTTTTTCACACAGGGCCATGTAGATTTGTAGTTTTTTTTCTCCCTTAATAACGTAAACCTTCATTTAAAAACTGCATTTTATGTTCAATTATGTTATCTTTGACTAATAGTTAACGGTTTTTGATGAGCAGAAACATTTAAGTGTGACAAACATGCAAAAGAATAAGAAATCAGGAAGGGGGCAAATAGTTTTTCACACCACTGTATTCTGTCAGATGTCCATGTTAATTTTCACTTGTTTTCAAGTTGCTTTTATGGATTTCATTTATACAGTATAAACACTTCCCCTTAAGATGACAGCTACCAAAACTTCCAAAGTGCTGGATGGCTGTTCAGTTAATTTCGTGAGCTGGAATGTTAAGTCACTTAATCATCCAATGAAACGTAAAAAGATATTTAAAACAGCTTGATACAGACATCGCATTTCTTCAGGAGACTCATTTACGTACAACAGATCATTTCCGGCTTAGAGGGAGTTGGGCGGAACAGACACATCACTCCAATTTCCATTCAAAAGCTAGAGGTGTGGCTATACTCATTAAGAAAAACACGCCATTCACTATGACTAGGGTAGAGGCTGATTCCTTGGGGCGATATGTTATTGTGGTAGGCCAGCTTTATTCCCTCCCCGTCATCCTGGCCAATATTTATGCACCAAACTGGGATAACCCTACATTCTTTTCAAACCTTTTCTCTCGGCTACCAGATACATCATCACACCACCTTATTCTTGGTGGCGACATGAATTGTGTACTCTTCCCCCGTTGTGGACCGTAGCTTGTCTAAAAAAGCTCCCCGTTCTAAATCAGCACATTCAATTAAACTTTTTCTTAAATCATTTGGTATAGCCGACGTTTGGCGGTTTCGTAACCCTACTTACAGAAAATATTCCTTCTTTTCCTCTGTTCATAAGACCTTTTCCCATATAGATAATTTTTTTCTAGACAAGAGACTTCTTCCTTTTATCACCAAGTGTCATTACGGAGCTATAGTTATATCTGATCATGGTCCCCTAATTACTGTATGAAAATGCGTATCCCCAATATACAGTCCAGCTACCGTCCCTGGAGGTTCAACTCTCTGCTTCTATCAGAGGAAGCGTTTACTGAATTCATTTCCTCTGAGATTACATTATTCCTTGAGATCAACCAAACACCAGGGATCCAACTATATGGGAATCACTTAAGGAATATTTACGAGGCCAGATAATTCCATATTGCGCAATGAAGAATAAAAATGACACTGCACGCCTTAAAGAACTGGCTGATGAGATACTGGAGCTAGATAGACTATATCAGGGGTACTCAAATATAAATTTGAAAGGTCCACTTGCCAAATTTCTATTCAGTCCGAGGTCCGGAAAAATGACAGTCCAATTTCAACTACAAAAAAAGTCAAACCCCAAATTTTCGAACAATACCCAAAAATGACATGGTAGTCCTTTTAGTGTGAAAAGTGACATCATCTTTGTGCCACCAGTTGTTTGAACTTGGGCATAAAAGGTGTGAGGACCAGGTGGAGGCACTGATATAAATGTTCATTGGTGAGGGAGCTGCGATATGTGTGTTTCACCATGCTCATAGTTGAAACGGCAAATTCATAGCAGTACGTTGAGGAAAACATTGTGAGAATTTGAAGGGCCATTTTCTGCAGGACAGGAACACCTGCTGCAGTAACCATCTTTGTCCAGAAGTTGAGAAGGTGACCACTTTTAATTGCTAGATTAAGCACATTTGTTTTCTGCTTCCCACGAACGCGTATTCTGTCCACTCACTCCTAAATTTGCTGTTTCAATTCTGTTTCCTTTACATAGCCTACGGAGGTTTTGCGATGAAAATGAACAAATCACTCTCGGAGACGACTCATTCTTCTGAGTCACGTTAAAGATTTGTTCAAAAAGAACGAATCGTTCATGAACGAACCATCACTAGAAGACTCAAAGATATATCTCGCGGAAACACAGTTGCGCACTTCATTGAGAACTCATTTGGATTATGATTAAATTAGCATGTTTGTTATGGCGTCGGTCCAGATTTAATCATATTTGGGTCCGGATGCGGACCGGAGTCCGCCTATTGATTACCCCGGGTCTACATAGTTATCTACCCTCTGCAGACACAATGAAAAAGCGTATACTTTTGCCTACTGAGTTTGATCTCCTGTCAACAAGGCAGGCTGAATATCTTACTTCTAAATCAAGACATACAGTATGTCCTATGAGCACGGAGATAAGGCTGGGCGAACACTTGCTCATCAGCTAAAACGAAGGATTGACAATCAGTCCATGCCTGTAATTAACAATGAGCAAGGCTTAAAAAACACTGATAGCCTTAAAATTAATGCATGATTCAAAAATTATCAGTCACTATATACTTCCGATTCATGTGTCGACCTTCTCTCCCTGGAGGACTTTTTCAATAATATACTGTACATATCCCTTCTGTGAATCCGGTGACGGTTGCTGAATTGGAACAGGGTCTTACGGTGGAAGAGAGAGCCTCAGCAATTAGATCTATGCAGAGTGGCAAGTCACCGGGACCGGATGATTTCCCAACAGATTTCTTTAATAAATTTTCAGAGCAGCTTTCCCCTTTATTGTTGTCAGTTTTTGAAGAGTCACTTTCAGTAAAATCCCTACCACCAACCATGCGTCAGACAGTTATCTCATTAAGAACCCTCTTGAGTGTAGCTCATTCCGTCCAATCTCCCTTCTTAATACTGATGCCAAAGTGCTTGCTAAAGTCCTTGTGCGACGTTTAGAAGGGGTGTTGCCCTTCATCATATCACCTGACCAAACAGGGTTTATTAAGAATCGTTATTCTTTTTTTAACATCAGACAACTTTTGAATATTCTTTACGGCCCCTCTCCACCTGGTGTAGCAGAGGTAGTTCTCTCATTGGATGCGGAAAAGGCATTTGACCGTGTAGAATGGGGTTATCTTTTTAATACGCTGGAGAGATTTGGATTTGGTCGCAAGCTTATATCATGGATAAAACTTTTATACACGTCTCCATTAGCCGCTGTGCGTACTAATAACAGCATATCTGCTTATTTTGAACTTCACCATGGCACGAGGCAGGGATGCCCTCTGTCTCAACTTCTATTTGCAGTCGCAATGGAACCACTTGCTTCAACTTTGAGACAAAGAGAAAATATCCAGGGTATTCAACGGGCAGGATTGGAACATAAGGTTTCGCTTTATGCAGACGACATGTTATTATACTTGTCGCAACCCCTGACAAACTTACCCAAATGAGTGACTCTACGTACAGAGTTTGGCAAAATATCTGGCTATAAAGTTAATATCCAGAAAAGTGAACTAATGCCTGTTGGTGATGGGGTTAATCTGCCATCTTTAAGCTCAATTCCCATTAAAATTAGCCCTAAAAAGCCCTGGGTTACACATGATCATAAAGACTTGTTCGGAGCCAATTATCCACCTCTCTTTTCCAATCTAAAACAAGATCTTGACCACCTCCATCTTTCATTGGGTGGAAGAATTAATACAATAAAAATGAGTGTATTGCCCAAGTTTTTGTATATTTTTCAGTGCCTTCCATTATTCTTAACAAAATCTTTCTTCTCCAAATTATATAATCATATTTCAACCTTTATTTGGAACAAAAAACCACCAAGAATTAAAAGAAGTATACTGCAGAGACCTCATGCAAAAGAGGGATAGCACTTCCAAATTTCATGTATTATTACTGGGCAGCCAATATAAGAGCACTGATGTTCTAGTTAAATAATGACATTAATCTCCCTGTTTGGACAATTCTGGAGGGCGCCTCAGTTAGGCCCACCTCTCTAATAGCATTATTGTGTTCTAAAATACCACTTATTCAACCAATCTCTAGTTTGACCACTAATCCAATTGTTACAGTATACATTCAGTTAAAATCTGGAACCAATTCAGACTGAAATCTTCTTTAATTCTCTTTGTAAGTAGTTTGTTAAATGTTTGATATTTTAAACTAAAAGCAACATCAACAGGTGGAAGAATTATCTCCCACATTTATTGGTGACTCCGACGTGATTGCCGATGAGGGGTGACCCCTCTGGGGACCAGGGACCATCGCGGGCTGGCCAACCATCAACTTTGGCCAACATAGAGAAGGTAAGCAGAAAATTTCAAATTTCTGCATTAGAAGTTCCTGGTCTGCTAGTGTGCATGTTTCCAGCTAGAGGGAGTGGCTCCTAGGGTATATTAAACACAGTATTGTTGAATGTTGCTGATATTGATAGAATAAGCGATATATGCATGTTAATTTATGTTAGAATAAAAGACTGGATGAAGTAACAAAACAATAGGAGATCTCCAAAGGTTATTTTATATTTGTGATGCACGCACGTTCGTTTTGATATATGGTGTGAGATACCTGAGGTAACGCCACTGCGTTGGGGCTAAAGCCCGTACACGAGGAGTCAGTAACAGGTGGGGCTGGACCCACATGGTTTAGATTCCTGCAGATCACTAGGTAGAGGACAGAAGCAAATCCTCCGTGGCAGGTGAAAAAAAGTCCTGTAATAAGCCACAAGGTACGGTATAGAACTCATTGAAAAGTGAGGTGTTTCTAAGGCGCGGAGCTTAACAGGTGGTTTATTGTGAAAAAGTCCTGTAGGTGGTTAATTTGTAGTCTCGGGTCCTAAGGCTAGAGCTCATGTGTATGAGGTTTCACTAGGAACGAGAGAGATGAGAGATATCGGAAATTCCTACTGGTGGTAGTTGTGTTCTGAGCCTAGTTGTGTGATAAACTGTTAATCATTATTGAGCTTGTATGGTGTGTACTGCTGGAATGTACATTAACTGTGTATGTGTTACACGTGTGTGTGTGTGTGTGTGTGTTAAAACCTAGGTATAGAGTCTGTGTGCATGAGTGAAATAAAAATATATATACACAAAATAAGTGATTAAACATATAAATAAAATGATAGATAAAGCAATAATAACTCGATACAGGCGGATGTGACACATCCGCGATAGATCATAAGGGAAAAGATAAAACGTATGACATTTGACTGTAGAGAGATAAACTTGGACGAACAGATAAGTGAAGAGGGAGCATTAACTAAATGTGAACATATATTTAGGATAACGGAATTACATCAGAACGAAATATAGACGGTTGCTGAATAATCTAGGAAAGGATTTACTTTCTAGAATAGAGGATAGTAAGGGAGAATGGACGCTTAGGCACTCACTAATACCCAACTTGCTAAGTGTAAGCAATAATATACACACTGTAGTACTTGCATCATATTTTAGAATGAGGACATGTCCTTCTTCATCGGATTAGTGCCCAAAGAAATTTGTTTAAAGGTAATAAACATTACATTAGAATTAAAAGGAATAGGCGGACCCCCCAGTCTTATTCCACTCATTTCATTGTTATGCACACACCCAAGTTGGGACGTGTTGTGCCTAGATGAGAGACCAAACGGACGAACAGTAAGAAGGTACAGATTAATAGAAGCAGAAGCTGGTCGGCTAGTGCTGTGTCGTGAGTGGTGGATTAACAATAACACTAATGATTTTACTCTGATGCCAATGGGCCCCGACGGAAGAATAATTTTTCAGACCTTTGACAAATTTGTTGCGCCTCTGATTATGACAGCGGTGGACAATTAATGCTCAGAGGGTATACAAAAGGAAAGCAGATATTAAAGAACAGCAGTAACGAGCATAAGGTACACAACAGACGAACGGTAGTAAATAAAAGAGAAAAGAGACACCGACATTCAACACATAAACCGGAACAAAAGAGTGTGATGGAGAGGATGTTCCACCGCGAAAAGAGCACCTGGCCAAAGCCAGTGACTCCAGCAGATATAATTATAGCTAAAAACAAAGAAGAGGAAAAGTACATCAGGAAATGCATGACAAAATGGCATGAAGAGACAACAGGAGAGCTGCAATGGCCTAAAGAGGGAACCTTCAATGAAGAACATTGCAATGAGGTTAAAGAAATGCTCAGACATACTGCTAAAGGAAAAAGCAGAAAGGAAAGAATGAAGCTAGAGCATAAGCTAGATGTCATTGAATGGTTTATAAAAGAAGGAAAAAGAAAAGAAAAAATCAATTGAAGAAAAATAACAGGAAGCAAAATCAGGTAAAGAGGAAGAAGCACGTGAGGAAAGGAGAAACGAGATAAGTATAGATGCAGAAAGACCACCACCATACACGGAGGAACACATGCAATGGAGGGCTAGGGGAATGTACCCAATGCTAAAGGAAAACAATGAAGGAACATGCGGACTTCAAGGGGCAGGTGACGGGACAAATTCAAATGGCACCATGCAACCCTGAATTGACGCCATACAATCCTGAATAGGACTATCAGCGAGCTGAAAGTAAAGAGCAAGAAGCAACAGCCCTCAGATACTGCGTTGAAAGTGAGAAAGGGCAGAGCGAAGAAAAGACAGAGAAGTCATACAAGCTATCAAGGAAAAAAGCTAGAATGAATGGAGAAACAAAGCGAGCTATTCCTGAAGAAAACCCAAATGCTCATACCTAAACAGCACCCCAAGCCTGACAAAAGAATGATGGAATGAGAAAGACCCACCATGAAAGAAAAGGAATGAAAAGAAGAGGAAGACCTAGAAGAAGAGGAAGAGGAACTGGAAGAAGATGAAGAAATACCCGAATATCCCTGGACACCCTGCCCATGGCCATCGCCACCATGCTGGTCTGGAGCAGAATCCGAGGAAGAAGACGAAATGACTGAAGAGGCTCAAGAAAAAACACTAAGAAGAAAAGTACAGGGGTTCATGTTCTTTGAGCCCACAAAGGACGCAATAAAAAGGACAGAAAGGGAAGGCCTGATGAACACCCCTAAACGTTGCGATTGGAAATACTCAAGAGGTGAAGATCAGACATACAGTAGTAGAAGTCACCATGAAACTCCCTGTGCAACTGAAAAAGGAACGATTGACAAAAGATCTATTAAAAAGGCACTCAAGCAGGTAGAAGCAGGAGTAGCCTTGTGTGAAGACCAACCGGTCCAATACACGAAGAGTGCCCTGCAAAAGACCGGGAGAGCTCTGACGGACCCAAGTGTGATAAGGAGATCCGTGTGCTCAAATCGATTATCAAGTTGGTACGTGAAATTCAAGGCAAAGATTCAATGTAATACTAGAGGACTATGTGTAACAATAGGACAGTTCCTGCAGACTGTAGAAAAGCAAAACCACCTGGATACAGTATACTGGATGCTTTGCACAGGTAGAGGAGCTCAACATGCTCAAGAATTATGGGAAGACTGGATCATTCAACGATGACCAGACTGTAAAAGAGTGACCTTGCCATTAAACTGTACCATGTAGTATTATGACACAGGAAGCCAAGATGAAGAATATGCACAGCTGTGGACAGATGTCATGGAAGACACAATCACCTATGTGGCACTAGGAGATATAATCGTAGGTGCTGCAGGAGCAGCCATCACTGTACACTTTACTGAACAAATGGAACACTGGCAACAAGTACCTAACACAGCACCCCACATCTCTCTGTTAGTGGGAAAAGGAACGCAGTCTAAAGAATTAGGACTGATGATCAAACAGGCAGCAGAAGTAACTGAATGGGTACAGACCTCTAACCCTTCCGTACATATTTCACATGATCAGAAATTTTTAAAGATTACCTTTTCAGGAACAGACAGAATGAGGGCAACGCATACAGGGAAAGATGGGAACATGCTGTTGTCAACACGCCCTCAGAGGGGGATGTGTAACACCTTATCATCGCACACACAAATGTCAGTAAGAATGTTAGGACAGGTAGACAAAGGAGAAAGAATGTTAGAGGAAGAATTACTGAAAACAATCCCAGATAAGCTATGGACAAGACATTCTACTGATGTAGGGGTAGTTAAATCTGTAGGACAAGCCTTGATAAAAATAAGACTGAACACAAAATTACCTTATCGAAGACAATACCCACTAACACCCAAGCCATAGCTGAAATAAAACCCACTATAGAAGGCTTATTAGAAGCCGGAGTATTGAAAACCACTAAGAGTCCTTGCAACACTCCTATACAGTAGGTGGACAACCAGACTGCTCATTACCGTCGCGCTCACCGCCGTGGAAATGCGGCAGCGGCCAAAATAAACCAGTAGCATTTCAAAATAATTCGTGAAATGACTGCCAGGTGGCGCAAATTGACATTTTCCGTCGTCTCGGTTTTTAAATATATTTAGAGCTTAAGTCATAATAAAGTCATAACAATATGTTGTAGCGAAGAAATACTACAATTATGATAATTTACACATCCAAGTACTGTGTCCAACAAACATGAAAAACTATAAATATAAAAAAATATGAGTTAGAAAACATTGGTTTTATTTTGTTTAGACAGACTGTCTATTTTTATCTGTTTAGTGTTATTATTAAAGAAAACAGCACAAACAACAGCACTAGCGCTTTTTAAAAAAAAATTATTTCGACAATACTTACAGTTGTTAGAGTTTAAGACATCAAGATTTAAATATAGAAATAACTAAAACAAATAGAGCAAACTTCCAGAATAGATAATAAAAAAAATAAATCAATAAAAAAGATGTATGCAGTATAATCGGGGCCTCTCATTACATTATTCGCTCGCACTTCGTCTGGCACGGAACCAAAATATATTGTCTTACATTTGTGAATAAAATATCATTGTTTTTTTCAGAGATTTATTTGTGCAACCTCCAGGGTCCGGGTTCGATTCCCCGGCCAGGCTCGATTACCGTCTCTGTGTGCATGGAGTTTGCATGTTCTCCCCGTGCTTGGTGGGTTTCCTCCGGGTACTCCGGTTTCCTCCCACAGTCCAAAGATATGCAGGTTAGGCTAATTGGCGTTCCCAAATTGCCCGTAGTGTGTGACTGGGTGTGTGAGTGTGTATGTGTGTGTGCCCTGCGATGGATTGGCACCCTGTCCAGGGTGTACCCCGCCTAGTGCCCGAAGTCTCCTGGGATAGGCTCCAGGTCCCCCGCGACCCTGAACACAGGATTAAGCGGTATAGAAGATGAATGAATGAATGAATTTATTTGTGCAAAATAATATTTATGCAATATAATTACAGGCTCTGGATTCGTTTTTCGTTTGCAGTATAAAACCAAAATACATCTTACTATTTTTGAGAGATTTGTTGTAAAAAAATAATAATTTTTTTTCAAATATTTGTCTGTACAAAATAATATTTATGCAATATAATTACAGGCTCTGGATTCGTTTTTCGTTTGCAGTATAAACCAAAATACATCTTACTATTTTTGAGAGATTTGTGGTAAAAAAATAATAATTTTTTTTCAAATATTTGTCTGTACAAAATAATATTCATGCAATATAATCACAGGCTCTTGATTCGTTATTCGTTTGCAATATAAACCAAAATACATTAACCATATAATATAAACCAAAATATTTAATTTGTTGTATTAAATATTTATGCCTTCTCATAAAGGATCCAGAGATTTCGTTGTACTAAATAATATTTTTGCTGTATAACCATCTTAATTCGTTAACCGTAGATTTTTTCTGCTATTCAGTTGTACTGAATGATGTTTATGCAGTATAATCAAGCTCTCTTATTTCGTTATTTGTTCGCATTTGGCTTGCACTTGCTGCATTGCACACTACTGAGAATCCAAGCGTGGCAATGCATGCTTGGTTTAAGTTGGACATTGACGCACATATTGTAAATGAATGTGAATCATAGGGCATTATATTCCTGCAACAATTCTCACAGCTGCACAGTATGTATTGAAATAATAACAATAGTGTTTTTCTTTACTGAATAGAAATATAATTGCGCAACTGTTAAGCATGAGCCCGTACTTGATAATCTATTGTTCGTTCTATCAGGGTTTAATTGCCCTAATATCAACACCAATCGAGCACGTGCTGAAGGAGTTCGTCAGACGTGAGGCTAAGCCACGGAACAAAGATGAGCTTCTTCAGGCCATTGTGACTTTCTGGAAGGATCGCTTGATCAAAACTGCGTGCAGTAAATATATTGATCATCTGCAGAAGGTTTTGCCGGTGGTGGTACAGCGCAGCGGGGGAGCTACTGGGTTGTAAAATTGTAGTTTGTTAAAATGGCTTCATTATTTATTAAAGAAAATGATGAATACCTATTGCATTTCATTCTTATACTAACACAAAAACACAATCGCTGCTGTATAACATCTAACGCGAATTTTATGGTCATTTGGTCATTTATGGTGTTCATTTTATTTTCTTTATTTTTGTCTTTGATGTTAACTACACAAAGCAGTGTCTTCCCACCTGCATCTCAAGCATACTGTTTGATTGATGGACATGAGTCCGCATCTGTTTCATTTTTGGTGACAACAGTTTTTCAGCACACATGTTTTTACTGTGTAGTCGACTGCACGCGCACAACCTCTCGTAGGCGCAGAGGCAGAGAGTACGCCGTTTTAACAGGGGTGTGGATAAGAAAACAGCAGAGAAACTGACTGGCCATTTTAATAATTCATTGATACGTTGATGTCTTTGGTTTCGGCTATGAGTGGATGCGCTGTAGTAATCCACGTTTTATACAAATTACATAAGCTGATTTTCCCCCCATTAGTTTATATAAAAGCAGACATTTCGCTTTCTGTATCTGTATTTCAGTCATGATATAACATATTTTTGCTGTGTAGTGCGCACACGCGCAACATCTCACAGGCGAGCGTCCACACAGCAGACCAAATCGTCATTAGCGCATCCCTCCCCCAAACAGCGCAGCAAGGAGCATTTACTTGCATCTAAACTGAGTCGTTTACATAAATCACTGATCACATTTAAACAATTTATTCATACAGATGTACCTGTTTTACAGGTTTGTTACTGAAGAACTGTGGCAGTGGGCACACCTAAAAATAAATGCAGGATTATTTTTTTATAGTTTTATATAAATAAAAATGCTTTTATAAATGTGGGCTACATTACAGTACTTCAAATATTTGTTAAAACAGCCAGGAAACTCACTCTGACTATTTTAATAATTAATTGATAAATTAGTGATTCCTTTGGTTTCGGCTGTGCTGAAGGAGATCATGTCATCTTGTCGTCTCCGCAGTAGGGAGCGCGCCTATAATTCACTTTTCATACGAATTACATAATCTAATAATTTTTTTTCATTAGTTTATATAAAAGCAGATATTTCGCTTTCTATAAGTATATATTTTTCACGTCTGTGAGGCGAGTATACACGGAGTATCGGTTCATTTTCTGACGCGCTCAAGTTCACCGAAAACAATACAGAACCCCGTTTACTTTATTTATTTAACAAAATCATTAAGTTTTTTCGTCATTGTGAGTGCACCTAAATAAAAGTAGAGTCTTATAAAAGCTACAAATTTAAAGAACACAAAATATAAGATGACACAAGACCCTACACGTGTAGCTTTTCTAATTACACATAATAAAAAGGCTCAGTGTGTTAACGTTTACGTTGCTTAAATTCGATCCTAAAAAAACTGAGTTTAATTTTAATTATAAATTTGTACTGTAATGTTACTACTGTGATTATGAATTCGTTTAATTACAATGTTTCACTTTATTTTATCTGCAACGACGTGCAGCTATGGATGACCTGCGCCTCATTAAGCCTGGAGAGAACGAACTGATGCCTGAGGCGTCAGTCTATAGTTATATAGCGCCACTCAGCAGTAAAAGCCAGCAAACACACAAACCGAAATGCTGACGCCATGCGACGGTAGTAGTCACATACTGCTTGTAATACCACTGTATTTCCCGTCAGGAAGCCCAAGTCAGACAAATGGAGACTCGTAAATGATCTATGAGCCATAAATCAAATTGTAGAGTCTGAGTTGCCTATAGTGCCTGATCCTCACACTCTGTTGTCCAATATACCAGAAGACACGCAGTGGTATACAGTCATAGACTTAAGCTCAGCTTTCTTTAGCATTCCACTGCATCCAGCATCACAACACTTGTTTGCTTTCACATACGAGGGACAACAATACACGTATAATCGCTTACCTCAGGGCTACTGTGAGAGCCCATCTATATTTAATCGAGTGCTAGCGCAAGATTTGGCTGCGATAAATATTAAGAGCACTTTGATTCAGTATTGTGATGACCTATTAATTTGCAGCCCAACCAGAGAACAATGTGAAGCAGACTCACTCCGGATGTTGACCGTACTAGCTGAGAATGGCCACAAAGTAAGTAAAGAAAAACTGCAATTCTGCAGACAAGAGGTAGAGTACCTAAGCAGAGTACTGAAATGAACATCTAAGCACATATCTCCCGAACACGTAGAAGCAATACTAAAAGCCCCCAAACCACGATCTATAAAAGAGATGTTATCGTTCTTAGGCATGGTAGGTTTTAGTAGAGACTGGATTTGTGATTTTGCATTAAAAACAGCACCCGATGGACGCCCGATGCACTAGAAGCCTTTGAACAGTTAAAAAGAGTACTCTGCATGGCACCAGCATTGGCTAGTCCAGAGTATAATAAACCATTTCACCTGTATGTCTCAGAGTGTGGCAGCTTTGCCACAGGGGTTCTGACTCAACAGCAAGGGCCCAGTAAACAGTGTACAGCGCTTGATAATATTGAAAAAGGCATGCCACCCTGCTACCGAGGAGTGGCAGCAGCAGCATTTGCTTATCAAAAAGCAGCTAAAATTACTATGGGCCATCCAGTTACGCTGTACACTACCCACACATTACTGACCAGCTCATCGTTTGTAATTACAAATGCTAGAAGGACAGGATATGACGTAATACTCTCTGTCCCCGAGTTAACCATATGGAGGTGTCAGACCAGGCACGGGCAAACTACGGCCCGGGGGCCACTTGCGGCCCATTAAATGTTTTGATTTGGCCCGCCAAACTTGAAAAAATTTAATAAATTAACCTTGTTAATGTTTTATTTCCCCTGCAATTCTGATGTTTCCTCACTAGATAGCGCACTCTAGATATATTGGCTTTGTTGAGGGGAAACCTAGGCCTATTACTCCACGTTTGCACTTTACCCTTCGATCCACTGGCCCTCTATGAAGATGAGCGGATCCAAGAAAAGGAAAGTGGACAAAGAATGTCGAGTGTTCAATAAAGAGTGGACAACTAAATATTTTTTCACTGAACACCGATCATCTGCTGTTTGCCTTATATGCCAAGAAACTGTGGCGGTTTTTAAAGAGTATAATATTAGCCGTCACTTTGCCACAAAGCACGCTAACTATGCTAGCAAGCTGTCAACAAAAGAACGGGAAGCTGCTGCTGAGAAGTTGGCAGCTAATTTGAAGGCTCAGCAAAGTTTTTTTCACCGTCAAACTGCCATTCAAGAGTCAAGTACCAAGGTCAGTTTTATGCTTTCATTTAAAATAGCAAAGGCCAGCAAACCACTGTCTGAAGGCGAGTTTCTAAAAGAATGTATGGTGGAGACCAAAGCATGCCATCTATCTGCTCCTGTTCCGGCCTCTTTGTCAAATGTTAGAACTCAATGTGGCCGACAAATCAAAAAGTTTGCCCACCCCTGTGTGGCGAGCGGTAGGGGGCGCTGGCTTGCTTGAGCTCCACCGCCCCACTACTGTTAACAATGGTAGCCAATTACGCCACCTTGGGAATTGCACACAAGGAAATAAAACAAAACCCTAATTATTAAATTAACTGAGGCACCCAGGTACATTCACCGGAGATGCAAGAGGCGTGGATTTCGTACATAAATGTTTATTGTCTCATGAATAAAATACACTATCACAGTTCAACAATTAGATATAATAATAAATAATTTTAATTGGACATCAGGAATATGCAATACTAAGAATTATAAAAAAAATATACCATCCTTTTAGAGCTGGAGCTAACCAGTGGGTGGCAGACTATGAAAGACAGGGAGGGGATGAATATCCCGGCCAGAGTCACCCCAGACACACGTGAATCACATCCACGCACTATTCACTGTGACAATCGACACAGAAGTGACCAACACGCACACGAAGAAGGAAACCAACCCCAACACGTCACACTGCCACCACCTTCAGCTCACAGCTCTACAAAATAGAGACATTAAAATAAAAGGAGAGAAAGATAAGAAAGACAGACAAATTACAATTTAAAAACAAATTCTAAGAGAATGCATACACAGCAGCAAAGCACCCCGCCAATAAAGCATCAGCCATGCAACACAACAGTGAAGCAATTATATTGCAGCTATTTATCCAATGACAGTAAAGCAAACAAAAATAAAGCAAAAAAGAAAATCAATAATCATACAACCAAAGCCTTCAGGCAAAAGCAGCATTCAGGCATGCAAAGCAGCATTCAAGGCGAAGCAAAGCAGCATTCAAGGCGAAGCAAAGCATGCGTTCAGGCATGCAAAGTTCAAGCAAGGCAAAACAGCAGCGTTCATGCATTTATCCACAGCACCCACTTCGAAATACAGCTCCTAATTAAAATGAAACAAATTGAACATGTACATACCATGGGGAACAATAAAATGTACTAATAAAATGTACATACCTGTTCTGGATGCTGAATGAACAACCCCCAACACTCCCGGTGCAACCAGGAAGTACAGGGAATGAGCCACTTACCGACTCCAGTCGGGCAATGTTAAAGAACCCACCCATCTAGGGGAAAACTGAAACAAAGACCGGAAAGTTGGGCGTGCAGCAAAAGGCATGCGCTCTACACAACGGAGAGTCGATAGGAAGAGATTTCACTACAGGAGAAACCTACAATTCCAATTAAATAACCATTTCCAAAATTATAGATGGCGAAGAGTATTCATACCTGAGACGGAAGCGGAAGTCAGACGCGCAGCGAAACAATGTGCACGCTACGCACAGGAGAGTCCACAGAAAATGGCTGTAGGAAAAGCCAAGATGAGTCTACAAGCCGATTTAAATAAGTGCCTCCGTCCATAAACATGGGAGAGAGAGATCGCAAAAAGCATTCATACCTTATATGAAAGTGAAAGTCAGACGCACCATGAAACAGCGCGCGCACTCTACAAACAGAGCTGGTAGGGAAATACCCCACTGTTAACAAGTCAAGAGGTAACCTAAGGAAAACATTTAGGTAAGTACCACTGCCCATCAACATAGCTAAGCGATTTCGAGGAGCATTCTTACCTGTGGCAAGACCGGAAGTCAGGTACACGACTGAAAGGAGGCGGGCGCGCTACATTAACGGCTGTCCCGTTACCTTTATAACAGCTCACAGGCAAGCAGATTGGCTAGCGTCTGGAGTAAGCACAAACACAAACCAGGTGACCCGGAAGTCCCCCAACTAAGAGTGTGGCAGTATATAACCGTACAGACAGTCATAAATAAGGCACCCACATAAATATAACTGGCATGATGAGACCACAGCTCATCCTGCTACACCTGTGTCAGACAGTTAACTCAGCAGCTTGCATAATGACACTAGCAGAAGGACAACCACATGACTGTCATTTAGCCTCAGCAGTACACTTAAAGACACGCTAAGACCTAGAGAATCAACCTCTGTCACATCCAGAATGTATATTCTTTGTGGATGGATCATGTTTCAGAGATGGGGACAGCGATAAAGCAGGCTATGCTATAGTGACACCAACCCCAGATGGAGCAACCCTGTTTTGTCCAGCTAGCTGAGCTACTCGCTCTGACTGGCACTTATAAACTAGCGAAAGGAAAAGCTTCTACTATATATACTGACTCAGCTTACGCATATGGAATATGCCATCTATATTCAGTTTTATTTATTTGTATAGCGCTTTTAACAATTGACATTGTCTCAAAACAGCTTTACACAATCGAAAGAATTATTTAAGTTTTTATGGAATGTGAATGTGTATGAATCAAAATGTTCAGATAGTCCCTGGTAAGCAAGCCCAAGGGCGACAGTGGCAAGGAAAAACTCCCTGAGATGGTAATAGGAAGAAACCTTGAGAGGAACCAGATTCAACAGGGAACCCATCCTCATCTGGGTGAAACAGATAGCAGGAAATTATCTGCATTTATACAGTGTTAAGTGTTCGGTTCAGCTATAATAGTTGATGTTAATTGATGTTAAAATGGAGTCCAGTAGTTATTGGAGACTCAGATAGACTTGTAGAAAGTTCCAGTCCTGAACTATCGAATTGTCAAGTCCTCAGAGAAACAGCTGAGAACACCAGTCGAGGCCAGAACCATCTTCTAAGTAGATAGAATCATCCCCAGACACCTCCAACCAGAAACGGGGCACCCGGATGGATCAGACAGGTCCGGAGGGCAGAGGGAGTCTGGATCACTGGCAGCTCAGGAATGACGTGTAGCTCGACAGAGAGAGAGAGAGAGAGAGAGAGAGAGTGAAAGGGGGAGACAGGGGGAGAGAGGAAAGAGAAAGAGGGGGAGAAAGAGAAGAGGAGGAGAGATGGCAATTAGGTATGGTCACAGTCACAATGTATAATGTGAATGTATATTTACTGTAGAGTGCAAGCAGGGACTCCGGCAGGACTAACTATGACAGCATAACTAAAAGGGAGAGCCAGAAGGAAACACAAACATGAGGGCTCCCTGAGATGTAAAGCAAACAATCACCTCACCGTCAACAAACCTGAGTGATCAAATGAGAGTGAGGAAGACAGCATCTAAACATACCAGTTCACCATAATACTCTACGTTCATGAGTCCCCCAGATCTGTTCCTTTACCTAAGACAAATCTATTTATAAAAATGCTTGGTTAAATAAATAGGTTTTTAGCCTAGACTTAAACACTGAGACTGTGTCTGAGTCCCGAACACTATTTGGAAGACTATTCCATAATTTTGGGGCTTTGTAAGAAAAAGTTTTAAAATAGTTTTCATAATACGCGGTACTGACAAGCAGCCTGCATCCTTTGACCGAAGTAGGCGTGGCGGATCGTAAGACACTAGCAGTTCGCTCAGATACTGCGGCGCGAGACCATTTAATGCTTTATATGTCAAGAGTAGTATTTTAAAATCAATGCGAAATTTCACAGGGAGCCAATGTAGTGAAGATAGGATAGGGGTGATGTGCTCATACCTTCTGGTTCTAGTGAGGACTCTCGCTGCTGCATTCTGGACTAGCTGAAGCTTGTTTATGCACCTAACAGAACAACCAGACAGTAAGTCATTACAATAGTCCAACCTAGAAGTGATAAAAGCATGAACTAGTTTTTCTGCATCGTTTAGCGACAATATATTTCTTATCTTGGCAATATTTCTGAGGTGAAAGAATGCTATCCTGGTGATATTATCTACATGAGCTTCAAATGAAAGGCTGGAATCTATAATCACGCCGAGGTCTTTTACTGTTGCACTTGATGGAACAGAAAGGCTGTTACGGTGTGATCTAAGATTTTACTTCTAGCTGTATGCGGTCCTATGACTAGAACGTCTGTCTTATCCGGATTAAGCAGAAGGAAGTTAATTAGCATCCAATTTCTTATGTCCTGCACACATTGTTCAACTTTAGTAAGATGGTTTTTCTCATCAGGTTTTGTTGAGACGTATAGCTGTGTGTCGTCAGCATAACAATGAAAACTAATACCATGCTTACAGATTATGTTGCCCAGAGGAAGCATGTAAAGGGAAAAAAAGCAGTGGGCCTAAAAATGAACCCTGCGGAACGCCAAACTCCACTAGAGAACATGCAGAATAATCACCATTTAAGTCTACATACTGATCGGTCAAATAGGATCTGAGCCAGGAGAGGGCTGTACCCTTAATTCCTGTACCCTTAATTCCTACTACATTTTCGAATCTGTGAAGAAGAATAGCACGATCAATGGTGTCAAAAGCTGCACTGAGGTCGAGTAATACAGGCATAGTTACACAACCCTGATCAGAGGCCAATAGGAGGTCATTTACTACTTTAACGAGTGCTGTTTCTGTGCTGTGATGAGGCCTAAATCCTGACTGATACAGTTTATGTATGGCCCCATATGGGCACAAAGAGGATATAAAAGAGCAGATGGAACATCAGTAGTACATGGAGAAGCAATAGCAGAACTACCAAGAGCAATTAAATTACCATTAAAGATGCCATAGTCAAATGTGCAGCACACAAGAAAGACGGTACATTCAATAGTAATGGAAATGAAGCAGCTGATGATGCAGCCAAGAAAGCAGCAGTGAGACGAATAAACATTATGCCTGAATCAGCTGCACAAATCGAACCTAACCCACAGGCAGAACCTAATCCACAAGCAGAACCCAATCTGCAGGCAGAACCTGAGCGGCAAGAAGAAAGAGGATCACGTTCAGCCTCTGGCTCTAGTTCTGTCTCCGGTTCAGGGTCTAGCTCTGGCTCTAGCTCAGGCTCCTCAGTCGCCAGCCCCGCTGGACCAGATGAAAACCCGGATGCAGAAGAAAGAGTAATACTTAGGCCTGAAGACTACGCACCACCCCCACCAGACCTAACTCACCTAGCAAACATGCAGGCGACAGGGTAACTAGTGGAGCAAAGAAAGATAACGACACTAAAACAGTATTTGGCGAAGTATGTGGCACCACAGAGCTTCCTTTCAACCCTGATAAGACAGACTCATGGTAACGACCATGTAGCAAAAGGAGAGGTAATAAGAAGATTCCAAAAAGAATGGTGGTCACCCTACTTAGGATGAACCCATGGTTCATCGAACGTTTTCTCAATTTTGTGAAATATGTGCTAGATTTAACAATAGGAAGCACTTCACCTCACCCGTAGGACACATTTCAGAGCCAGATGGACCATTTAGACACACAATGTGTGATTTACATTTAGGCATTTGGCAGACGCTCTTATCCAGAGCGACTTACATTTTTATCTCATTACACATTTGAGCAGTTGAGCGTTAAGGCCCTTGCCCAAGGGCCCAACAGTGGCAACTTGGTGGTTGTGGGGTTTGAACCTGGGATCTTCCGAACCGTAGTCCAATGCTTTAACCACTGTGCCAAAGTTGGGGAACAATAGTCTGTTTGAGGGGGGGAAGAGGGGGAAAAGAAAGGGAAGAAGGGGGAAAAGGGAAAAAATTTAAAATTGAGAAAAGAAATTAGGTGAAATGAGAGTTATTGCCATCTTTGATGTTTCCCTCTAGTTGTAGACTGCTAATGTCATTGTAATTTTAAGATTTGCATCAAAAATGAATATTTTTATGCATTAGGCAGGGGGAGGTTGTGGATCTAAAGGTCCCAGGTTCGATTCCAGAGTATGAAATCTTTTTTAACATAAAAATCTGACAAGTGTCACTAAAATTAAAAATACTGCCTAATTAATCGTAACATGAGGTTAGGTTCTTGTAAAAGTATTAGAGATTGTTGTTAAATGCTTCATGTTGTGTCACACAAAAAGTAAATTTGACTAATATAATTAAATTAATAATTAATAGAATAAACATGAAAAGCAATGCAACAGTGTATTTGCCTACTCTATATGTGACCTGCTGGAATGAAGGCAAATTAATTACAAATGAAATATTAATCTGCTGGTGTACTTTTAAGAGAAACATTTTCTGTCATTTTTTTCATCTTTAGTCTTTAGTGTAAAAAAGCCAAACTCTACTCTCCTGTTTATACAGGTATTTCTGATAGAAATAAATCATGAAGCTTCTGTCCAAATATAATGCAAATTTATTGGTAAATAAATTGGTAATTTTATATATCACTCATCACTTATCAGTTCTCCAAATTATACCAGTTCTTTAACATTCAAACACAAGCAAAAATAAATACTATTATAAGTGATAAAACAACAAACAAGGGCAATCAATGTAAGATCTATGTACATAGCTATAAACTCTGCAACTTAAACACAATTTACAAAACAATCAAAACTTTACAAATTTCAGTCTATTTTTTTCTGCCCTTTTCCTCCGCGTATCCTCCATCCATTGGTCTACAGGCATATTTGCAGTTTGTGGACAGTATATGCAGCCATAATACTGTGTATGGCCAGTTTCTTTATTGCGAGGTTGGCTGCATTGACTGCATTTCTTTTTTTTAACAGTTCGATGGTAAGTTCTATGAACAGGTGTAGGGGCAGGAAGGGAGCCTGCAGGAGCAATTGACCTCAGTGCAGGGATTGGTGGAGTCAAAAATGCAAAGGGGTTATTGGCAGGGATGGGGTTCAGGGCAATGGAAATGGGTACACATGAAGGTGGAGGAGGCGACTGAGGAAACAATTGCCTTTGCACTTGTAGCCTTGGTTCTACAGATTGTGGAGCACAGGTGTGTGGTTCAGCTGCAAACTTCCTCTTGACCACTGCCTGACCCACTGTACTTACAGGCAAGTGGTACTGATGTTGAGGGACAGGCTGTGGGGTTGTAGCAATAGGACGTGTCCGCACAGGTGGGAGAAGCACAGGAGCTATAGGAATTGAGGGAAGCAAGTTCACCCCCTGCAGCAGAATCCCAAAATCCTGCCTCTTCAGTCTCTTGTTATACACTGCATGAGTGTTGTTTGATTAATGTCAGGAAGCTGCAGGGTAGTGCTCTGCATGATCAAACCATTACCGAGAACCAGCTGCCTGATATTTTTGTAGTCTCTAAATATCATTGTCCATCTTTTCAGTGAATAATTGTTTTTTTTTTGTTTTTTGGCGCTCTTGTGAACTTCACAGAGTCTGACAAAGATGGCCTCTACTAAGCGACAACAGTCTAGCCACTGGGCAGGTGATCCTGTGGATCCTAATACTGTACATGTTCTCCACACCTGGTGTAAATTCTCCCTTTGCTTTGGGACGTCTAAAGCCTCTGGTAGTCAGCCACACCTGGTGCCGAGCAGCGCATTCCACACGCTGCATATCATATGGCAGAAGGTCTTGCCAGCGCTCTATGATGGTGCTGGCCTGCTGGTTGTTAAGTGTTAAACCACTTTCGGTCCTCAGTCCCACCAAGTACTCTGCCAGGCTGTCCACTAGGTCCATCCCTGGGACACAGTGCTCATCCACAGCCTGATAAATATAACACATGCAATAAAAATAATAATACTATTACAAGTAAGAAAACAATACACATGACCTCGTATAACCTCTCACCTAAAGACTTACCAGCTGTTGTTCAGGTGCTGTTGGGGTGATAACTGATGGTCCTGGGGGATCAACAGTTTTAGCAGATGGCACCGTGGCTAAGAGGTTGGTAGAAAGAAGAGGGGCTAGAGTTGAGCTGGTTGTGATGGCTGATGGGCTCGAGGACACAGCAGTATGCACAAACTGTTAAATGTAAAAAAAAAAAAAAAAAAAAGTTAATTATTTCATTTATGAAATAAACATTATGCATTTTTACACAAAACAATTAGAACAGCTGATAAAAAAAAGTCCTACCAGTTGTTGTTCAGGTGCTCCCGGGGTGGTAGCTGTAGTGAAAGTGGTTGGGATGTTGGTGGGGAGAAGAGGGGCAGAATCTGTGTTTGAGAAGGTGTCAGATGGGCCATAAGGCACATCTGTATGCTCATACTGTTAAATGTAATACAGTAAGTTTTGTGAATAATAATAATAATTATTCAGAAAGAGAATAAATAAATCATACAATTTTAAGGAAATAAATTCTAATGCTGACAATTTATATTAAAACAAGTAAATAAAAAAAATCACCAGATGTTGTGCAAGTGATGGGGTGATGACATATGGTTGAGAGGGACCAGTAGCACCAACAGCAGTAGTTGTGAAGGCAGTGGGGGGAGAAAGGACAGCAGCTGACTTTGTAGTTACAGTATAGCTGATATGCCAGAGGACACACTGGAGCATACATCCACAGCCTGAGTTGAACACAACAAAAATAAAAATTCACCTCATACCACAAGTCAAACAGATTAGGATATATTGCATGTCAAAAACACTTACCAGCTGTTGTTGAGGACTTGCCAAGACCACAACTGTTGGAGTGGATGGAAGAGTTGCTGTATGGCTGATTGGTATATGGAGCAGTGGGGCAGAGCTACTGGGTAGTGCAGATGGAGCAGAGGGTCCTGCACTCTCAATGTCAGTCTGGAAATTGTAATTAAAACCCCCAAACTCTCAGGAACAGATCATAACCATCTGAGAACAGTAACATGCATGTGACAAAAATAGTTACCAGCTGCTTCCCAGGTGTTGCAGAACTGGCATCAGTTGCAGACAGACAAGGACAAGTAGTAGAAACAGTTGAGACAGCAGCCTGGGGAGAGGTAGGAGTTTCATCAATGCAGGTTGAGGTGGTAGTGGCTTCAGCTGATGGCACAGATGATGAGGCTATGAATTCAAGGAGCTGGGTCCTGCCATTGTTAACGCTACAGACTCCAAATCCAGGTCAGAGCAAGTTTATATAAGATCTGTGAAGACTTGAAGTCAGTTAATGCTTTAAATCTGTACCTGTTAAATTCTGGATGAAATTCCTTTTCACAGTAGAGAAATGAGAGAAAGTGAATTTCCCTTTTTTTATTATTATTATTATTAATCTTCCTATACTGTATTCTTCTCATCTCCGTTTCCTTTCAGGACGCCTCTGCACGCTGTAGCCTACATGGACCACGTGGAATGTCTCCAGCTTCTGCTAGGGCACAACGCCCAGGTGAACGCCATCGACGCTCTGGGCAAAACACCTCTCATGATGGCAGCCGAGAACGGCCAGACGAACACCGTTGGTAAGAATAACGCTGATAGCTTTCGTTCTCCATTTAACCCAAATACACAGGAGTGTGTGTGTACTGTATTCATCAGGAGCAGCTGTAGGCTTACACACAAAATGTAATTTGTATAGCATGCATGAGATGCTTCATGAATGTCAGTGTTGAAATGAGTGTGAGAGCTGAAATCTCTCTTCTTTTTTTTTTTTTTTTTTTTTTTATAAATGTGTAGAGGTGCTTGTGAGTAAAGCGAAAGCAGACCTCACGCTCTAGGACGCAAATAAAAACACAGCCCTACATTTAGCCTGCAGTAAGGTAGAGGATACACACTTAACATGCTTCTCACGCTCAAGAAACACACTTTGTTGTTTCTTAACATGTTAAAATATAATGTGTATATGTGTATGTGGTTGTTTTCGCAGGGACATGAAACTAGTGCCTTGTTAATTCTGTAAAAGGTCACTGACAGGAACCTTATCAATGGCACAAACACAGCTCTACAGACATGCGTACAGGTCATACACGCACAAACCGAACCGCTCTTTAAAATCACAAAATGTTAACAAGCTTCATTTAATAACTGTTCTTGAAAAGGTATGGAAAACTGAAATCCGTTTCATCTTGGCGCTCGTCTTACGCTCCATGTTACACACTTATTTTCAAGCATTAGTGAACTTTACATTTAGTGACATTCAACTAGGGAATGTGTAGGTTAGAATTTAAATACACCTTCTGATGCTACTTAGACTCATCATCAGTGAAGAACTCGAGGTCATAGGGTGTTTTGGGTCTTTAATCTTCATACACCCTTGCCCGGGCGACCCAGCCAGGGGTGATCAGTCCCCGGCTTGTGTCCAAGTGGCCTGTTGCTCCACGGGCTCTCTCTGCAGCCTCTAAGATGTTTGTTGTGACTTTTTTCAATTGCAGTCCTCTCACTCCAAGGAGTTTAAGGGTTTGCAGCAGTGAATGGCCTGCAAAGCCTCGGCACCCGACCTCGACTCGCTCACAGCGAATTCTCCAGCCGCTGTTCCGGCATCAGAGCTGAGCTCTGCGTATTTTACCGTCTTGCGTTCGTGTGCCTCTTCAATGCTGTCCTCCCAGGGGACTGTCAGTTCCAGGATGACCACTTGCTTGTTAAGCTCTGATGTTAATACCATATCTGGGCGGAGAGAAGTAGCTGTGATGTTGCCTGGGAACTTGAGCTGTCTACCTAGGTCAACTTGAAGCTGCCAATCGCGAGCGGTGGAGAGGAGCCCCCCTTTAGGGCTAGACTGTTTAGGTGATTGTTTGTTGGGGGGCTGTCTGGTTCTTGCTGTGTTGGATCACTGTGCAGATGGTGTCCGCCAAGGCTTTTAATACCTGGTCGTGGTGCCAGCAGTACCTCCCCTCCCCTAGCGCTTTTGATCAACTGCTCAAGATGTGCTCCAGGGTGCCCCTTTTCTGGCACAACTTGCACTTGGGTGTGTCTACCAGGCCCCAGGTGTGCAGTTTGGCTGGATTTGGGAGGACGTAATAGACGGATTGGACAAGAAACTTGACCAGAAATGGCTAGGCTTTCCAGAGCTCTCTCCAAGTGATTCTACCAGGTTCCCACCTGGTCCACGGTCCTTGCTTGGACATGCCGGCCATTTTGGTGTATCGTTCTTCCTCCACCTCTGCTCGTATCTCATCCTGAATCAGTCTGCGCCTTTCTTTTCCACGTGCCAGATTGTAACATGTCTTGGGAAAACAACCGAGACGTACACGTCCCTTTGCCACGAAACCCACCAGTGTTTTGTGCCTTAGTCGCGCCTCAGCTTCAGTGATGGCTTTTTGTGCCTTCAACTTCCTCCCGGTCTTTACCAGGATTCCTGCTGCTGCGACTTTTGTATCACTGGAGTCCCTGTACATTAGCACCTCTCTCGAGCGGGTGACTTTGAACTCCTCCGTTAGTCCACTCAAGGGAAGATTCAGCTTGGCGCAATGGCCATACAGAGCAATACTGCTTAGGGACCGAGGGAGCCCCAGCATTCTCCTGAGCAACTGGCTGATGGACTTCTCTAGAGCCTCGACTATTGATATTGGTACCTCGTAGACCAGGTGTGCCCAACCAGTCGATCGCGGTCGACCGGTCGATCGCAGACTGCTTTCCAGTCGATCGCGAGAGTAAACTGCCTTCTGGTTTGTCCTTTCTCTTTCTTCACTGTTTCCACGCCTCAAACCTCAAATAAAACAATAACCTTTATAGACATAGTATTTCTTGAGTAAAGAAACCCTGTACTTATTTTAAAAAACAGTTCTTTATTTTCCCTTACAAGATCACTGATTACGTTCGGCTCTGCGCTGAAAATTTAAACCGATGGAATTAGTGGCTGAATTTTACTAACATACTACTCATATAAATATACTATATACTAGTATATATATACATATAATATACTATTTCATATAAATATATGGCAGAAATAGCGAGAGTAGTATGCTAGTACGCTAATCTGAATTATCCCTTATGAATTAGCCGGTGATTATCCCTTTTTCGAGTTGATGCCAGGAGGATGTTATCTGGCCTGAAGAGACTCGCGTGCTGAAGTTGTTGTAGTAGTCCATAATGAGGTTGCAGATCTTCAATTCAATTCAATTTTATTTATATAGCGCTTTAAACAATGGTCATTGTCTCAAAGCAGCTTCACAAAAATGAAAAACATTTTGTTAGAAAAGAAAATATTTGGAGGTGTGTATGTGTGAGAAAAATGTGTCTAGGTAATAATGAGATGAATGAATGAAATGTGTCTGATGAGCAAGCCAAGGGTGACGGTGACGGTGGCAAGGAAAAACTCCTGAGAGGAACCAGACTCAACAGGGAACCCATCCTCATTTGGGTGATAACAGATAGAAATGATAACATCATGTGTGAAGGTGCAATATGACAGAAAATCATTTAAATTAACATGAAGACCCGTTCAGCATAGGGATGAACCAGTGGACAGATGAGGTGCAGAGGGCAGATGAGGTCTGGATCACTGGAAGCACAGGAGCAGCACGTGTAGCTCCAAACCATCATGAAGCAGAATCCAGCTGGAGCTGGTTCTTCTCTGGATGCCTCAGGAACCTCGCAGGGTCGGCCTTTGTCTACTGAAGCTGGCACAATCTCCCGATGCCTCGGCATGGGTAGAAGGATACAGAACAGATGGGGAGAATTAGCGTAGTTGCCATTCAGTATACTGTAGGTGTACTAGAGTGTGAGGTTATGGGATGAGTTACGTGTATGCCAGATTTAAAAAATGCGTCTTGCGTCTACTTTTGAACTGGGAAACCGTGTCTGCTCCCTGAACACGTTCTGGAAGGCTATTCCAAAGCTTTGGAGCTAAATATGAAAACGCAAACGGAGTTTTGTGATCTTAAAGCGCGTGGTGGATTGTAGCGTATCAGAAGACTGGTTAGGTATGTGGGAGCTAAACCATTTAAGGCTTTGTATGTAAGTAACACTATTTTGTAATTTATTCTAGACTGAACAGGTAGCCAGTGCAGGGATGATAATATTGGGGTTATATGATCATATTTTCTGGATCTAGTGAGAACCCTGGCGGCTGAATTTTGGACTAACTGAAGCTTGTTTATTGAGGATGCAGGACAACCACCTAGTTACATTACAATATTAAACCACCTATTGCATTACAATAGTCATGCAATTACAATTACAATAGTCATGCAGATCAAACCACCTATTGCATTACAATAGTCCAGTCTGGAGGTCATGAATGCATGAACTAGCTTTTCTGCATCAGATAAGATGCTCCTAAGTTTGGCAATATTTCTAAGATGGAAAAAGGCTGTTTTTGTGATATTTGAAATGTGATTTTCAAAGGACAAGTTACTGTCTAATATTACGCCCAGGTTTTTCACTGTCGAGCTGGTAGTAACAGTACATCCTTCTAAACGCAGGCTGAATTTTGAGAGCTGTTGTGTGCTGGTTTTTGGGCCGATAAGTAATATCTCCGTCTTATCTGAATTAAGTAAAAGAAAGTTATTGGTCATCCAATCTTTTATGTCCTGGACACACTCAGTTAATCTAGACAACTTACAGTAGGTATTTCGTCTGGTTTGGTTGAAATATATAATTGGGTATCATCAGCATAACAATGGAAACTAATCCCATGTCTTCTAATGATGTTACCCAAGGGAAGCATGTATATTGAGAATAGCAGAGGTCCTAAAACTGACCCTTGTGGGACCCCATATTTCACTGGCATTACACCAGATGGTTCTCCATTCAGATCTACAAAATGGTGTCGATCAGACAGGTATGATCTAAACCATTTTAATGCCTGTCCCTGAATACCTATGTGATTTCGTAAGCGATCTATGAGAATATCATGATCTACAGTGTCAAATGCAGCACTAAGATCAAGTAAGACTAGTATTGAAATGCAGCCTTGGTCTGAAGCTAAAAACAAGTCATTTGCAATCTTAACTAGTGCAGTTTCTATACTATGATGGGGCCTGAAACCTGACTGAAATTCTTCAAGGATGTTGTTTTCCTGCAAGAATGTGCATATTTGAGCTGATACTACTTTTTCTAATATTTTTGATATGAACGGTGTGAAATCGGTCTATAATTTGTTATTTCATTCGCATCCAAATTAGATTTTTTAAGAAGCGGCTTAATAACTGCCAACTTGAAAGGTTTAGGGACGTGACCAAGATGTAATGAAGAATTAATAATGTTTAGAAGTGGCTCTCCAACCGTAAGCATCACATCCTTTAAAAATCTGGTTGGGATTGGGTCTAACAGGCACGTTGTTGATTTAGCTGAGGTAATAAGTTTATACAGCTCTTCCTGTCCTATATCTGTAAAGCACTGAAAATCTAAATGTGAATGTGAAGCTATAGGCTGAACTGGATCATGGGATACTATTAGAGGTTGAACCTCCGATATTTTCTTCCTGATATTATTGATTTTTTTTCATTAAAGAAGTCCATAAAGTCTTCACTTCTAAACTGTGATGGGATACACTCTGCGGGCATCTTAGGTTTTGTTAGGTGAGCCACTGTACTAAATAAGAACCTGGGATTGTTTTGGTTTCTTGCTATCAGTTGGCTAAGATGCTCGGTCCTAGCAGCTTTTAGAGCCTGCCTATAGCTGCACATACTGTCTTTATACGCAATTCGAAAAAACTTCTAATTTAGTTTTCCTCCATTTTCGCTCAAGGTTACGGGTTGCTCTCTTTAGGGCGCGAGTATGACTGTTGTACCACGGTGCAAGTGTTTTATCTCTGACTTTTTTTTTTATCTGATGGGAGCAACAGTGTCTAATGTACTGGTAAAAATAGTGCCCATGCTGCTAGTCACTTCATCTAGATGATCTGCATTTAGGGGTCTAATAAGAAATTGGGACAGATCCAGCAGATTACTTGTGAATCTGTCTTTAGTAGTCGGATTCATATTTCTAACAAATTGATAACGTGGGGAGACACAGCTAATCTGTTCTACGGGTAGAGTATATGTCAGGAGGTGATGATCTGCTAGTACCGGCACCATAACGGGCCTCACCTTTAGCGCCATAAACCACTACTGTAGCCCTTCCAAAGCTGTGACCTTTGACCCTTTACCTGGCCTACGCTCCGTGCATCCACCCTACTGCAGCGTCAACAGCCTGGACTGCGAAGACGGCCTCATTGTTCACGATGAAGAATTTAACGACTCCGATTCAGAGACTTACTGAGTACTCGAGTTTGTCTCAGTGTGCCGAGGAGTGTCCGTTACCGAGTGCCTGGAGATCGCTGAAGATGTTTTAACGCTGTGTTGCTGAATCACACTAAAGTGGATTTTGTGCTGTCTTTTCTATGGAATGAGAAACGTGACACAATCGTCTCAATTTAAGAATCTAATTTCGATGAATTGTACTCAGGTTTAGGAAATCTGGTTGAAACTCTGATAAAAATTTTGTGTCTTCCAAACACTACTCCATTAGAAATCAGAATTTGAACACAAAGATCTGAGTTGAAACTTTCGTGTGTCGTTGTTTCGAATTCGGCTCACACCGCCAGAAGGGAAATCTTAGAATACCTGAAACTGAATGTGTCATGTTTATGGCTGAACGAGTGTATTCAAAATGTTCAGTTCAGCCCTAGATGTGAAATTCATTTGTAGATTTGAGATCTTTTGCAAACTATGAAATTGAGTTTTGACATTTAAATTCAGATTAATTCATGTTCTAATTCAAACTCCACACTACTACTGTATGTACTACTAATATTACACATTAGGCTCAAATCATGCCAATCAAACCTGTGCCTTTCCTTATCGTCTGGATCCTGTAGTATTCTAGTTTTTTTTTTGTTGAGATGAATAGAATCAGATTGTACCACCAGCTATTGAACTTAAAAGTTCTACACCTAAAATTTTGAATTTAAGCCGTAGATTTACATAATAGAAACGACACAAGTTCACTTATAATCAGCTTAGAAGAATTAACAGATTGTATTGGCACCTTTCTCGTTCCATAACCTTTCAAGCTATAGCTCAACTGGGAATAATGGATTCTACCATTTTTGTCAGGTGTCACTTCAGCTTTCCTTTCTTATGCATCTCAGGAGAGCAGTGGTGTCAAAAGTATTCACATTCATTACTTGAGTAGAAGTATAGATACTAGGGTTTAAAAAGACTTCTTTAAAAGTTGAAGTATCAACTCAAGCTTTTTAGTCAAGTAAAAGTGTAAAAGTACTGGTTTCAAAACTACTTAAAGTATAAAAGTAGAAGTAACGTGAGGGGGGAAAAAGCATTAAGGATAAAAGCTTACTGTAGGCTGTGCCACGGGCCTATATACTACTGTGCAATAACACCTCATAAAAAAAGAAAAATGTGTTGTTTTTTTGTTGTTGTATTTTTTAACGGCCATAGTGATTTGGGATACTGTATATGGCAATTGAAAAAGAATGCATTTTAGTACAATGCAAATACATTAAAGAACCATATATGTGTACTATTGAGCATTAACATGTTTTATGGAGAAGATATGATAACTAGTTGCCTATAAGTATTTTAATGGTGCAAAAAGTCAAACTTCAGAGGCATGTCATCAGTAACCTTTATTGGAATGTAAATGTACATCCAAGCTTAGCTGCAGGAATCTCTGAGGGCAACATACAAGAAAATTAGTGTACCCAGGGCAGGCTTAGTAACAATTACCCTTGTATGGTTGTCTACAATAAACATTAGCGCTGTCAGAATGAATGATTCATCCAAGTAGTTTTAATAAAAATAAATACATAAAATAAAAAAGAAATATATATATATATATATATATATATATATATATATATTATATACAGTATATACACACACACACACATACATATATATGTGTGTGATAAACCAACAGGGTGTCGGACTGGTATGTTTATACTTCTCATCTGTAACTTCCTTTGGTATAGAAGAAAATAAAGATCACATAGACAAATGGAATTGTTAGTGAATGTGCCGTTAACTTTTTTTTGTTCTCTCATGCGCATGCCCAGTGACAGATTACACACGCTTAGTTACCTCGTCCCGCTCGACGCGCTTACGTCAGAGTCAGGATGCTGAACAGAAAACTTGGAAAAGAACTACATGCAAACATTACATCATCCAACCACAATCAAATTCGCTCCAACCGGATGGCGCGATTTATCCGGATGTTTTTTGACAAGCTGAAATGAAATAGGAGTAACGCGGCTATTTTTAAAATGTAAGGAGTAGAAAGTACAGATAATTGTGTGAAAATATGAGGAGTAGAAGTAAAAAGTCTGCTGAAAAATAATTACTCCAGTAAAGTATAGATACCCAAAATTTCTACTTAAGTAAGGTAACGAAGTATTTGTACTCCGTTACTTGACACCTCTGCAGGAGAGTTTAGAGACATGTGAACAGGAGAGAACGAGAAGAAAGAAATCAGGACGTGGTTGATCATCTACAGTACATTATGATTCAGTGTTTGTTCACACATGGGTTTGATTCCTCATCTCGATGTTTATTCTGATTTCCCAAGGAACAGGAACCGTAACCCCAGACACACCAGTAATGACTACTGTTGGAGTCTCTCGATACATCCGCTCTGGGAGTGAGGGAAGAAATCATGAATTTGCATTGGTTGTGTTTTTTATTTTTTCTTAAGCTGTGGTTAATTTATTATCAAGTAAAATTAACCAAGACATGAACAAAAACTGCAGTGAATGTTAAATGCAAATCTCCGGGCCGTGTCGCTGCAAAGTAATTGATTAAAGGAAGAAAAAGAACGATGGATTAAAAGGGCATTTTGATTAATTTCTTACCCATGAGTTTGAAACCAGCCGTCGAGATTGACCGGGTTTATACACAACTCATTGCTGGTTCTTACTGAATTGCAAACTTTGTTATAGAGAAGAGATGTGTGTGTGTGTACCTGTGTTTATTTGTGTGCTTGTGCGCGAGAGTGATTGTATGTGATTTAAAACCAACAAAAAAAAAAAACTGTTACCTTTTATAAAGGGTAAGTCTGGCCACTCAGTGCGTTGCTCAAATGATAAATACTAATAAATAAATGTACTAATAAATCTTGAATATTTTTGTCACACCACAGTAAGGTCAGTTCTATAATAAGGGCTGATTCGATTATTTAAATTAAGGAGTGCTGAAACCCATTTTACATACATGTGATTCCTGTTAGCCGACTCACAATAAACTGTGTATTTACTCAGAATGAAAAAAATTCTCCTTATCTGGTCTAAAGAGAAAGACCCTGTTAAAAAAAAAAAAAGGTTAGATTCCTGGTTAGATCATAAATTTGATTTTACGCCCAGCACAACTTGAAGTTGGAGCTCTGTGGAGTGCTGGAGCTTTCCAGATTTGGTTAAAGCAAACATTTATTATAAAAACTATTGAAAATAGTTTTCAAACCAGCAACGGGAAAAATTAACATTTTTGGAGAGGGACAGTTCATTAATTTCACAGCTTTTTATTAAACATAATGCAACTTCGTATTCTATGTGGCAGCTAAAGAATACTTCATTTACTTTTTCTTGTTTCAAGATGTACCTCTTTATCCTCTTGGAAGACATTTATTTGCACTTAAATTGCATTGAAATTAGGGAGTGTGCACATTTTTCATCACATGGATACAATATTGAAAGAGAACGGAGAGTGCGACTTTATTCACCGTCTTTCTCATAGACTCTCCCATAAAGCACTGCGGTCACCAGGCCGCTGCTCATTCCTCTCCGGCTCATGTAAAACCTGTCGCTATCCCAGCCCGATTCATCCGGTCGCTCCAGAGTCATCCTGCTGCCCAGCAGGCTAGCGTACACGTGTTTTGTA
Source organism: Channallabes apus (assembly GCA_030522415.1). NCBI lineage: Eukaryota > Metazoa > Chordata > Actinopteri > Siluriformes > Clariidae > Channallabes > Channallabes apus. The sequence continues at coordinate 17,240,163 of CM060127.1, forward strand.
CTGAATGTGCCATGCAGGTAAAAGTCGATTAGCGTGTGGGCGTAATCTGTCTCTCCCCCACAGCTTTCCTGATGAAGCCCTGTGCATCGCACTAAGGCGCACACCTCCAGGTAGTACTTCCCATGGACACTATGGAGGCCATCGAAAGCCCCCACGGCATACATCTCATCTTCAGAGGTGGAATTCATCCTCTGGAAGAGCAAGTGGCAGCAGAATGAGCCATCACATGCTGTGAGGTTCCCTTCTTTGCCATGTAGCGGCACTAGGGTGAATTTATCATACATCATTGTGGAGGTAAATGGAGAGGACGATTTATTACAACTGGAATCCTCTTTTAGGCAAAACTCTAAGTCTGATCCTATCTGGAAATGTCTAACCTCTGGTTCCATTCCTATATCCACGCTGGGAAAGCCGGAGAAGGGCACTAATTTTAATCTAGCCTTCTCTGGAGCATCCCCTAGCAGTAAAGGATCCAAGACCGGCACTCTAAGCACCAGCAGTTTTCCAGCCTCGCCCTTACTGATGTCGTGGTGATAAAGCGCATGCCAGGGTGTATAAATCCCACTTCCTGTCATACCAAAAGCCGCCAAGCGGAGGTTTGCAGCCAGCAAAGTGACGCCAGCTGAATATGAGAACGAACGATGGAACTGCACAGCGGTCATCAGGGGGAGCTGGTTCATCCAAGCTGCCGGGAACACAAACTGTCTGATACCCATGTCCTTCACCAGGGTCACAGCTGGATCCCGGAATAATATATCGAAACAGGTAAACACCCCAAAGCGTCCGGCAAACGGAGTAGTGAATGTCACGTACTCGCACTTGGGAGGGGTGTCGAATTCCGCCTCGAAGTACAGGTTCTGTTTGTGGTACCTCGCCACGATGGTGCCGTTGTCACTAAAAACAACATTGGTGTTAAACTGATAGTGGCCGTCAGCTGGACAGAAAGGGTCGACTGAGCTGTTACACGGCTGGCAGTCAGGCATGTTGGCCACCAGGAAGAGACGATTCTTCTGAGCCATGCAGCTCAAACGCTGCAGGACCTGAGAAAGGAATCAAGGTTCTGTTAAATTATTACACACTGCACATTACTCAATAAAAACTCAAACTTTGCATTCCCTCAAACTTTGCATTTCATAAGTTATGTTATATAAGTTACATAAGTTATAAGTTATGAAAATGTAAAAAAAATTAGGAAATTTTTTTTTCCCCTCCTAATTTATTTCAAAAAGTGAAACTCCTATTCTATACTCATTACACATTACAACGTGAAATATTTAAATCCTTTTTTTTGTTTTATTTTGTTGATTATGGCTTACAGTTCATGAAAAAAAAATTGTCACAATAATACAGAAATGTTTATTTATGCACTTAATACTTACTGTACAGCAATTCCTTTTGTCATTGATCATGGGAAATATTTTAATATTTGATTTTTTTTTTTTTTATTTCCCTCAGCTGTAAGCAGTAATCTTCAAAATCATAACTAAAGATTTGAAATATTTTACTTTGTAATGTGTAATAAATCTAGAATGAGTTTCACTTCTTAAATTGAATTAAAGGAAGATTTAACTTTCCCACTATATTCTAATTTATTGTGATGCACTGTATAAACACTGCCATTTAAAACAAACACTAGGATAAGGTACCTCCCTTTTCCCTTCCTGAAAGTCGCTGTTATTATGAAGCTACTCCTTATTGATTCAGCTCCCCTCTCCTCCTACTCTTCCTCAGTCTGCCTCGCTGACAGCAAACACGTCGAAAATCTATGCACATTTGGCGACATCTGCCTCCACTCCTTAAAACGTTTCTCTGGTAGCTTTTCTGCACCAATTTTCTGCACAAGTCTGTCCATAAGAGATTGAGAAGAAGGGGAAGAAGTAGCCATAAAAATACTTTAATGCTTCTCTTATGGCACTTTGTGATTGGGCTTACACTGTCAGTATAGGAAATAATCCACCAAACCACTGTCCCTGCATGATGGGCCGGTCCGTGGCATGATGGCTACTACTACTAATAGTAATTATTATTAGAATATGCATTAGCCCACTGCGAAAATAGCCTTACACCAGATCAGCAATCCAGTCCTGACTATATTGGTGCTTTTCCACTGCATAGTACGACACGACACGGTTCAGTTCTACTCACTTTTGGGGGCTTTCCACTGGGAACAGTACATGGTACCTGGTCCTTTTTTTAGTACCACCTCAGCCGAGGTTCCAAGCGCGCCGAACCGTTACCAAAAACGTGACGTGTAAACATGGCTGGTCACTGATTAGCCGGAGAAAATCGTCATTACTGCGTTACCGAACTTGCGACACGAGACACAACAGAACCGATATATTTAGAACAGCCAGAGAAGGATCGCACGCACCTTTTTGTATTAACTGTCGGCCTCTTTTGAAACAAACTCCTTCATCTCGCTGTTAAAAACATCCCCATGCCGAGAATGAAGAACACCATGCCGTTGATATGCTCCATTGTTGTGTGTTTGTTTGTGGTGCGTTTACGATGACGTCACGGCAGTAGCGGCGCCGCGACTAAACGACACGTGAGTAATCCAGCCCACGCTAAAGCGTTACTAAACTGCAGTGGAAGCGCAAACCGAGCCAAACTGCGCCGAACCGAAGTGAGTTGAACTGAACCGTGTCGTGCCGTTCTATGCAGTGGAAAAGAGGCATTAGGTGTACAAGTAATATAGTACTGATAAAGCTTCTTTAGCCACCGTGCCTCTGTGTTCTGGAATCTGTCAGGATCTGCACATGGGCTCCACTTCACTGCTCCAGGATCTGGCACCGTCTCCATGTACGCAGCTATTGATGCTCTGGTGAAGTTGAATCCGTGGATGCTGTCCTCTGGAAACACCAGAATCTGAGCCCCCTGTTAAACACATTAAAGTTCAGTGAGTCTCTTCATGAGTGTGTAAAATCCTCGTCTCTACCAAGATCTCGTGAGACAGCTGCCTCTTAGCTAGCTGGTGTAGACTACAGTATGTAGGCATAATAATTGATAGTCAAAACAATCACTTCAATAGTTGGAGTCCATGGCAGTTCATTTGGTAGATGATGCATACACAAGTCAATACATGGAGCCAGACTTTGGGTCACCATGTACAGCACCATAATTTCTGTCCCCCCAAAAACTACAAAATAACACACGTGGAATTAGGTAATTAACTAACTAACACCACCAGTCAATTGTTAATTTAAGGTCAGCTGTTTTGAAACAGTTTAATTTCAAAACCAATCAAGCACCTTGATGAAACTGATTCTCACAAAGACTTTCCCAGTAAAGCAAGACCAAAACCAACCTGTGCTGCAGAGAAGTTCATTTAGAGTTAGCAACCTCAGAAATCACCAAGTAACAAACAGCACCTCAGATTATAGCGTTGATGAAGGCTTTACAACGCATACAAGGTACTGTATGCTTTGTAACTGTTCAAAAGAGGATATTTGAATTTTTCTAAAGTGACAGTGTAGAAATAAATCAAAATCAGGAAAGACCATTAGAATTAGAAGGTGTGTACAAACAACTGCCTGGTAGGTTTGATTTGATGGATTTTCACACCCTGGACTCTTAAATATGATATAATGTGATTGTGCTTTTAACAATGGTAAGGAAATACGTATAAAGTATAATAAGTGCACAAATACATTGTTTAATGAAATATGTGCTGTAATACTCTGTTGATTTGCCTCCTGAACTTTGAACTGACAGGACAAAGTCCTGGCTGCCATTATTTACTAAACACGTGTGTTTGTTTATTTATCTATTTACCTTTCAGGTTTGGATAGAACACATTAAATAAAAAGTGGTCAGTCAAATATACAACTACGGGACTTAATTAACACCGGTATGAGTTAAGAGGTTGTAGTCTTTACAGCACAGACCCCTCTGTCCTCCATCACCTGCTCTGCAGCGGCCGTCGCCTGTTTCTCAAACACCTCCAGGTTCCGGTTCATGTGTTGCAGCGCGGCGTTCCGTCCCACGACCACCTTCGGGTCCGGGGTCAGGTGAACTCTGTGCTCATACACTGCTGCCGTGTAAAACAACTCCTCCTGCGCTATGGTGAAGTGAATCCTGTTGAACCAGGCGACCAAAACAACCACAGTGTGCTCGCGCAGCGCCATGACTGAGCAATTCTGTATGCTGTGAAGTCAAAGGTCAACTTTGTGAACTTTGGTCATTCCAAACATTCAGCTCGGAAGTGACGCTTTTTTAAAAACTAAAGTATTAAAACTGTTTTAATTCAAGGCAAAGGTGCGTTACACACAGCACGTCATTGAGTAATAGTACTAAACTATTATATAGTACTAAATCACCTACATACAGTATGTGCGCACGAGCTCTGCGGCAACCGTGACTTGCGTTTTTTTTTTTTTTTTTTGCGGTTTGTTCGCATAGTATTTCCGTATTTTTTTTTGATGACGTCACGCGGAAACAGCGATTACATTGGATGAAAGCGGACCATGTGACGGGGAATGACGCGTTCATTGTTCGAAAGGATAAAGCTTTAGGATAAAGCTTTTTTCACTGATGAAGGAAAAAGTCGTATTAACACCCCCCCCCCCCCCAAAAAAAAAAAAAAAATTTCTTAAATTCTATATGTACAATATCTAAAATGTAAATATTCGTTTATAATTCTATAAGCGACTCATTTCAAAATAAGTCATGTTTTTTTTCCCTTTCAATTAGTCCTCCAGGTTCCTTTAACTCCACTCCAGGTTCCTTAAAATTCATTTAACTCCACAGTTTGAATCAAATCTCACAGTCATTAACATCATATAAAAGGTGAAAATAGTTTACTTGCATCCTTGATTTTGTTTAACATTATATTAAAATATTTTTGGTCGCTTTTCTTTTCACTCTCTCACACTTCTAGGGTCGAGTCCCGCCTTCTGGTCTGTGTGTTTGGAGTTCGCATGCTCTCGCCGTGTTTGGTGGGTTTCCTCCAGGTTTTCCAGTTTCCTCCAACAAGCCAAAGACATCCAGGGTGTACCCCACCTCGTGCCCAGAGTCGACTATGATATGCTCCAGGCCCGTGACCGTACAGCAGGTGCTTTTCTGATACACGATAATAATTAATGTACCATTAATCAGGCGAAGGTGGCAATTGCAAATTGACAATAAATATTATTGAATGCTAAGGAGTTTTTATGTCAGTGACTGGGAATTAAGTCAGTGACAGATCATGACTGGGAATTTAACAGCATTTCATAGTTTCCGAATCAAGTTGGCGTATAGAGGCTGCCTCCCTCTGACCCAATTTTTAAAAAGAATGCTGCGTGTGTGTGCGCGCATGTGTGTGAGAAAGTGAGGACTGTAGGGTTTTACTTGAACTAGAAGAACAGCATAGGGAGTCAGATTCAGCATGAAAATTGACTAAAGCATGAACGAGACTGTGGTTTGTGCCAGAGTCAGCTGGAATATTAAACATGGATGATTTTAATTACACCCGTGGTAGCTGCAGTGTGTGTACATGTTTGGAGCTTAATACACTTAGCATGGTGTATTCCACAAATTCATGTTTATTACATAATAATAATAATACGTTAATACGTCCCACGAGAACACATTGATCACTGGTAACAAGACTGAATATAAATATAGATTCCTTTGCTACGTTAGTTCATAGTCCTGTAATAACACATAAGACTAACATGTAGGATTAAATACAGAGAAGAGTATGTAGGCCTAGTATTCAACACCACTGACACATGTTACACACATTAACACAGTCAACACACAGGAATAATGCGATCACTCTAGCACTGTGATATGCAGATCAGGAAGACGTGGCCATTTGGTACAGTATGTGACCGAAAAACATCCTAGAACACATCTAGGCAAATGACTGCATACAGAATCCTTTATATGTGTTAGGCTTCCTTGTTTAAACCGTTTCCCTTCTCGTCCTCAGTGAGTCTCTGTTCAGTCTCTGTCAGTCTATAAGAAGGGCTGGACACAAAGGTTCCTTTGACACACGACAGACACTTTTGCACGAGTACACAGGAGCTTGGACAGATCTGATCAGGTCCTTCTTTTAGTTTAAACCGAGTTAAGCAGCAGCAGAGGCGCAGCGGCGTTAAACGTCTCTGCATCCGTGTTCGTCTCCGCCTCACTCTTTTCTGGGTGCTGCAGAGACAGACGTCTCACGTCCACCTCCAAGGTAGTGCTCTTCTGCCTGCTGGGCCGTGTAGTGTTTACTGTTTTTTTCTCCGCGCCTTCTGCTCTTTCCCCTAAATACACACACACAGGTTATATTTTTATTGAAAATACTTTGCGCTAATTACGTTATCTAATCATTTTCTTTTAACTTTTTTTTTCCTTCCGGTATGAAACACACCAGCATACAACTGACCACATGATACTCCATCAACAAGCAGGCAGTATTTTTGATTCTCTAACTAAATAAAAACAAGTGGCACGATGCTTTACCTCTTTCCTGCTCACACTCGGGTGACTCGGGTGATGAAGCGCCGCTGCACTCACTGCGAGGTCCCAGAACAGGCGAGTCATTGTCAAAGCCCTCCAGTGAGCCCGGGCTGAGTAGTGGCACATCTCTGTAGCACGGAGAGAACGAGGGAAGCGTGGAGCAGGAAGGGAAAGGACATGAAGATGAGAGAAGAGGGTACAGAGATGAACAGGAAGGGACATATGGACAGGGAACGTCCAGAGGGGCCGCGTTGGCGCTCAGGCTGCAGGTGGATTGGGTTTCTGGATCTCCATCCGAGGCAGAACCGTTACAGTTTTCCTCTTCAAAGGTCTCTGACATTACTACAACACACACACACACACACACACACACACACACACACACACACACACACACACACACACACACACACCTGCATCAGAGCATGAATATGCCTTCATGTTGTGCTGGTAGATCGTATACTAGGGATGTAACGGTATTGTAAATACCATCATACCGCAATAACAATTTATTTCGATAATACAGTGGTCGCATGACGATAAAATGATAGGTCTTCTGAGAAAAGTTTGCTCAGGCGAATGGAGCGAACGGGAGGTAGTGGGAACTACAATTCCCATCAGCCCAGGCGTGGCTATGATCCTTTGCGCTACAGATCCAATAATGCGCACATCCAATTTTAAACCCGCTTACTCCGTAATGATTAATTACTATTTCCATCTCTTTTCCTTCGCCGTTAATAGCAGCACCCGCCATTTCCGCATTACTGGATCTGTAGCGAACTTTTCTCAGAAGACCTATAGTTTTATCGAGTCATTTCGGTTTCTCTCTAAAAAGAAATGAGTCAGAAAAAAAATCCTGTCTCTGTCTGAATAAGTGAGTGAATGAGGTGAGTGTTCTCAAATACTCATTCAGCACATGGGCCAGCTGCAATATATAGGCTGCTATTTTTATTTTTTTCTGAGTTTTCAAGAATACTAAATTGAAACTTAATTTTTTTACATGGTTTAATAATTTTTTGTTATTAAAATTGAAAAATTTAAGTTTCTGTTTCAAAGTTTACAGACAGATATATGTTCAGTGTTCATGTATACTGTTTAATAAACACTTCTGGCACTTTTTTCGAGTCTCTTCATTAGTTTTGTTTTTCCTGTAAATGATTCAATTAATACCGTACCGTGAAGTTTTGATACCGTTACATCCCTATCGTATACACAAACATTCCCCACTGCCACTTGAGTGCACTCACTGGATATGCCGTCGGACTCCATTTTAAAGTTGCTGATGTCATCACCGGCTCCTACGTCTTTCTCGGCCCCGACTCCGCAGCTGCGGGGCCCCATGGCTGTGAGACGTCTGCGAGCATGGATCTCGTCTGAGATGGTCTCGAGGTTGCGCAGGGCCGTCCTGTACTCCACTTTGGCCTGAGACAGTTTAGCCTGGCACTCGTCCACTTTTCTCTTCAGTTGCTGTGGGAAAGTAGACAGAAATAATACATGTGCAAATCAACAGCAAGCTGTGATCACATTACATCTTCCACAAGCACATGAATATAAAGTACAGACAAACGCCGAGCTGAAAAACAAACAACAACAGGCATGAAGCGTAACCAATGGAAGAAAATTGACCTACCTCCAACTGGAGATAATATTTGGACTTCAATTCAAAATATGGCCTGTAGGGAAAAGAGAGAGAGACAGAAAAAAAAAGAGTGAGAAGTTTTAGTTGAGACCTGCTGACACTCTCAGTGGTTGCCATGGCAACAGTAAAGCTCAGCCAGAATAACACTTGAACATTCTTGAGCTGTGAAAGCGAGTGAGAGATCGCACATCTGGAGCATATCAGCCTGCACACACCAGTGCAGGCAGAGGAATAGAAACACAGTGAGGCCCTAGGGTGGGATGAGGGGCGAAATGTTCACTATGCAACCACCGCTAACGGCACGAGTGAGACACATTTTTATTCGTGCTCCCTAGGCAAAGAACCGCTTCTGGATTGCAGTTCTTAACCACTTTCTGTAAACCTCATGAACTCGGAGTAAACTTACATGCTGTTTAACTTTGTGTATTTTATCTACAAGAGATGGGAAAGTTTTATGTCACTTGTGTGCTAAGATAACTAATAAATACACATGGATATATAAAGTATAAATCAGTGCATAAGACAAATAACAATTAAATGAGTACAGAAATAAGAGCAGCGTTCAAGTCAAACCGGGATGACTGATTGCGCAGAATAACAGAAGAGAGTAAAAACTCCCTTTATTTCTTTATATAATCCCCTGCTGCACTAGTGCACTTATCCCGGCCTGAGCCATGATCGGACTGTCTGCTTCTTCTCTGAAACGCTGGCCTTCCAGGAACTCCTTTAATGGCCCAAATAACTGGCAATAACTTGGCACAATGATTGTGTGTACTATCTGTGGGTTCTGTATGTTTACATTTAGGCATTTGGCAGACTCCCTTATCCAGACTGACTTATATTTTTATCTCATTATACATCTGAGCAGTTGAGAGTTAAGGGCCTTGCTCAATGGCCCAAAAGGGACAACTTCGTGATTGTAGGATTTGAACCTGGGATCTTAATGTCCATTGCTTTAATCACCGAGCTACCCCTGACCTAACTATGTTTGCACCATTCCAATGTTTTATTATGGCTAGGAGTCTCATCTGTGCTTTCTGTAAATGTCAATCAGTTACATTTACATCACAAATTTCATCACAATTCAAGGTTTGAGTTGAACAACCTCGTAAAAAGAAAATTGTTTTTGCTTATACTATCAAATAAATAAGCAAAAACAAAACACAATTAAATGATGAAATGATTAATAATAAACATGTAATAGTGTTCAGCACATAATAAATAAAAAGAAAATAAAAATGTTATATAATAATATTAACATATAATTTTGCCAATTAAGAAAAGTATAATATTTATTACATATGTTTTAAATATGAATCATCTGTTAAATCATTTTAATATAATTATATCTGGTCCTCCAAAAATCATAAAAGCTGTATAAACCATGTGAAGCAGTAAACTGTGCTGGCATAGACAATTTCTCTTATTTCTGAGACATGCCTCTGTTATTCCTCTTTCTTCTTTCCTCCTTTTTGCACCAGAGAGCCTGAACACAGCTGGATCACTAACCGTGACTTGTTGATGGCGCGCTTGAGTTTCTTCTCCAGCTGTCTCATGTGGCTGATGGCTGCGTTGTTTTTGGCCGCCGTCTCTCTGTGCTCCAGTTCACTGCGTGTCCGGCTCTGCTCCGCCTCCATCACCTGCAGCAATACGGCGCAAAAAGTATTAACACTCTTCGAGTTCCTGTTTTATGAACTCGTGTGGTTGCGTTATTTTTATCCGCAACAAGCAAATGTGTGACAAAAGTCAGCCAAGGATTTCAGTACACATGTGCTGAGATGCACCCAGCTGTTTCGCAGGAATTATGAAATACATGTCACATGTAAAACAGTTTTGGTAAATGTCACTGGTACAGTACTAAGATCGAGCCGCGTTAAACTCATCCTTAACGTAATTGTGGTTTGACTAATCTCTGACTCGTTTTGTATTGTATTTATTGCTAGGTGACTCCACACTCGAGTGGGAGAGATGCAAATGCAAATAAGATGCATTTGTGATTAAGTAACTATAATAACTTTCATAATAGGGGCAAATTCCAGAAGTATTTGCAACCTTTAAGAGAATAAACAAAAATGGACACAAGGGGTGTTCAAGTCAAACCTGGACTGAAAGGAGTAAAACCGATTGACATTTACAGAAGAGGTCTGTGAATGATGATCGATCTTGTCTGAGGTGGCTCGGCGCTCACTGCCCCTGTACAGTGCCCCTGTCCACCCGTACAGTTCTGAAGCAATTTTAACATGGTGGGACCATTAAAGGAGTTCCTGGGAGGCCAGCAATCATGGCTCATATAGTGAGAAAACTGTCTATTCTGTTATTCTGATCAATCAAAAGTCCCGGTTTGACCCGAACTTCCCTTATAATTTCATGAAAAAAAAACATGACGCGCGATGATTTAGATTTTCCATTCAGACGACTTTTCATCTTTTCTTTACCGTACATCTTGGCACAATTATGTCTCTAATAATTCGTAGCATTTTTACTATTATCCTGAAAATGTGGCAAAAGTGTTGGCACACAGAAGATGTGCATATGACAAAAAAAAAAAAACTCTTTCATATGTTACAAACCAATTACAGAGATACAGAAAGAAGCAAGTCAGTGAAGAAGCAAAAGAGCATCATAGTTTAGTTATGAAAAATTTTCTGGGTTGCTGAAAAATTCAAGAGTTGTCAGTAAAACCTAAAAAAAATTTTTTTTTTTGTGGTAATACAGTGGTATTGAGTGCGATATGAAACTGTAGTTTACATTCTCTCATGTGTCCTGTCTTACCCTCTGGGTGGCGTGGTTGAGCATTTCCTGCCAGGCCGAGTCAAACTGCCGGCTGTCCTCCTCTAGAAGTCTCTCCTCAGCTAGAGCGATGGTTTCTTTTGCTGCTCGCAAGATCTCGATGGATCGCTGGAACTCCTGTGTGGCCCTCTGAGCTTCCACCTGAGTCTGGAGAGGATATGGAAAGTCTCAGAGCTGGTGTTTTAACATGCCCACCTCCCAAAACAAAGCCCTTATCTACAGCTTAACATGCAAAGGAATGTGGTTGGAATTTCCTTTATCTTCGCATCCCCCCATATGTACTGCTTGGAGCATACCTGTGTCCATGTAAAAAAAAATAGCCATGTTTATGAGGTGCTTCTGCTCTGTGTATCTCTCGTGAATTATTCAGTCATATCATCTACTAAAGACTTCATAAAAATAACGGGCATGTTTTTTAAATTTTAAAGCTTTCCGGCACAGGGTTGCTGACAGGGATGCGTCCTCCGAGCCTTGGAAAGAAAGGCAGAGCTCGGATTAACTTAAACCCCACATCTCATTTCTCGGCACATCAAAAATCACAAATGAAAAGTCTGTATCAGGGTATTACCATTACAAAGCACGCTGCGCACACTCTCTGCTTTCAGAAGTGCCTCTGACAGCGTCTCTGCATCACACAGCCTCAGGGAAGAATCCCTGATTTGGGCAGCGGGGTGTTAACTTTTCCCCAATCCTGCATTTCTTCTGATGCCGATCATGCAGCTTTTCTAACGTGAATCTCAAGCACTTGTTCATGTTTTACGTACATGGAACATAATCAGACTTGTTCAGAAAGGGCACATGAAAATGAGACAACAGCTGCAACAGCTGTGTTATAATAGTACATCCAATTCAGTCACCAACTCAAATGTCTCAAATCGTTTTTTTCCTTTCATTTTCCTGAAAGGAAGCGATGATGCTCAGCCTGTTTTACACCACTGGCATTGTGGAAGGCTCTGGGGAAGAAGCAACCACACGACAGTACCCCACTGAGGAAACATACGCTCTTATTCATGGACATAGGAGACTCTTTCAACAAAGTGACCCAAAGATGAGGTAACGTGATAATGGGTTCGAGTGGGTTACACACAATGACGAGTACACAATACTGTATAGCTGTGCTTTGTTCGCTCGGAGGCGTCATCGAATAATCGTGACCTTCAATTCTGTTGAACAATACACACTATGGGATTATTTCCCACAGCTGCAGTTTTGCCTTGGAGTGGAAACAGAGACCAGGGTTGCCAGTTCCATGTGACAGGAAACCAATGTTTACTAAACTCCAACACTCACTAGGTGAAAGCATGCCATTTTCTTACAATTAAAATTCCTGAAATCAAATCGTCTCATACTATTATCTATACCGCATTTAATATAAACAAGTAAATGCATGCTCGTACAGGAAAGCATGAATTTTTTTTTTCACATTTGGTTCCAATACCTTTCTACTCATATACCACATTAACTCTTAATTATAATCATACACACGACACACAAACACATATAATGTACCCCGGGTTATCTAATATACTGTAAATAATCAAATTAATGAAAATAATCCATCCCACATTAATTAGGCAAGCGCCACAGAAGATCTGGCAGGAACCACAGTGTCAGAGCGATTTTATGCTTTCAGTGTGTGTGTGAAGCCGTGATTGTTGAAACCCTCGCTCGTAAATTTCTGAATGACAGACATGCAATGCGTGTAATACTGTACAGTAATACACTTCTGCTGTTATGTAACACACATACATTACACACACTCAGCCGTTCCTCTGGGATAAACTCTCAGATATGATCATCTTCCATTTTAACATGCTTAAGAAATACACAGGGGTCACCTGGTCACCAGCGATTTGCCCCTTCTGTCATCTACGCCATCAGACCAGCAACTGAGGCAAACAAATAGTGTTTCCCCAGCGATTTCAGTGAACACCATTAGCATGAGTGAATTATGTAAAGAGGGGTCTGCTCTTGAAATATCCAAGGTCAAGCATGAGAAAACACAGTTAAGGAACAGCCTGAGAAAGTCTATCCTATACGTACAGATGCTGAATTTACGTCATACTGGATTCGCCTTTATGACCACACGCTCTGGGAAAAAACATTCACACTGACCTCGGAGTCAAACGATTGTGTAGATAACAAGATACAGTTTTGTGAGCTTTCACTCAGAAGTAAGGATTTCTGACCTGAAATTTTTTCGCTTTCATTTTGTGTCTTATTAACTATGAGGCACGTTCAAGTCAAACCGGGACTTTTGATTGTGGAGGAACACAGAACAAAGTTATGAGAGTAAAAACTCCCTACATTTCTCTACATAATCACTAATACACTCATCCCAGAGTTTCACTAGTGCTTGAATACCATCAAGGTAGAAAGTTTTCTCTGTACGCCAGAGCCATGATCGAACTTCCTGCATCATTTCTGAAATGCCGGCCACCCAGGAACTCCCAATAAGTCCAAGCACATGGAATGGAAGAGTCCAAATACTTCTATGAGGTGTGTGATTGCTTTTGTACGATTGTTTGGTCTCTTCAGTTTATAAGGTTACCGAAGGTTAAGTATCGGTTCAGTGCTGAGTCTCTGCCGTAACATGGCACAATAATGTCACATACAGAAGCTTAAATGCCTTCTGTGACTTTGTTTCCAGCATTTGCGCCAACATCTCCAATACTGTACTTCTATGATTAATTTCTCACCAATATGTTGCCTGGAAATGGTGTGTGAGAAAAGAAACTCTTGTGCTGTTTCAAACCACTGGAAATAGTCCTACATCATAACTGCACTAGCAATAGGAATGTCCAACGATCACAACCGCTCACTTCTCAAGGTAATAAAGAAAATGTAGCACCGTTCAACACATTTTGCACCAGAATCACTAAACTCATTTCACAAACTTAATTAGAACCACACAGGTGGATTTTGCCTTTAATGCAGTCCTAATGACTTCAGTTAACAACTCAGTTCAATTTAATTCAGTTTTATTTGTAAAGAGAAATCAATCAATTAATTAAAAGAAAATCAATTTGAGCAATGGTGCTTTAGCTGCAATAAATGTACTGTCTAATGCACTAATAATGTTGGCACAACCAGGTTGCGAAGGTCCTTTTAAAGGGCACCAACTATGCAAAACTTTTCACTTTTCAGATGGGTCTCCAGTGGTCATGTAAAAACAAAAACCATGAGGAAAAAAAAACATTTTCAGATTTCTGGCCCCCATTTTGTTTGGTGACTGGAGTCCTAATGTGACCTCAGGGTCAGTGGTGCCTCAGAGGGTTAAGGCTCTGGGTTTCTTATTGAAAGGTTGATGGTTCAAGCCCCAGTTCCACCAAGTTGCCACTGTTGAGCCCTTAACCCTGTCTGCTTCAGGGGTGCTGTATTATGCCTGACCCTGCACTCTTACCCCAACTTCCTGACATGCTGGGATACGCTGGGAGGAAAAGAATTTCACTGTGCAGTGATGTATACAGCATTCATTCATTCATTCATTCATCTTCTATACCGCTTAATCCTGTGTTCAGGGTCGCGGGGGACCTGGAGCCTATCCCAGGAGACTTCGGGCACTAGGCGGGGTACACCCTGGACAGGGTGCCAATCCATCGCAGGGCACACACACATACACACACTCACACACCCAATCACACACGACGGGCAATTTAGGAACTGTATACAGCATGTAAAGGTTTACTTAACTTATAAACGTATAAGGAATAACTCTCTGGCTTGTTTCTCAGCATTAACACAGACACAAAGTGACACAGAGGGAGTTTGAGGTATAAAAGCATGCATTATTTGAAGGGTATTTTATCTAGAGCACCTACACACACTTTGATGGAGCTCTAACACCTTGTTAGGGAAGTAGTAAAATACAGGACCTTTAATTCTGTTGTGTTTGACTCCCAGCCAACACCCAAACCCAACCACAGGATGTAGGACATCCTTAGTGCCAGTGTCAATCCTGGATAAAAAGGGAAGTTTGCATCTGGAAGGGCATCGGGCATTAAACCTGTGCCAAGTTGTATGCGGATCTGATGCTACTCTCGTGTGCCATTGGTGTTTAAGTTTTAATGGCGTTTTATTTGGATGATGACAGTGGTGCCAGACGAGTTAATTTCCACTAAAATGTCTTCAGTAGCTAAACGCATTAGTGCATGGGACTGTGTTATTACAACTATTACATAACTAACATAACATATTCCTAAGAGGCTAAGAGGAAACCCGGTGCCATCCAGAAAAATAATCGGCTCATTAACCAGTCATCAGGAGGCACGAGTTCTTTGCTGTCAGAGTCACTCCCTCTGAAATATACTTAGTGTCAGACTTTCTGCAAGTATTTTTACAGCATGAGGCAGTTATGACTTCAGTGGAAATTGCTTCACACATATTAACAAAGAATTACACCAGAGTGTTGATTAACTCTGATGAGAACCTTAATGCAGGGTTTCAGGGTTTTAAAAGTTTAGTTTTATTGCATTCAAAACACACACCAGTGAGTGAGGTCCAGTGTACATTAGTATGTGAAGTGCTGACGAAGCTGAAAAGGAAAAAGTGAAGAGAAAAGCCGTCACCTGCTATGAATGACACTCACATACTGTAGTGTTCTGAGAACAAATTCTGCTCTAGCCATAACTAGCTAACCCCCCTGTACCCTGTGTGTATGGAAATGCTATTACTTTCACTATTAAATATAACTATGGCTTTTACTGTTGATCTTTCTACCATGCAGCTTTACCAAATGTTGTTTCCCGACCACATTTCTTCCACAAAGTCAATGGTTCATCGCTATCCCTCCAGGTTTTTATAATGTATTGATGAGTTCTTAAGTCAGTTCCAGCAATTTCAAATGTTCTTAGTTGTGTTCTTTGCTTGATGCAGCTCAATATTTTGAAATTTCTAAAATGGCAACTTTCTTTTTGTCTGTTTTCTCTGAGTGGCAGCATTTGACCTTCTTAAAGTGAGGGGACGGGACGGGACATTCAAGATAGATTTACGGTGCCGTGAAGACGTACAGTATTTGCCCTTTTCAGGCTGATACATGTCAATTACTTTGTTTCTCATGTTCTTGATTGTGTTGCTTTTTTTTTTTTAGATCTTTTAAAATGCTTCACTTTGTCAGACAGGTTCTATTTAAGTGATTTCCTGATTCAACAGGTCTGTTAGTAATCAGGCCTGGGTGCGGCAAGTGAAATTTAACTCAGCTTTCCAAAAGTTACAGTTCATTCATGATTAGCAAGGGGGAAATTACATTTTCACATACTGTAGGGCCAGGCAGGTTTGGACAGCTTTTTTCTCTTAATAAATGAAATCATCATTTAAAAACTGCATTTTCTATTTACTCCATTTATCTGTGAGAAATATTTTAATTAGTTTGATGATCTGAGTCATTTAAGTTAGAAAAAACATGAGTGATAAGATTTCTGGCTCTGAAATATGGAAACGTGTAATTAATCAATGCGCTGCAGTTTCCAAGAGCAGGAACACCCAGGCATTTCCCGCGATTTCACCTACTTCCTAGTCTCTGATGAACCTCTGTACTGCTGCCAGCCCGCTTAATACGAGTTCATTCACCTCGTACGCAGAAAAGGAAGTGGATTCTCGGCTGCTCTTAAAGACAAACGGCTTCACGCCACATAACTAGTCACAACCTAACCAAGAAATGTGGATGTGGAAGCATTGCATGTCTGACGTGACATCCGCAGCAGGTCACGAAGATGTTGAAAACGTGTGTCTCCTAGTGTCCTGCTCATCTTTAAACCATAGTCGCTTTTTACACAAAAAAGGCAACCACAGCCTTCTACGCTGCATAGTGTGAGGGGTCTGACCAGGTTACGAGCAGGGTGGGAGAACACGCTGAACACTAATTTCTCACCCTGCCATAGTGCATTATTAAAAAGACACCTCCAAATTCTGAGAAAACCCACACAGACAACCACATTTAACTGACGTGTTCAGGAAGCGGCATCATTTCTGAAACTTACTCTGAAACGGAGTAAGTGACAAGGTAGTGACGTTGACCTTGACATTCCCCTCACCAAGGCCAAGCGCTGTGTGTGCAGAAAGGGAAATTATGTCAGTTTAAATCGCTACAATCCTCATTCGAACATTTATTCAGGGTCCCAGATTTTACTCTTTCTTTACCAAGACTCAGAGAGGAGACAAAGTGTGTGTGTGTTAATGCCCCAACTGAAATACGTACCTCTCACATAATTCCTTTTTTTTTTCACTTCTCAAAGGAAAAGCTGAGAATGTTTTTTCCTACTTTTTTTTTGCAAACACACTGGAAACAAATGGGTAAAAACAATATATGTAGATACCTATACAGTAAATATATAGTATTTGGTGCAAATGTGTTTTGTGCAATACGGGAGTGAAAGAGTGCAGTAATAGCAGCATGGTGTAGTGTTGGAGTCCGATCAGAATGAACAGAATGAGCTGCAGTGTCTTTAAGGTGGATGTAAATAACCTACTGAAGTCATCAAGCATAAATAGAAGTGTGAGTATGTATGTGTTTTGCAATAGGTGTCCAAACACATGCGCGCACACACACACACCATATTAATATCTTGTTCTGAGACCTGCTGTATAAAAGTGGCATCACACTCTCAGTATTGCTGATTTTGTCTGAGAGAGAACAGCAGTCATGTGCGCGATATTAAAAGCTGTTTTGTTCTTCGCTGTGTGTGTTGCATTAAATGTTACAATGGTGGATCAGACAATAAAGATAAGATGGGATGTGACAGGAAAATCACCGAAGCATTGTGACAGCAATGAGAAAAAAGTGTGTGTGTGTGTGTGTGTGTGCGTGCCTTTGTCTTCCTTTGCCTGTGTGTCTGTGGTCAGCAGCAAGAAACGGTCAAGCCCGACCTCGGCTGAATCCAGCAGTGCACCGATGAGAGCCAAACTGCACTGTTTTTTAGAAACAAATTTGTATATTTAGTCAAAGTTTTTATTTTTTATGTTCAAAAATACAACATCATTTTTTTTTATTAGTGGCATGACCAGACCATTTCGTGTGCATCTTTCAGACAAGGTCATAGGGTATGAGATCCTGAACAGATGTGGCATCATGGGCGGCAGCAAGTTTTCTGGCTAGCAGCGGAGGACAGTCAGTTTGACACAAGGGGGAAAAAGGGCAAACAATTTTTTTCCATGTCTCTCATTCTGGCCGTTTGGTGTTGCCTTGTCAGACCACATATATACCCGTTATTCATCTGAATGCAACTGGAAGACTCTAAGATGACTAAGCACATTTAAACCACATCCAGTCATTAGAACTTTACAAGAAATGCACGTTCTTCCCACACTTCACTATTTCCCCTTTTTATTGCATATATATAAAATGTATCTTACTATGTAGGTATGGGCATAACTATAACTATGTAAACTAATGAAATCTGCTGTAAATCCCTCACTGTAGCTCGTTTACTTGACATCTGCAACACGGATCGTTCTCAGTCCAGTGCACTCACACTGATGGTGATGCTCAGTGAGGTTTAACTACACATTGTCCGCTTTATTAGCCACCTTGGTGCACTCTGCAGGCATCCAGCCGGAATCTGGAGCTTGTTTTCACTGTGTGTTCGTCAGCAGTGATGTCAGTAAGGGATCGCATAATCGTTGACATGATGAAGCTTTCTATACTTAAGCAATATCACACGAAAAGGAGTATTTAAATGCATATTACACCAGTCCTTAGTGGATAATGTAACACGGGCATGTATCCCTATTAATGACCTATATATGAATTTGTCCGAGGCACAGTTAATCTCAGCGACTGACTGTGGCGTAACCAAACAGGATATTGTGATTGGCTAAACAGGGGGGAGGTGTCATTCAAGCCCCTGTCTAGGAGTGACAGCTGCTCGTGTCCAGAGCCAACTGTCCGTCTGACACTGCTGAGTAAGTGTGCACACTACAGTGAGACAGGTGTTTAGAGGACTTAAGGACTCAACTGAGGTCAGTCACATGGAAACACTCTGTCCCACACAAACAAACGCACACACGAAAAGGTGTGTGTGGACTAGGTGGCTTTCTCATGCAGGCCTTATTTAACTAAAGCACAACGACTCGGAACATCTTTACCATGAGTTGTAAAATAGCGGCATGCATTCTGGATGCACAGGAGGCATTTCAGCGCACC
This sequence comes from Channallabes apus, assembly GCA_030522415.1. NCBI lineage: Eukaryota > Metazoa > Chordata > Actinopteri > Siluriformes > Clariidae > Channallabes > Channallabes apus. The sequence continues at coordinate 17,259,164 of CM060127.1, forward strand.
ATGTAATGGAAATAGAATGTATTTAGCTGATTAAAGTTTAGTGACTAAACCTGAATCAGCTCAGCTTCTTCAGCAGATCCTCTGATGTGGTTTATATAATGACAGGCATGATCATAAACTGGAGAACGATCATCAGTGGAAAGACAAGCTACATGGGGGTAGAGACATTATCTCAGAAAGGCAGACGTATTCAGAGACCTTAAAGATTTTTCATTTTATTTACAGTCTCTTGGATTTGTTCAGATTCCAATCATATCCTTCATCTGAGTCATTGTCTTGCTGTCTTATTTAAAGATGTAAATTAAACATTAATAATTCAGCATTAAGGCGGCGCGGTGGTGTAGTGGTTAGCACTGTTGTGAGTGTGTGTATGTGTGTGTGCCCTGCGATGGATTGGCACCCTGTACAGGGTGTACCCCACCTAGTGCCCGAAGTCTCCTGGGATAGGCTCCAGGTCCCCCGCGACCCTGAACACAGGATTAAGCGGTATAGAAAATGAATGAATTCAGCATTAAAATCTAACTGGTAACACAATTCAGTCACGTTACCTGCTTATCTGAACTTTTATGAAAAAGGAATTTCATGTAAGCTAAGTCCTATACAGTTATAAAACCATGAGACTTTACACCGCACTGTACTCTATGTGTCCTGTCGTATGAAGTCGCACAGGTGTGCATTGTGATTTGACCAATATAGTGCAGTAAATGGATCAAATCTTCATTGTTTGTTTTTTTTTTTTTTAATCCCAAACATTTAAAGCACTTATGAATTCTATCCACCCTGGGTACCCCAGTTGTAATGGAAAAACATGGATTTCTTGTCTACATTTATAGACATGATGTGATTATGAGAGCTAGTGTTAGTCAGAATGCTGTAATTTGTAAATCACACTAATACACACTCTGTACCTGTTATTTTGTGTGTGTGTGTGTGTGTGTGTGTGTGTGTGTGTGTGTGTGTGTGTGTGTGTGTGTGTGTGTGTGTGTGTGTGTGTGTGTGACAGCTCCTGATACACCTGAATAACCCTGGTCGGTCAGCAGTTTGCTGGCAAAACACTTCTTCAGTCTTCATCAGCATGACAGACCTTTTTTTTTTTTTTTGCCCTATAGGTATCTCCATGCTTTTCTATGAGTTTTTCACAGAAAAAATAACACCACACCTGACAACCAGGCATCAGAGAATTTTCTTATTTATTTTTTTTAATGTGCAAGTATTTTATTTTATTTTTTTTTACTTAATATCTTTAAATAGCAGCTGGAGCATGTGATTAGTGCAAACGCAAATGTCGACACGTTTCACTGCACTGAAAAAAAGAACTGAAAACTGTCGACCTCAAATATTAACGATGGAAGATTATTCTAAGAAACTGCAAAAATGTTAAGCTGTAAGGAGGAAAGATAAGAGAGACATCAAAGAAAGTGTCACCAGTAAAAACTAACACTTCCACTGTGGTTTTTTGGTATCCACGTGCTATACTGGTGCAACAAAACTGAAAATGAATCTCTATAAAAAAGATTAGCAGATTTACTGCGTATTTAAAACAAAAATACCATCCAGACTGAAGAATTTACTAAATCAGCAAATTTACAAAAATATGCATTTATATAAGAACTGCTCTTAGATTTTATTGTATTAAAAATGTGTTGTTCTTTTTTTGCACATTTTGTAAAAAATTATCACATTCTTCACTATGGTAATAGAGATGGATAAATAATGTATAAAAAAAAAAAACCTTGTCTTTCTCCAATGTCTAAACAGGGGAACAAAACAAGATTAAGTAAAGTGTTTTTTTTTTTGGCTCCAGGCAGAGTTCTCTTGTTTTTCATCTTCAGAACAGAACTACAGTATGTGTGTGCGAATGTGTGTATGTGAGAGAGAGAGAGCAAGTTGGCATGTATGCTGACGGCTAAGAAACTCCTTTATCAGTCACCCGTGCAGGTTCTGACACTGACAGATCACTGCACTTTAAACCCTGGCTTAACCCGTAACGTACACATTCAACGTATAAACTGTAAGCATCTGCAGAATAATTCATACATTTCATACAGCTGCTGTTTAGTGCTGAATTAATGACGGAGTTACTAATCCCATATCTATCCTACACTGCCATTCAGTTCTCCCAAAGCTTCAGGGTCACTAAAGAAGTTTTAGAATGTCGGAAGTAAATATCGCAGGAGGGGACACATTTCGTTATGCAGGTTTGATTACAGTGAGAGGGATCAGAGGATGAGTTCACATTCGGAGACAAATTACTAATTTGTAATCTGAAGATGGCAGTATTTGCTATGTTTCTTCATCAGTTGATATGATTATTAATGCTGTGCCTTCATCCTTAAACTTTTTTCAGAAGGAAGCATTTCAGCTCTTTTTGATTTTTTTCTTCTTATACTAACACTAGGGCAGACCTTGTCTCTCTGCTTAAACCCGAGCAAAGCTTAAAATTATTTTTGTCCTCTGCAGCATTGCTTTTCATAGTTTCCATTCTAAATGCTGTAAATCTCTCATATTCTTCTACACCCTGTTCTACACCAATCGGATCCGACTAAAAAACAAACTGCTTATATAGAAGTCCTGCCGGTGTGTGTCGAACGGGGAGACCTCAAATTGTGCTTTTGGGTTTTCAGATATGATTAGTTGTCATTACTTTTAATTCGTGTAAATTTTACCAAATCAGCATAGTATTATTATTTTTTGGACACAGAAACAACTGAAAACAACCATAAAAACATGTGGTCATACAGTATGTATCTGTGCTATTTGACCCATTTTAAATTTCTTGCTCAGTCATGTTTGTATAGTTGATTCAAATGAAATCAAAATCAGTTCATCTGATCATATAGCCCAGGTTGTGCTGAAAAATGGACATGTCATTCTATACTGCACAATCCTGACCCCTATATATTTATTAAAACATAGTAATGCAAAAATGCCTACAAACACTCTAGTTTTTAAGGGCTACCAAGTCTCTTTGGTTTTTCCTGGTGGTTTGTCATGCTCCTTACGGCTCTGGTTATTGTCTATGTTGTGTTTCACATGTTCTCTTCATGTTCTTCGCCTGCATTTCGCAAAAGCATGTCAGTAGGTGGATTGTAAATGCTAATTTGGCCCTAGGTGTGAATGAGACTGTACATGGTGCCTTCTGATGGTGTATTCGGCGTTTCTAAGGTTGGCACCTCTTCCTAAAGGTTCACTTGTAAACCATGAACTAAGGGTTTCTAGTTTCTACCAGCTAACCGGCTAATCTGCACACAGCAGTTTCTCCCTCCTGCTGGGCCGAGCACAGATCCTGTGTTAAGCAAGGGGGAAAGGAGTGAAGGGAAGATAGGACTGGAGATAGGGAGGATATCTGCGGGAGTGAACTGAAAGTGGAGCAAAGTTTTTGCTGAAAATGTTGTCTCAAGCAACATACTACAACTTATTGAAATTTTCTGGAGTTCTCAATACCTGGTTAAATAATCTTAATTATAAGGCCGTCTTTCTGAAAGCTTTTATAGCTGAGTTACACTATATGAAACATTACCGTTGATTACTGTGATGTACGTGTCCGATCCAATCCAACATCGATTCAGTGTTACAGGCTGGTACACAAACGCTGATTGTAAAATAAGATTACAAAACAGAATTTCTACGTACGCAAAATCTGAATTGCAGATTCTAAATTTGCCTCATAGTGAAAAATATTTAGCCAGGAAGTAACCAGGTTGTGAAATATGACACATCAAACACTTTCGCACATACTGAGTCAAGGAAATTTAGAAATAGGAAAGGCCCGGTAAGCTTAAAAGATAATTTCTTTCTGAAATGAAGTGACAGGTTTGGTTATTACATCCTCAGCCTGAGCCCACGCTGTGTGTTGTAGACTGCAGCTTCAGCTCGCGATCGTTATTAGAATACTGCTAGTTACAGTTTCATTGTGTAGGTGAATATTTCTGTAAACACAGGTTTATTCTCTCGTACACAGAAACAAATTTAGCCCCTAAAGGGGAATAAAAATGACAAGTGCCTCGAAGGAAGCATGTGATAGTTCTTTACTCCCCCAAATCCCCTCCCCCAATTGGTAGCAGCATTCAGCAATGGGGGAGGGTCCTAACACGATGGGTGGAAATCGAATACGAATAAATTAGGGAAAAAAATCTGGGAAAACATGATACAGAACATGATGCAACTTCCTCTATCCTTAGAATTTCCTGTGGCAAAACTTTCACCAAAATGCTGATAATGTTAAGTATGTTTCGTGATCCGTCTTACTGTCAGCACTATCTTCAGAGCTGCTTCTACAAAACAATAATTATCACCTTCTAACCGATTTGATTCAAGAATTCAACCACAATAACACCAAACTACCCAGCCCTGGTTCATGCCATTCTGTTTTTAGCCTCGCGGGCTACAGAAGTCTGGCTTACGAGACTATAATACACCACAATGGTCTGAAATTGTTACCACGTAGATATATTTTTGTACACTGGTCCCACTGGTATGTAAAAACAATGGTCTGTGAGAACGCATATTTGATGTCAGTTAACGGTCATTTCTGTGCTGCATTGAATGAAGAAATATGAAGTATGAAAATATATCTCCATATATAAAACATTAGACGTTCTAAATTTGTATGCAAATATCTTTGCCAAAGAAATTTTCTGTACACAGTTTGACTACTTAGCATTTTTTCCTTTCTCTATAAAGCATCTCATTTCCATAAACAACCCTTAAGTGACTTCGTTCCACGCGTTCTGTGTAATCAGTGGATTAGCAGCCTTACTTCTCAATGTCTCATTTCATTTTCCAAAATATCTATCATGTACACTCACGTAAGTCAGATAAGGTCTGTTTTGACCCTTTGTCCTACTGTAAGTCTAGTGAGTAAAATAAACACCCACTATGACAAAGAACCATTAAGCCTTTATTTGTCACATATATATTACAGCACAGTGAAATTCCTTCTTCGCATATCCCAGCATAACTGGGATCAGAGCGCAGGGTCAGCCGTGATACAGCACCCCTGGATCAGATAAGGTTATTGGCTTTGCTCAAGGACCCAACAGTGGCAACCTGGTGGAGCTGGGGATCGAACCAACGATCTTCCGATCAGTAACTCAGTGCCTTAGCCCTCTGAGCCACCACTGCCCCATTACGATGTTAATAAGAAGTTTTTATTTCACATAACATACTTTCTACTTACTACTTTGTCAAATTCACCTCATTTCCTTACAATTGAACATCTGGAAAGACATAAGGCAGTAAAGCATCAGACAGATCCAGTACAAATTCCTAAGAAATCTAAATTTTAACAGATTAACACTGATATCATCACTATAATCTATCTGCTGCTATGTGCAGTTTGTATTCTGCATAAAAACAGCTGACTATTAGCATTCAGCTAGTTATGATTCTCTTTAAGAAACATTCACTTTAGAGTATCGGTCAAAATTTTGTTTACCGATATCCAAGCACTTCTGTTTATGCTCTTCCGTAAGTTGTTTTGGCACCATGTATACTCTCAGACCACAAAAAATTACAAGTGCGGCGTCCATTTTTGCTTGCATCACAGGTACAAAAAAACTGATGTTATACATTCATACCTGCACAGCAGTGACTGGGGAAACAGTAGCCTTGAACAGAAAGAGTTGATAAGACACTCACTCACTCGACACTTTATCCTGTAAAGTGGCAGGGGCAGGTGGCAGGTCGCAGGGGACCTGGAGCCTATCCCAGAAGGCTTAGGGCACGAGGCAGGGTATTCCCTGCACAGGGTGCCCATCTATCGAAGGGCACACACACATACACTCACTCACATATAAAACACTATGGGGAACTTGGGAATTAGCCTAATCTGCGGACTGTGGGAGGAAACCGGAGTACCCAGAGGAAAGTCACCAAGCATGGGGAGAACATCTTCCTTGGTAAAAGGAGCTCTTATTTACCATGAGGAAATAACATGAGTGTGTAATCTAAGGTTTCTTCTGTGTCTCACTCTTGTATTTTTGCTTTCATATTTAATATTACTATTAAAGTGTGGGTTGGAAGGTTTGGTACTTTTCCCAACTCTACAAAACATAGGCAGTTCCTGTGCTCAGGAGAAATACCTACGGGCTGAGAAAGAACATCGGGTTTGTTTGTTTACACTCAGGCTTATAAGGACGTATTTCAGGAAGTGACTGTACCTGTCGAGCCACTTTCCGCGCCTCCCAGTAGGGCTTGGACTCCTCCACGGCTTTGCCGATCTTCCTGATTTGCTCGTCTAGCTTAAATGTGGCCTCCACCAGGACAGCTCGAAACCTTTGCCTGGAGTCCTGACATGACATACAGACATGTGAATAGATTACCTTTCAGGGATTCGATGAATATACTTGAAGTGATCATGTGTTTAAAAAAAGAACTTAAGTATTATCCACCAGTCAAACCACAACAACCAGGTTCAGGGTAAAAACTCTGAAACGAGAAAATCCTGGAACTAAGAGGAGACATGAACGGAGGACTATCTTAGTTGGATAAAAGCTGATCTGGATGCCTCTAATTAGGCACTTTAGGTTCACTACAGTTGTCTTACAGTTTACACAAACCAAAGAAGATTGACTGCCTTTAATAAGGCACTAGTTTACAGGTAGCTAATTACAAGGTAGCTTCTTCCTTAGCTACTAAATACGAATCCAATTTTACTTGAAGTTAAGTACACCTACTATTCACTCATACAACATTAACATCCATTAATTACAATGGGACTTAACCTTGGCTGTTGAGGTATTCACAAGTAGCATGAAGGTCTAAACTAGTGCCATGCTAGCAAGAGCTAATATTGATATCAGTGTGATAACTAGCATATGCTAATACTTTAGCTTGAGTACATGGTAATAAACTGGGAAGCTTTTTCTTAAATTAACAAAAGAGAGAAAATTTAAACTCAAGCTAAAATGACTACAATCTCTTTAGAGACAAACTACAATGCTGTGTACCTTGTACATTTCTACTCACTACTTCTTGTTTCTGAGGTAAAACTTTAGCACTACTTACACATATAGGCTACAATCAATATATTGCACATATACAAACATCATTTAGTTTTATTTTTAGAAAAGAAAAGTGCTTTTCAAAAGACAACATTTTGATAATGTAGTCAACTGTTATACAAGTTCGGGCACATGTGGTTTTACATCTTTGCTAAACTTTAGGCTAATCTATCATTAGCACAAGGTCAAACTGTAGTTTAACCATAAGTGATGTAAAACTCCGTCTAAATCAACTTTTACAGTTATTTAGGGACAACATTCCACCATCTGCCATGGTTTGTTTTTACAACCTAATTTTACCCCATCTCCACATCCATAGAATGGAGAAAGTGATTAAACTGATGGGAGAGCCTGTACAGTACATACTGTGTAAATGTCAGAAACAGCATTCCGCTGTACGCCTCATTTATCCCACGCTGCCTGTGGTATATGTTCATGAATGCCTCTCTGTGATAAACTTGGGGATGTTATGCCTATTATGTACTTTGAAGACATCAAACACTTCAGTAGTCGAGCTTCGTGCTCTCCTGTAAGCAAGCTGGTTCGGTAATCTTAATTCAGCACTAGTACAAAACGCAATCGATTCCGTGGAAATGATATGAATTTGCCTTCACGGAAAGGAATGAGCATGATTTTTGTTGCATACAAAGCTGGGTTTTAATCTGGACATGACATGCCACAGAGTTAACTTGAATTTTCTCCAATGTTTTGTAGGCTGGCTCTTTCTCGTTGCCAGGTCATCTGACCTCACAAATCTGACCTCAGAGACTCCTACATCCTCTCACTTCCTTCCTCTGAGCTCAGAGTTACAGTATAGAGGTTTCCTCTAATTTCAGAGGATCCTGCCTCTCATGGACGATTAATGGGGCAGCTGCTGTTGCATAATTCTTCGCTCCAGTTCAAAATAAATTAAAAGCAGCAGGGTTTAAACCAAAGGCCATTCAGAAGAGATGCATCAGTTTCAAAGTTTGTGGAATATCAGACTTCAGATAGCTGAACATTTAGTACTCAGCAAAATAATGAAATGAATTTTTTTTCTAAAACATCCTAATCCAGTAGTTTTCCATGGAACTCATGCTTCCTGAACTGATAGCACACACATAAATGATTTCCTCTCCCTGATCCAGACAAAGCCCAAGAGGCCAGAGCCAGTTTAAATGTGAGGTCCTCCCTTCTGTCGTTCTTGTAGCAACTGTTTGAACAATGAATAAATAAATAAATAAATAAATAAATAAATGACAAAAATAAGCACACCGGAGAGGCATGCTAGACCTACCTCCAGCTCTGTCTCCCATCGGTTGATGTCATCCGTCGACTGATTCAGTTTCTCCAGCTCTCCCTTTGACGTGACAGAAAGAAGGAATGTTTAAGGAGTGAAAGGAAGATTAAGTTGAATAACATCTGGAAACTATGAATCCAGAGTAGTTATGAATTCAAGATTCAGCTCAGCCAGGCCAATCTTACCTCAACAACAACAACATAGCACTTTACATACTTTTGGAACTGTCTAATTATTAAATTGAGAAGGGTGGATACATGGAAAGAAACATTTTAATAGTATTTTTAAACAGCGTCTTTTTATAATGTCTAGCTCTTTCAGTTTAGTCAGAGTTGCCAAAGCACAGTCAAGCCAGGCCAGCAGGCCCGTCATATCCTGGCTTTGTTTGTATTTGACTAAATTAACCAATAATTGTTAGAGATTAAATAGAACAGTGATTAAGCAAGTAATAGTGCCGCACAGTCTCGAAGTTACAATCTGTCTGATGTGTTGCTTGTTCTCTGGTTTCCTGCACCTTCCAAAATCATGCCAGTGGGTTGACTGGCCACACTAAAGTTTCTTAGATATGCAAGTCTGTTAATGTGTGTGGCATACTATATGTGTACGTGCTTGCATGGTGTCTTGCTGATTTACTGGCATTTAAACCCAGTGTTCCCCGGATGTTCTTGTAACTTCCAACTTTGCTCGCCAATAACTGACGATGAATGAACAAATAAATGTTTTCGTTTTTTTATTATTATTTCACTAAGAACAACAGATATTATTATTTTCTTCCAGCACAGATGATGAAGACAGACAGACAGACAGACAGACAGATAGATAGATAGATAGATAGATAGATAGATAGATAGATAGATAGATAGATAGATAGATAGATAGATAGATAGATAGATACTTTATTAATCCCAAAGGAAAATCTAACAAGTTAATGAGTTTGACCAGCTCGGCATGTGTTTCCGTCTGCAAGTGTATCTTTCCGTCTGCAGGTATATCTTTAGCATACTTTGAGAAGGTCTGCTTCCTCCTAAAATAAGCCCCAGGTTTATTCTTGAATCATTAGGGGGTTTCCCGGTGAGGGAAAACCGAGTAACATGATAAACAAGTGTAGTCTGTACTGTGTGACAAACCAGCAGTCCACAACACAAGTCACCTTGTACAAGTGTGTACACTGAGTAAACCACGACCTGTGATAATTAAGCTTCTTATCATTAGTGAGGTTTAGGTTGATATTGAAGGTCATTGTTTAACTTAATATGTGTGTAGCTATGTTTATGTGTAAGTTATACAAAATATATACACTGATCAATATTTGATTTTAAACTCTGCATCTTTAGTAATATCATCTATACATTCCATCCATCCACCTTGGAACCGTGTTAGATGGATGTGTTTATTCCCATTATTATAATGGTGGCAGGACCTCCGGTAAACATTCAAACAATAATTTTAACATTAATTAACCAACTCTGCATGTCTTCGGACTGTGGGAGGAAACCAGAGAACCTGGAACCCACCAAACACAGGGAGAACATGCACATGTACTCCATACACAGATTTTTGGGTGGGAATCGAATCCTGGCCCTAGGGCTGGGCCGATAAACGATAACATATCAAATTGCGATTTATTTGATTTTTAAAACGGTGAAAAGCTCTAGACATATTTTGCTCGATATGGATTAATCTAAGAGCCAATCACAGAGCAGAACAATACGACAACAGCCAATCAGCGTGCAGCTTGTGCGTGCCGTGCAGGTCAAAGTTAATTTCCTACCGCACTTTGCAAAGCAAACTTGACACCAGGACGACAAAAAAAAAAAAGAGTGGAAGCAGCGACGAAAGTGAACCTAACCTCGAGTTATTTTACAAAGATGTTGACATTGTCGACAAAAAAGGTAGCACGAACTCCGTTATATGAAAGCATCACCCGAACGACCACACTGAAAGCATGATAATGCAGGCGATGCTACTCCATCAACTAGCAGGACTAGCAGTGGGGCTGTACCAAAGCAGATATCGACCGTGTCGTCTTTCGTGGCCATTACACCTTATGAAAAGTGTTCCTAAAGGAGCAAGGATATAACCAGGGCCGTTTCTAACTTTATAGCGAAAGACATGAATCCCCTAAGCACACGAGGCTGAAGTTAGCTCCTTATTCGCAGCTCCCAATTGTTTGGCTCCTTATTGCGCAGCGTCTCATTCTGCGGCTGAAGTTAGCTCCTTATTCACCTTGTTACTATCGGGAGTGTTCACGTTGGCGAAAGCCACCCAGTTTATCAATAAAACGTTATTTTGGTGGCTTAAAACATTCTGGCCAGGCAAATATGAACTATACAACACCTAGCAGGTACCCAACTATATAGTAAAAGTGAAACTGTCCTGACCCAGATTGATAGCTGCATAATTCATTCCATTTTTGTTGTCATTGCATGCTTAAGCCATCATGTCAGTTTATTGGGGCCGTGTGAAATAGCCTTCATTTAACTCTGAATTGTGGGATAAAAAGACAGCCCTCGTGTGTGTGGTCTAAATGTTGTTTCTCATTATTGTTTAAAAATCTCAAAACATTGTAAAATATCACCAAAAGATACTTTTTATCATCACAAACAAGTATTTGTTTTTTATAAAAATCTTTGCCTTGTAAAGATTCTGAGCATGTGCCTATAGTATCTTTAATTTTTAAGGCCAACTCTGTCATCTGTTTTTGTTAATAAACTATACTTTAAAATGTAATTTAATGAGCCCTTTAATTTTTGTGGCTTCAGTCATTGTTGGGATTCTCTTTTAAATCTGGCAGCATTAACAGCTTATCTCGAAATATATATCGTTATCGTTAAATATGGGCCAAAAATTATCGAGATTACTTTTTTGCCATATCGCCCAGCCCTACCTGGCCCTGTAGGTGCAAGGCAACAGTACTAACCACTACGCCACCAGGCCACCCTGTACATTCAATCCTGAACCCTACAACAACCAGCAAGCTCTGTCTCAAGGTAATGAGGTCAATCTGAACTGAAAAACCTGTTGCAGTCCAGCTGGTGTGTGTGTGTGTGTGTGTGAGAGAGAGAGTTCTGTTTGTTTATGTCCTATGATTATTAAACACATCTCCATGCCTTTAAACCCGAGGTCTATTTAATTGCCCAATGTATCCAGTGGTTATTATTACGACATGTAACTCTACCTGTATTCTCGGATCAACTTCCTCGTCCTCGGGAGACTCCTGCTCGTCGTCGGATTTGTTTCCATTCTCTGTGGTATCCATGTTCTCTTTCTTTCTTTTTCTTTCTATCTCTCTCTCTCTCACACACACACACACACACACACACACCCCGCAGCCCGGGATGTAACGGTTTCGTTATATACAGAACAAAGCTTGAGTTTCTCCTCCGCGTCTCGCAGCTGCTCTGCTTTAATCCCGCGCTGCTCAGCTCCTCCTCCTCCTCCTCCTCAGTCCCGCACTGCTCAGCTCTAACCCGCAACTTTTATCCCAGACTACACGCCGCATTCTCACCACACACTCACACACACACTCTCCTGACGGACTGAGCTCGCGTCTCTAACGGACTCTTTCACACACACACTGAGAGGGAGGAGATCACAGCAGAGGGCAGATCACAGCCTGGAGAAATGCAGAACCGGTCTTTACCGCCCCCTGCTGACCGAAACACGCTTCAAACACACACACACACACACACACACACACTCCCGGGCATACGTATAAGAAGTGACAACACAACAGACACTATATTTGCTGATGTTGCTGTTGCTGTTTTTTTTTTTTTACTTCTATTGTTTGTCTGTCTGTCTGTCTGTCTCGATCTGCCTATCTATCCCTATGTCTAGCTATCTATCTGACTGTCTGTCTGTTTGTCTGGATATCTAATTGTATGTCTGCCTGTCTAGCTATCAATCTCTCTGTCTGTCTGAATATCTAACTATATGGCTGTGTCTTGCTATAAATGTGTCTGTCTGTCTGTCTGGATATCTTACTGTTTGTCTAGCTATCAACTTATCTATCTGTCTGTCTGTCTGTCTGTCTGTCTGTCTGGATATCTATCTGACTGTCTTTTCGTTTATTTGGTGATTTTTGTGTGCAGATCCCTTCACTGTTTTTAATGAAACACTAACTGGTGCAACGTGAGAATTAAATGACCCACTTAATACAAACGTTCAAGTCTAGCACAAATCAACAGCCCTGATATAAAACCTAAAGAACGTAGGAGTGAGGTGCTCCTGTGACCACATGCACCTTAGTGTCTGAAACTAGTCTACAGTCTCTCTCTCTCTCTCTCTCTCTCTCTCTCTCTCTCTCTCTCTCTCTCTCTCTCTCTCTCTCACACACACACACACACACACACACACACACACACACACACACACACACACACACAGATCAGCACATTGCTACATTGTTATGGTGTTGCTGTTATACCAGTTGCTATTTAAGCTCCACAGATCCGCGTGCAGCTCTGTCTGGGTCTCTGAGTGGTGTGTCTGGGTGAACAAAGGCTGCTGGAAACATTACCAGCTAAGGCAGAATGACATTAACATTATCTCTCTCCATATATAAACAGAGAGAGAGAGAGAGAAGGGTAATACCCTTCATAACATTAGCGCCTCAATTATCCACCATTATGTCCATGGGGACACAAGGCCAGCCCTTCTGGACTGATCCCACAGAAAAGCCAATGCAGCATAAATCAGCAAAAAATCAAGTCAATGCTGGCCATGATAAAAAGGCACCAGAACACCCAGTTCACCACAGCTCGCCACTCTCTAAGCAAGAAACCCACAGCCTGCAAACTGGTCTTAAAACACTCCACATACCAAACAGACACAGCTTCCAAAGTATCCAGTCCCAAAGTATCCGAAAGTACCTTTAAGATCCTTGGTGGTTAAAACGTTGGGATGGTTAAAACGTTGGTGGTTAAGACGTTGGCGGTCAGGAGGTCCTGGCCGTGCTACACCAAGTTGCCACTGTTTGGCCCTTGAGCAAGGCCCTTAATCCTCAATTGCTCAGATGTGAAAAAAAGAGATAAAATGTAAGTCGCTTTAGATAAGTGTGATTGCCAAATGTAAATGTAAATATTGGGCTTAATGTTTTGTGTTGTAATGTTATGGTTGATTGCTGTAGTTATTAAATTGTTATTTACTATACAGTTTATATATAATATAAGTTTCATATTAAACAAAGAAAGTTTACAGTAAATTCTATGATCAGTTGTGCAGTATATGGTAGGTAAGCAAATACTGAGCCCTATACACACCCATACAAGCACCAACCTGCTCATAGCTTTACTATGTTGTTGTTGTTGTTGTTGTTTTTTTTAACAAACATTTAAGGAACACTATTGGACCTTACAGTTTTGCTTTATTGCTTTGGCTTATTTTTTTTATAGAGATTTTGGAGACTTCCCATAACTGATGTTTTCAAATTTTACCTGACAACCAGTATACCAATTAAGCTAATATTACTGTATATTCACTTAAATTAAACTAACTGAATATTACATAATATCAGCTAAGTTGATATATTACACTAGTCACAGTATGGGGTTATTCAAAATCCTTTACTTTTCTTCTTTACTCCAATTTTCCTTTTCATGGTACTGTAAAAATACGTTTGGAATTTATTTAAGCAATAGACCTTTTTGAAAACTGTATGAACTAATTTTAATGTGAAATAGTATGAGATGTCATATTCCCTACATGTTTTGGAATCTTTGACTGAAAAATTATTATGATCATCAAGACATTCATAGTGCCATGACAAAAGTATTTGCCCCTATTGTTTTGCATATCTGTCTCACTTAAATGATTGAGATCATAAAACTAATTCTAATATTAAACAAAGATAACACAAGTAAATACAAAATGCAGTTTTTAAATTATGATTTCATTTATTGATGGAAAAAAAACTGTTAAGTTTCTGCAATAACTGCCAATGAGTTTTTTACATCGCTGTGGAGATGAACCATATTCATATTAAACAATGCAACTGTGATTATCCAGTAAATGCAGCACGGTGGCATAGTGGTTAACTCTGTGGCGTTGCACCTCCAGGGTCGAGGATTCGATTGCCACCTCGGGTCTGTGGAGTTTGCATGTTCTCCCTGTGCTTAGTGGGTTTCCTCTGGGTACTCCGGTTTCCTCCCACAGTCCAGAGACATGCAGGTTTGGTTAATTGGTTAAATTCACAAATTGCCTGTAGTGTGCCTGTGCCCTGCAGTGGACCAGCACCCTGTCTAGGGCGTAACCCGCTGGGACAGCTTTCCTGTGACTTGTAGCTGAAACACTCATGGCAGCAAATAACACTGGTGCAAATAAAATATCATGCTGTTTTACACAGCAACAGATGGGCTATAGTCAGCTAGTGCGTCTTGGGTGTACAGTGGGCTGTGTGCTGGTCATTGTGACGTGGCTCTATGATATATTAATGGGCGTTCTTAAAGAAAAGAGGGAACATTTAGTTCATTTCGTTCTTTCCCATTTTAAGCTCTTGAAGGCAGGGCTATGAGATCGATGCACGCCAGTGCGCGGGCCCTTTGTGTCGGGAGCGCGCGTTCACCTTAACGTCACATCGCGCCGGTTCTGGCGTGAGCGCGCGCGACTCCGCGGAGACGCAGTAGGTTTATTTCTCTCGAAACGGAGGCCAGGGCCAAGATGCGACGGTGTTAGCGTCGAAATCTGCTTCCCATCACGCACACCCCCCCTTCCACCCCCTAACTAATAATTAGGATAATAAGAGCACGATGCGGATGGTTTAGGGAGGCTGTGAGCGCTGAGATCTGTGCGTAATACAGTGATCTGGAGGCTGAGCTTTGCTGCGCAGGTGCGCCGTTACGCTGCGGCAGGATGGAGTTCAAGCAGCTGGTGGACGCGGCGGAGAAATGGTGCTCGGGAAACCCGTTCGAGCTGATCTTCGCCGAGGAGCTGGACGAGCGCAGGATGGACTTCTACGCAGAGCCTGGCATTTCGTTTTACGTGCTCTGTCCCGACAACATGACAGGAGGTACCGACACTTTTGTAAGTACGAGAAGAACGACGCGCGCGAGCGTGTGTGTGTGTGTGTGAAGGGGAGGAGGCTTTAGAGGGAGTGTGTAGGCCTGTCTATGATTGTGCATGTTGAGTCTTTAGGCTAATCTGCCCTAGAAAAAAAAGAACGACACCACACATTAAACATGACCCATTGTGGTGCTGCAGTGACGCCACCTGTGATTCTGACGCGCGGGTATTAAAGCTGGGTGCGCAGGTAATGAAGCTCCATCAGTGCCGCCATTTTCCGACTGGATGACGGCACACAGAGGCATTGTGTCAGCACCAGGTTTAAAGGGTATAATGTTCCCTCTCTGGCCTTGTCATGGCCACATGAATAGTTGATTACAAGACTCTCGTTCCTCTCCTTCTCCTTTTTATGTGATGTGATCCACGGTGGCAGCAGCTCTCAGTTTCAGGTGTTGGCTTCCCGCTTCGATCATCAGCTTAGCAGATGAAGAATAACATCCATTTTTATATTACCATGTAATTAAACCTGTTTTATGCTATATAATTATTACGTATATATATATACACACACACTATATGGTCACGGATTTGACCAAACATGTAATGACATTGTATCCAGATACATGTATTATAATATAACAGCTCTCACTCTTCTTTGAAGGCTGTCCACAAGATTTTCAAGTGTTTCTGTGGGAATTCCTCTCCATTCATTCTATAGAGCATTTATGTGGTCAGGCACTGATGTTGAACGAGAAGACCTGGCTCACATGCGAGTCTCTGTTCCAGTTCATTCCAAAGGTGCTTGATAGGGTTGAGGTCAGGGTTCCGTGCAGGCCAGTTTTGTTGGAATAGAAAAGGGCATTCCCCAAACATTTGGCACAAAATTGTAAGCATAGCATCAATTTTCAATCATTGTTCAATCTTAATGAAGCATTAAGATTGCCATTCACTGGGGCCTGATTGAAACATCTAAATTCAACAATTAACACATTGGCCAAGTACTTTTCTCCACACACACACACACACACACACAACACACACACACACACACACACACACAGTATAACTGATCATTGCAGAATAAAAAAAACATATACCTTATGTCAAAGGTTACAAAATGAAGCTAAAATAAAATGGGCAAACACGTTGGCACTATGTGGTACAGTGGTACTAATTACCCCCATTATTCAACAGATTGTAGTAGTCATTTCCTGTACTGTACAGTCTATCAATCTCTCACACCAGTTGGTCCATTCATCTTGACAACATTTTTTTTGTATATTCACTTATACACAGCCCTGTTAAGGTCCCGCCACAGTATTTCAATTATTTATTTATTTTTTTCAAGGTCCCGTGATGAAGGTTTATGCAGGCTATGAATCATTGTCCTGTTGCATGACCCAATTTCGACCAAGTTTTATCTGTCAAACAGATGGTCTCACATTTGCTTCTAGAATACTCAGATATACAGAGGAGAAGCTCATGAACAACTCAAAGACTTTAACGTGCTTAGGGCCTGTGGATACAAAACAACCCTAAATATAGAATGTTTGTAGAACTTTGAACTACAAATTGTTTGGAAATGGTTTTATTATCTTTTTCCACAGTAATGTGCAGCAACATTTGCTTCTCTAAAACAAGTGCTTATGTCTTTCTCTCTTGATTTTGTGTTAACACACCCAAACTGCCTAAATCTCATTTTTCTTTATAGAGGTCTGCACACCAGCTGATGATCAATTAATCAAGGTCTGATGATTAGTAGCAAATTAATGGCTACAAATGAATCCTGTGGAAGCGGTAAGGGGTGCGGGTGTAAGAGTTGGCTTTATTTTAGTGAAATAAATAATGGCACAGGGAAAATGGTATATGGAATTTGTTCAAATGATTTTATGCTTTTACACAAAACTACATAGAATTAAAAGGAAATTAAGTGCCTTTGGAGGAGGAGTAAAATAAAGGAAGTTTGTGTAAAGAAATGTATGGGGCATATGTTAGCTCGTTAAAGAAATAGTAAAATAAGAGAACTTTAATAGGTTTTATCTCCCATGAGTTACTCAAAAGACACAAAACTGACTTAACAAGCTTAAGAAATGATTGCTTTAATTTATTTTACTTAAACAAAGGTTGTGAACAGATTAAATCTGAAAGTGATTTCTGTTGTAGCTTAGATACTGGGACTTTTGTTGTCTTGGAGTGTAAGAAGCAGTGTGTAGGGAATAAAAACCCTTGGGGGGAACATTGTTGTATAGGAAAATAATCAGAAATAGTTTGGTATCATGTGGCTTAATCTGAATCAGAGTTACTCTGACCACCTTGAAACTCATTATTTTTCCAATTGCAATTAAAAAACTTTTTTTTTCTGTTTTCAGGTATATTTTATTCCATTAACAACTCACACAATGTGCTTTTTATCAGTTTATACTACAGCATTTACTGGACAATTGTGGAATATCCACATAAATAATTTATTTCTATCTTTATACTTTTATTTACATAATTCTTTAACTTAATAAGGAACAAAATACCAGCTTCTCATGTTACATTGAAATCAGAAAGTCCTTTATTCTGAAGACTATCACTGCTAGCAGTGGTTGCTGTGAAAACATTAATATACACATGTGATTTGCACGTGACACTACTGTCACACTGCTCCTCTTATAAAAAATGAATCACAATCAATCAGTTTTGATATTTGCGATATAAAAAGCAGCATTATCCATTCATAGAAAAGACAGCACTTGATCTGTGGTTGCTGGCAGACTGATCAGATTAATGCCAGTGCTGACTCTGAGGCATCACACCATGAATATTTGCGAGCAGTTCCAGCAAGGAGTGGCTTGGCCTAATGCCTGTTCTTTTGCGTTACTCAGCGCTCTTCTCCTGCAATGCCAGCGAAGTCAGTGTGAGAGCGAATGCATAAAAATAATAGTTAGGATAGCTGAGCTGGCAATGAATATGACTCTGCAGTTGGCTGCTGTAAAGTACTATGTCTATTTTCCAGCCAAATGAAGAGTTGCTACTACTACTTACATTGCTCTGAACTGCTTAGGATATCAAAATCATAAATATAACAGACAGCTCAAGATTGGTTCATGTTTTCATTTTGTGGAGTCAGCTGCCAGTGGCGTAAAGAATAAGGGGCCAGTATAGTTGCCCTTTAAACTCTTACTTTAATGAGATGAGTGTATTTTTATTGAGGTTTTCATCTAAAGGAGCTCTGAAGGTGCTGATATCACTAGACTACAAGATAAGGGATATTTTTATGTCTTTACGTATGTACATTTTCATTAAGAATCTATCTATCTATATACTTATATTACTATTTACTGTAAATATAAACTAATACTTTATTGGACCACCTTTTGCATTGATTATGATCTTGGCGTTGTTTTAATAAGCTTATGCAATTTCACAACATTTATTTCCAAATTTTGGTTTTAATGAATTGTTTTTGTATTTTTGAATTGTATTTTCAGCTGTCAGTAACACAGGATATGTCTTATGACTCACTGTTAGGGTTAAATAAATTGGTTCCAGCAGAACCATGTTAATCAATGCAGTAATTATTCAATAGAAGGCTCTTAACTATTAGCTTAGTTAAATCCAGGTTTTGACTTTTTTGGCCAGGCAGTTTTAAACCAAAAGTGATTTACTGTATAGAGCTGTTCTACTGCTATACCATGAGGGGGCACTAGGGTTATCTAATGTTTCCTAGCAATATGATAGAAATAACCGGATACTCTTCGCCATAATTAATGGGCACTGTATGACCAAAAGTTTGTGGGCAGCTGTTCGTGAACATAAATAAAAAGTGTACAAGGAAAGAGTAAAGTTAAAGAGAGAGCCACTTGCCTCATAGCATGGGAGCTGCATGTGCTGCATGCATTCAAAGATACAGTAGACAGCTAACATCGGTGTCCCATTATAAATAGTGGTTCCCTTTTGTGTTTTGATTCATTTGCTTTCACATCTGATTTGAACGTTGCTCGAGTACCCGGGACGGTTTCAAATGAATCAGCTTTTGAGTTCAGGAGTTCTCAGATGCCTAGTGTGAAAACACATAGTGTCAGTAGAAGCAAATCGTAATCCTACAGCATACAAAGACATGCTATACAATTATGCGCTTCCAACATTTTGGCAAGAACAAAGGGGAAGAATTACATATAGGCGTGATGGCCAGTTGTCCTCATACTTTTTGGACGTATAGTATTTAAAAATATGAGGAATGAGCAGTATACTATTCACATACGGTATGTATCAGTGTCTGTTTACTGCTTCAAATATTAAAATCTGTATTGAATTTAGGTTAAGGCCTAAATCAGAAACTTTTTTGTTATAGTTTTTAAAAAACATCTTACTTATACAACAAATAGAATTTGTTTTATTTCTTATAAAACAAGCAAGAAAGAAGCAGACTAATTTAAACCACATTGACATTGACCAGGCAGGTACTATGGATGACTTGATTGACTTTGACTAGGACCGAATCGTGTTGGCTAGTCGACCGAATCAGAGCAACTCCAAAACTGCAGCTGTTGTGGGATGTTCCCGTTTTGCGGTGGTTACGATCTACCGAAAGTAATCCAAGGAAGGAAAACCGGTGAACTGGCGACAGGTCGTGGAGAGCCAAGGCTAATTGATGCATCTGCTGAAAAGGTTAATGTTGGGTCTGAGCTGTCAGAGCACACAGTGCATCGCAGTTTCTTGCGTATGGGGCTGTGTAGCTGCAGACCGGTCAGGGTGTCCATGCTGACCTTTATTCACCACCTAAAGCACCTATAATGGGCATCAGAACCGGATCACAGAGCAATGGAAGGAAATGGCGTGGTCTGAAGGATCTTGGATTCTTTAATATCATGTGGATGGCTGGGAGGATGGATTGCACCAGGATGCACTATGGGCATGCTGGGCAGAGGCAGTGTGATGCTCTGGGTAGTGACAGTCATTTGGATGTTACTTTGATGCACACAATCTGCGTAGAAATTGTTGGTGCGAAAATGGTTCAAAAATAGTTTAAAGAACACTAATGAGTTCGTCATAAACATACTATAAACAAGTTCGATCCATGGAAGCCCACAACGCAGAGGATCTGCTACTGACGGTTTGGTGCCAGAAACTGCAGCACCCACTCAATATTATTATAACGTTAGGGCCGATTGGTGTATGATATGATCTGTTTCTGTACAGTATTGATTGCAGTCTTTTCATGTGCAGAATGTGGAGTGCTGTTGATAAGATTCAGCATTCAGTACCCTAATCGTTATGAAAAAATATTCAATACCTTTTAATTGAGATGTTCTTAAAAATGTACACTGGTAAAGTTAATGCAGAACAGATTCAAGGCATGTCATATCTTAGGTTAAGACGTTGGGTTTAATCTATTGCAGGGGGAGTGTAGTGGCGTTGTATCATTTAGATGTGTGATTTATATTCATAGTGAACACCCTGAGTAAAGTAAAAATATGTAAAATATTCCTCACTAACATTCCAATTGTGGGAAAATGCAGGTAAGTGAAATGTATATGTACTGAGTAATGAGATGTCTGTGCTATGTGTGTGTGTGTGTGTGTGTGTGTGTATGTGTGTGTGTGTGTGTGTAGCATGTGTGGAGTGAGAGTGAGGACTGCCTGCCGTTCCTGCAGCTGGCACAGGATTACATCTCCTCCTGCGGACACAAAACCCTTCTGGAGGTCCTTGACAAAGTTTTCAGATCCTTCAGACCTGTAAGTGCTGTTCATCACACAACCCCACACACAGCTCCAGACACACACACCTAAAACCAGTTGCACAGCATATGATTGTAGCCCTGATTTTTGAGAATGTGAGACATTTTGGGATTTCTGTCATTTAATATTTTTGTACAGCAAAAATTAAAACAGCCTGATTTTTACTGTGTAAAAGTGTTCAATCCTCTCTGCAGAACAAACCGTTCTTGTGGTTTAAAAAAAACCCAACAAGATTTTTTCCTTGTGTGTACACACCCACACAGCGAATTCGCCTAAAATGCTCAGATATCTATAAAGCTCTCTCGGCCCACTTCATACTTTTTCCCTCACCATGGTCTTTGTGCTATACAGTAAGTGAAACACTCAAAACACTCATTACTGTGTCCTACAATAAACTACGTAACCTGCAATAACATCATCTTCAGGATGCACCTGCGTTCGAAACAACAACAACCACCACATCAAAATTTGTGACAGTTCTGCGTTACAGTAGCGATGACATAAACAGCTTAGCAGCACGTGACTTGTTTTTGAGGTCAGATGAAGCTCATTAGCTCCTGATCGGGATGAGAAGGTGAAAAGAGGACAGTCGCAGAGCTCTGGCTGTTTTTTATTTTGTAGCTATTACTGACATTCTGTGGTGAGAGAGATGAGGCTGCAGTTCCCCGTGTGTGCACAGGGAAGCGTGACAAGAACAAAATAGAGACGCGAATCAGTCAGACATTTAAGTCAAACCTGGACTTTTGATTGTGTAAAATAACAGAATGTAGATAATAACAGAATGTAGTTATGGAAGTAAAAATCTCCATTTATTCCTCCATATAATCCCCTGCTACACTAATGCACTTATCGCAGTGTTTCGCTAGGGCCTGGATACTGTTTTCTCAGTACGCCTGAGCCATGATTGGACTGACTTCTTCATGTCCGAAACATGTGGGAATGTCTTGGAGCGAGGTCAGGACTGTATGGAGGATGCTGCAAGAACTCCCAGCCCCATATAATGTACTCTACACTCCACACATGCTACACACGCACTATAAAATAGAAAGTCCTTTTTTTTTGTAGCTTCACAGACATGTTTAATGTTTTTTTTTGTTTTTGGGAGATCATTAAGATCAAGTTAAAATCAGTCTGCACGCCCCCAAAGTGAGCAGGTTGTGTCTTCTTTTCAACAATATTTTTATTGATTTTAAACAGGGAAACAGAATAAACATGTAGTGTTTCAATGCACATTTTATAACGCCCTTATTAATCCCTATACCACCCACCTCACCGCTTCCTGACTCCAAGCCAGCTTTGTGTAAGAAAGGCTAGATGCCAGGCATATTTAAAAAATGCAAGGAGAGAAACGAAAAAACGTGAAGCTGGAAATTTTTTTGGTAAAAGAGGACGCCTGGCCAGGAGTGTCGCAAAAGATAATAAACGCTGTTTAGCTGGTATCTCCAGTGATAGCAAAAGAGCAATCAGAGGGTCTGGTTCAAGATTGCATTTCAATATGTACGACAAAGTTTTAACGACATCCCTCCAGAATTTTTCCAAATTCGGGCATGTCCAGTACATATCTTCTTCTTCTTTGTCTTTCGGCTGTTCCCTTTCAGGGGTCGCCACAGCGAATCATCTGCCTCCATCTAACCCTATCCTCTGCATCCTCTTCTCTCACACCAACTAACTTCATGTCCTCTCTCACTGCATCCATAAATCTCCTCTTTGGTCTTCCTCTAGACCTCCTGCCTGGCAGTTCCAACCTCAGCATCCTTCTACCGATATACTCACCATCTCTCCTCTGAACATGTCCAAACCACCTCAATCTGGCCTCTCTGACTTTATCTCCAAAACATCTCACATGGGTTGTCCCTCTGATGAACTCATTCTTGATCCTATCCATCCTTGTCACTCCCAAAGAGAACCTCAACATCTTCAGCTCTGCTACCTCTACTGTAGCTCTGCCTCCTGTCTTTTCTTCAGTGCCACTGTCTCTAAGCCGTAGAGCATCGCTGGTCTCACCACTGTCCTGTACACCTTTCCTTTCATTCTCGCTGATACTCTTTTATCGCACACCTGACACTTTTCTCCACCCATTCCAACTTGCCTGTACCCGTCTCTCCACCTCCTTTGAACACTCTCCGTTGCTCTCGACCGTTGACCCTAAGTACTTAAAATCCCGCACCTTCTTTACCTCTGCTCCCTGTACATATGAAATGTGTAAATAAATAATAATAAAGAGTGGCGGGCACATAAGGAGGTTGAGTTGACAAGTTTAAGAATTGAATTCCAAATATCATCTGACAGTGACAAATTTAGGCCTTTCTCCCAAGCAGTTATAATTTTACTCAAAGAGATGTGACTCAAACCCATCAATCCACCATAAATAGTGGATATTAGGCCTTTACGCAGCGGGGACAAACAGAGGAGATTATCTATAATATAGGCATCAGGAGCCACAGGGAAATTTGGTATTGAAGTTTCTTACTTGCAGATATCTGAAAAAAATTTAGTTGGGTAGGTTAAACCTTTGATCAAGAAACAGATCTTTGCAAAGCTTAATGCCCTTATTGTATCATTCCTGAAACACTGGATTATGTAAAGAAGGTTGGAAGAGATGGTTAGAAATGATAGAACTGGAAAGAGGAAGATTCAGAAGACCGCTGTGCTTTCTGAACTGAGCCCTTTCTCTCAACATATGCCTAATAACTGAATTATTGATTGATTTAATAGAGGGAATGGGGAGTGCAGAGACAGAGAGGTTTTTGACAGAGTTTATCTCCATTTCCACCCAGGCAGGCCATTTAGGTTGGATTTATGAAAATATGCCTAAAAGATGACACATCGAACGTTTGCTGCCCAGTAGTAAAAGTGAAAATTAGGTAGAGCCATGCCACCGTCTCTTTTAGATCTTTGAAGTATGAACTTATTCAATCGAGGATGTTTATCTTTCCAAAGGTAAGATGATATAATTGAGTCTAAAGCACCAACGTACAGTAAGATTTGGGAATAAAAACAGGAAAAGACTGAAAAAGATATAAAGATTTAGGATGAATACTCATTTTAATAGCATTAATGCGGCCCACCAGGGACATGGACAGTGGTGACCATTGCCCCAAGCCCTTTTTTGTTTGGTTCAACAACCTAATAAAATTTTCTTTAAAAACTGTTTATGTGAAAGTCATAATTTCTAAAGTTATTCATCGGCATCTTCACTAAAGAGCAAAGAAAGGTTTGTAGTGTGGGGGGCGTTCAAGTCAAATCAAGACTTCACTCAAAGGTTCTCCTGGATGAAGGCGTAAAAACCGATTGACATTTACAGAAGACTTCAAGCACAGTACAATGACGAGACCCTTAGTAGCAGCAGAACATTTGAATGGTGTAAACAGAAGGCTGTACGTCCGTGAATAACGATCCCACCTGAAGCCCACTGCAGTCGTTCCTGTGACCATTCCGCAAGTGTAACGGATTCAACGGATAATTTGTCGACAACTTGCAGAAAAGACACATCAGTCTGCGGGAACTGTACACAAACCATTCACTAGTCTGATCTTGGCATTTTGATGGTATCCAGCATTGGTGAAATGCTGGGATAAGTGCATTAGTGGAGCAGGGGATTATATGGAGAAATAAAGGGAATGTTTACTCTCATATAACATGTGGTGTTATTCTGCTCAATCAAAAGTCTTGATTTGACTTGACTGCCCCTATTTATTACCCGAGTTGAAAGAAGGTAATAAACATGATGTTGTTTTCTAGCTCCTGGGTCTTCCAGACATTGACGACGATACGTACGAGCAGTACCATGGAGACGTGGAGGAGGAAGCCGAGACGGACCATCAGCAGATGGGTGTTAGCCAATAATATGCTCAGTGAGGTGGATCGACCTTCCATGGGCCGGAGTGTTGCTTCATTCCCTCGCTTTTTTCCTTCTTCCAAACCATCTTCACATTTCTACCGTTTTATGATATGCACTATCCCTCTGTCTTACACACTCGCACCACAGCTTGTTATAATGCACGATTTCATGCTGCAAAGAAAAACATTCTCAGTAGACCTCCTATGTCTTTCTTGTTTTATTTAGCAAGTCCTTGCTTGGGAAAAAAAAATACAGTGACCATTTCAGGTTTCTGTCGGTTCCTGTGTATAATACTTTGTGTAATTGGTTGCTATCACAGTGTAATGGGTCCTAATAGTTTCTGATGGTAAGGTTATAGTAAAAAAACAACAACAACAACTGTGGTTCATTTGCATAATGGACCTACCTGTAGAAGATTTGTTATGTAATCATGCATTTCAGGTTGTGTGTTAGACAACAGAAAAAAAACATTTATATGCAGCATTTAAACTTGTCTAGGTTCAACTGAAAAATACTTCATTCAGTTAATATAAATATTAAAAATGGCACCCTACTAGTTTTTCTTTTTACATTTTGATGTCAACTCTGAAGCCTTGTGAAGATCAGTCGGCATCGATACCCACTCGATATTCACCCTAAGGTTTAATGTTTTTTTGTTTTTTTTTTACTGGAAAACTTCACTTTAAAATATAAGAAAAGGACATAGCTAGACTTCCCCCACCAAAAAAAATAAATACATTGAAAATCAAATGTAATATTTGTTTATAAACGTAATAACACATTTTAATAAAGCATAAGGCTTAAAAATAATGTAATAATTTTTAACAAAAAATAAATACAGCTAGTACTCTTTATTCTTTGTTTATTCTCTTTATAGTCTTTGTTTCCTAAGAATCGTTTCAAATTCAATTCCAGAATCAGATTGAATTCTTTGTTTTTCTCCAATATTCAATCCACCATCTTCAATATCGGATCAACTGTATCAATATCTAATACACACTTGGAAACATTAAAACCATTAGATCTTGTTTAATGGAAACCACCAGGCTAATCCCATTCCCAATAAATCCCAATAAATGTTAATGTGTTTTTTTTTTGAGCAAGCATAATTATGGAACATGTTGCTATTAGTAATAAAAATACATTAATTCACATAGTTCTCCTAAATAAAAGATGTAGCGAAAATAGCGTAATGTTTCCCCGAAAATGTCGGAATACATAGCTACTCTACTCACGTACTCTAAATGTAGGTTCTCCTATTAATGATGATGGATAGAGCTTGTCTTTCTAAATGTCCGTACTTAGAAAGTCACAATTGGTTGGCGATGGAGAATAGGTGAAGAAGTGATTGTGACGTAACATTTTAACGTCTGACACCAAACAGTAAGAGATAATTTATCAAACTCCTTGGAATACTCATCATCAGCTTTGGTCATTGTATCTCAATATCTTTAATCATATGGCCATGGGCTGAATAGGAATAGTGATCCCAGTGAAGCTTTCAGCCTGCGATACTTAATTCATAATTGCTCTAGATCCGACATAGCGTGATTGCGTTTTCAGCTTTCTGTAAAGACATGCCTTTCTTTGCACTTATGCATCGTGGTTATGTTTCTGTTTGGCCTTTAATAGTTTTTGATTGTATTAAACTCTAGCCTGCTTCAGGCATGTTTTCACACCAATCTTGGCTAATTAACTATGGAGTTCCACCATGACGTTTTCCTCCCAGGTTAGGCGAAAGTAAAAGCCTGAGGTGAGCTTTAAATTGTGAAGTACAATAAGCATGAACATATTCATCTGAAGCGGCTTATCTGCGTTTTTATGCTCTAGTGCTGACTGAGGAAAATATGATCCTCAACCAGCACTCAGTCTTTTAAAGCGTAAAGGCATTGAAGTGGCTGAAGTCTGACACACCTGACAGGACTTTCTTTCCAGCGATCTAAGCAGGTTAGCAGGAACATCACATGTTATACCAAGATATAAAGAACTTTGATATGATCCTGCTTACTTCAGAAATTTAGTACACACCGAATTCTGCCATCAAACCCCTGTATTATGTATCGCTGCTTCCATACTGTCTTCCTTAGCGTTACATCGTCCACATGCTCTGGTGTCTGGTTTAAGATCAATCAGAGCTATTCTTCCTCATGAATATTTATTTAATCGTCTAGCTTTAGCACTCTGCAAGCTTTTGTATATTCGCCCCCCTCCTCAGTGCTCAACTCTGGGTATTTACCCCATTAAACAACTATCACTATTTTACTGACTTTGAGTTTTAAGTAAAGGTTGCTTAAAGATGTAATTTTATAATAATGTCTTGTTTTATTCCTTGCTTTGTCATCGGATTTGTTTCGTCCTCAAGTTTGTGTATGTTCCCAAATTAAACCATGTGGAGGTGATGTTCTTTCAGCTTGTTCTGTTCCCTCAGTCTCCCATTTCACTGTTCTAGCCAAGGTATCAGAATGAACTGTTAAAATATTTGAATTATTTAAATGCAACTATAATACGTTAGGATTAGTACACACAATAGTATAATACAGTCATTCTACATTACTCTTTTCTTTTGTAAAATAAACTTGTTCATTTTACAGCTTTACAGAAATCTGGATGTAGATTTATATTTAGATCCCTCGTGAGCAAGCCAGAAGTAACAGGCGCAAGGGAAAAAATCCCTAAAATGACATGAGGAAAAAAACTTGAGAGGAACCTGACAAAAATTTAAAAAAAGGAACTCCTTTTTGGCTGGACACAAGAGGTTCTAAATCATTACAGTAAACAGATGTAGAAACAAAGCGTAAATTAGTACAAACTACTAATTCTGTTTAAAGGATGTTCAGTGTGATCAGATTATGAATAAGTATCCTGGGATGATACTTGATGTGAGGACACACCTCAATGGAATCTTTAGAGAACGAGGAAATACTACATGTAAGTCATAAGTGAACTGAGCACAACCCAGTCATGCAGCTTCAAGAGAAATTTAATTGAAAGGTTGGATAGACATATCAAACCACCTTCACAAACCTCTTCCTTTAGAAACTCCTCAAGAGGCCGAGCAGCTCTCATAAATGTCTAGAAAGAAGGTGAGTCAACATTTAGAGCATCATTTACAGTATTCGAGTGTCATACTGTTCTTTAATAACCTTAAAACCAATAAGGAAAATGTTTTTAGTATATTTTTTAAAAGTATAAAAGAGGAAATGGTTTGAATTATTCTCTGGCAGACAGAGGCAAGGTGTTCCAGGTGCTAAATACCTCACATCGTGTTCCCAATGATGGCAATAAACAGTATAATTGTTCAAACATTGTGCACAGCAAAGATAAGTCAAGATGATAACATGCTCAAGAAGATATACATATACATATACGGGTGGAATATACAGTAGTGCAATGATAAACAAATTATGGATGGTGCAAAGATGTATAGTAGATAAAGCAGTGTAAGATAGACTTAAAGTGACAGTGCAGTAGTGTAGTGGATGATTACCTAGTCAGTACAGTAACAGCCACAGACACGTGTTGATGTGATATGGCTAAAAGTTGGCATGTAAATAAAGGAGTCCCTGAGGAACATGTTGAATAGCTATGCCAGTTTCAAAAAATGCTGTTTGTTTAAGTCTGGACTTACATCAATATCTCAGATGAAAACTTGCATGGCATGGTTAACAAGTCTTTGTGTTCTTTCATTTGCAGAAATAAAAAGTGTGCAGCTTAATGACTAACATTAGTGAGGAGTGTAGGCAACAGTCATACAGACATGCACATAGTGTACATAAATATTGTGACTATACAGTACAGTACATACAGACACTGGTCACTTTGCTCATTTGGGCAATTATCCCTTGAGCCAATCATGTGGTAGCAGTAATATATTAATTCAAGAGCTTTATTTAAATGTTTAGGTCAAATAAAAGAAATTGAAAGAATGTTGTAATCAGTAACTCTGACCATGGCATGTTTGTTGGTGCCACACCGGAAACATTATCGGAATAGCAATCAAAACCATTTACTGTATTTAGCTAACTTAGGAATAAATTAGTAATATTTTAATTTGAGCATATGTTTTTGAGTATATCTTGACAATCACATCAAAATTTATGAGTGTTTAAAGACATACAGTGTCTGATGTCTTTTCCGGTTTTACGATTCACAAAAGATCAAGATAGCTAAAATTTAAGGCACAAAACTGGTAAGTTAAGATATCCTTTTAATTATTAATTATTAATAATTAAACTTTGTGTATAATTATACACAAATAACTGCAGGTTTTATCAGTCTGTGTTCAATAGTCATCATTTAAAAAAAGTGGTACTTCTAACTTGCTTTCTCTACATATTTGGTCTAATGTTTTTTTTTTCTTCAGTTTTTACCCTTGATAGTTAACTTACCGTTAAACATTAGCTTAAGTTAGTTATCGCTATCTGTTGGCAGCAACAGTACTGAAAGACTAATTAATTCAGCTGCATAACGTTTGGAGGCATCATAGCTTTCTGTTCATATTGGTTATAACTTATAACAAAAAAGCATGTCTGAGTGTTAAGCAAACTATGTCCAGGTTATAGAGGTGCTCTAATCCAATTTCTCTAGAGTTTACATATAATGATACAATTGTTAAAAGTGCTATACAAATAAAATTGAATTGAATTGAATGATGAAGGGGGAAAAAACATCCAGTGAGCAGTGCTATGGACAGAAACACCTAGTTGATGAGAGAAATCAGAGGAAGGCTACAGAAACCCAAACAACAACTCTTTCACTCTAACACAGAACACCCAAAATGCCACAGAACACTCAACACACCGCACACACACACACACACACACACACACACACACACACACACCTAGGAAAATTAATTTATTGAAATTAAATATATGTTTAGGTGAATCAGGGTTCGATTCCCAGCCTGGTTCGATTCCCATCTCTGTGTGCATGGAGTTTGCATGTTATCCCCTTGCTTGGTGGGTTTCCTCCGGGGTACTCCGGTTTCCTCCCGCTTTCTAAAGACATGCAGATTAAGCCTATTGGAATTCTCAAATTGTCTGTAGTGTGTGAATGAGTGTGCCCTGCGATGAATGGGCAGTTGGGCACCCTATCCAGGGTGTATCCTTCCTTGGGCCCTAAGTCTCCTGGGATAGGCTCCAAGCCCCCCGTGACCCTGGATACAGGATAAAGCGGTATACTGTAGGTGATGAGTAAGTAAATATGTTTAAGTACAATGATCAGTCATGACACTGTTTATTTTATATACACTCAGTTGCTGACTTATTTGGTACAACAGGCTCCTTTTGTCACAAGAGTTCTTAACTTAATGTAACAGTAGGCAGCGTTATCTACAGCGAAAACGGGTATGTCAGGCCGAGCTTAGGGCTACTGAAAACCCAGATCAGACTGCAGAGTGGCAGAGGAGTGGTGATGGTGGCATGCAGGTGTCAGGTTCTGAAAGTGGGCAGGGCCACTGGTAACCTCTAGTAATGTATATTTTAATATACTTAATCTTCATGTCTTTAGAAAGTTACCTTTTCCATCCACCTTTTTCATGTACATGTTCAGTTAATGCCTCACATAATTTTACCTCAACTGCATGAAACACCTTTGGCATAAACTGAAATGATGCCTGCTCCCCAGACTTCTTCACCCAATACCAGTGACTGACCTGAAATTCCAATAGCTATGCTTAGTAAACATTTTCACAACCTTTTGATTAAGCCTTATCTCCACAACTTCCCAAAACCAACTTGATTGACCTCTAGTGGTGGCAGTTGTCAGTTATCTGAAATACAGAAGCGCTAAAAAAAAATCTGAAACTGTGCATAGCAACAGATGTGCTACATGCAGTGTGTTGCACTGTCCACTGAAGTGGACATTATTTTACATACATCCATTAACTTCGCCATATTCATCTTTTATAAATATTTTTTTCTTACGTTTTAACAATAACAACAGACTATGGGTACACTAATAAAGCAGAATGCGTGTCACATTATTGTGGAGAAGTACAGTAGGATAATACGATTTCTAGTGTTTATGCTGTAAGCACTTCCGCGTTGACGTCACCTGACGCACATAAAGGAGGAGGAGAGCAATCCGTGCTTTTCATACACGCGCGCGCACACACACACACACACAAACCATAATAACCTTCGGCTCGCGCAGAGTCCGCGCGCGCGCGCACCGGTCGTGGCGGCTTGTTTTTGTCGGCGCTGTTATTATGTAGCATTCGAACCTTTCATCTCCGACCACTTCAAACGCGTGTGTGTTGTTATGTATTGTTTTAGTGTGGACGCAGGAGTTTGTAAAAAAAAAAAAAAAACAAACCCCGGAGGTTGTTGACAGTCAGGAGGCCTTTCTACAGCGTCGCAAAACTTCAGCTACGGAAGAGCAACTAGTGTGCAGCTACACGACCTTTTACTTTATACCATGTAGAGACTCGGTTTAGGAGTATCTTAACACCTGGAGTTCAAGTCCGTCCACATCCGAGCTCAGTTATTTCACTGGTCACGGGTCGCTGTTTTGTGTTTGGTTTTAAAAGGACGTTTCGTCGATTTGTAGGGCCCGATCTGTGCGTCCTAAACAACAACAACAAAGGCACTGAGATAAACACATGGGCCCTAAACAGAGCAGTCCGGCGGCTAGTGCCCGCCTCAGGGCTTATTCAGGCTCGGATGTTCCCACTTCCACCACAGCCACCGGGAGCGCGAGCGCAGCGGCGATTCGTTACTACACCAGAACCCAGCAGCAGGTCGGAGCGCGCGGACAGTACCCGGCGGACGGTGCGAGACCCAGTTCGCTCTTTCAGCCCACCATCATAGCGCAAGGCAGCGGGACACAAAGCGATGAAGACGCGGACGGAGAGCGGAGTCAGTCCGGTCCGAGGTTACTGATAGGCTCGTTACCGTCCCATCTGTCCCCTCACCTGCTCGGAGGTAAGACAAGTGCGCCATGAGCACTCACGCGCGTCACAAGTGAACAGATGTGATTGACCTTTAGAGTCAACAATACACAGTAAAGCTGAGCCTTTAATCTGAACAATGTTACATTATGGTTCCAAATACACCGTCTGATCTATAAATAAATAAATAAGTCAAAGGTCATCCGAGCCATTGATTGATTTGTAAATCTTTTCAAGGTTTAAAAGATTGGTGCTTTTGCCAGGATTTGTAATATTTCACACCTCAATCT
The DNA here is from genome assembly GCA_030522415.1 of Channallabes apus. Lineage (NCBI taxonomy): Eukaryota > Metazoa > Chordata > Actinopteri > Siluriformes > Clariidae > Channallabes > Channallabes apus. Next base: position 17,291,198 of record CM060127.1, read on the forward strand.
ATCGAACTAGGTCACAAATATTAAAGTGTATGGAGGGTGGCACGGTGGTGTAGTGGTTCGCACTGTCGCCTTGCACCTTCAGGGTCGAGGGTTTGATCTTTGTGCACAGAGTTTGCATGTTCTTCCTGTGCTTGGTGGATTTCCTTCGAGTACTCTGGTTTCCTCCCACGGTCCAAAGACGTGAAGAACAGGTTAATTGGCATTCACAAATTGCCCATTGTGTGTACATAGATATCTGGTAGTATCAACAAGGTAGTATCAATAATCACTGCAATAATTAAATGCTGAGTAAACATGATGTCTTGGGATGGATAATATTTTTCATTTGGCAGGTATATGTAAGGATTTTGTGGTGTGCCCACTCTTGGGAGGAACGCTTGTGACACTCTTACAGTATAACATAAAAGTTGATAATGATGACATAAGTTGACATCGTTATGAAGAACTAGGTGTGCAAATATTGCCATAGAAACACAAACAGAATTTCAGTTTTATAAATAGATACAGATTAGAAAATGATAGAAAAAATTTCCATCAAATAATGAATGAAACTGTTCATACAGTTACCAAGCTTGTTGGTATTCGTATGTGCAGAATTGAAAAAAATGTATAGGTAGCATGGATTAACACAACACAGACACAAGCTGTTCCATGCTTTGAAAAAGTAAAAAATACTTGAGTTTGGAATCAGATCAAACAGTGTTCATAACCACTTGTAAAGCGGTGCTTTTGTTACAGATGAGCAAATCATTAAAATTCTTGGAGGAACAATTCTGAGAAATGTTTTGTTTATTTCGATACAAACTGGTCAATAATGTACAGTTGTAACCATGCCTGTCTGTTAGGGCAACCAAAGAAATTATTAAAATAAATATTACAAATAATGATTGCAAAGTTGAATATTTGAGGTTAAATTTTTTGGTGCCACACAGACCTAAAAGTCTTTTTCCCGTTCTAATTGTTACCATTATGTAGATAGATCTTTGTGCTGGAAAAAGATTGACACTTTTCTTTTGTTGCTGACACACAAAAAAAAATAATGAGTTAACATATTCCTTAGAAAAAGACTACAATAGACTTTTTATATGGCATCACCCTCAGGAACCAGTTCTGGTATTTTTATTTTAGGAGTGTATCGTTGTAAGCGGGAATGAAACTGATATTGTATATACTTTTCACTGTTCCCTTTTTTTTTTCTTTTTTTTTGTGTGTGTGTGTGTGTGTGTGTGTGTGGGGGGGGGGGGGGGTTGAAGACTGTTCACTGGTACTTACTTAGGGAAGACTTTCAGGGTGCTTTCACACCTATAGTTCGATTGCTTTAGTCCGCACCAGTCAGAAAAATGTTACAATGTAGTAAACAGACGTTGGTACGGTTCGCTTTCACATATGCAGAGTTCTAAACGAACCAAAATAGACCGCGAAGCCCATCGGCACCGGAAACAGACTATATTCAGAAAATCGCGCCACTTTCAATAATCATGGAGGAACAGCTTTGCTTTGCGCTCATGGTGCTGATCCTCGCGCACTGCATTGTACGTCAAATCATTATTTTCAGATAATTAATTTCGAACACGATTCGCGGCTGCGACTCCAAACCAGCTTCCCGGTTTATTCATCTCGCCGACGGCGCATCGCCGCCACTTCAGGGAGAGACGTGCCCTCCTCCTGAATGATCACTTTGTTATTAGCCGGCGATCTTCCTGCTGATCCATCAGGTAATCCGTTGGCCTATCAAAACAGCCCAGCCACACATTTTTCATCTTTAATGTGAATACAGAGAGGCACTTAGTTTCTTCGGCACTCCGCGTTTCTCCGCGGTTTGATTTCATCGCGAGTCGAGCTTGAAAAATTTAATCGAGTCATCAGGAAGGGAAAATAATTTTACCCGCAACCCCGTATCTTACCCAAAGTGCATTAAACTATACCATTTCATCATATTTGGTTTGATTGCTTTCACACCAGACGAACTGTACCAAAGTAGAGCGGATAAAGCGGCCCGAGACCACCCCTTCAGGCAGGTCTCGGATCGATTGATTTGGTGCGCACCAAAGTACCGAGATTGCATTCACATCAACACAAACGAACCGAACCAAGAGACCAAACACGTTTGGTGCGCACCAAATGCTGTAGGTGTGAAAGCACCCTCACTGGGCAGCTTATGGATAGCGCAGGTATTCTGTTTTAGATAAATTTGAAAGACAACCTATAATTGTTTGTTTTAAGAAAATTTTATGCAATTCTAAAGAAAATTAGAGCAACAAAGTTGTTTCTGACAGTATATTTGTATATTTGCAAATTTAGTCTCATTTCTGGTTAAAAACACTTCTGTGATGTAAATCCTTTTTCTTGGCCATGTTGCCCCTTCAGTTCAATTCAAAAGGTTCCATATAGCACCTAATAGCTGTTAGGGTATAGCTTAAAATCTCTTAATGATCAAGCCAGAGGTGACGGTAGCAATAGTAAACTCCCTGAGACAACATAAGGAAGAAACTTAGGCAAAGTTGTCCGCTTATGGGATTTATAAATCCTTACTCTTTAATAGCTGTGTGTTTAAAATATATAGTACTAACTTTAAAATAGTAATGTTAAGTATGAGCAGTTTGTGAATAAAGGCCTGAACAGTGTTTTTGATTACAGCAGAAGTTATTGGTTACAAATCTACGCTAACCTTATGAGAGAAGCTTGCATGAACCTCAGAGATAATGCATCCAGATGTGGAAATGCACATTCTCATCACGACATGTGTGGATGTATTTCCTGGATCAAACTCCATTCAGTTACGCATGCTGTAAACTAATCAGTTTGACGCTAAATATTGAACTCGTGTTTGTTCATTCGTCTTTGTCGGTTGATCTTTTCATATCAAACTTTCCTTATAGCTTCTATACCTCGAAGTTGCCTTAATTTCTCGGTTATTATTTGTTTTGGAAACGAATAGGTCATGGTCTATTGGGGTTAGTATAAGCACAGCAGAAAAACAGTTCAAGTCATCTTACTGCCCATTTACTGTATGCATGGTGTTCATACTGTACGTGGTCATTTGAAGCTTCTTTTTGTAAAATTTTAAGACAAGAATTACTTACGAACGTTACTGTTGTAATTTTATTGCTTACTAGGTAGGCTTCAATTTGCTACACGTTAACACTTTTCCACACCTTTTGAATAAAATAGGACATTTTGTACTAAATAGCCTGGCAGCTTTTTATTATTTTTTTTTTATTAATTGAAAACAGCTGCACAATTAATCACAATTACAGTGTACCTTCTCTTCTCAGTTATCTAATCAGAAAATGCTATAATTTTACAGGTAATATGTGGAATTCATGTAAATGCTGTCATTTAAATATTTATTTATTAAAGATGTGAAGAATGAATATTGCCAAACATCATCTTAAAGAGAACATTTGTGCCATGGTTTGCAGTTAACCTAGAAAAATATGACTGAATACAAAATGATGCATCAAATTAGTTTAAAAATTAGTCTCAAAATAATCGCAATGTTGTCATAAAAAAAAAAAAATATATATATATATATATATATATATATATATATATATATATATATATATATATATATATATATATAATCTAATCGCGCAACTGTAGCTGAAGATAGATTAAATTTCATGTAACATTAAAAAGCACCACTTACTGTAGCAGTTGTAAACCATGTGAATAAAACTTGTCATAAATATTGTCCAATTTGTCCACACAGTATGTGTGTGTAGATATATCTATAATATAAGTCAGTAACATTAACTATCGACCTGAAAGTTATAAAAAAAATTCTAAACATCTTTGAAGATTCTGTTTTTATATTTGGGTATGTTTTATTCTATGTTATTCTTATAGTATCTAGTTATTTAATCAAAATTCACATGTGTAACTGGAAATAATGAGCCGCAAATGTTGGAAGTGTTTTTACATGTTTTACATCATTTATTTTGTACATTTGTACAACCAGAAGCTATGCTGCACAGGTATTTCTATAACTGAAATGTTTCAATTACTTTTGTTTCTCAGACCTCCATAATTTTTTACATATTTTTATGGACATCATGCTAGTCCAAAGCTGCTTGATCGAAGAGTAATAAACCGCTCACTCGAGGAATTTTTTTTCCCAACAAAACCAAGAAACATCAGGCTGCTGTGCCCTTTTTACCGTACATTGGCCACAGCCTATTTCCAGCAGGGGCATTGCTTTAAAACCTTCACCCAAAACAGATAATAACCTGAGCTGGCTTAGCTTGCTGGAGGGAAAATGGAACATGCACAGGAGCGCTGAAGAGGAAGAAGACTGACTAGTGACTTCCTCTCAGTCACATGCTTTGCAGAGTTGTGCAGTGTGTTTTTAGCACTTGCCATGTTGCTCTACTAAGCCTAACGCACACTTCAAGGGGCAGCTGAAGTACAATCAGTCAGACCCTGTTGCTGAATGAAAGCACCAGAAAGTTATATAATTTTCTTTTCTTTGTAAGTGCATGCTAAATTGTCTGGGTCTTCTGCATTTTTAGAGCAAAACTATTGCATAACCATTTTATCTCAATTAATAACTTATCCATGCTAATCAGTAAACGCGATTACTGTTAGACTTTTAATCTTGTCGTGCACTGCATGTTTAGATTGCAATGAATAATCTAATCATGGTAAAAGATCAAATATTGGCTTGTGTAATCTGATAATTCAAGCTGTAAATGTTGCTTCCTGCTGTTGCTTAACTAGTAGTAAAGGTATCATGCAGTCTAATTTTAATGTATCCGAGTAGGAAGCTGGTTGAAACTTTAAATCGTTATTAGAGGTTCGTCAACAAGGTCAAGTAATTGGGTAATTTTCTTAATACACAGGAAAAAATTTTAGTTCTTGTTAGATACGTATTATGGTAGTTGAGGCGACTCAATTATTGGCTGCTAATGAATTACACTTTCATTTTTTTTACATTTATTATTATTTTTTTTTAAGGTTATGTTGCCCTCTTGTACTTCATTGGGTGGTATCTATTTCAATCCAAGTGTGCCTGCACATATTTAGGTGCAATGCATCAGTAAACAGTAACTACCCTTATTATTGGGCTATAGATATTATCGATGTAGTTTCGTGAATACAGGAAACACGAGCAAACTATGCTTCTGTTTTTTTTTTTTTTTTTTTTTTCCTCCTCTCATTTCCAGTCAATACAACGTTTGACTTGGACCAGACTAACTTGAGGGGGATAAACAGATCAGATTTCTAACAGAAACAGCAATTTACTGCCCGTCAAAAAATCCATGCACGTGCTTTTGTTGGTGCTTAGCTTCACTTCACGGCAACTTGTTTTAGGTGAAGTTTGACCTCATGTGAGCCAGTTGAGAGCACGTGGGCAGGATTTGGGTGTCCCTGATTGGTTAAAAACAATAAAGGAATTGCTAACCAGACGTTTAATTTGACTTCTTGCTGCTGTTTGATACTGTTGGAGGGGAGAGTCAGTGTGAACCCTTTAATACGGAGAATGAAGGCACTTCTTTACCGAGTTGTGCAAATTGTTATACGTTGTAGAATGTATTGTATGGAACAGTATGTAGTAGAACAAGTCTTACCTTTTTATTGATGACTCGTTGCTTATATTATTAATATTAATCTTATTCATTAATATTACTTAATTGCTTAAGTAATTTTAAGCCTCACTCACAGCGTCAACTCACAGCTGTTCACTGGAAATAATTGCGCTACTGCTCAGATGTTAGTCATAAGGTTGTGATGAAAAGAATTAAAATGTAACCAGCAATGCTCGAGAAGTGTTCATCTTCATTGCCGTAATAGATGATGATGATTATAATAGGTACGTAATTATAAGTAAACAATTTAATCTATGATTACAGTATGGCCTAAAGCATGTTTTTTTTTTTTTTATTAATTAATTAATTTATTTATTTTTCAAATCTTGTAGCAGAGAGATTGCATGCTTTTTCTTATTAAATTGACTAATTTGAATTACAGCTGCTGTTTATAGAAAATTACTCTACGCTTTCTGGCCAATCAGAATGCAGCATTCAGTTTCGCTGTATGATTATCTGTATGGAACGTATATGGGTGAGTATGTTGTATGAAAAGCAGGTTTAACTTGCTCATTGACCTTGGTTTAGGCATGCTGGTTAGCAAAGAGTATTCTTATACTGCGGACCAGTCTTAGCTACTTTACTTGGTTTTGTTCCCTTATTGATCTCCAGCACTCATGAGCAGCAGAAGCAATTGCTATAAATTGAAATAGTCTTTCTGTGATTTGTCATTGTATGGTCTAACATTACATAAAATTAGCATTATAAAGTGTACAGAGAGAAAATGGAATGAGGAACAGAGAGCATGGATGAGGTAGTGCACCATTTTGTTGCATGTGACCGACATTAAGCATCATGTAAACAATGGGAAGGTATGCGTTGGCTGAGACCTTTAGTCGCAGGCGTTGTGTTCTGCATGTGGTCTGTTGCATGTGTTGCAGCTCTTTGGTCAAAAGCTCAAGGATTTCCAAAGCTTTTGCTTTACAACTGACAATTACTTTAGAAATACAGATGTTGGTATCTATTGGTGGAAATGTGGCGATCAAAGCATTAAGCTTAAACCTAAAAAAAAATGCTGCTATTTATTTTTTTTCCCCTTGTTTTTACCAAAGCAAAGTATTTTATTTTAATTGGTAATATCCAGCACTAAGCAAACAGCTTCACGTTGTTCTAGCATGTTGGGTTACATATCATAGTTCAGTGAGTGGGCACAGTTTACGGTTCAAGCTCTTCACACCAAATTCTAGTCCTGCTACTCTGTTCAACATACTGGATAAATGTATCGAAGTGAAAAATTATCTTAAAAACAAATAATGCAAAAGGCATGCAGCAAAACATTCTAGCTACAAACCTATCAAAGTAAGTGAAGAACATTTATTTCCTCAGACTGTTGACTGCAGAACAGTAAAGAAGTTATGTATATTTTAAATTAAGGTTTATATCCTGTATTTAAGTATTATATAATTTTTATTTATTTATTTATTTATTTATTTATTTTATTTTGTTTGCAATAATTTTTCATATTTATAAAATCATTACTTTTAAAAAAGTACACTTTGCTGGAGCTTTAGAAGTTTTGGTGTTTTAGCTGCCTGGCTTTTTCTCATAGATTTTTAAAGTAGAGATTTAAATCTTAATTGAATCTGCAGAGTTTCCTGTATGCAAAAGTAAGATGAAAAGTACTGTAGTCTTAGTAGTCTTGTGTTGATTTAGTTGTCCCTGGTTTGCTATTTTGGGATTTAAATGCAACTCTACATCTACATCCGGCAGTTTAAAGATAAATAAAGCTGAACTTGATTGATTTTTAGAAATGTTCATGATTTAGATTTGTACCATAGTCTGATTTACTTCTCAATAAGTTTAATAAGTTAGTTCATGAGATATTAATTAGACTTGTGTGGAAACCTCTGGATAATCTAAGGTTAATAAAGGGATTTGAAGAAAATGTGGTGATTTTTAACAAAAATACATCAGTCAGCCACAACACTAACGTCACCACAAGGTGAACTGAATAACATTGATTAACAATTTTATACACATATATACCACTTACAGAGTCATGGGCTCATCTATTCCCGTGGGGATCAAAGGTCAGCCTGACCAATCTGATCCAACAGAAAAGCCAATGCAGCACAAATTGCTGGGGGAAAAAAAAAATCAATGCTGGCGACCAGAGAAAGCTATCAGAACCTCAGTGCATCACTGGGTCTTAGCAGGCAAAGAGTTCGAGGTTCAAGTCAAGTAGGCTTTTATTGTCAGTTCTGTACACAGTGAAGCCAAACGGCGTTCCTCCAGGACTAAGGTGCCACATACATGTAACATAAATGCACAGAAACTAACTATTTGACTAGGACACTTAACTAGCTGACTATCTAAGACAAACCTAAATAGTCTAAAAAGAACCCAATTTACACAATACATTATAAAAACTATTCTAAAGTATTAATAAAGATGGTACAAAAGATAAAATAAGGGTTAGTGCAACATAAAGTTAACATAAAGTGCACGTGCAAATGTGCAAACAGGAGCAGCAACATGGCGATGCAAGTCAAGAGGTTGTTGTTCTCCAAAATCCACAGATCTCAATCCTCTCGAGATGGAAGTTTGATCCATAGCCGTCCCACATTGCAAATTTCAGCACTTTAGGAATTTGCTGCTAACGTCCTGGTGCCAGATACCACAGCACACCTTCAGAGGTCTTGTGGAGTCCTGCCTCGAGGGCCAGAGCTGTTTTCTTGGAACAAGGGGAACCTAAATCCTAGTTGGTTTTAACATTAATGGTTTAAAAGGTCTGGTTGATGGGGGTGTACCTCATATAATGTGTTAATGTTTTGTCCTGAGATACTTAAAGAAAGTGTGTGACTTTTGTGACTGTAAGTAACCTTCCTGATGTGAGGGGGAATTTCTCAGTCACATGACATTGGTCAGTCTTATTTACTTAAAAAGAGGGGAAAAATACAGGATGGTGCTCTACATTTATGTAGCTGCTGTGAGGCATCCCATAACATCAAATGTCACTAAGAACTGTTAAAAAGTATGATTTATATTTCATTAACAAATAGCAGACTTGTGCAAGTGGAATAATACAAGGAAGAGTGCGTTTCAAACTATCACGCTAGCAGGTATTTTTGTATAATGACTCAATCCATCTATGATATTCGTTGCATACTAGGACTGCTCAATTTGATGATTAAATAAATAAATTCGCTCGTTCTTTAGTGCGCTTATCCTGTTCAGGGTTGTGGGGGGGCCTGGAGCCTATCCCAGGGGACTTGCCCACCCGTTTCAGAGTGCAGACACACGCGCACGCACGTTATTTGGTCCATATTGCGAAGGAAACTAGACATTTCACCCGGCATACTTGGCTTGTGTGCTTTCCTCTTTCCTCCTGTTATATAAATGATTCTTTAAGATGGACCATTAGCTGCCCAAATTGGTTCTACCCCTAACCATCTGATGGGAGAGCCTTGTGTTGTGTAGGGTTTAACACAGAGCTATAACTAGTTTACCAGAGAGAGATAATTGAAGACTTGATGAACACTTTGTGGTAATGCACAGTTTTCTAAATGTAATCCACAAAGTATCGTGCACTTATCTTTCTCTATCTCTCTTCCCTCTGTGTGTGTGTGTGTGTGTGTTGTAGCTGGATTCAACTGTCCCGTATGTTCCAAGTTTGTTGCTTCAGATGAAATTGACCTTCACCTTGTCATGTGTCTCACCAAACCAAGACTCACCTATAACGGTAAGACCACCAGTTTATTTAGGTTAGTTTTTTTCCATTGTTTGGACACTGTTCAGCTTCAGCAGTCAGTTTAATCACAGTCAGTAATCATTAACACTCAGCCCTGACGTGGCTCTTCTCGTTTAACCCTGTGCAGGTCTTTTTGGATTGCTTTCAGCGTGTCCCTCTTAACAATGTAATCTCCATGGTGTCAGGAATCGAGCTAGCAGTTTAGTTGTATATAATTATCTTTTACACAGTTCTGCATTGTTCAGTTAATACACAACATTAAAGACAACGTTCAGTGACTTATGGCAGCAGATCATGTTTGGCAGCTGATTAACGTGGTTAAAACGCTGTTGTTGAAAAGGAATGTGTATTTTATTCCTGCTTATACAACACAGACGCTGAACGCTTGATTCTGATTGGTCAGAAGGTTTAGACAGTTTTTCTTTAACAGCAGGTCTGGCTGCGATTCAACCCATCACGAACATGCTTGTTTTTATATGGTTGTTTCTGTAGTAACTACTCACCCAGGGACTCGTGTCGAACACACACCACATAATCCACAGCTCATAATATTGCTGTTTAACACAGATAAATGTAGAATCACTGAATCTGAAGCTTTCTGTGAAAAGATGTCTAACATTTATGCAATGCCTCCTGCATCATAATTTTGAAAAAGTAATAAATTTTTCTGATACGAGAAGCTTCAAGACAGGAAATGTGTTTGCAAGAATAACCCCCCCCCCCCCCCCCCCCCCACAGTGCTAAAGGGAACCAAATGCCCTCAGAGATATTTCACAACAATAAATGCGTCCCCTATAAAGGGAGGAAATTGCTTTAACAAACACTGCAGGACATGCTGTTATAGGAAAATAATCAACTTTATGCCTATAAAAGACTGCTTTCAATGATTTTTTTCTATCACTTATTTTATTCCTTACTTGGGACTTGTGATTTCTGTGTCAAAGATTTACCTGTGCTGGTGTAATGCCAGGTTAATGACTGCCAGATGAATGCGACATTTCCAGCTTTGCAGTAGTAAAAATCCACTGACGTGGCTTCCACAGTACCTGTTGAGACTTTAAGAGCTCAGAGTCAGAATTACCTGCTCTCAGCATTGCAGTGCCTGTATTAATTATGCAAAGTCTGTTTTAACCATTTTAGGCGAACATTGATTATAAGGTGCTTTAAGAAAAATTTATTTGTACCGTGCCCCTGAACAAACGCCCGCCCCCGCCGACCGCGTTATTTTTGCTCTTCATTCTCGGGTACACTTGTGTATTTACACTCTGATACAGCAGGCACCTATTTGGTTTGTGAGCCGTTATTAAGCACGAGAAGAAAAGGAGGGGGGGGGGGGAGTTAACTTTCACACTATGCCTAATATTCTTGATATTTCGGAAGAGTAACATTCTCGCGCACCTTCCTGCTTTATCAGCTATGGCTGTGTAGGTCATGGAGATTTCGGAGGAGACGGGCACCAACAGCATTCTACTTCCTTTGCTCAGGAAAGATTGGCATTGAAAGATCTGATTTGATCCATGCCCAAGTACATTGCTCTGTGCCTGAGATCACCTCTTCAAGCAGACTCGGGCACGGTTCCCAAGCCTGAAACGATTGTGTTCTCACAGATCAAAATTGATCAAACTTTGTGTTCTGGTGTTATCGGAAACGGTGCCAGGGCCCTAATGTGAAAATGCCCTGTGAAATATGCATTTCTATGATGCTGTTTAGTATACAAGAGTCCAATCCATGGTGTAATCCTGACCTAACCACCCTCACCTTAAAATACAAGTCAAACATGTAGATACAGAGTAGGTGGTGTCCCTCATGTGGTGAAGGACGTTGCCTGATGACTCTTCAGAAGTGCCACTCATAACTGCTGGCAGCCTTTCAACACTTAACATCATCTGTTTATATGTTCCCTTTATTAGCTTCAGCTGTAATTACCCATCACTATTACCTAACTAATGCTTGACCTATTTCACTCATTTATTATTTATTGCAAACATGTATGAGTGTTGCAGTTTGAGATGCTCATATATGATCACGTATATCCGGGGTACTCAATAGGCGGACTCCGGTCTGCATCCGGACCCAAATACGGTTAAATCTGAATCGACACCAAAAAAACATGCTATTTAATCATAATCCAAATGAGTTCTCAATGAAGTGCCCAACTGTGTCTTCTAGTGATAGGTCGTTCATGAACGATTCGCTCTTTTTGAACGAATCTTTAACGTGACTCAGAAGAACGAGATCGTCTCCGAGAGTGAAGTCACGTGACTCCCATAGGCGCTATGCGGTGCAGTAGATTCAAAAGACCGAATGACTCAGACTGGAAGATATAAGAGGTGAGCTGCTCATTCTGTTTATTATAATGTGTCCTTAATATCCTAATGGCGTGCTCAAAGCTGGCCATTGATATAAGTTGATTTTGAAAACAGCGAATTTAAGAGTGAGTGGACAGAAAAATATGCATTCGTGGGAAGCAGAAAACCAATGTGCTTAATCTAGCAATCAAAAGTGGTCACCTTCTCACCTTGAGTGAAAGCTTTACTCTAAAATGTAATTACAGTTCAAATGACGTCTCTTACAAATTTTTATAGGAAAAGACCCCAATAATAAAGTTACAATGGGTAGTAACATAAAGATGCATTACGAAAAGATCGGGGTATAGAAGAAGTGATGTAATGTGTTTGGCTGTTAGCAGCTCTGCTGCTGTAGAGGGTTTTCAGTGTCCCTGTGCAAAGACACAGAGCTTGTTGTGTTCAACTGAAGCTCTGAATTTCTGACCATTGTCTAGGAAAACATGCAATCAACAATTCGTATTCGGAACATTGGGCTTGTCCTCATTGTGAGGTAATCTCAGGATGTCATATCAACATGGCTGCTGAGAGAATGAACATCGAATAAAGAAACATTTTTTTTTCCTGTATAACAAGTTGTGCTGTGTAAGATGTACACAGTGCTTGCTTTTGATCAATGAAGTGCTTGCTTTTGATCAATCGACATAATACAGATTTACATGGTAATGTCTTGATCCAAAGCAGTCGAACATCTTTAAATGCTTTAACTTTGAAGTTCAGTGTTTTGGGAAGATGAATATCCATCACTCAAGTTATGAAGATTGGAGGCATCCATGCCCCCCCCCCTTGCAGCTCACATATACAGAGTTTGAAAAATGACCTTAATCAGAGTTCCAACTTGCCACTTTTGGATTTAGCGTTCGATTTTAGAGCCAGACGGAGAAGGTTATAAAATCCTGTCGCTCACATTCACAGAATGTGCAAAAGAGATAAGAATCATTAGAGTAAGGAACTTCTGGTGAAAAGCTGAACAGATAGATGGGAGTAAACAGAAATAAACTTTATACTGGATTTTAAAAAGTCAACCTTGATCTAACCATGACGTTGTATCAGCCGTACAAATGGGTTCTGTCTTTTCCTTTGACTTTAGAGGACGTCTTGACGAAGGACTCTGGGGAGTGTGCAATATGCTTGGATGACATGGCCCAGGGAGACACCATTGCCAGACTGCCCTGCCTCTGTATCTACCACAAAGGGTAAAGACAAAACAAATGCGCAAAACAAACCCAATCGAAACGTGCATGTCTCTGGTTACAAATCCGTATTTACTCGCTCTGGGGTTTTTTTTTTGTTTGTTTGTTTGTTTTCCCAGGTGTATTGACGAATGGTTCGAGGTGAACAGGTCATGCCCAGAACACCCTACTGATTAAACAATTCAACACTGCACAGGTATTGTACATGACGATGATAAAATTCTTTAAGAATGAATTTATGCCCTGGACAAAAAATATAGCATCTTTTTTTTTTATTTGACTTTTTAGGTTCTTTCATTTCGTCACTGAAGACTACACACCCTGTGGTCCAGAACCTCTGTGATTTTTACAAAGACCTGTCGTCACCTCAGATTCATGCCTGTGCCCAAAGACAATTAAGACTGACTCAGGGATCCTGCCCATGTGTGATTTTATTATTTTATTTTCTTCACTTTTTCTATTTTAGCACACCAAAGGACAGCAGAATGCAAAATTACACTGCTGTGTTAAACCATCTGGGCCTCAGGATGTAGCTTCGACGCATCTACACTGGACACGTTTTTTTCCCCTCCTGCATAAGTAACACGGAGAACAAGGACATTTATCATTGAACACAGCCAAGTTGTAGAAATCAAGCATGCTGGGTGAACCTTAATTTTCCTGTAAATAGAGATCTGGAGTAGCAACTAATTTTCACTTCTTCATTTAAAAGCAACGGTCCATTTTCTTCCTTTTTTTTTTTTTTTAAATCTGGAGATTACATAGTCTGGTGCTAAAATAATCAAGTGCCATTTAATTTTTTTTTTTGCTAAAACGTGCTGCTATGTTTCACTGACAGTAGTCGTAAATTAAATTTTACTAATTTTTTTTTTTTTTCTGAGTTTGGGTTCAGAATTTCACAGGAACATCCTGTTCAAGGTGAACACAGAACTGAAAGCTCACTGTAATCTCACCACTTGTTGTTGCTTAGAGTTTTGAAATGTCCAGCGACATCGTAGCTTTTTGAAAATCATGCAACAAGACCTTATTTCTAGTCTATGTTTTGATTGTACACTTAATATAAGAGTGGGATACCCTTATGTTAGGTGTGTACTGTAGGTAGACTTATTACATAAAAATACTCAACTTTACTTATTCAGTTGTACTTTTTTCTTGAAGGAAAAGAGAAACATTTCTACAAAATGTTGTGATTTTTTTAGAAACGCAAGCAGACCAATACATTGCACTAATACAGGATGATGGAATAATCTGGAGAAAAATCCACTTTAATGAATTACAAAAATACTGTTTTTGAAAAAAATGTTTGTGAGGTAGATGGTATTTGCTGTTTCATAATGAAATATTGCTGCATAACTGAAACTGTATTGAAGATGTGTTTAAGTTCAGTTTAAAAAAAAAAAAAAAACAATAAATTTCCAGAAACTTTTACTGTTTCATCAATGAAAACCTGTATTTGTCTCATCATTTCTTGTCAAAAATCACAATAAAGCACTGGGAACTTGTGAGCACTTCCTGCTGTGCCTGTGTTGTTCAGCTATTGAACTCTATTATTATACTTACATACTGGTGAAGCATTTATTCTTTACCATGGGGAAAAAATAGCACAGTCCACTCCAGTCATATTCTGCATGGTAACGCTTTACAATAGACTAAAGACTTTTCCATCCTACAAGAGGCAATGCTGAAATGCGTGATTCTTTTTATGCTACTTAAAAACATCAGTCAGAATTCCTCACTATCAGCATTTTTCCTCTCTTGAACTTTTACAGAAAAACAGGGAAACTGCAAAGAAAATAAAGTTACAGTACGGAGTTCTCCATACCCTGACTTGTTACAAAGCTCAGACACTGGAGACCTTCCAAAACCTTAATTTCAATTTCTCTGGAGCGATCAACAAACATGTCCTTATGCATACATCTACTCAAAACTTGTGTTAAGATGTAATATGAAATATAGCCAGCATTACTGTCGGATCAGCTGTTATTAAAAATTCATCTGGATTTAAAGGTTAATTGGAATGTTTTCAATTATCGGATCACCGTCTGAACCCACAGAACTTAATCAGGTGGCTGCATGCTTACATTCAATGTTCTGCTACACTCGAGACAATGAAACTCCATGCAAAGGGAAAAATAATTAAGGACTGTTCTGCCCGTGCTTGGTGGGTTTCCTCCGGGGACTCCGGTTTCCTCCCACAGTCCAAAGATTTGCAGGTTAGGCTAATTGTTGTTACCAAATTGCCCATAGTGTGTGAATGGGTGTGAGAGTATGTGTGTGTGCCCTGCGATGGATTAGCACCCTGTCCAGGGTGTATCCTGCTTCGTGCCTTAAGCCTCCTGGGATAGACTCCAGGTCCCCATGACCCTGAATACAGGATAAAGCGGTATAGAAGATGAGTGAGTGAGTAATGGTGTCAAACTAAATTAGGAGTATTTTAAAATTTTGAACAGCTTGAACGTTGTGAAGTACGAATAGCTCTACGCAGCTCTTGTAGCACTAAGAAAAATAACAGGTCTTATTTCACTGATCACTGTCAGTTTGTCGATGTAAACAGTGACAACTCTATGCATACTAAGGTAAGGTTTGAGGCCTACTGCTGTTTTCTCTGTAGTGTATATGCTACTCATGGGTAATATTCCTAAACATTGTATTAGATTCTATTGTATGTTTCACCAGAGACAACATCTTATTAAAGTGGAGGAATGTTTAAAGGACACTTACTGTATTAACTTCCTTTTACTTTTGACAAGAGAGAAGTACTTGTACTGTGTGTACTACCACACACAGCTAGAAGTAAGTAGTAAGTAAGTAGTAACTCTGAATGGCCTTTCTGTTTTAGGACAGCCCTCATTCCTCTGAGAAATATTGGCAAGGTAAGAAATGTCACTACACGATGCAAAGAAACTAGTTCATGATTTTATTATTATATTCCATTTCTGTCTTCATGTTTAAGTAGATGCATAAAAAGCTCCAGTGAATCCAGAACACACTAGAACCAAATGATATTTCCATACTGCACTGGCTCTAGTGAAATTTTGCCTTGATTTTAAAATACTACTATTGAACTATAGAAATTCAATGGGCTTTTGCCACAGTAGCTACATGCACTGCTGTTCTTTTTTATCTCCAACACCTAATTCAATCAAAAGGTGTTGGCTATATGTTGGTACCTCTTATAGTGATATTTACAATAATTGCCAGAGCTTTCTCTTACAAAGTCCCATATTGATAATATATGAAAAGCATGAAGAGGGCACTGGATTGCAACAGATTCAAGCAGTTTTGCTAAAATAGTTTCAATTACAATTGCCAAGAAAGATTTACAATGCTATAAATATGTTTGTATTCAGGTCTTCATTAGTAAACAGTTCAACTTCAACAAAAAAATACATTCACGTTAAAAATCTAATGAATTTCCTGGATGAAAACTGTTCTGCTTAACTTTATACCAGTTAACACAGGTACCGTGGGGGAGTCGCTTACTTTAACTTTCCTTTGAATAGAACTGTGACTTTGCTGAAACATTTGTTTCATCCAACACACACTCAGTTCTTATGCTGTTTAAGGTCATCTAATATTGAAGGTCCTGTGTAGGTATTGGTCTCCACAGCCTTTAGTGTCTTTATGTAGTCTTCAGGTAATCCATTCTGTTGGGCTCCTAAACAAATGACCTGTTGGATGGTGGAGAGAGAGATTTTAACATCCCAGTCAGTTTTAAAAAATTAAGGCTTTGCCATGTAAGAAGTAGAATACATGCCATCAGAGAGTGCAGATACTGCAATGTGTGATTATTAATTCAGATACAGGGGGGGGAAAAAGAAGAGAAAACTACTCTTTGAATTAATACACGTGGGAAGAGCTCTCTGGATCATGAAGTCCTGTTAGTGTAGAGACCGTTGGAGTAATTAGATGGCTGAGCTAAAAGCAGCCGTCTCACTGTTTACACTTTTCCATGAATGCTCTCATGTAGTCAATCATTAATAGACACAATACTCTACTTTATTTATGGATTTTATATATATATATATATATATATATATATATATATATATATATTTATTTATTTATTTATTTATTTAAAGCATTTAATACTCGTCTTACTCACTTAAGTACAAGTGCTTAGGTTTATGTGGATCTGTGAATGCATGGGAAAAAGTTTGGTTGAATATCCTCATATAGTGACATTTACAATAATTGTCAGAGCTTTTTCTTACAGTCGCATATTGAGTGTTTGAAGTAAAATGTACCTCTTTATACGGTGGTGATGGTGCATAAGGTCTGAAGTTATTCATCTTATATGTTCTACAGAGAAGCGGTCCAGTTTCTGCCTCCACAGTCACCTCCATGGGGCTATAGAAGCCCTTGTCCACGCCCTCCTGTCTGATGTGTAAAACACAACCAATTGTCTTAGAGGTCTCCAAAATGCGTCTGTTAATGTTATAGCTGAAACATAATCTTAAACATTTTATCTATAGTTTTAATATCGACAAAACAAAAACTGACACTCGCCATGAGTATAGCCGTAGAAGCGGGCATGGCGTTAAAAAGAAAGAAATACAACTTAGATCATGTATTCTGGTTAGGGCTGCACGATATTAGGAAAATATGCGATATTGTTGAATATCGCGATAACGATATTTCTTGCGAGATAACATTTCCCTAGAGAAATGAATTTATTATTATTATTGCCTATTTTTTTTTTATTATTTATTTATATGTAATGATCATACTAAAATAAACAGGTAATACAGTAGATATTCGTCTGATGTAATTAAATCTAATTCAGGCTAAAAAGAAACTATATGTCAGGGAAGTTGCAAATATTTAGACTTCAAAACACTATGAATGACTTAAAAGCCTCAGCAGATTTTCTGGTTTGCTGTTACTATAGACCTGCCAACACAATCTGAATTACTTTCAAACATTACTTTTTATTTACGTGTAATCATACACTCATCAATAATGTCTTAAAACAAGAGCATCTTTTAAACAAAATATTCTCTTTGGCTTGCCTGTTTTTTTTGTTTTTTTTTAAATAAAATTATTAAACAAAAATTTAATAAAAAAATAAAACTATTTGTCACACACACTCGCTCCGTGACCGGCACTAGAACCCAGAAGTAATGCCGCCGCGAACCAGGAAGTTTAAGAAGAGTAAACAACCCACCGCATACAGCTTAGTCACTGAGTTTGCGCATGTCGGTTCAGATTGTTTACTTTCTAATTCGAGTGTGTGTTTATAGGACGCGGGTTAAATTTGTATTTTTCCCTTGCTCCCCTTCTGTGAGAGTCCTTAGACTAATTTGCGTGGTTATCCTGCCTACTCACTTGCTTCCGCGTTTGGGTTTACCGTCCATGCTACAAAGGGCTAACGGCTAATCGCTAAGTCTTCTGATCATCCCGGGTTAGTTCGCGACAGAATTAAGTATAAAGATATATATATATATATATATATATATATATATATATATATATATATATAAAATAAAGATATAAGCGGGTATAAACATAGTAAGGGCCCATCTGATTGGTCAAATTTGGACACACAAATGCTTGGCACATAAATTATTTATCGCAACTCTTTGCGATACGGATATCGCGTCTACCATTATCGTGATAACGATATTTTTTCGACATATTGTGCAGCCATAATTCTGGTGTGCTTAATATCCTTTCTTTTCACTTCTTTTCCGAACACTTTGTTACCGTGACCGTAGGTTTAAATGAACTGACCCCGAACACCCCTTTAAGGAAGTGCATTTAACTAGCCGAATCAGAACAAATCAGAAAAATCCATGTTCGGGTCCTTATCAACCATTTGCCACCTGTTTTCAGGCCATGAATATAAAAGTGAGGGGGGGGGGGATGTTACATGGCTGATGGAGGACAGTAGGAGGCAAGATTCTCTAATTCAGAAATCAGAGCAGGAACAGAGAAATGGAACATATGAGGGCTGTTTAAGTCACACTAGACCTTTGATTTTACAGAACACCAGTTATGTGAGAAAAATCTACTTTTACAGAAATGACTGCAGTGGGATTCGTCTTTCAGAAATGTACAGCCTTTCTTAACATGGTTGAACCATTTAATTCTTCACTATGCTTGAAGTCAATCGTTTTTTCTTTTTCATTCACAAGAAATGGCATCCCAAAGTCCCGGTTTGACTTGAACGCCCCTCATACACTACATCTCTGCTCTGTAGTGGCAGACTACCTAAATTGATTCACAGGAAAAATTAAAAATAAAAAACGTTAATCAATGTGAAATCAATGTGATAGACGTATCTCAAAATGAATTCTCACAAACCAACAAAAAACAAGGAAAACAAGGATTTTGAACAAGTTTACAAACCACTTTTTTTTACCGCTAATAATTAGAGAATGTAAACTGGAGCAGACTGAAGGAGCAACTTGTCATACTTATCTAAAGACGTGATGTCCTCAGTTGCCATTTTCCACACAGCACCCCAGACCTCCTTATCTGCACATTCCTCAATTGTGGCTGCTCCACCGTTCCAACGGGTGACCACGTTCTTTCCCCACAGACCGAACTGTAGCACATAACCCTGAGAGGACAATGAATGAAGGGACAGGACGCTGTGTCACATTAAATGACAGGACACATTGTTGTAGATGCTAATGTGCATAAATGAGTGTTTGAAAGGAGTCTCCGATTTTTTCAGTGCTTCAGAATTGTCAAGCTATGACTTTACATTTTCTAAAACAGTATTTTGGACAGAGGGCCTTCTGGTTTCTGATAAGCAAACTTTTGAAAGAGAAAAACCGTTATAATAATAAAAAAAATAATATAATTCTAAAAATAATAATTCTAACTAAACTGAAGTAAATCCAATTTCTTACCAACAATGCACATGGCAGGAATCTACAGTACCATTCAAAAGCTCGGACACAAGTTTTGACTTATTTTCTCATTCTAGAACAATACTCGATTTTTAAAATGCACAAACTATGAGATGCATAACCCAGTCAATTGCTATTTTAAGAGATGAAGGTCAGCTGTTCTGGAATAGTTCCTGCAAGAACAGTATTGTCGAGTGCATTTGCAAAACCCATCAAGCACCATGATACCTCACCTCTGCTGCAGAGGAGACTTTCAGTTAGAGTTACCAGCCTCAGAAAATCACCAATTAACAGCAGTTCAGATTAGGTAGCAGACACATCTCAATATTAACTATTCAAAGGAGATTATTGCATATTTTGGATGCCTTCAGTATTATTTTACAGTGTAGAAAGAAATTATCAGGAAAGACCATGGAATTAGAAGGTGTGTCCAAACTTTTGACCGGTAGTGTAAATATTTTGAAAAGGCATGCATGTACAACAAGTAACTAAATATTTGACCTAAACATTCATAATAAATGTTTATTAATCTTGCTGGTGGTTTTCTTCAGAGACCATTGCGATTTACATTATCTATCCTCTATAAATATGCAATTGCTTATTTAACTTCCAGCACTTTTGAGACTGTCCCTAACACACAACCAACTCCTTTAATCATTGTCAAACAAATTGTTCACAAAAGAGTTTTCCCATGACTTTAGCATCTTCTGACGTACATAAGTTTAATGCACAGATGCATGAGCACTCATGTTGCAGCTGTTTCAGTAAATTAGTGACCAAAGTTGTGAAAACTGAAAATCCTACGACTAGTTCAAAAGTGAAACAAAGAAAGGTTTTGCATTTCGCATTTGCATGACTCAAATTTAAAATTGGAGACCAGGTCCGTGTCATGCACACACTCGCACTCACACTCATGCGCATACTCGCACGCTCACACCCATACTCACACTCATGCACACTTACACACACATTATATATAAAACCTGTAGCATTAAAACACATAACAGTGTGAAAAATTATTTAAACTTAATTTTATGCCAGCACATTATTTTATATACAATAAAACCTCGGATAACGAGTAACGCAGTTTACGAGTGTTCTGCAAGACGAGCAAAGGTTTGTGAAAAACGAGCATTGTCTTGGTTTACGAGCATGGAGTATCATGTATCACGCATGTGCTTCTTGATTTGACGCAGAGCGTCACATGCTCACAACTGAGCCAACGTTTTTTCTCTCTCTTGCACTGCAGAGAATCATCTCCCCTGCTGGGTCTTAGTGCTATTAGTGGAGTGTGTTATGTGTGTGTGTGCGCGCGCGTAATTTGACACCGTACCGGTTGTCTCTCACACACACACACACACACCCACACACACTCTTGTCTTTAGTGTGTGTTATGTGTGTGTGCGCGCGTAATTTGACACCGTGCCAGTTCACTCTCTCTCGCGCACCTTTAATGTGTGTGTGTGTGTGTGTGTGTGTGTGTGAGAAGCAGAGAGGGGGTGCTTCACTCACACACAACCGGCACGATGTCAAATTAACAACACACACACTCGGCAGCGCAAGAGAGAGAAAAACACACACATTGCCTGTGCGAATAAATGGAAACACTTCTGTCAGGATTTATTTTTACTTTTTTTTTTAAGGTAAAGTGCAGGTTAATTTGTTCTATTTTTACTTTATATTTTTTTGGACTGTGGAACGAATAATTTGAATTTCCAATATTTCTTATGGGGAAATTAGCTTTGGTTTATGAGTGTATTGGAATACGAGCCTGTTTCCGGAACGAATTATGCTCATAATCCGAGGTTTCACTGTACTTGGTTTTTGTTTTAAAATCCATGTTTTTTTTTATTATTTGGATGGATACATGATTGGGGCTTCTTCATGCAATAATTTACTAAATAATTTTGAAAGACTTTATTAACTGTGATAAATTAAAGACAAATTACTCATGCATACAAATTACTCATGCCATAACAGAGGGGATGAATAACACATAAGCAATGTTGTGGGTAACAGTTGTTTTAATTTATTAAATTTTTAAATAATAATAATAAATTATTATTATTATTATTAGTAGTAGTAGTAGTAGTAGTAGTAGTATCACATAAAATGTACACATGAAATGGACATATGAGAGATTAAGCTCTAGTAAAAATACTACAAATGTTAAAGGACCTACATGAACACACCATTTTGTCCTACAAATGGCATTTACAAATATGAGCAAAAAAACTTATTTTAAGATTCAAAAACATTTAAAACATTATTTAAAAAGCATGAATATCAGTATGTAAAAATAGGAGATAACAGCACCTTACAAAAAAAATTAAGATTTGTTTGAAAAAAAAAATGTTTGGAAAAAAAAACACTAATTTGTAGCTCATTAAGAAAGTGTAGACAATATCATATTTATACAATTACAGAATTTTTGTAGCTCTGATCAGTCCTCTGGTTTTCCATTTGGTGTGATCCTGTTTGGAAAGCTGTGCATCCGTGATGAGTATTGATGGCTTCTTTAAGGTCATAACAGGGACAATCCATCATTACTGCTTTGATTTTGCACACACAGCTGAGACAGGGATTTCATTTGGCCTGAACAGAATTTCCCGCTACATCTTCATGGCTCTGAGAGATTTTTTAATCACTTGCACTTATTGAATGTAATATCTAGATTCATAACATGATATCTATGGGTCACATAGTCAGTCCATGTGATACACACAAAGATAGTTCAGCTCTTGATTCACTCATCTACAGAATCTGCATCCATGTAGATGCCCAAAAGCAATTATATGAATCTACATTGTTTGCCGAAAGTATTCAGATCAGGTGTGCCATGTATCGTAGCTCTCCCTCAACATTAAAATGTTGACTTTTGTCTCAATACTCTTGGCTCAAGGTCAGTCTGAAGCAGGTCAAGAAAACATACAGAAGAAAAGTAGAGATGAAGTTGCAGGAAAACAAGATGAAGGACATCTGGGACAGTATGAAAACCATCACAGGCTTTCAGAAGAATGACAGCAGTATAATAGTTGGGGATGTGGTAAGGGCCAATGAATTCAACCAGTTCTTTAATGGGTTTGACAGCTTCAACAGGTTTGCCTGCCTCTCACCTTCACCAATGACGGACTGTTTTATCATCATCTCCTCTGTGCTGCGCAGGTAGCCACAGAAGCAGTGATGCCACGCACGTGGAAAAGGTGGTCAGGAGATCCGGTTCGGTGGTTTGTTTGAATCTGGACTCCCTCGAGGAAGTGGTGTAGGGGAAGACATTAAACAAAATGCTGTCCATCGTGGCCAACCCTGACCAACCGCAAACCACTGTTTTTGCCCCAAACAAAAATGTGTGTTCAATGGAAGACTTCTGTTGCAAAGCTGCTCAATTGACAGACTCAGGAAATACTTTGTTCCCAGAGCCATTTGGTTTTTCAACACCTCTCTACAGGAGCATGGGAATGTGGACTGGAAGGTTTAGGCTTAAGGATCTTCTGCTATATACAGAACATCACGGCACACATGTATTATACCAAAACACATAGACCCGGACAGTGTCACTTTCTATTATTATATTATTATTATTACAATTTGCACTGTTATCACTTATTATTATAATTATTATATGTATGTATATTAGAATTAATTTATTACACACACACACACAGTATATATATATATATATATATATATATATATATATATATATATATATACACACACACGTATACTGTATATACAGTGAGGTCAATAAGTATTTGATCACCCTGTGATTTTGCAAGTTCTCTTACTTAGAAATCATGGAAGGGTCTACAATTTTCCGGATTTTTCTTTTTAGATTCTGTCTCTCACAGTGGAAATGCACCTATGCTGAAGATTGTAGACCCCTCCATGATTTCTAAGTCAAATCTCTTATCAAATACTGTATACAGGTCCTTCTAAAAAAATTTGCATATTGTGATAAAGTTCATTATTTTCTGTAATGTACTGATAAACATTAGACTTTCATATATTTTAGATTCATTACACACAACTGAAGTAGTTCAAGCCTTTTATTGTTTTAATATTGATGATTGTGGCATACAGCTCATGAAAACCCAAAATCCCTATCTCAAAAAATTAGCATATCATGAAAAGGTATACTGTAAAGTAGTCCATATATAACTATCTACTCTACCCTCCGCTAGGGGCGCTACACTTTAAGGTAGTCCATATTTATGCCCTGAGACCCAGACTCCAGTGTTATGTACCCTATAAATTATTATTATTTTTTACTCTGTTAATTTGCACCTGATAACGTCTGAGCCTGATCAATGTCTTTAGTTTACACGGATATACACACAATGTCATTGTGAGAAACTGTGATGCACCTGTTATATTTGCCCTGAGGATACAGGGACTCTTATATTTACATGTTAACACTAACTAGAGATGATAACACGTTGAATAAATAAAGTACACAGTGTACTGTAGTGGAAGGTTGCGTTACCTCGAGTCTCGCGACAGAGTGAAAGACTGCTGATGGATTCTGTAGCTGTAATCTCTCCTTCAATAAATTACTCCCATAAGCGAAGTAAAGGAAAAATCCAGATCCTGACATGACTGAGATTATATACAGCTAGTGTTCTAAATCAAAAACTAAGCATTAAGACTCCCAGCCCTGTCTTACATGAGAAAATGCTCTCTCTCCTGCAGAAATTAAACAAACTCAACACCCGCCGGCAGTAAACCCGGCAGCTATGGACTGCAGTACTTCTCCTCTCCAGTGTCAGAATAAAAGTCCTGTGGTAATCACCATTGATCTCCGCGGTTCCTAAATACTTGTAAATGGATGGATTTAGGCTGTTGAGATGTTGACACAAGTACCTACAGTATGTCTCACCCTAAAATTGTCAGGGGAAATGTCTTGTCATGTCTTTAAAAATGTGTTCTATGTGGCCTGTTTAGTCTGCTTTATATCCCCCATCATTTCCTTTAAAGGGTTTTCATGGGTTAATGACCGCTCATTAATAAGCTTCTTTAGTCAGTAAAAGAAGCCCTAAATTTTATCTAATTTATATGTAATTAATCTTACTTTAGATGACATTTCCTCCACAGGAATTATTTTATGATGTCAATTTGTGCTGGAAGCTGCCAGGGTGCTTAAATTGCTGGTTGTCTCTCAGTTAATGAAGGCACGACCAGAACGGGCCAGACAAAGCCTCCAGCCCCAGGCCAAATCTTTTTTCACACACAGAGCAAAAGCCTAAAGGCTTGGAAATCCTGTTTTTTCTCAAGGTTTCTCCCTGGTCATCTCAGGTTTTCTCTAGTGATGTTACTGCTGTATGACAGAAGCTCAGAAGCTTGTATCGATCACAAGTAGAATCCCTGAATGTCACCTGACCAATGTTTGCTGGAATCTTCATATTAGAGATTTTTGTTTTTAAATTCATAAATAAAGATTAGGAAAAACTTTTTTTGCATTTTAAAATTAACCTTGTATTTACTTCTTATACATGAAAAAGGAAAATGCACACAATGTTTTGGCTTATATTAATGATGTCAAAGATTCTCAAACTCTAGTTATTGTACCTAGTTTGTGATCTCTATTTGCTTTTCTTTGTGTTTTGATATTCCAATATTTCAAATAGTAGTTTGTTAGATGTATTCACATTTGTGTTTATAATAAAAAAAGAACAAATGGAAAAAAAAAGGACTTTGCTATTTGTTCTTCACATTTCCTTTCTATTCTAGACCTTCAGTTAATTTTCGAAGATTCAGAGATGATTGTGTGCATTAACACTTCCTTGAACAGTGGATTTTCAAACAACTCACATTACAGTCAACGAATACATTATAGAACTTGCAGCTGCAATGCGTCATTAAATGAAGCTTCATAAAATTAACCTTTTGGTTAAATGTTTGTCTGAGAAGCCTCGACAACTAAATAAAGCTTCACCTCGCCATCACTAGGAATCTCGTTGCCTCATCAATCTAGCTGGCTCATCAGGATCACAGTTACAATTTATACTTTTCCCCCCTTACATTTTTCTAATTTATAACCATACCATCTTATTTATGTGAAGCTGCTCTGCAACAAGGTCCACCATTGAAACCATTATACACAAATCTGAACTGAAATAAAAAAAAAACTACCTAATCTTGTCAGGATTGCCAAGTGTTGTATACAGGAACAGCTCCAATGATTAATGTTTGCAGCCTAAGTGAGATTTAATTTACATAGTGTATTTGCCTTTTGTCATTAAAAAAAAAAAAAAAAAAAAAAGTTACTTCATTACCCAACTTCAAATACCATAAACATGAAAGAAACAAAAAGTTCCTACTCAGAGCAACTCAATCATAATCCTTTAATATTTAAATTCCCATAAGACCTTGAATATCACTAGGAGAAAAAAAAAAACTAAACAAAACAAAAAAACACTAACATTAAGCATTCATTCCCACCACAGAGCATTTCAGACACAAGCAAAACTCAGTGAGCCATAAAATCACTCAAATCACTGATTTCAAAAACTTCACTTTTCAAAAAAGTTCAGTTTAATGTACAAAAGGAACATGAATCAGTATTTCCAAATGAAAAAAAGAAGAAGAAAAAAAAAAAAAAAAAAAAAGTCCTGTACACACTGGAGGGAAAAAAGAAAAGAAAAAAAAAAAAAAACAGATCAAACGATTTATCTTCTCGGTCCACCTCTTCCACGTCCTCTTCCTCTGCCACGTCCTCTCCCTCTTCCTCGCCCACGGCCAGCCACTGCAACAAAGACAAGAGTTGAACTTAAATCAGCATCAGTTTGGGTAAAATATGACCATTTGTCATTTAATCACAACTGGGATTCATTTTCTATTTAATACCTCATAGTGCATTTTTACTTAATCCTTCTTCAGCACTATTAGCCATTATGGTTGCCATATGACAAAAATAACATCACAACGTAATATTCTATGAAGGTTCTTATAAAAATAATGCCTTAAAAATTATACTTGCAATACATCTCAGAATTTTACTGTCATGCTATTAATCGTGGTTTTGCTATTTTAATAATATAACTGAGCTGTACATGCCACCATCTTGTTTCCAATGATGACTACATAGAGTAGACCTTAACAGTCACATAGAAAAAACAGTGCAATTTACAAACAGACATTTTGAGCTCTAAAATCTGTTGACTGCCCATTCAAATTTATTTTTAGGCAAGTTAATTTGATTTAAAGTATCAAAGTTTAATCAAGCAGAAATACTAATTTCTTTCTGAAAACTACTAATGATAAAAAGTAAAATGCTTGGTAACTTGTTTGTTACATGTCAGATTTCATAGGAAGCAATAATTTTTTATCACTTTCCGCTCCATACTCCAGTCTGATATGACAGTATTACACCATACTAGGGCTGCACGATATATCGAAAAAAAGATCGTTATCGCGATAATGGCATTTAACCATATCGCAAAGAGTTGCGATAAATACTTTATTTGCCAAGCATTTGTGTGTCCAAATTTGACCAATCAGATGGGCCCTTAATATGTTTATACCCGCTTATATATATATATAATTTATATCTTTATACTTCATTCTGTCACGAACTAAGCCCGGATGATCAGAAGACTTAGCGATTAGCCGTTAGCCCTTTGTAGCGTGGACGGTAAACCCAAACGCGGAAGCGAGTAGGCAGGATAACATGGCAAATTAGTCTAAGGACTCTCACATTTAACCCGCGTCCTATAAACACACACTCGAATCAGAAAGTAAACAATCTGAACCGACATGGTGAACTCAGTGACTAAGCTGTATGCAATGCTTTGTTTACTCCTCTTATACTTCCGGGTTTGCGCCCGCATTACTTCCGGGTCCTAGTGCCGGTCGCGGAGCGAGTGTGTGTGTGTGACAAAGTATTTTTTAAATTTCATTTTTGAAAAAAAAAAAAAAAAAAAAAAAAAAACAGGCAAGCCAAAGAGAATTTTTTTTAAATGCTCTTGTTTTAAGACACTATTGATGAGTGTATGGTTACATGTAAATAAAAAGTCATGTTTGAAAGTAATTCATATTGTGTTGGCAGGTTTATAGTAACAGCAAACCAGAAGTCAGAATATCTGCTGAGGGTTTTAAGTCATTCATAGTGTTTTGAAGTCTAAATATTTGCAACTTCCTTGACATAGTTTCTTTTTAGCCTGAATTAGATTTAATTACATCAGACGAATATCTATTACCTGTTTATTTTAGTATCATTACATATAAATAAATAAAAAAAATAAAAAAAAAGGCAATAATAATTTAAAAAAATGCATTTCTCTAGGGAAATGTTATATCGCAAGAAATATCGTTATGGCAGTATTCAACAATATCGCATATCTTCCTAATATCGTGCAGCCCTACTCCATACAACCGTAAACTTAAAAAGCAACAATCACACACAAGTATTTGCAAAAGACACAGGCGTGCTGCATTTTCTGAAAAAACCTTCATGACACAATTACATATTAAAAAGTAATATAAAGCGTTATTTTCAGGTTCGAGCTCTGTCCCTGGCTTTGAACTCACCCGCCTCCCTCTTTTTCGACTTAATCTTGGGCTCAATGTCAACCAGCAGGGTGTCGAGGGGAAGGCTGTCGGGCAGGATGAAGTAGCGGATGTTGTTGCCGCGGATGCTCAAGGACTCAAGCTGGGTGGGCTCTCTGTTTTTCAGGGTCATCTTCACAGCTTTCAGGTGAGTGTTCATACTTACATCAACACCTGATTAGGGTGAAGCGGGGTGGGGGGTGAAACAATCGACATTTAATATAAAGATTTTTTGAGTGGAAATTATTCTTAAGCACTAAACTTTAGTCTTACAGCAGTGACAAGTTAATACACATGATACCTGTGATAGTGCCATGGACCTGGGTGCCATTCTTCAGCTCAATGGTAACCGTTTCATGGCTCAATTTCATCAAAAATCTGCAGCATGGAAACAGAACCAGCGTTATTCATATAAAACAGACACAAAGCCACAAACCAGCCAGGTTCCATAGGTACAGGAGTTCTGCCTGTCCCATACAGATCAGTGTCACAGCGATCCATCATTCCAGTTTCAAATAATCAGCTCAGTAACAGCGCTTCCTGAGTGACATTAAAGCAGGACAACACCAAAATATGCAGTACATGCGGGTTTGCAGGATTAAGCTTGAGAAGCTTAATTTCATGTTTCGCTGTCTACGCGTGCATCAAATCAAAGTAGTGATCTGGGTCAGATCTAAACTCCAAAGTGAAATTTTTGCTTTGGACATTTAATCCAAACAAACCCAGCTCTCTCACTCATCTGTAGTTGAGTGTTCTCAACTTTCACTTAAGACAAGTTATATATTTAACAATTTACAATATAAATTATCTGGTTCTCACTCATTTTTACAGCAGCCATTTTTAAATCCAGTCCTAGAGTGCAGATGTTGTGCACAGTTTGTTATTGAACATTTACACACTAACCCTGGCAATGAACAGATTAGTTAAACGATAATTTCAACAATCATGGCTATGGGTTACTGACCTGGTTAACTGAATCCTAAATCACCTTTGTCTGGGCACCAGCCTGTGCTGGAAACTGGCCCTTCAGGACTGGATCTAATCACCCCTGCTGTTCAGGGTCATGAGGGGCCTGTAGTATGTCCCAGGGGACTCTGGGTACAAGGTGGGTACACCCTGGATGAGGTGCCAATCCACCGCAGGGCACACACTCACTCTACGTGCAATTTTGAAAAGCTAATTACCTTGTAGGTCTTTGGGCTGTGGGAGGAAACCCAGCAAACACAGAAAACATGCAAACCAACCACACACAGACCAAGGAGGTGCGAGTCCGCAGCGGCCCCTATGTTCGTCTGTTAGGATCAACTTATACCTTTACATAGGATTATTTATTTCAAATGAACGGTGTACTTACAGTAGTGCAGTGTGGCTGAGAAGTAGTTTAGTGCTGCAAACTTTAACACTTCTTAATAAGTTATGGATGAAGCAGTGAGAGATCTTAAAAGGACTAGCGTTACTGATTAACATTGAACAGAGAGGCTGATAAAGCAGCCATAGTTGCCGGCCACACAGTTGAAATTTCAGCCAAATTTTGTGGTTTTAATTATATAGAGTCTCATACGACATTTATATATCTCCCTTTTTATTTTGCCTGTTACATACGACGGATAAAGCCACGTGTATAAAATATTTGCGTTGTTTTAATTCATTCTTCCCGCCTTCCATACAACTCGGCTAGCGTCTTAGCCACTTAGCCGCTCATTCAAATCCAACACCATCCGACACACTCATCCACATTTTCATGCAATTAACTCCAGGATACTGTTAAACTAAAGAACAAAACTCAACTTACCGAACGAGTTTCATAATGGCAATGGATTTCTTAAACTGAACCCTCTGCCGAAGTGAGGAAAAAAATTGTAGCACAAAACGACAGGAGTTCGTCAATGGCCACGGAAACACCGAGAACTGCTTCCGGTCTAAAACGGAAGAACTCTTAGTGTCGACATCATGGATTTGTTGCCAGCTTGGGATAATAAACATATTTGTGATTTTAGATAGTTTTAGTCATTGTCTAGGTGAATGTGGGTTTTAAGTATAAATGTAACGTGTTATGTGTGGATTTTTTATTTTATTTTATTTTAGGTTTTTATTAAGGTAATATATATAAGAAGAGTGGAAAGGCAGTTGGTCCTGATGACATACCTATGGAGGTATGGAAGTGCTGAGGGGAGGTTGAAATAGTTTCTGACTAGTCTGTTTAACAAGATTTTGGAGGGCGAGAGAATCCCAGACGAATGGAAGAGAAGTGTATTGGTGTCGATCTTCAAGAACAAGGAGGATGTGCAGAGCTGTGGCAACTACAGAGGAATAAAGTTGATAAGCCATACAACGAAGCTTTGGGAAAGAGTAGTGGAAGCTAGGTTTAGGGCAGAGGTGAGCATTTGTGAGCAACAATATTGTTTCTTGCCTAGAAAGAGTACAACAGATGCAGTATTTGCTTTGAGGATGCTGATGGAGAAGTACAGAGAAGGTAATAGGGAGTTGCATTGTGTTTTTGTAGATTTAGAGAAAGCATGTGACAGGGTGCCGAGAGAGGAGCTGTGGTGTTGTATGAGGAAGTCTGGAGTGACAGAGAAGTATGTTAGAGTGGTGCAGAAGATGTATGAGAGCTGTAAGACAGGGGTGAGATGTGCTGTAGGTGTGACAGAAGAGTTCAAGCTGGAGGTGGATCTGCATCAAGGATCGGCTCTAAGCCCCTTCATGTTTGCTCTGGTGATGGATAGGATGACAGATGAGGTTAGACAGGAGTCTCCATGGACAATGATGTTTGCAGATGACATTGTGCTTTGTAGCGAGAGCAGGAAACAGGTGGAGGAAAATCTAGAGAGATGGAGGTATGAAGGTTAGCCATAGCAAGACAGAATACATGTGTGTGAATGAGAGGAACCTAAGCGGAATGTTAAGGCTTTTCAGGGAGCAGAGGTAAAGAGGGTGCAGGACTTATGTCCAAAGCAACGGAGAGTGTGGAAAGGAGGTGAAGAGGCGGGTACAGGCAGGTTGGGTGGAGAAAAGTGTCAGGTGTATTATGTGACAAAAGAGTATCAGCGAGAATGAAAGGAAAGGTGTTTAAAACAGTGGTGAGACCAGCAATTCTCTATGGCTTAGAGACAGTGGCACTGAAGAAAAGACAGGAGGCAGAGTTAGAAGTAGCAAAGATGAAGATGTTGAGGTTCTGTTTGGGAGTAACAAGGATGGATAGGATCAAGAATGAGTTCATCAGAGGGAAAACCCATGATATTTTGGAGATAAAGTCAGAGAGGATAGATTGAGGTGGTTTGGACATGTTCAGAGGAGAGATTGCGACCATTTTGGTAGAAGGATGCTCACAATCTTGGAACTGCCAGGCAGGAGGTCTAAAGAGGAGATTTATGGATGCAGTGAGAGAGGACATGAAGTTAGTTGGGGTGAGAGAAGAGGAAGCAGAGGATAGGGTTAGGTGGAGGCAGATGATTCGCTGTGGCGACCACTGAAAGGAATTAGCCGAAAGACAAAGAAGAATTTTGGTGTTAAAATAGTCAGCTGTCGTCATCTATACCGCTTAATCCTGTATTCAGGGTTGCAGGGGCCTGCAGCCTATCCCAGGAGACTTAGGGAACGAGGCACGGTACACCCTGGACAGGGTGCCAATCCATTGCAGGCAATTTGGGAACACCAATGAGCCTAATCTGCAGGTCTTTGGACTGTGGGAGGAAACCAGAGTACCCGGAGGAAACCAACCAAGAACGGGGAGAACATGCATACTCAGCCAGGAATCGAATCCAGAACCTGGAGATGCAAGGCAACAGTGCTAACCACAAAGCCACCGAGCCGCCTAAATAAAATATATATGTCCTGCAATACTGCAAAACAATGTAGGTCAGCAGGGCATTATTTTGGTTTCGAGGGTTTGTAAATTCAAATCTGGCAACCCGGAAAAGAACCTCAACGCGGAAGTTACAACACGGCTCTGAGTGTAAACCCGGAAGCACGAAACGCTTAAAAAAATAATCATATAGCTTTGTGTTTATTCTCCTCCCCGGTGTGTTGTGCGCGGTATTTTGGGATTAAAGATCTTCCAGAGGATTGCGAAGGAGCTTTGTGAGGATGATGTTGGGCGTTTAGGCGGTGATGAAGCATCAGGACTTAATCCTTACGTGTCACAAGCTGCGCGTGCCGCAGCAGCACTGGCATGCCGGGTAACCCGGGTCACGTCATGTGTGTGTGAGTTCTACAGAGCAGTATTAATCCAGTTTTATCCACTTCTGATATTTGAGGAGAACAGGCATGTTTCAGAAGACCTCTCTGACCACCATCATAGTGGGGGTCTTCATCGTGTACGTGCTGCACACGTGCTGGGTGATGTACGGCATCGTGTACACCAAACCCTGTGACAAGCCCAGCAGTGACACCTGCGTCAGCCCTTATCTGGCAGGGAAACCTCGGCTGCAGGTCAGCATCATGCACCCCTTCACTTTGTCTTCTCCTTGTGTGTATTACCATCTGTGTGAGCGTGTGTTTGTGTGTGGTGAGAGGAGTAACAGCTGGAACTAGCCTTACAGATGTGTTCTCATGATCCTGATGTGTACAGATGAGCATCTACACGGCGCTGCGTGCCAATGCTGATGGAGGACACACACTCATCCACAGGGAAGAGGATTTCGATGTGCACAGCAAATTTGAGAGGTAAAATGGCCCGGAAAACACAATAAATAATTCCACTCTGTATTCCTTTGTAAGGGGACCTTGGTGGCTCAGTGGTGGTTTTCTCACCTACCACTTTTCTCACTTACCATGGCTTTGATTCCTGGGGTTTGTGGGTACTGAGTGGGAATCGAACCAATGGTAGGTGAGAAAACTATCATGGGTTCGATTTTCTCACCTACCATGGGTTCGATTCCCAGCCAGTACCCACAAGCCCCAGGAACTGGACGCAGTGCCGGTCAGAAGCACAGATAAAAATGCGTCAGGAAGGCCTCCAAGTGGCGCAGTGGTAAAGTGCTCGCCCTATCATACGGAGATCGCTGGTTCGGTTCCCAGGTGATGCTGTAACCTCTAACAGCCGGAGGTCTCGCTGAGCTCTCTCAGTGGTTAGGGATGAGAGGTCCTTAATGCTCCCACAGTAATCACGGCTCTACGCCAGTCTGTGAGCTTGAGCACGCAGAGGGAGCGGATAGCACTGTCCTCCGAGTGTATTACGTTGCCCCCAACGGTGCGTGAGAGAGCAGTTCGAAAAAAAGAGTGTCACGTGGTTCGGAGGAAACCAAAAAAATAAAGAAAATGCATCAGGAATGGTATTTGGCGTTAAAACCTGTGCGGATCGGATGGACAGCTCAGTAGTTCTTTATTGGTAATTGTAACCTTTTTGAACACACACAAGTTCCTGTTATCACAAACTCTACATCCAGTTGTGGCATCACAACCCATTATTGATTTCCTCTTTTCCAAAGTGACCAAGACAAAAAAGAAAAACAAACACAGCTCAACAGTTTACTAAGAAGTAAACTGGAACCTTTCTCAGGAGACTTGGGGTACAAAGTGGGGGACGGAGTGCAAGTCCATTTCATGACACATATATACACACATTCACATGCTATGGTCAATTTGGGAATGACAATTAGCTTAATCTGGACTGTGGGAGGACTGGACTGAGCACCTGGAACCTCGAACCTGGACCCTGGAGTTGTAAGGTTTTATTTTAACACGTATGTAGTCAAGATAATTTTTTTTTTAAGTGTCCCCTGACCAAGAAGACCTCATACTATTTATCATGACACTCACAACGACCTTAACAGTTGTGTGAAATGATTAAATAAACTGATCATTAGACAAATATTTTAACCGTTTTATTTTATCTGATTTTTTTTTTCTTTCTTTGAAGGTTAATAAACGTGTCTCTGCCGAAGAAGACACGGAAGAATGGAACTCTATACGGAATGGTGTTTGTTCATCAAGCAGGAGTGTCTCCGTGGCAGGATCCACGCCAGGTGCATCTGGTCACACAGCTCACCACCTACATGCTGCCCAAACCCCCGGAGGTCAGCCTGATCACCGGCCAGGAGCTGCCTCGGGTGAGACGCCATGTTTGCACTTGTATTTTTTGTAGTCTTTTTCCTGCAGCCACCAAATTGTGACCGAGTATGAATCTTGTCACCCGGCAGCAGGAGCAGAGAACCCCTGGGGGGGATGGAGAGGTGGACCGACCCGTCTCTCATTGGCGCTCCCGTCTCACACTGAACATCGTTGCTGAGAACTTCATGTTTGACCGAGAGGCCATACCGAGTGATGTGCATCGCTATATGAGAGTGTAAGCCTCCTTAAGTACACTTAGATTCCTAGAAGACGGGGCTTATCGTGAGCCGTTTGGATTTGGAAGCGTGGGAATCTCGGCTGCTTTCTTTCTAATAGTTCAGCACTAAGTTAAAGTGATTAAAGGAGGATGTTTAGATGGTTCTGAATTAACATTCCAAGTAACAACTGTCAGACTCTCCCGTCACACAGAGACAGCGCTTTCTTTGTTTCTTGCTAGCTTGCTGTTTTGCTTTTGGTTTGCTTCTGTATTACTTTCTCTTGTGCTTTATTGCCATAGTTCCTCATTCCTTTCTTGCTTTTTTCCCCTCATCTTTTTGCTTGCCTTCTTGCTGTACTTGCTGTACATTATAAGACTTTAGTGACGTTTAGTGAAAAACCCAAGTAAGAAAATCTCGTTGGATTTTCGCATTTCCAATTTTCTTCATATGCAACTTCCCACAAAAAACAATAAACTAAATCTTGCTGTGTATTTTACATGGATGGCTGAATTTCTCCAGTTTCTGCCAGCAACCTTTGCTTTAAAAACAGACGAGGTGCTGACGTGTGTTAACTGCACTCAAACTGGGATTTTCATTTAGACCTGGAGGAGGAACGCGCTCACATAGTGTATTTGCAAACACTAGGAGGTTTAAATTGTAACCTTTGTAGATTGAGGCATATTAGATCAGTCTAGACTAGAATGGTACATGATCTCATATTCAGTTACGCCATTCATTCATAAATCAGCCTGTCCTTCTTATATAAAGCCTATTTAAATGACCGGTGGCACGATGGCTTAGTTGGTTAGCAGTGTCGCCTTGCACTGGCGCAGGTTTGATTCCCGCCTCGAGTCTGTGTGCATGGAGTTTGCATGTTGGCTCTGATTTTCAGTCCAGTCCCTGTACCAACCCAATTCCAGTGCCATTATATTACACCATTCAGGATCCCCTTTGATATGAACTTTCATAAGGACAAAGTGCGATTAAGCAATACAGTAATCTCAATGCAGCATAAAAATGTAATGTTGACTAAACTTTTGATCAGCCAGGAGTATTAACTCTTAACATGATAAAACGTTCAGAGTTAAAGTGTAGCGAAAAAAGTGACAGAAGAAATTTTTTGTTTCTTAAACAATACAGTGACGTACATTTCAGTCAAGCGTATAGACATATCTATCAGACATATCTGCTGAGGTTGTTGCATAAAAATGTGTTCTCGCTTCGTTAATTTAATCTGCATCATTTTGTTTAATTTAATATGAAGAAATGTATGGTCAAGACTTTTGCACAGCACTGCACGTTTTAACAGAACCGTGCCTTGTGTCCTGTCTGGTTTTTAGGTATCAGAGTGGGAAGAAGTTTGTGTACCTGCCTCTGCTGTTTATAGACGAGCTGAGTAACCGAGTGAAAGATTTGGTGGTACGTGTCTCCCTGATTTCAGTGTGAGATTAATTGTGTCAGAAGATGAACAGCGTGTCACGTTTATTTATATTTATTTATTTTTATTTATTTATTTTTCAGGAGATCAACAGTAGCACCACCGAGCTCCCTCTCACTATTTCGTACGACACCATCACTCTGGGAAAGCTGCGCTTCTGGATCCACATGCAGGACGCCGTGTACTCACTGCAGCAGTTCGGTGAGAAACAAAACAGGTTCCTACCTGCGTGTCATCATGACTTACGATCATGTTTAAATGACGTCACCTAAAGAGATTAAGTGTGCTGAATGTCGGTTTCAGTCTGGACATGCCCACAAGCAGGGCTTGGGTTTTAATGAATGAACGTGTATTTCATAGGTTTAGCCGAAGTGTCGAGGTACCTTGTGTAAAATTAAAAAGAAAAGATGGAAGAATTCTCCTAGTTGGATGGATATTAATTTCTCCTGCACAAGCATTCATTCCAGCATTGCAAGTTACTGTAACACTGTAATGTTCATCATTCGTCTTCTATACCACTTATCCTGTATGAGGTCGTGGGGGGCTTGGAGCCTATGCTAGGAGACTTGTGGGGGGGCGGGGGAACAGGGTGCCAATCCATTGCAGGACACACACATACACTATATCCAATTAGCCTAATCTGCATGTCTTTGGACTGTGGGAAGAAACCGGAGTA
The DNA here is from genome assembly GCA_030522415.1 of Channallabes apus. Classification (NCBI taxonomy): domain Eukaryota; kingdom Metazoa; phylum Chordata; class Actinopteri; order Siluriformes; family Clariidae; genus Channallabes; species Channallabes apus. The sequence goes on from CM060127.1 coordinate 17,327,808, forward strand.
CTCAGAGGAAGCCCACCATGCACGGGGAAAACAGGGAAACTCCACACAAACAAACCCAAGGTGGGAATCGAACCATAACATTTAGTAAAACACTTTTCCATTTGGATTAATAGCATATGATTAACAAACCACCTGGACATTCTGTAAATACCGAAAATGAACTCGGATCTCAGAGCCTGAACTCAGGTTACTGTCAGTGTGGAGGTACTGTTTATGTCGTCCTCATGTTCATATCGGTTTCATTCCCAATATGAAACCATGTTGTTAGACAGATTGCTGTGAACGAGTGCGTCAATGTGTGCATGCATATTGTACAGTACGTGGTATCCTAGTGTCTCATTCGTGCCTCGTGCCCACTGGGGCTCCTGGGATGGACTCAGGATCCATAGCAACCCTGACCACAATAAGGTGCCTACTGAGTACAAAACAACATAACCATAGTGGTTGATACTGTAGTAATCTCCATTTGCACCTTAGATCACCATAACAAAAGGTACAACCACAACGCTTAACGCTGCATGTACTTTTTCGCTTCTGTAGGCTTTACTGAAAAGGATGCAGATGAAATCAAGGGCATCTTCGTGGACACCAATCTCTACTTTCTCGCCCTGACCTTCTTTGTCGCCGCGTTTCATGTAAGTACATGTATAACACCGCACAGTCTTTTCAAGTCACTTGAAACAATGTAGTAGTTTTACTGTGGTGCCTTTAAACGCGGTTGTTTTCCTCAGCTCTTATTCGACTTCCTGGCGTTTAAAAATGACATCAGCTTCTGGAAGCAGAAGAAGAGCATGGTGGGAATGTCCAGCAAAGCAGGTGACACCAGATACTTACTTTCTTTTTTCTTTATTTTATAAAAGACGTTTTCCTGTAGAGTTAGCACCTTAATCAGTACTTGTGTTGATGTGACGGTGTCCTTTCCCAGTGCTGTGGAGGTGTTTCAGCACGTTAGTGATTTTTCTCTACCTGCTGGATGAACAGACAAGCCTGCTGGTGCTCATCCCTGCTGGAATAGGATCTCTGATCGAGGTATGTCCAAACACCACACAAACACTAAGAAGAAAAGGAAAGGAAAAAAAAACGTTTGGCTAAATATATAAATAAATTGACTCTTACGCCGTCCATTTGTTGTACTAGAATGGTGAATAAGGTTATTAATTAGCATTAGTGTAAACAAACAAAAATGCGCATGCTTACGCACGAATTCAGTGTAATACAGTAAATGTTTTCATCCTTAATATTTTGGTTTTCTTCCGCAGGTGTGGAAAGTGAAGAAAGCCTTCAAAATCTACATTTTCTGGAAGGGGATTACTCCAACGTTCATGGTCAGAGTGCAGATTTGTTGATTTTATTGATATTCATCCACACTGCTTCTTTCCAGATCAGGTCTTTCATAATCGATTGTCTTTTAATAATTGATCATTTGTCTTTCAGTTCGGCAAATCTGACGAATCCGAGAGAAGGACTGAGGAATATGACAGTTTGGTAAGAAGTGGTTAATCAGAGTTGTACCGAAAGTGTGCAATATGTGGTATAATATTCAATTATAATTATAACTGGTTGTTATTTACAGGCGATGAAATACCTGTCATACCTGCTGTACCCACTGTGTGTGGGTGGAGCCGTTTATGCACTTGTATTTGTGAAGTATAAAAGGTAAAGTGCTTTAATTTATTATTGCTACCGCTATGCTTTGAGGTGCCAATATATATGGTAGTGTTTGGTTTTCGATCCCTGAATTTTGCTTGACTGTTTACTTTCTCTTGATTTGTGTGTTTTTGTTTTGTTTTTTTGGTAAAAATTTCTGGCACCTCTGTATGCTGAGCGTTTAGCAGTTTCACTTCTTTCACTTCACTTTAACTCTTAATGTTTTGTCGTGTTAACAGTTGGTACTCCTGGCTGATCAACAGTTTAGTCAACGGTACGTTTTTATGGTATTTTGAGATTATTACTGAATCTCACTTCATGCTTATTGTTGTACAGGTCTGATGTAAATCCTAACATTATAAAAGGGATCCTGAGTGGTGGCTTAAAGTGGCTCTGGAAGTGGAGTGTGTGAAGCACCACATAATTGGCCAGGTTTAAATCCCAAGATAACTACAGTTATATAACGTAAACGTAGTTATTTTTTGTATTTAAACCTTGCCCTTATCCAGGGTGACTTACAAGTTATCTTGAGATGTTCAAGTCAAACTGGGACTTGTGATGAAATTTCATGAGAATGATTGCATAAAAACCGACATTTATCGAACCACAGTAAAGTGATGAGACTCTTATGAACCACATGACAATTGTGTTTAGTCAAATTACCACATTTGAATATCGCAAACGGAGGCTGTACATCCTGAATGACGATCCCACTGCAGTCGTTCCCGTTTACATTCAGCAAGAGGAACATCTCATCCTTGAAGAGTGCAGAAGAGACACATCTGTCTGTGGGAACTGTGCACACAATCATTCACAGATACCACTTGCACATTACAGAAACCCGGCTGGAAGTTATTGCCACATCCCCCATACAGTCCTGACCTCACGCCAAGCCATTTCCACATGTTTGGGCCATTAAAGGAGCTCCTGGGGACCCAGCTTTTCAGACATGAAGCGCAGGCAGTCTGATCATGGCTCTGGCTTACTGAGAAAAATTTCTATCTTGATAGAAGACACTAGTGAAACTCTGGGATAAGTACATTTGTGTACTAACTACTGGGGATTATATAGAGAAATAACTGGAGCTTTTACTCTCGTAACTGTGTTCTGTTATTTTGCACAATCAAAAGTCCTGGTTTGACTCAAACACCTACTTACATCTGAGCAGTTGAAGGTTTTGTTCAGGCTCAGAGTGGCAGCTTGCTATTGCAGGGGTTTGAACATGTGACCTTGTGTGACATCAGTAACCCAATGTCTTGTACACTTCGCCACTCCCACTCCTTAAAATATGTACATCTGTAAACAATATAGAGTTGAATCTAATGTCTGACAAAAGTATTCTCTAAGTTGTGAGTTCGTGAGTTAAAAGCTCCAAAAATAGCAAATGTGTTGGTGCCTATAACAGGAAAATATTTCCATAGTTTGTGAAAATACATCATTAAACAAATTTGTTCTGTGCACTACTGTAATTTACAGTTAAGGTTTTCTTGAAGGCAAAACTTTTAAGAGGTGTCTTTTAATGAATTCATTTCTCTTTCTCCTAACAGGAGTATATGCTTTTGGATTCCTCTTCATGCTACCTCAGCTCTTTGTGAACTACAAGGTTGGCATCGACTCAAACACTTTTTCAGTTTTTATACTGAAAGCTGTTTAATCTTTTATTTCAAGTAACACTGGTCTACAGTTCATCGTTATGTTTCTTCTTCATTTTAACAGTTAAAATCAGTGGCTCATCTGCCCTGGAAAGCCTTTATGTACAAGGTAAGTGATTGATAGGTTGAGGAAGTACTGAAAGGGTGACTATGTGAAAGAATATTTAAGATATCTTCTTCACCATTAAAACGGAAAACACCATCATAGAGTTTTGAGTAAAAATTCTCAACACTGAGTTAAGGAACTCCCCCCCCCCCCCCCCCCTCAAAAAATGGAAATCTCTTTAAAAAATTTATGAATAAATAAATATATAGATATAAAAAATCTAAAACAAAAAAAGTGTATGGTAAATGTCAGCATAATGTAAGTGAATGTGCACACTTTATAAGTCCCTCCACCTTCCTTTATATCCTCTAACAACTTTTGTGCTCTCGTATACAGTCTTCGCTCGTTATTTCCCGTTAGACTTGATGTATCTGCTACAGTATAACTGAGTCGACACACATTTTTCTTTTTTATGTCAGATCTAAAGATTGGCAGAGAGACTGAAAAGTTGTTGCTTTTTGCAAACTGATTTTGGATGTTGTTGGAAAGTCTGATCTATTGATTTAAGAAAAGAATAAAGCACGCCTGAGCATGCAGTTATAGGAAAATAAATAACTAAAGTGTGTAATGTGGTCTGTTACAAAGCAAACCCATCCTAAACACTCTCAAGCTTTTCAGTAACAGTAAAGGGTGTCCCAAAAAGTTTGACATCATATCAATATCTGAATAACTACATGTCCTAGGCAAACAATATTGTAGGCTTAATAGACTTTATGTTGAAGAATAAGATTTATTTATTGATGATTGATTCTCAATGATTCTCTGCTTGAATTCCTCTAGGCTTGTAGGACGAAGGGAAACAAAGACCAGGTCCTTCACATAGCTCAATAGAAAAAAATGACAAGTCAGGTGAATCTGGTGGCCATTTTAACCGAACATTGTCATTATCACTGGCACGCCGATCCAAAAGTAAAACATTAAACTTACTTAGTTTTTACACATCTCATTAAAATTTTTGCTAATTTGAGCGAGAATTGACTGTGTTGTTAGACTGCGAAATGATGTAAAAAAAAAATTTGAGACACCCTGTATTCTTACACCACTGGTGACTGGCAGATACCAACTTACAGTTAGTGCAGTTAACAGGGGTGAAAATGGTTTTACAGTAAGTTCTTACCCATGCCTTGTAGCCAGAAGATGATGAGAATACACCATGGAGTTGGTGGACGGTCTTCAGAAGCTTATGAGGTTTACTTTTTATTTGGAGATATTCTACTTTAAAGTCTCAAAGGCGCATCCCAACTACTGTAGCATTAAATGGAAAGCAAGTGCACTATGTAAGGTGTACACAATCCCTCGTTCCACACATTTGGAGTGATGTGTATAAGCTAAACGTCCCAATGCTGTTATGCTCGATATCACCGCTCATGGAATGCCTCTTATGCAGTCTTGGTCAGAACAGACTTATGTATAATACTGTATAAACAATCAACATCTAGTGTTTACTGATTTTCTTTACGTGTGTTTTTCGATCCTCAGGCGTTCAACACGTTTATTGACGACGTCTTTGCCTTCATCATCACCATGCCCACGTCTCACCGGCTGGCCTGCTTCAGGGATGATGCCGTGTTTATTATTTACCTGTATCAGAGATGGTGAGCCAGACTTGCACTTCTGATGTACAAATGAAATTGTGAATGATGGTTAGATTCAGTGGAAATGCTGCTTCTGTCTCTCACAGGCTGTATCCTGTGGACAAGACCAGGGTGAACGAGTACGGCGTGTCTTACAACGACGAACCGAAACGAAAAGCACACAAAGAATAAATGGACCACGGCATCTAATCGACTTGCAGGAGACGTCCACACGGACACTCGGAGACAGTGGCGAGGACATGGACACATGCGTCAATAGCACAATGGATGCTAGCTCGTTTGGAGTTGGACTTCTGTCTCTTACGTGTGCTTGGTGTTCTCGTGTCCTGTTCTCCTCGTGTTTCTTGTCGTAATCCTCACATGAAAATGAACTATTAGGGAGGTGATTACTAAAATGAACTGATGTGATGTTATTGAGTTAACGAGTGAGCTTAAGGTGGTTTGGTATTCTGTCCTTGATTTGTTCAGGATAGAGCAGAGTTAGCTCATTAACACACACGCATCATTAAAATCAGAGCTTATTATTAATGAGTACTGTATCTGCCTGTTATTCCCTGATATCCTGCTGGTGACCCAAATATCACTAATTTAATTTGACCGTATCTCCAATTATGATGAAAGGACAATAAGCTCGACTGAAGGCAGAATTATGAAAAAAAGTGTTTAAAAAAGTCACATTTGTGCCAAATGAACAGAAGGTTTGATAGTTAGTTGAATGTCCTGATGGGAGATTGTGATGTTTCTGTGTATCAGGTGAGAATGGTCTGTGTGTTTGTGTACTATATTCCACTAAAGTGTTTAAAGGGCCTTGATTTGTCATTTATTCATAAAGTCCATGCATTGGTTTATAAGGAGGATATTTCTACCTGCTTAGAATTGCAACAGTTAGCACTTTTTGGCATATATATTTTTAAAATCAGAAAGCTGACCGAAACACCTTAACTGACAATAAATAACTATATATGAGTGGGATTTTTCCCTCATCACCATCAGCTCTGGTACTCACATTCCTGTTGTTCTGGTTATTACAGTAACGATGATGCATGAGAAAACACGCAAATGTAATTATGTTTTTAATATTCATTTTCTAATGTTCTTTTGCCTCTTCAGCGAAATAAATCCTCTACCAAATTCTGGCATCTGTGTGATTTCTGAGTGATGGCTGTGTGATGATAAGCTAAATTTAATGAAATAAAAAAAATGTAAGTTTATTATGTATAGATTATTCCTCTAGGGTATAGACACAACCAGGCATGACAAACTGATTTTCATTAATGAATTGATCTACATTTACACTGATCAGTCATAACATTGTGACAGTAATTTTTTTCATTGACTATTATTGAGTAGTTCCACTTCTGCCACCAAAATTTCCCTGGCCTATCGCATTGACAATAATGTTTAGGTAAGCGGTATGTGTCAAAGTAACATTCACATGAATGGCAGAGCCCAAGGTTTCCAAGCAGAACATTGCTCTTAACATCATGCTGCCTCTTACCTTCTTTCCGTAGTGCATTCAGGTGCCATCTCTTCCACAGGAAAGTGCCACATGGGCACCCTGACTGGTCTGCAGTTATGCAGCCTCATACACAAACTTTTTTCTGACTGCTTTCTCTCAATCAGCATTTCAGGATTTGAGCTACAGTATCTCTCTATTGGATCAGACTACATGGCCCTTACTTCGTTGTTATACTTTAATTTTAATTCTGTTATATAGATTTAACATAGGGCGGCGCGGTGGTTTAGTGCTTAGCACTGTCGACTTGCATCTTCAGTGTCCAGGTTTGATTCCTGCCTGTGTGCATGGAGTTTGCAGGTTCTCCCTGTGCTTGGTGGGTTTCCACACTCCAAAGACATGCAATCATTAGAACCAGAAGATACGAGAACATCACCCCTATCTTATCCACACTGCATTGGCTCCCTGTGAAATTTATAAATTTTCAAATACTACTATTGACGTATAAAGCATTAAATGGTCTCGCGCTGCAGTATCTGAGTGAATTGCTAGTGTCTTATGATCCGCCACACTTACTTCGATCAAACGATGCAAACTGTTTGTCAGTACCACATATTATGAAAACTCCAGCAGGGGGCGGACCTTTTTTTTTTTTTTTTTTTTTTTTTTTACAAAACCCCAAAGTTATGGAATAGTCTTCCAATTAATGTTTGGGACTCAGACAGTGTTTAAGTCTAGGCTAAAATCCTATTTATTTAGTCAAGCATTTTTGTAAATAGATATGCCTTAGGTAAAGGACCTGAGGGACTCATGGATGTAGAGTATTATGGTGAACTGGTACAGTGCATCCAGAAAGTATTCACAACACATCACTTATTATTTCCACACCAGGAAGAGTCCTGGTGGTTTCGAACTTCTTCCACTTACGGATGATGGAGGTCACTGTGCTCATTGGGACCTTCAAAGCAGCAGAAATTTTTCTGTAACCTTCCCTAGATCGCCACAGCGTAATATCCAGTCCGCACAACAACTTGGCACAGGTTTTTTTTATTTTACGCCGGCTGCCCTTCTTGATGCAACCCTCCCATTTTATCCGGGCTTGGGACCGGCACTGCATCCAGTGGCTGGGGGGTTTGGGCACTGTCTGGGAATCGAACCCGGGCCTTCCGCATGGCATAGCATTGATAATTATTTATTAGTAAATTAGTATACACTTTATCTATATAAATTGTTGTGTTTGTGGTGTGTGAGTTTGCATTCCTGCTTATATGCCCTTTTCCACTTAATCATTTTATTCTATAGTTATAGTCTATTATATACAGAATTCTGCACACATTTACTACATAGACATGTTATACAATATTCACTGCATTTAATGTTTTTTATATATATAATTTTTACACTTCTGATAGATACTAAACTGTATTATAGTAAATACTAAACTGTATTTTATCGCTGTTACCTGTACACCTGTTGTACTATGCAATGGTAAAGTTATCTATCCATAAACTCACTCTAGATTGATGTCTAAAGGCCACGACTCTAAGATCGCCCCGCCCACGAAGTGACGTACATGACTATATATACCGATGTCCCGCCTTCGCTCAGTCCCTTTCCGTTCTGTAAAGAAGACGAGAACGTGCCTAAAGGTGCTCGGTTCTTCTAGCGAAGCTAAGGCCCTTGAATCCGGCGACTGGCACTGTCAAAACTTAGGCATCCAGGTCCTAAACTCTGATAAAATCAAAGAACAATGGCCTCTGTCTCCGAGCTCGCCTGTATTTACTCCGCTCTCATCCTCCATGATGATGAAGTGACCGTCACGGTAGGTGTCCAGTCTGAGCTCGGGACGGCGCGCCGCCATCTTTATCGGCAACATCACTGTCACATGGTGTAGCGGGAAAAAGCGGGCTTGTGGTACAGATACCAGCTTAGTATTAAAGCTGATATTAAAAACTGGCCGAAAAGTCTGGTAACGAGTGGTTCATGTAACCTAATAAGAATAATTTAGGAGCCGGTTTGCTAGTCAGCTAGCATTGTTAGCATGTCTAGTAGATGCTAGCTATCATTAAGTTTTAGCTTGTAAAGGAAGTTAATATATAATCAGCTGCATAAGGTTGTCCTATGCGTTTGTCCTTTAAAGTTAGTATGGATGTAAACACGGTCAATAAATAGAAGAATTTGACACCAGTATCTAGGAAATAATGCTAATTAATTGGTGTTTCACAGGAGGACAAACTCAACGCTCTGATCAAGGCTGCTGGAGTGACCATCGAGCCGTTCTGGCCCGGTCTGTTCGCCAAGGTAGGCGGTGTTCATTGATTTAATTGTCAATCAGTTTTCTGATTTCTCAGGTTTCTGCTGACCAGTGATGCTAATGGATCAGGTCCTCATGGTAGTTACTTTAGCTTGATCGGCATTAACGTGGACCTGAGATCAGGCTTCTCTCATAGATGTACTGTACCAGACTTCTGGAAATCACCCATAATTCACAGAAAGGACTTCACTGATGCCGTGCTGAATCCCATAATGCACTATGGCGTGTTTAACTCGTCACTTCTTGACACTATGATCACATCCTTATGCCATTATTAGAAATGTCTTTATTTACTAGCTAGATTATTGGGATAGGTTTGTAACACTGCATATTATCGTTTTAAACAGTGCAACAAGTGTATATCCAAAAGATTAGCCTGTGTCCTGATCAGCGATATTATCCAACTTGTAATAAATGGAGTGCTGTGTTGAAGCAAGTTAGATCAGAAAGGAGAGATGTAATTGAAGAGCAGTCTCATAAATGTAATTCATTGCTTAAATCATAGCTCAATCTGTTCTGTGTATGTACATTTAGGCTTCAGGTAAGATGGGGAAGTTTGTCATGCTCTGTAATATGTTCTCAAGGTATTCCGGACACTTTGACCCTGTAACATAATGTGTATGTGTATATATATTTGATTAATTTTCCCAACCGACAACCGCCGTTCGTTATTCGAAAAATTAACCGTTAACTGGTCCGATTAGAATTAAATGAAAATAGAACTGAGGAGTGTCTGATTAAATATACAAACATGTTTTTATTTTAACATGTGCGAACAATAGCACACAGAACATATCAAGAACAGAGTCTGGATTCACACATCAAATTTTCACACACCTGCAGCGTTTCCGACAACAGAAAAACAAAGTACTATAAATAAAAAGAATAAAATAAATAGGCGTGCATTAAATATTTTTTACTTAAATAACAAATTAAGATTACAAAACGAAAACATGCTGAAATACCTTTGAAGCTTGCCTCAGGTAGGCAAAGTTTTTTCCATACATTGGCTATTAAGTGGGTTTTTTTTTTTTTTTTTTTTTCCTCCCCCCTCCTGGTAAAAAAAAAAAAAAAAATAGCAGGCCTGCCTCAAACCACAAACTGTCTAGTTTTTATAAATAAAAAAAAAAAAATCCCCACCAAAAGTGATGGCACACCATTCCCGATCGAGCCGCACGAAACGGTGTAACATACGTGAGGGTTGTCTCAAAGCTGCGGGCCGAGAAACGGTCAAGTTTTAGGCAGAAGAATAATAAATGGATTTCGGGGGCATCTCTGGGGGAAGGGTAATAAGTGCGCCTATCCACACTTAATTAAGAAAAAATTTATTTAAAAAAACATTTTAAACCGTTTAACTGATGGAATGAATTTTGACCGATTATTACTTTCAGTTAACGGTTAATATGAGCATCATATATATATATAATATAATATGCATGCCTCTTGTGGATGTTCAGCAAAGAAAATGAGGCAAAAATGGCAAGCTATACACTTAATGTCAAGCTATGTTATGTAAAATGAGATGGGATATTGATTCAGCAATGTATTGTTATAAGTGATCAAGCATCACCTATTTTAATTTGGGGGGGGGGAAAGGTAAATTTGTATGTTTATTAGAGGCGGTAAAATGTTGCAGTTCCTATGCAATCCTACAGATGGTGCTCTAAACACATTGCCAGACAGCAAAAGATTACACGGCTTTGCAACTCAAATTTTTCTCCTAGGTATCATGTTTCAGGTGATTTCCTATCTCTGTATTTTAGTTATTTGCATTGTGACCCAGGAGTGAGTATTTTAGGATATTACAGCAAAAGGTCAAGTGCATCTGAAATACGAGTAAACATTACCTGTAATTACATCTGTTTTGTAGCTTGCATCAAGGGTTTTTGGGTACCATAGTTTTTCCTTGATCTTTAGTTTGCCTGCAAACCCAATATCAATTTGATGGGCTTGTAAGAAAGCTGATGCGCTCACTCTGGAAATGCTGAGATAGTGACTGCTCATCATACTTGCCTGTTTGCAAATTAATAGACATAGTCCATGCTGTGATGGGTTCAACACTTGCTGGTCAAGCTCGTACCAGTACTGGTGTTCTTTCAGCTAAATAACTAAAATTTGTTTCAGGCTCTGGCCAGCGTGGACATTGGTAGCCTGATCTGCAACGTGGGAGCTGGGGGTGCTGCTCCTGCTCCCGCTGCTGGTGGAGCTGCTCCCGCTGCTGGTGGAGAAGCCCCAGGTAAATCCAATCACAACACTTAGCAATTGAATACCATGTACATTTTATGACTATACACAGAATTTAGATGCATCATTGTATAGCACACTTCATATAAAACAAGTACTGCTTACTTGGGCTGTGTTTACATCATCTTTGTGTTTGCTCTTTTAGCCAAGGCAGAGGAGAAGAAGGAAGAGAAGAAGGAAGAGTCTGAGGAGTCCGATAATGACATGGGCTTTGGTCTCTTTGATGACTAAAGTGTTTTTACAATAAAAACAAGAATGTAATTCATTGTCTTGTTTTTACTCAGTGAGAATTTTTAAAATAAAAAAATGCAGACAACTGTATCATCTACTGTAACTCTAATCCATCTAATTAATTTTATAGCAGCAACTTCTTTTTGGTGCATACATGTTTAGTATTTTAAATGTTAAAATGCTGCAAGCAACATGAAGGTAGCCTGAGAGACTGGCATGTGTATTACAAAATTACTAGGGTTGCCGCCTAGTACTGTATGTAGTTATTGTAATCGGCAGATGAACTGATTAAATGGGGTGCAAATCAGTTTATAGGTTATATCCTCTCAGTACATTCAGGGTAATTTTTATTATTTTTTTTTAATTGATGCAGGAAACACTACACATTGAAACAATTTTCCACGACCACAGAATACATCGTCTGACATGGCTGTTTAAGACATGAGAATTTTCTCACTGCATCATTTAGGTCTAAATAGATATATGCTTGATCAAGATCCATGAAGCATTTATATGACGTCAAACTCAGTGATTTGAGTGAAGTTGAATCAGCTGTTCTCTGACCTATAATCACGTTTGATTTTTTTTTTTTTTAACTGCAAAGGAAACAAGTCACAGGTTAACATCTTGAGCATGAACTTGGACACACTCCAACTAGTCATGTTACTGATACAGAATAGGCCAAAAATTAAACTGATGAATAAGGAAGGTATCCTCACCCAAATTTTACAAATATTCTATAATCTATGACCAAACTGCGGGTCTGTTACCTAAACAAAATTAATTCCCATTCACCTGGGTCAGGCCAGTGGTAGCTTAGAGCGTTATGGCTTCAAGTTACTGATCAGAACTAACAGGCTGGGATATGCAAAGAGAAAATAATTAAACTGCTGTAATGCAAGGAATATAACAAAGCACAGGAGATCAAACCTAATCCTGGAGGTCACATCCGGTAGCTTTATTTTGCCTCCGTCACCTCTAGTTTGTTCATTAAGAATCTAGAGCTACACACAGACTTCTGTAAAGCTACTTTGCCCATGTTAAAAGCTCAATATAAGGAAAACTAAAAATGTATTCACAAACATTTTAAAGTACTTCAAATCAGATTATTTTTTTTTATTTTTCCCCCGCCACAATCACAAATCACACCAGTATTATATAATATAAAAATTATCAGTATAATAATATAAATGGTGGTCCAAAAGTCTGGATCCATAGACAAAATTTATTTACAGTGCAAAGCGACTTTTTATTGTTTATAGTTTTTTAAAAAGCATCAGGCATTCCATTTGCTGAGTGTTCACAGGAACGACTGCAGTTGGCTCAGAGCCATGTCGCCTGGGATCATCATTCACGGATGGAAAACGTTTTTACCACTCTCATCACCAAGTCGATCAGCCTTCATGAGAAATGTCATCACTCTCATCAAGTCCTGGTTTGACTTGAACACCACTAGTGATGAAAGCATAAATTACTCAAATAAAATGGAAGTGTCAAAATAAAACGCTCAGATTTGTGTCCTCTGATGTTGTGGGACTTGTGAGTACAGTGAATATGAAAAATGTTAAAATTCATAAAAAGAGAAATGCCCATGGACTATCTGGATTTAAGGACCTGAATACAATCTAAATACAAATTCTAATTTCAGTTTAAACTGAAAGACAACACTTGTTTTACTGCACTTTTTAAATATTTTTTTTATCAATGGTCAATTAAAGAAAACCAGGAGGATCATGAATACAAGAGTAACACATTTTATTAGTTAAAGGTTCTGTACAGTCAGTTTTGTTTCCTGAGAATAATTTATCAGAGTGACAAAGTGGATTCATTTATAGATTGTACTATACACAGGGGGGCGACGTGACCGAAGTGATCAGCCTGGGGAAAGATGCAGAGATATTGGTGGCAAATGTGGACTATTTCTACATTTACCAGATTTACTTTGAGGAAGCAGTGAGTAAGAAAAAGGTCTTAAGCTACTAAAAGTGTGCTTTACTGTCTGATATGAAGAAGAGGTGTTTACTAAATTCAGTTTCTTTTTTAACAGTCCCTGATGACATTTTCTTCTACCCCTTAATACCCCAGTATTAGAGATACACATTTCTTTTTAATCTTAATTCCATAGACAATTCTTTAAAAAATATATGCATTCTTGTGCGGAATATGATGACGATAAACAGCATGATGTGTCGTGCCGTGCCTCAAGGTGCCCCCTGAGTGGAAGTCAGACGATAAAAAGAACAGTGTGAGCCTCGATGTGCGTGTGTGTGTAAATCAGAACAATGACAGGCTCTGCTGTACAACAGTTCAGAACAGGAAGTGTGTGAGTGTCTGCGATACACCTTTGGGTTAGAGCTCATGCTGTTCCAGGCTCTGCATTAGCTCCGATTTCCATGTGGATTCCAGTTGTGATGTTTTCTCAGATAAAAGTATCCGTTGCTGGAGTTCATCTCTGGACTTATTTTAAAAGGAAAAAAAAGAAAAGAAAAAGAAAGCAAACAGCCAGCACAAACAGGACAATAAAAACATGATTAGTGCTGTATCTCCGAGTCCGCTGAACATACTGTGTTTAAGTCTCTATAGAAAAGGCTTCATATTTCATATTCTTGTAGTGAGACGTCCGGCGTAGAGGTGTGTTCCATGTCGAGAGCCACTGGTGCTGTGCTGTGATTCAGTAAACGACGACATCATTGTATAGTCCCAGCAGTGGACGTTGCATCCTCTCGTGTCTGTCTCTCTCTCATGTGCTGCATCATAGGGTCCCTGTCTCCTAAACGTGCTTTTTTTTCTAGTGTGGCCGCGTTTGAGCGATCATTTTCAGCCTGGCCTGGTCGATTACGTCCAGCAGGTTCTTGGCATCGACGGCGAGGGCGTGCGCCGCTGTGAGCATCTGTTTCTTGTAGTCCTGCTGCAGGCTCGTGAGCATGTACTGCTGCGCCAGCTTCATCTTATTGATCAGTTCGGCCAGGTCCGAGTTCAACAGCTTCTGAGCCATCTCGATCTGAACACACAGAGATAGCAGCTTACATTAAACACTTTGCAACAATAGAATCTAATGCTTAGTCCCATGTGGTTTTCTCTTCCTGCAGTTTCACACATTCTCTGGTTCTAACGTATTTAAAATAAGAGTGTTAAAAATAACATTATATTATACACTTAATAACAATACTTGAATAAAGAATTAATAAAATAACACTATCAATTAAATACCAATAATAAACTGATCATTTATGTGTGTGGGGACCAAAAGACAACCTATCCTGTCCGATCCTACAGAAAAGCCAATGCAGCACAAATTGCTATAAAGGAAGTCAATGCTGTCTATGATAGAAAGGTATCAGAACACTCATACCAGCACAGGTTGCTGTGTTTGGGGCTTAGCAGGCAAAGGATTCAAGTTTGTTGATCTGGCCTCCAAATAATACAGATCGCAATCTGATTGAGCATCCATGAAATGTGCTGCTAATGTCCTGTTACTGGATGTTACTTTTTAAAGTAACTCATTATATTACAGAATGACTGTCTTTAAAAAGTAATCAGTTACATTAAAGCGTTACTTTTATAGTTTGAGTACTTTTTCATTGCAGAAAATGAAAACTCTTTTGTGAGTCCTCATGCATGTTGCTTTAGTCAAGACCGTTATAATTATTTTACCATCATCACTCAGTGAAGTCTGGACCATAATCTGTTAACTACTAATAGCCCTATCTCACCTATGCGATTTTGCGCGGTGGCCGTAAGTACGGTTCATCATGATTCACCGCGAGTTTTGGCGCTTGCTGAACTTCGCGGAATGCCAGGCTTCTCACTGCGAGTCAAACAGGAATGACAGCAGGAATAACAGAAGGGGGGCGGGTTATCGGGGGCGGATCTTGTAGGATGACTTTCATGCACACACACGGAATGACTGCTGCCTGGCTCACGCATTACATAAATTGTCTGAATAACGGATTACATTTTTGAAAATATAAAAATATAACTAAATAACTGAGTATTTAAATGGCGGACCTAACGCGTTTACTTGTTACATCAAAAAAGTAATCCAGATTTGGTTAGACACAACACTTCCAGCACACCTCTAGAGTTCTTAGAGTCATGTCTTAATGGCCTAGAGCTTGTTTGGTGGCACAAGGGTAACCTAGGTGGTTTTAATGTTATGGCTGATCAATATATTCTTATACATACATGAACTACACAATACACACTTTAGCATGCGTTACCTGAATTTATATAGTATAGCAGCGTGTTAAACTAAACATTTTTGGACTGACTAATTCAACTCAATTAAATTTACAATTTATTTACAGTATATATAGCGCTTTTAATGATGCTCATTTGCTCAAAGCAGCTACACGAAATCAAAAGAATTACGGAAACGTTTATACAATGTGAGGAAATGTGTATAAATCATAACCCTCAGACGTCCCTGATGAGCAAGCCGAGGGCGACGGCGGCAGGGGAAAAACTCCCTGAGATAGCAATAGGAAGAAACCTTGAGGGGAACCACACTCAACAGAGAACCCATCCTCATTTGGGTGGTAACTAATGACAGCAGGGCAGCTACCTGACCCATTCATGATGGTTAAATCTTTCAGAAAACAACATCCATGGCTTAAACCTCATATTATGGCCTTTACACACTTTCAATACAGTATTTTATTGAACCTGCTTTCACACACCAGAGGTTTGTTTATTTATCATGCATAACACTTTATTCTGGTGAGGACGGATCCGTTTAGTTATTTCAGAGTAAGTGGCTGGAATGCAAACGTCTTTTTTGTAGAGATACAAATAGACTTAGCATCAATGATAAGCCATGACCACTACAGTAAATGTTAAATTTTTCAACCTTTCTGTCCAACATACATATGAGGGTTTGTGGTTTGAGCCATGGCTTAATCCTGATGGCATCCTGTATGACTCAGAGCTGAATATAACTTATGACGGATAAGTTTAATGCAGATTTAGCAGGATTATAGTTACTGACCTCTCTGTGGGTGCTGGCTGGTAAAATAGGGATGGTCTCGTCCACAGTCGCGAGCAGCGTTCTCAGAGCCAGTCCCACCTCCTACAAGCACCAACAGCACAGATTAGCACCACATCCAATCGATAAAACATTCATTTATGTATTGGGGTGGTGGTGCTTCTTATACCTTCACCATGGGCACGTATTCTTCAGGGGAAGCAGGCTGGATTTTACTGGACATCTCTATCACCGCCTTCACCAGTCCAGTCACATTCTCATAGACCTTATCATTCGAGCGGTCGAGGTTGGCTGTAGGTGGTGGACTAATCTCCTGAGGCTGGATCTGGTGACCAAATAGTGCAAAATTGTTACTAGTTAGAGAGTATATGGATGGATGAGGGTTTTTTTTTGCTGCTGTGTTTTGAAAACAGAAATCAAAGCATTTCAGAAGACAGAAACCAGTTTCAAGAAACCTGATCAAGCAATGCAGTGCTTAGGTCTGAACACTAGATGGCAGTAGCATTTAGATATCAGACGAACACTAATGAATCTGGTTTAACAAATTCTAATTTTATTTGTCACATACACAGTCATACACAGTACGATATGCAGTGAAATGCTTACACAACTGCCAGTGACCTTAAAAAGAGAATAAAAGCTCATACGTAAAATAAATATCAATAAAAAGAAATACTTAAGAAATAAATTTAACTAGTAAAATAAACTGTACAAATAAGGTCATAATAAAATATTGCAAATATTTTAATAAAACAGCACACCGGAATAATTACAAAATGCTGGATGATTTATTAAGAGTGTTGCATGACACGTTTTTAAAAACTTTTTTTTCAGTCATTAACTTGTAGCTATTAGTTGGTCTTGACTAACAGCACATTTCCTAAACTCTGGGACAACATTAATGAAGTATATTATTAGTCTTCATAATTGTTGTATTGGCTCAAAGCATCCTAGGTGTTCTACAATCATTAGTTACACTAACTGTCGGTCACAGTATGGATGAAAGTAGGTCTGTACGGTCCGGCATAATGAGGAGAGAGCAGCTCCCTGCCAAAACCCACATTTAAAACCAGATACACTTTCAGGAAGAGAACATATCCAATAATGTTGTCATCTAACAAATCATTTGACTCCTTAATAATTAGTCGTTCCGAATCGCGCCTGAAGCATCAGTGTTCTTTTATTCATGGCTACAAAGATAACACTGTCTTCTTGAGCTAAGCCTCTGTCAACTTTTTCATACTATAATATTTTTAGCGTCATACTATAATCTATAGCGTCTGCTGTGATTTTGTACACTTGACTGAAACACCAGTGTTTTTTAGTTCGCATATTTCTATTTTCTTTTTTTATTTTACGTTCGTCCTGGATCTTTAACCTTTAGACTTTTATTCCAACCAAACATCTGGGAAAGATGGAGGGACAAGATGACCTGCATTAAAAGGACCCAGGAGTGTACACCTGACTGAAGATTTGTACAAACCGGATTCCAAAAAAGTTGGGACACTAAACAAATTGTGAATAAAAACTGAATGCAATGATGTGGAGATGGCAAATGTCAATATTTTATTCAGAATAGAACATAGATGACAGATCAAAAGTTTAAACTGAGAAAATGTATCATTTTAAGGGAAAAATATGGTGAATCAAAATGTCATGGTGTCAACAAATCCCAAAAAAGTTGGGACAAGGCCATTTTCACCACTGTGTGGCATCTCCCCTTCTTCTTACAACACTCAACAGACGTCTGGGGACCGAGGAGACCAGTTTCTCAAGTTTAGAAATAGGAATGCTCTCCCATTCTTGTCTAATACAGGCCTCTAACTGTTCAATCATCTTGGGCCTTCTTTGTCGCACCTTCCTCTTTATGATGCGCCAAATGTTCTCTATAAGGAAAAGATCTGGACTGCAGACTGGCCATTTCAGTACCCGGATTCTTCTCCTACGCAGCCATGATGTTGTGATTGATGCAGAATGTGGTCTGGCATTATCTTGTTAAAAAATGCAGGGTCTTCCCTGAAAGAGATGACTAGATGTTGTTCTAGAACCTGAATATATTTTTCTGCATTGATGGTGCCTTTCCAGACATGCAAGCTGCCCATGCCACACGCTCTCATGCAACCCCATACCATCAGAGATGCAGGCTTCTGAACTGAGCGTTGAGAACAACTTGGGTTGTCCTTGTCCTGTTTGGTCCGGATGACATGGCGTCCCACATTTCCAACAAGAACTTCGAATCGTGACTCGTCTGACCACAGAACAGTCTTCCATTTTGCCACACTCCATTTTAAATGATCCCTGGCCCAATGAAAACGCCTGTGCTTGTGGATCTTGCTTAGAAATGGCTTCTTCTTTGCACTGTAGAGTTTCAGCTGGCAACGGCGGATGGCACGGTGGATTGTGTTCACTGACAATGGTTTCTGGAAGTATTCCTGAGCCCATTCTGTGATTTCCTTTACAGTAGCATTCCTGTTTGTGGTGCAGTGTCGTTTAAGGGCGCGGAGATCACGGGCATCCAGTATGGTTTTACGCCCTTGACCCTTACGCACAGAGATTGTTCCAGATTCTCTGAATCTTCGGATGATATTATGCACAGTTGATGATGATAACTGCAAAGTCTTTGCAATTTTTCACTGGGTAACACCTTTCTGATATTGCTCCACTATCTTTCTGCGCAAAATTGTGGGAATTGGTGATCCTCTACCCATCTTGGCTTCTGAGAGACACTGCCACTCTGAGAAGCTCTTTTTATACCCAATCATGTTGCCAATTAACCTAATTACTGTTAATTGGTCTTCCAGCTCTTCGTTATGCTCAAATGTACTTTTTCCAGCCTCTTATTGCTACTTGTCCCAACTTTTTTGGGATTTGTTGACACCGTGAAATTTGGAATCAACATATTTTTCTTTTAAAATGATACATTTTCTCGGATTAAACTTTTGATCTGTCATCTATGTTCTATTCTGAATAAAATATTGACATTTGCCATCTCCACATCATTGCATTCAGTTTTTATTCACAATTTGTTTAGTGTCCCAACTTTTTTGGAATCCGGGTTGTATCTGAAAACGACTGGTTTGTTGAAATGAAAAAAAAAAAAAGCATCATTAAATGACTTAAATATTGGGAAAAGATCCCAAGTAAGTCTACTTTATTATCTTATTAGGTGGAAGTTCTTGTGCTAGTGCGATAAACAATGTTGACAGAGGCTTTAAATAAGACTGAATAGGTAATCTAGGAAGGAATCTCATTTCTAGGAAGTTCTTAGTAAAACTTTACTTACTGTACCTTTGCTCATTTCTAATGCTACAGCACTAACTACAACAAACATTACAGCAGTAACTGAAGTCTCACACTCATTCAGATCTGGATAGACACATACAGTACAAGTGTGTGTGTGTGCAGATAGATATACAGAGTCAGGCAAAAAATGTATACACATTACAGGAAAAGAATAAACTTGTATAAATACTTTAATACTAAATTTATTGCTATACAATATACATTGATGTATGATAATATCATAATATTATACTAATATAATACACATCATACACTTTCTTTTCCTGAAGTGTGTATACATTTTCTGTCTGACTCTGTATATACATTAGTGTTTAGTACTTTAGTATCTTCATGTTTATAGATGACTCCCTTTAACATGAAGAGTGTGAGAGCAGTAGTTGCTAACTGACACATACAGTACAGTATACACATAACCGACACACACACACACACACACACACACACACACACACACACACACACACACACACACACACACACACACAAGTCCTTACCCTCCAGGGCTACGTGCAGCAAAAAGCAGGCAAGTGTGAGGGGAGGGGGGGTGAGGGAGGGATGCAGGGAAACAGAACAGGAACAAAGAATTAATGATGCAAAAAAAATAAATGAAAAAGAAATTAACATGCACATACTGACAACGAAGGAGAACAAAGCTGTGCGGCATGAATTAATGGTTAAATGTTTTTTTAAAACAGGGTTCTGGTTCTGTAAGAATAATCTTTTTTTTAGTGTTTCAAATGTAAAATAAAATTGCGCATGTTCTTTAAAGCACACAAACGATGTCAAAAGGACTGTTTTAAAGGCGTTTCTTGAACTGTTCATGACAGGTTACATTTTTAAAGCAACACTGGCTTTCCAAAAGCAAAACTGCCTGGAAGGTTTAAACGCATGACAAGAAAGGAAGTACCAGTGACTCGAAAACGCTGAATAAGTGTACATTCTGATGAGAACCATGAAGCAGAGGTCACAGTCTTGTGGTGGAAAGGAGGTGGTAAAAGAAAACTGGTTTTATCTACGCTGTTATCCTCCCACTGGCCTAAGGAAGGTTTTCCCAGAGCTGGAAACCACATCCGATTAGTCTCTTTATCTAACTCACCATGAACATCAATCTTTTTCTGTGCGTGTGTGTGTGTGTGTGTGTGTGTGTGTGTGTGTGTGTGTGTGTGTGTGTGTGTGTGTGTGTGTGTGTCCACATATTCAGTCTTCTGTGAGCAACTAAAAGGACTTTTAAAGCTGAAAGAATCTAATTGGTTACTAGACTTAAGGATGGGATTAGATTTAGATAAAGGTATTAATTAGCGACCCTCATCACTGTCAATGAGTGGTGGGCGCGGTGGTGGTGGGGGGATCGGGTCAGAGGCATTTGGACCCCTTTTTTCCTCCTGCAAGCTTGGGAAAATAAACTTTCCCGTTCTGCTGACAAGCTGCAACTCTTGGCTAAAGAAAGCTGGGGAAAATTCTGACACTTGCACTTTTTTACTTTTCCATCTGTTTGGTTCAAAAGTTTGTCCCCAAAAACCATGCAAACAAAGGATGCAAAAATGAAATAATAAAGCACAGTGCATGCTTTATGCCATGCCCACAGGTTGGTTATAAAGTGCAGCCAGACTTGCGTGAGCGATGCCTGTGCAGCAGATCTGGCTGACGACGGAAAGAACATGCTTGATAAACCGAGAGCTGAAAGCAGGCGTACCTTGATGCCTTCGTTATAGCTGTCTACGGGGCTGATGCTGGCTGTGCTGCTCAGGTGGGTTGGAGCGCCGGGACGAGGAGGCTTTTTAGGTGGAGCTCCGGGATCTGCGGAAGAAACGAACTGTAAGCATTGGAGTGGGAGGGGGAAAAAAACTAAACAAAACACACACACACGACATGCAATATTTATAGTAGCAAAAAATGGACAAATGTTGAGAAGCTAAGAAAACTGAAAATCTGATCTTTAGACAATCTGAGAACGCCAGTAAGGCAGCACTGAGGCACGTACCTGCTTTGCCCACAGGTTGGTATACGTGCTGATTTCCCATCTGAAAGAAAATAGAAACGTAAACAAGCATTCAGGGCTTTGCTGACTCGCCTCGCCGTCCTGCCCTGATTTTACTTGCATGCAAGATTATGGCTGGTGTTATGGGTAGGAGTGAGTGGTTTGTGGGAAAGCGTTCATAACTCGGCTCCTGGCGCATTTGTACATCTCCAAAACACTTTCTATCCAACATACAGTAACGTACAGAAAGTTCTGTAATTACTCAGAGAAAATGTGTCTGGTTTGCCTGCGGCTGTTTTTGGAGATGGCATGTGAAATAACCAATTGTGGCTGCTGCTCCATGTGACACTCCTCTAGCCACTGCTTTGAACCTTTCTCTATATCTTTTCTAGAGCTTGACTGCAGTGGAACACAAAAGTAAATTCACCCCAGAAACTATCATGGCTCTAGAGTTACTTCTAAGCCTCTTAAAAGGGCTTTAAGGCGCCAGGATGTAATGTGTCTGTACTCGGCATGACTTCTGGGATAAAACACAAACAAGCAAAGGGTTATGGGAACTTACCAGCCCCTGGAGAGCACCGTCCTCGCGGTCAATACTGCCCCTTGAATTCCTGGACTCTGGCTTCTGAAGACACACAGAATAAAATCCCCACACACAATTACACACCTGATTCAAAGAATAGACTACACTGAAACATTTTGCTCTTTGATTTAAATAGTGTCTTTCATACTGTATAACAAGAATACACACGCATACATGCCTCCATTCTCTGCCATACACAACCTTGTAGATATAATCCTTTATACAAATCTTATATAAATTTCCCAAAAAGCAACAAAACCCCCAGACAAACATATGTGGGTATTGTAACTATAAATGTGCTAGCAGCACCATGCATCATGTACTCGATTTAATCTCTTCTACACAGTCTGATCTTACTTCAGGTAACAAACTGAAAATCCACAACAAACCATCTGTCCAGGTCCTCTTCAAACCTATTCAGAGTCCTCACCAAGTCATATTAGCAAACAGGAAACAGAACCGATCCACAAAAATGAACAGTAATAACAGCTCTGAGCGTCTCCGTACCGGTTTTCCGAAGCAAGACTTGAAAAGGTGCATTCTTGGAGCCGAGTGTGTCCTCACCACGGCGAGGAGAGAGTGTGGTGAGTACCGTTCCATCAGCACGACGGCGTGCCGGAGGAGGACTGAGATCTGGCTTCTGGCTGGAGTGCAGAATAAATGTGCTCGACTGCAGCAGGCAGAGCAAACGCAGAGCCAAATGACTCCCACAAGCTCTTGCTCTTTTTCCTCTCATCCTACACTGGCTCCCTATAACTCATCCCACTTCTCCCTCCCTGCCTCTTTTCACGGTTATCAAATGAAGTGACAATTATAAAATTCCTATGAAGGAATGACTGTGCACTTAGAGAACCAAAACCAAGTCCGATGATTTTACTGCAGAATGAATACAGGAGAAATAAAACGTTAATGTTAGAATAAGCCAAAACTGTCTTGAAATCGTTTAAAAAAAAAAAAAGCTCATTAAAAAGATGACAATAAAGTCTGTATTTACAGTACTGTGCAAATGTTTTTTTAAGTGCAAACTTTGTTTTATATAAATATATATACAGTGGTGTGAAAAACTATTTGCCCCCCTCCTGATTTCTTATTCTTTTGCATGTTTGTCACACAAAATGTTTCTGATCATCAAACACATTTAACTATCAGTCAAAGATAACACAAGTAAACACAAAATGCAGTTTTTAAATGAGGGATTTTATTATTTAGGGAGAAAAAAAAATCCTAACCTACATGGCCCTGTGTGAAAAAGTAATTGCCCCCTGAACCTAATAACTGGTTGGGCCACCCTTAGCAGCAATAACTGCAATCAAGCGTTTGTGATAACTTGCAACGAGTCTTTTACAGCGCTCTGGAGGAATTTTGGCCCACTCATCTTTGCAGAATTGTTGTAATTCAGCTTTATTTGAGGGTTTTTTAGCATGAACCGCCTTTTTAAGGTCATACCACAACATTTCAATAGGATTCAGGTCAAGACTTTGACTAGGCCACTCCAAAGTCTTCATTTTGTATTCCTTCAGCCATTCAGAGGTGGATTTGCTGGTGTATTTTTTGGTCATTGTCCTGCTGCAGCACCCAAGATCGCTTCAGCTTGAGTTGACGAACAGATGGCCGGACATTCTCCTTCAGGATTTTTTGGTAGACAGTAGAATTCATGGTTCCATCTATCACAGCAAGCCTTCCAGCTCCTGAAGCAGCAAAACAACCCCAGACCATCACACTACCACCACCATATTTTACTGCTGGTATGATGTTCTTTTTCTGAAATGCTGTGTTACTTTTACGCCAGATGTAACGGGACACGCACCTTCCAAAAAGTTCAACTTTTGTCTCGTCGGTCCACAAGGTATTTTCCCAAAAGTCTTGGCAACCATTGAGATGGTTTTTAGCAAAATTGAGACGAGCCTTAATGTTCTTTTTGCTTAAAAGTGGTTTGCGCCTTGGAAATCTGCCATGCAGGCCGTTTTTGCCCAGTCTCTTTCTTATGGTGGAGTCATGAACACTGACCTTAATTGAGGCAAGTGAGGCCTGCAGTTCTTTAGATGTTGTCCTGGGGTCTTTTGTGGCCTCTCGGCTGAGTTGTCTCTGCGCTCTGGGGGTAATTTTGGTCGGCCGGCCACTCCTGGGAAGGTTCACCACTGTTCCATGTTTTTGCCATTTGTGGATAATGGCTCTCACTGTGGTTCGCTGGAGTCCCAAAGCTTTAGAAATGGCTTTATAACCTTTACCAGACTGATAGATCTCAATTACTTTTGTTCTCATTTGTTCCTGAATTTCTTTGGATCTTGGCATGATGTCTAGCTTTTGAGGTGCTTTTGGTCTACTTCTCTGTGTCAGGTAGCTCCTATTTAAGTGATTTCTTGATTGAAACAGGTGTGGCAGTAATCAGGCCTGAGTGTGACTTCAGAAATTGAACTCAGGTGTGATAAACCACAGTTAAGTTATTTTGTTAACAAGGGGGGCAATCACTTTTTCACACAGGGCCATGTAGATTTGGAGTTTTTTTTCTCCCTTAATAACGTAAATCTTCATTTAAAAACTGCATTTTGTGTTCAATTATGTTATCTTTGACTAATAGTTAATGGTTTTTGATGATCAGAAACATTTAAGTGTGACAAACATGCAAAAGGATAAGAAATCAGGAAGGGGGCAAGTAGTTTTTCACACCACTGTATAAAAATATATGATATTGATACATGATAAAAAGTTGAGAGACACAAGACACAAGAATCTGCAAAAGGATTCCCGACCAAGTATCGAGTGCATAACTGAACATAATTATTTGAAGGTTGACTTTTTTTGTATTAAAAACACTTTTCTTTTATTGGTCGGATGAAATATGCAAATTTTTTGAGATAGGGATTTTGGGTTTTCATGAGCTGTATGCCACAATCATCAATATTAAAACAATAAAAGGCTTGACCTACTTCAGTTGTGTGTAATGAATCTAAAATATATGAAAGTCTAATGTTTATCAGTACATTACAGAAAATAATGAACTTTATCACAATATGCTAATTTTTGGAGAAGGACCTGTATATGTGTATGTGTGTTTACTTTCTGTATATATATATATATATATATATATATATATATATATATATATATATATATATATATATATAAATAAATAAATAAAACCTTTTATAGGTTAAAAGAACTCAAGATGTAGATTTATAATGAGAAAGAAGAAAGTGGCCAGGAAAATCTCAGAAAAAGGCAAATCAAAGAAAAAACCTCAAGAGAAACCAGATTGAAACTTGAACCATCTTCAAGGAGATAACGTATAGTGGAGAGTATAAATAATTACAGTGTAGGACTTTTTTCAGGATCTTCAACTAAAATGAGCAACAGGACAAAGGCGAGATTTCCCAGTGAAACTTCTTTGTGCAATTTTCCCTGCTGGATGATAGTCATGCACAGGTAAGATGCTATATGGAAAGACTGCTCAGGAAAAAATGGCTAATAAATGAAGTCCATACTGGTTTAGTAGGAAAGTCTTTCTTGATGACTATGGATCTGAAATTCCGCCTAAATTTACACAGAGAATAACTAGAGATGTTCCGATACCATTTTTTCCCTCCCGATACCGATACCGATACTTGGGCTCAGGGTATCGGCCGATACCGAGTACCGATCCGATACCTGGGTGTGTATCTGTACTGTGTGTGTGTGTATGTATATATGTATATATATATATATATATATATATATATATATATATATATATATATATATATATACACACACATACATAATAAATATATATATAATTTCTTTTTTTAAGTAAAATACTACTAGCCCTGTGTAACGGGTTCGACCCTAAGTGCACGGGCAACACCATGAAACACGGACACGAGGCGAGGTCTTACAGGAAAAAGGGTCATTTATTTAGAAACATGGGTAAGGAAAGGGTTAAAGGCTCTCTGCGGTCTTTTCCCCTTCGGCGGCAGGGATGCAAAGGCAGGCTCTATGCGGAAGTGAAGGTGCCGCGGGAGCTCGCGCAGCTCGTTCACGCGCTCCTCTCGCGGAGATCAAAGGCGCCCCCTTTTTAAAGTCTTTGGGCCGCATCACATCGCCCCGCTCTTGTGCCACCGTCTCTCATAAAATCCACCGCGTCGCAAAGTCCAGCTTCCCAACAGTCAGACCCCGAGCTACACTCCTCGCTGTGTTTTATAGCGCCGATAGCTCATGGGCCGTTGCCTGATTCTGCTGCCCTGCTACTTCACATACCTAAAGGGGGAGGCCGCCTAACTAGTGAGCGAGGAGCGATACCAATTTGGACGCACGCCCATCACAGGCGCACGCCGTGACACTCTGTAAGTAAGCTAAGCTAGCAAAGCTAGTGGGCATAAATAGGTTATGTTTAGGAAAATGGTATCGGATCGGTACGTGGACCCAAGTACTCGCCGATTCCGATGCCAGCTTTTTTTGTGGTATCGGCAGCATTTCCGATGCCAGTATCGGAATAACCCTAAGAATAACCCATATGCTGCTCGAGGAAACTTTTTATATTGTGGGGTTAAAATGGAAACATGGTCTCTTCTTCCACAGCAGCAGCCAAGCTCTTTCTAGAGGAGGAGTCTCACCCTGCAGGCCTGTGTGATTCCCAGACGCAACACACGCAGGATTTATGGCTTTGTTTTTCATATCTCTATTTTGCTCAATCAAGTGCACATAAACACACACACACAGGCTCGCTCTATGGAGTTATTTATGTGCCAAAATTTAACAAACTCTGCTTTGCAAAGAAAAAAATCGACTTTCTCACAAATGCACCCAGCATATTTTCTCACAAATGCACCCAGCGTATTTTCTCACAAATGCAATGGAGCAACTTCCTCTTCCAAAACAGCAGATGGCGCTATCGGTCAATTTACTCTATTCTCCCGAGACCTCAAACAACATGTTTATATGGTCTACCCTTATGTCCCAGAGGAATATGTGCGGGGAACAGTTTTAAGGTGTCTATTATATATCCAGACAGCCAGACATATTAACAATCCACTGTCTTTAGGATATGTAGCTCTGTAGGGGAATAATACAGTTATATCAAACCACAGCTGCATTTTAATTAACTATTGAAGGCTGAAAGAACTGCCATCATGTTTGGCTTTTTATATCCATAACGGACGTATGCGACATGATGCATCAAAATCTTTTATAATTAGTGATCATATCTACATATCTAGATATGGAGCCTATCCCAGGAGCACGAGGTGAGGAAAACCCTGGGCAGGGTGCCAATCCATCGTAGGGCACACACACATCTACATTCACACGCTCATTCACACACTACAGGCATGTCTTTCGACTTTTAATCTGGAGGAAACCAGATTACCTGGAGGAAACCAACCAAGCACGGTGAGAACAGGCAAACTCCATGCACACAGACCCCAAAGGTACGAATCGAACCTGGACCTTGGGGTGCGAGGCGACAGGGCTAACCACTAAGCCACTGTGCCACCTAGTCTAGATAACTTGTATAATATACAAGCCCTTTAAACATGACGTGCACACAGTGAGGTGAGAATAAGCTGAAATTACCAGGAAGCTTTCCTCCTGCTCCAGCCAGCGTTGATCCTCCTCCATCTGCTGCTGCTGCATCATCAATCTCTCCTCCATCAGGTGAGGCGGCAGCGCCTGTCCCAGCGGCCGCATGTCCAGAGCACCACCGTCCTGTCACATGCACGCACACACAGAAGTTACTTCTAGTCAAGACTGACCGTGGAAAATCTTTGAATTGAAGTTATCATCAATTGCAACCACAATACAGACAAATGGAAAAAAAAACAGATACATGAAAAATAGCAGTGATTTACTGCAAACAGGTACTCATAAAAAATAAATACATGGCAAAAATTATAATGCTGTAATATTCTTTTGTCACGTCATAAAAAGATTTCCAAGAAGGAATCTATGCACACTATATTAAACAAAGAAACTCTTCATTTAAATGTAAAAACATGTACAGGTCTGAATGTGTGCAGAATCGATTAATCACAGCACAGCAATTCAGAGCAGTCATAATTTGGCAGCCTCTACATAGATACTGGTCAAAAATAGAAGGAAAAAAACCCCACATAGGTAGTTTAAACAGATATTTTCTTAGGTGTGGGTGGAGATGAACGCATCGCAAGTCCAGATGTAAATAAAATCACACATTAAATTCCCCTCAGTAATATCCCGAAAATTTGTACTTTTTTTTGTACTCAAAGTGAAAATTAACAGAGCAGAGAAATTGTACTGTACATCATTCCATATCAGCCCTGAGAACTGGTGGGCGACGCTCACCTCCATATTAGGAGACCAAACAGGTACGTCTTGTCTGTGGTGGTTCCAGGTCTCGTGTGTCTCCAGAACAGAGGCCTGGGCTGGGTATCCTCCACTGGGCATTGCCGGCATGCCATGAGATCCAGGGTAACCCGATCCCTTCAGCAGAGTAAAGTACACGTCAGAGCAGTCATAATAAACTGAAGTTTAAAAAACAAGCACAAACGCCAGTAGAAATAAAAGCACAAAGCACGAAACAGCTGTTTTTATGCTCAAGAAGATCATTAAGCGAGCGAGCGAGAGAGAAAGAAAAAGAGAGAGAGAATCTGTCATGAAAATATTATTATGAATAAAATGTGATCTGCAGGGGAAAAAAAGGCATCATCATAATACCCAACAATGACTGCTGCTACCGAGTATTTACTTGACCTTTGACCCAGAGACCTAGATTCGATCTCCACAGTCTAGTCTCATTCCTTCTCTCTTCGGAAGTAATAAATAAAAAGCTACAAAAATAACCCGACATTAGCCAAGACTTCTGCTCAGACTCCTTATAAGGTTAAAAATGAGCACACTCAAAGGATAACAGCAGGATCTAGATTAAGTTTGTTCTTAATAGGTTTTCGTTCTTATTCCATTCAAGGAATTCTAGGAGAACATGGCTTCTGAGATGCTGAGTTACAATGAATTGCTGCAAAATAACTACATTTCTGAAATTCTGTACAGGAGTCCGGGCTGGTAGCAATTTTGTCAAAGGAAATTACATCAGTTCTCAACAATATAATCATGGTTTGAATCTCATTTAAATTTAGAAAGGAAAACCTTTCAGTGACCTGAACATTACTGGAGTTTGACATGAACTTAAATACTCTGGTGATGTTGACATCATGCAGCAGGCCTGTAACTGTGGCACATATATTCTACTGCTTCCTGACTCGACTTAAAAACGTCCAAGGTATGCACAAAAAAAAAGGTTGATACACAGGTTGTGTGTTAGTCCTTTAAAATTTATTTAGGAAAGTAAAACAAATCTTGGAAACATATTGTACAATATATAAAATTTATAACCATTTACATACTCAAGTTTTACAGTATTTTAGCAGCGTTATGTATATGATGTTAAAAGGAGAAATTTTATATATAAGTATAGGTTCTATACAAACTCTGAATTTTAAAGACAACTGCAGAAAGTAGTACAACCAAATAAACACACAACTGCAGATCTAAAATGTTTTTTGGAATAATTAATTTAGTTTTTTGGAATAGTTAATATACACACGAGTGTATGTATGTATGTATATACATACGCTGATGTGACATTCATCCTGTACGGGCCACCACTATGTAAGGCTCATATTAATTAATCAAGATTACACAAATCACAAAACTTGTCAAACATCTGCATACACATCAAAAAGATATAGTATATATTTTATTGTATATAAATTGTATATTATTGTAAATATTTGTATTTTGCGCACTGCAGTGTTTATTTTGCACAATACATCTTTAGATTTGGTATATGGTGTGTTGTTTATATGCGTCTTTCATTTTCTTGGCTTTTTTTTGGCAAATGAGATAGAAGTCCTGTGATTTGTGTAATCTTGATAAATTAATGTCTATGAGTATAACAATATAAAACATGCTTTAATTATGAAAAACATAACTAGGAATTTATTCCATTTGAAATTCTTGCTCACATTTTTTCTGGTCTTTTCCTCTCTCTTTCTTTGTAGTGTTCGCCACTTTCTGGCTCAGCATTGGACTTAATTTATAAGTAAACGTTTAATCAGGATAAGGAGATGTAGTTGCCTGGTGTTTTTAGTGCATTAGCATGATTTGGTAGGAACCGAACAGTATAAATTATGCCAACCTTTTATTCCCTTGGTAAGGTTGAACTTTGCAAGGAATTGCCCATTTACAAAGCTGACCAAAATTTGAAGCAAACTGAAATTGTCAATGCAAATGTAAATGAGAGATCTTGGACTTTTGTTTCCCATTAAACATCACACATCTGTTTCATAGGAAAACACAAACTGCAGTTTTCTACTCAGAAAATAACCTTGAGCTGTGCCAAGATGAAACTCTAAATAGCTACCAACAGCTTGACAAAGAACATATTAGGGTTGAGTAATGCATCATTTTACAAGCCTTAATAAGAATAAAAAGAATCTCACACACACACACGCACACGCACGCACGCACGCACACACAGAGACAGGCAGTCGTTCCCCGCAAATAACCAACATACTACACAGAAAAGCTGTGACTAGCTGTTCATTTAGGCACAAAATGGTTTAATGGTTTAATACCTGGTAGTGATTGTGCTGGCCTGCATGCTGAGGGCTTGGGAAGAACCCTTCACTGGACCGGGGACTTGGATAACCTGGCCGACTGGGCTGCAAGTTAGAAAAAAAAGAAGAAGAAGCAGAAGTCAAAAGGATGATCTAAAATGCTACGAGTGACAATTTGGAAGCGTGTATCAGTTTATCTTAGAACACATTCTTCACTGAACGCTGTTAGCCCTTGCACATTATACACAATGGAAACCAGACAACTATGACAGAATAAAAATATGTAAAGTGCTGCTTTATTTTAGCTGGCGGGCCAGAGACAGCTGACATCTCACTGAACTTTCCTGGACAAAGACTCTTCCAATGCGCAGTGGAAATTAGATCAACTAACGCTTCTCTTATTCACCTGACAGAAAGAATGTGCCTATTATATAACCCTGTTAAAGGTACACTGGCTAATCAGAGTGACATCTTAAAGTAAGATGAGAGACTGTCCCACATTTTAAAATCCAAATGTTCAGTACCAGAGGCCAGCGTTTAGAACTGACTGTTCATTTCTTGACACACAACATCATAAATCACAAGTACTTTCCACCGCTTTCTGGTCTGTTACAGACACAAACATTTGTCTATTAGTGCTACTTCTTATGATTAATTAGAGCAGCAGGTGAATGGTGCATAATAGAATGAACAGAAACAGCGAGTCCCAAAACAAATAGTTATTACACTGTATGGATGCATAAATCATCCCCTAAAGCGATTTCTTAAAATGGCGTAATATGAAAGCACAAGATTAAAACATACTGCAATAGTAATACCAAAAGACTTTGCTTGGATTCAGTGCAATGAATTCCAGAGTTTTAAAACCAAAAATGATTCGTCATAACATTATCACGGATATAATATACTGTATGAGGCGGCACGTAACTTAGTGGTTAGCCACTGTCGCCTTGCACCTCCAAGTTCTGGGTTCGATTAATGTGTGCATGGAGTTTGGATGTTCTCCCTGTGCTTGGTAGGTTTCCTCCGGGTTCTCCGGCTTCCTCCCACAGTCCAAAAGACATGCAGATTAAGCTAACTGGCGTTCCCAAATTGCATGTAGTGTGTGAATATATGAATGGTGACTGGAGGTCCTGCCACGATCGTACAAAAATGGGAATAAATACAGTGGTCACCATAGACCTGAACGGGGAGGGGTACGATTGGACTACAGAGGTTCCTGGATGCATGGATGGAATACAATATGTAGAACTACATCTATAAGTCAATCTTTTGGAGAACCTTTTAATAGTCAAATATCTTAAAAATGCGGAATTCTGTCCTGGAGTCTTTCCTCGTCCTGAAATGAGCTCTGCCCTCACCTGCAACAGAGCTGCCTACAAACTGACAGCACAACGGCACTTTGTCTTTACAATTACTTCTTTAAGCTGCTTAACATAATTACATATAAGTGTCTTACTTTAGGAGGAGCATCATCTGATCCACCGGAGTCCCAGGACACGGTGACTTGACGCCTCATCTCCATACGCATGCGTTCCTCCTGCTGAGCTTTCTCCTCATCCAGAATCGTGCTACCCAGAAAAGCAAGATGTATTTAAGTATTTAAGTAAACTCAATGGAGAGCATTCTATACAGTGCACTGTATTATAAAGACTAAGATATTTGCATACTGGAGCCCAAGTACAGTTTACATGAGAAGACATTGCTGTTGGATGATCCATGCCTGCCAGCAAAACTATATAAAACATTACCAGTCATTTTACATTGTACAACAATGCTGTAGACATCCACAATATGCAGCAATCTCTTTAATAATGTGCTTATCTGAGTTGCTGTTAATTAGTGACTTATTCCTTTGTGAGTCTCGTCACAATTTTTAAAACACTAGATACTACGTAATGCTGGAGAGAAAAATCAGCTCCAAAATTAGCAATAAAACAGCGACCCCTGGTGTTTAACGGTGCACACAGACATCAACACCACCTTCAAGAAAACACAACCTAATTACATATCCAATATTTCTGGTTTTCATATCGTTATTTTAACAGCTTTGTTAACTCCATATAAGAAAACCGGGCTAACCTGAGCTGGGTCTTTAGTTCTGTGAAGCGCGGCCTCTTGCCCGGGTCGTACGCCCAGCACTTGGTCATCAGGCTGTAAAGGGTAGGGGGGCAGTTGGGAGGCATGGCCAAGCGTTCGCCATTCTCTATTCGTCCAATTACATCATTGTTCTTTACACCTTGGAAGGGCTTGATGCCGAACATGAGTATCTCCCACATGCACACACCTGAGGCAGAGTGATAGATGAGACATGGTATATAAACAGTGATTCATTTTTATACAACAATGAATGTGATGATGCTATTATACTAATGATTATTACCTTTATAGAATTATATAAAAGGCTCAAAACTAACAACGAATATAAAAAATAATTATAACAAAAAAGTGTCCAACGTACCGAACATCCACACATCACTGGCTGAGGTAAAGCGGCGGAAGTTTATAGATTCTGGAGCCATCCATTTGATCGGCAGTTTCCCTTTGGAAGCTTTAAAACAAATAAATATATTTTTTTAAATCATGATTGGAGAAGTTCACAATATGCAGCAAAGTCATAAACTATTTATTACGCTTTCAACACCAAAAACAGATAAATTAACCTGGTAATACAAAGTATTGAGAAAGTCTCGGTTCTGGATAAAAAGCAAGTTTTACCCAAATACTGATCAGTGCTTTATTAATGTATGCATTTATTAAAAAAAAAAAAAAAAGTTAATTAGTACATATTTGTCCTGGGCCACCAGAGGGTGCTACTGGTTATGAAAAAACATAAATGAAACAATCCCTGACCATCTGAAAGAGTTGGTGTCTGGCTAATGCGATGTGAACCCCAGAGGACAAGATTGGACCCTGGATTAACCTGTGTTTTTTATGTGGCGGATGATTTTTTTAGGTGCAGGATATAAAACTGACCCAAAAGGTACAAACTTAGCAAAAAGACATTAGTAGCATTGTGCAAATTTAATATTTTCAGTAAAAAAAAAAAACAGAGTGGACTCAAGAGCCTGCAGGGCCTGTTACCTTTGTAATAAGAGCTGTCCTCCATGTACCTGGAGAGTCCAAAGTCTCCGAGTTTCACACAGTCTGCGGTAGACACTAACACATTCCTGGCAGCGATGTCCCTGTAGGAAACGCACACATAGAAAGACACACCTGAATAAGCACATACATGACAGGCATACGTGGGCCACTTCTAACTCATTTATTTTATAACTGGTGTATAAATTTCTTTTCTTTTTTTTTTTGGCAGCAGGGGCTGATAATATGCTGGCTTTCAAGACAATCGAGTATGTAATGAGTGTCTGTGTGTGGTTGCTTCCAGCTTAGTCATCTTCAAAATTATTTTCAGCTTTCATGGAAATCAGCCAAAATTAATCTATTAAAAAACCCAGACATGCAGCAAGTGATATTTTGGGCTTGAACAAATGAATAAGCCCCATGCTTTTATTGTCAAGCAGATTTTTGGAGCAGAATGTTTTCCTTAAATAAATCTTTTTTTTTTTTCATAACAATGCATTTCTTAAAAATTGGCACCACAAACTTCAGTGTTTGTTGGTACATTTCATCAATCTATCCAGCTCAACAGTTTTCCCCTCTCAAATGTTTTGAGTTCAAAGCTCTTTGGGTTTTTTTTCCCCTCCATAGTGATGGACAACAGGAAATAGTCAGAGACAACAATAAAGACCTAGACATTAAAGCTGTATTTTGATGTCTTAATTAAGAATCGTTTTCCATAAAGATCTAAATCTTAACAATATTCAAGGGTTCAAATATTTCTGCTACCTAAGTTTTTGACAGAATTATCTATTTCCCAATTACCTAAATACCGATAAGTCATAATGATCAGAATCATTACATGCATTATCTATTCGCTTATTTTCCCAAAGGGTGCCAATAATTCTGAAATTGACTGTATATGCTTGTTATTTCAGCAAGATGTTGATCACCAGAGACGGAGGCCTGCAGATCAACACTTGTATGTTTAACTGTCGTCCATCTTGTTTAAAACGAATGAGCTTTGCTGAAGTGTTCGGTCTCACCTGTGCACAAATCTCTTGCTCTCCAGGTAAGCCAAAGCTGTGCTCAATTGGTGTGCATATAAAATCAGTGACGCCAGATCCAGGTTGTATTTCCTTACTTGTAAGAATGACCTCAACTTAAGAAAAAAAAGAAAATCACCAAATCTTTAGTTAACAATGCTAAGATGTGAATAACATACAGAAACGGAGAAACACGTTAATCTTTGTAATCCTAAGCAAGTGAATCTTACCTCGCCAAGGGTGCAGAGTTCCATGATGATCCAGACCGGGTTCTCCGTGATTACACCAATCAGCTTGACAATGTGAGGATGGTCAAACTGCCGCATTGTTACTGTGGGAAATGAAATTATTTTATATTAAACATTTAATATTATGTTCTTTGGTTGTAAAACCAGAGCCGGTTTCACAGGTTGGCACTAAAGCTTCCCATCCAAGCTAAAATTTCTACTGCAAAACAGATACTTAATAATGACAGCCTTAAGCTGAACTCCTTTATAATGAGGACATTAATATAAACCTTTTGACCAGAACTGGAATTTTAATTCACTTTTAGAAAAGACAAATTGATTTTTTTTTTTTTTAACATAACCTCCCTGCTTTTCACACTTTGTCGATCTGTTATCAAGCTTTTGCTTTAAAAAAAAAAAAAATTCCCCCAAGAATGCACCGCTGTCTTCACTTCATCAGAAGTGAATCTTTGTTCGCATAAAGCTGCTTTTAGGGGACCAAACACGGGAAAGTGAGGACTATAGCGAGGATGCATTAACGCCTCAAAATGAAGTTTTTACAGCGTCGACAATGTGGGCAAAGATGTGTGGACAAGCATCGTCATGCAAGACCACGACGCCCTTGGATAGCAGTCCTCCGTGTTTAACCCGAAGTTTAAGCTTCATCTCTTCAATAAGCATCTCACTCTAACGTGCACTGTTGATTGTTTTAACCTTTTTCCTGATAAATGTTCCAATGCTGGCCCTTGAGAATCCCAGAAAATTGTAGGGATGAATTTTCCCACTGTTGGTTGACTTTTGAACTTTTTCTTGGTCAGCAATTGAGGGAGTTTCCTTTCCATACATTTGCTGTTTACTCTCAAGCCTTGTAGCAATGAATCCATGTCTTATACCCAGTATTGATTTAAGAAACCTTCACTTTTCTTAGAGTATTGACAATGTGGACGTCATAGACAATTTTTGCTTGCAGATTCCCGAACACTTCTGTTTATGCTGTTCCGCGAGTTATTGCTGAACCAGGTACACCCTCAGACCACGAAAAACGCAAATCAAGACTTCCCGATTCTCACATGACGAAAGTGATTGAAATTTTTCATGCGTTAGTTACTGTATCAGAAGTCATGAAGTCAGTTACTGTATCAGAAGTCATGAAGTCATACAGTTACTGTATCAGAAGTCATGAAGTCATACAGTTACTGTATCAGAAGTCATGAAGTGTCTGCTGTAGTATCGTATCATACTCACAGGCTTCCTGCAGGAATTTCTCCCGCACACTATCCGAGGTGCAGTTCTTGCATGTTTTGATGGCCACGGACAGAGAAGGGTTCTCCTGCGAATCACAAATCGTACAAAACCGTTCAGTCAGGATGTCTGAGAGGAAGTCAGTACTGAACTTTGTGGAAATGTATTTCAAAGAAAAATCCTTGACATGAGTGTAAATATTTATGTTTGTGGTTCACGTAGTGTTTTGTATTCAAGACTTGTATAAAAGACCTTTTTCTTCCTCAAAATGAACTCTAAATCATGAACAGGAATAATGATGGGCTAATTATGGGTTGAAACCTTATAGTATCGTCAGAAAAACAAAGCATTTTTGGGGAATTGCAGTAGAATTGGGTTTAATGGTTTGGTCAGGCTGTGTTTCTGGGAAAGGGGTGGAGCTCACTGGGCTGGCGTAGATCCCCTGGTGCACGTCTCCAAACTGGCCTTCTCCAATGCAGCGGCCTAGCTCGATACGCTCCCGCTGGATCTCATAATCTCTGGCTGCGGACACAAAGCACACACAATACACATTATTTTTATTGTTATTTTTTATATATAGAAAAATACTACAAAATAACCACAAAACAGCATGCTACTCAAGAGCTGAGAGTTCACCAATTTATTTTATCTTAACATCAGAACATCACTTCATATTGCAAAGCAATGACATGCACATTGCCTTACAGATACTACACCCTGGAATATTAGTGTGCATCACTGAAGGGCAAACACAAGAGGATGTGCTGTTATAGGAAAATATAATAGGGTGGGAGAAAGTAACTTGACTTTGCATTAGGCTCCATCATATCACCATGTTGTTGTTTACTTTCCTATAACAGCACACCCACAAGTGGTTGTTTCCTTACTTCTTAAAAGTAATACATATAAATTACTACTACTACTGTGGTTACTATTATAAATTGCCAGATGTTTCAACCACACTGCATACTTTCTCCATGTAAAGCAGATTTTTTTACCTAATACACAATTATGTGAGTTGTCACACTCATACAAACTGAAATATTGTAAAAACCCTCAGAGTAAACAGACATTGCATTAAAACTGTACACGGTGAAGGCATGCTGAGTGACCTGAGCCAATACCAGTCAAACATCTCACAAGTAAGAATGCTGCTGCAACATTTGCTCTTTTTTTCTACTGTAACTGGATTAGTAGCAAAGAAAAAAAAATCTGAGATCAGCTCTCTTACTTTGAGAAGTATGAGCCAGATTAACCTCAGGTCTATCACAACAGAACACAAGCAATCAGCACCACCATGAGAAGACAGAAACAAGAAACAAGAAAAGGGAAGGACAAAAAAAACTAAACAAGAAAGGAGGGTTACCTTTGTCTACTCCATACCACTCGGCTTGGGGGATTACGATAGGGAAAAAAGTGAGAGAGCTGGTTTTTAGAACTGATCAGAATAAGGACACAGAACATGAAGGAGACAGAATGATAGAAAAGATGACTAGAAGCACAGGCACAGCTTATGCTCAGGAGACGCAGGACACCAGGGGTGCTTCGCCAACACTTTTCACACGGAAATTCTGTTAAAAATCTTTTAGTTAATAACTTTAGCGAGATGCTTTCTAATGAGATCAAATAGATTTTTCCCGTAATATAATGTTTCACTTTTATTCGAGAACGTTCTTCCTATGACCATAATATTATAGTATACATTACACCCAAATGATCAATTTATTCACAAAGATAATGTCCTTTTAACCACTGGTCTTTTTTTTTTTTTTTTAATGAGAAGACTAAAATCACTTTAAAAACATTTTCAGGGAAACTGAATTGTTGAAGATTGTTTAATAAGTTTTTTTCCCTCTTTTTTGGCCTCGTCCCCAGCACTTTAACAAAGTTATACACGTGCTTCCCAGGTCCTAGTCAACAGCAGTGAGATTTAGGTATAAGTAAAGTGATATGACTCTAATAAGCTGGAGAGGTTAAAAAAAAAAAAAAAAAAAAAGTCGACATGAACATTAACAGGACAAACCAGAAGTCATTATGAATGAATATGCAGACTTATGGCGTCATGTAAGCATTGCAAAATTATGCACAAGAAATGCATCATTTTAACAGGAAACACTGATTTTCTGTAACTAAGCCTGAAATGTGCTGCACAGAAGGTCCTATTCATACAATGTCATTTGCGAAAGAGGGGCGTGTGCTTGTGTGAATCGCTCATGAAAAAACCCTTAATTTAGTTTAATTACATTAATTTTTTTCTACATGGAAAATGTTAAAATGCAGCATGTTAGTAACTTCTACTTAATTACATACATATCTCATATACACACACATATACAGTGCTGTGAAAAACTATTTGCCCCCTTCCTGATTTCTTATTCTTTTGCATGTTTGTCACACTTAAATGTTTCTGCTCATCAAAAACCGTTAACTATTAGTCAAAGATAACATAATTGAACACAAAATGCAGTTTTTAAATGAAGGTTTACATTATTAAGGGAGAAAAAAAACTCCAAATCTACATGGCCCTGTGTGAAAAAGTGATTGCCCCCCTTGTTAAAAAATAACTTAACTGTGGTTTATCACACCTGAGTTCAATTTCTGTAGTCACCCCCAGGCCTGATTACTGCCACACCTGTTTCAATCAAGAAATCACTTAAATAGGAACTACCTGACACAGAGAAGTAGACCAAAAGCACCTCAAAAGCTAGACATCATGCAAAGATCCAAAGAAATTCAGGAACAAATGAGAACAAAAGTAATTGAGATCTATCAGTCTGGTAAAGGTTATAAAGCCATTTCTAAAGCTTTGGGACTCCAGCGAACCACAGTGAGAGCCATTATCCACAAATGGCAAAAACATGGAACAGTGGTGAACCTTCCCAGGAGTGGCCGGCCGACCAAAATGACCCCAAGAGCGCAGAGACAACTCATCCGAGAGGCCACAAAAGACCTCAGGACAACATCTAAAGAACTGCAGGCCTCAGTTGCCTCAATTAAGGTCAGTGTTCACGACTCCACCATAAGAAAGAGACTGGGCAAAAACGGCCTGCATGGCAGATTTCCAAGGCGCAAACCACTTTTAAGCAAAAAGAACATTAAGGTTCGTCTCAATTTTCCTAAAAAACATCTCTTATCTCATCACTTTTTGGAAGGTGCGTGTCCTGTTACATCTGGCGTAAAAGTAACACAGCATTTCAGAAAAAGAACATCATACCAACAGTAAAATATGGTGGTGGTAATGTGATGGTCTGGGGTTGTTTTGCTGCTTCAGGACCTGGAAGGCTTGCTGTGATAGATGGAACCATGAATTCTACTGTCTACCAAAAAATCCTGAAGGAGAATGTCCGGCCATCTGTTCGTCAACTCAAGCTGAAGCGATCTTGGGTGCTGCAGCAGGACAATGACCCAAAACACACCAGCAAATCCACAATCGCAAACGCTTGATTGCAGTTATTGCTGCTAAGGGTGGCCCAACCAGTTATTAGGTTCAGGGGGCAATTACTTTTTCACACAGGGCCATGTAGGTTTGGATTTTTTTTCTCCCTAAATAATAAAACCCCTCATTTAAAAACTGTATTTTGTGTTTACTTGTTATCTTTGACTAATAGTTAAATGTGTTTGATGATCAGAAACATTTTGTGTGACAAACATGCAAAAGAATAAGAAATCAAGAGGGGGGCAAATAGTTTTTCACACCACTGTGTGTGTATATATATATATACACACATACATATACAGTATACACACACACATACATACAGTACACACATATATATATATATATATATATATATATATATTAGTGCTGTCAATCGATTAAAACGTTTAATCTAGTTAATCACTGTCATCGTCTGTAATTAATCATGATTAATTTTACAAATGTTATAATAAAATGTTAAATGAATGTATTTTGGTAGGTAGCTCAAGCACACAACCTTGATTTTATCTAAACTTCCATTTAGCAGTTTTTGATACGAAACTTGATGGTTCCTCAGTCATCTTATTATCTGCGCTAAACATGGCATTATCACGTACCGTACAGCCAGGTAACCATGCTGCGATTATGGGAAACCATTAGTCAAACTTAATCATATGATTAATTATTGTTTTAAAAAAAAAATAGTAACGCCTTAAAATTTCTAAATTAATGACATGCATTAACGCTTTAATATTTAATCTCAAATTATTTTAGATGTGTGTACATATTTAAATTCTTCCAAGCAAATCTCAAACTTGAAAATGGCCATTCATTTCTCATCAAAAATAACTAAAACCTCCAAAAAACCCAATTATTGTTGTATCTTGTGACGTGTCAGTAGCAGTATTTAGGGTGGAGATGCTCTGCGCATCACACTCATATGACACTGAGCACCAACAACCTCAGGCCACTGACTCACTCTGTAACAACACTCCTACTACACCTTACAGTACTACTGCTCCCGGCACCATCA
Organism: Channallabes apus; assembly: GCA_030522415.1. NCBI lineage: Eukaryota > Metazoa > Chordata > Actinopteri > Siluriformes > Clariidae > Channallabes > Channallabes apus. The sequence continues at coordinate 17,368,491 of CM060127.1, forward strand.
TATCGCTCACTGATGCATACACTCTTCACACCGTGCATGGCACTGTACATCAGTCGCTTTAAACTTAAATTGTTCACTGTCATGGGCTTAAAGTTTTGATGTAGCATCAGTTGATTACCTGAACAATACTGCTGTATTAAATATAAGAGTTTTCAGAAGAGCTAACCCTGCACATGCACATGAATATAAGTGATCTATAAACACCACTGTGGGGAATTTAGTGACAAGGAAGTGCATAATAACACATCTGATCCTCTTCATTTACACCACTGAATGTGAAACTTTAATTTTGTTTGCAATTTGGCTGTGATCAAAGTGATCAAAAACACTTTACATACGGCAGGAATCGGAAGTGTTCAGCAATTAAAAGCAATTTAGTAATTATATTGATCATATAAAAATTCATACTAAAGTAAAAAAAAAAAAAGTCTTCCTTGGAAAACACGCCGCCTACACACTGAAAAATAGAATAACTATTCACATCTGTGCTTTTTAACAAGAGAGTTTCTGTGAAGGTTTGGTCGAATTCCCTTGAAAGGTTTAGGAGGAGTTGCAGGCAGATGAAAAGTGTGACAAGGACGGATTTATGACTGTTAGATGACAATACTGCTGACATGAGACAATGGAGAGTAACCCATATGTGTTGTCTAGGCTTCGCAGGCAGGTCATATAAACTGTCTACACTGTCCCGTTCAGGTTTTATTCTCACCTCTACTCAGTGACCCTGACCAGTATACCATGCTCATTGTAATAAATGAAGGAGAAAGCCCCTTATATGGGTATTGTAACAAATGTACTGGATTACAAACTGACTTGATTAGGTATGTCAGTTATCCAACAACTTGATCAGTGTATGACTTTCACTGTATGATGGAATAGACGAACAGTTTTTTTGTTTGTTTTTACCACTGCTTTCATCTCATCTCTGCAGGAAGATAGCCTAGGCAAAAATCCTTCCATGTAATTTTTTCCTCCTGTGAAATATATTTATAATTTCCTTAAAGTAGGTCAAAACCCAATTCTCCCAATTCTTTTTCACGCATACCAATCTCTGCAGATAACTGACAGCCATGCGGACACGCCTCCATCTGCGTTTGGTTAATGCGTTTGTCTTGAATATGATTTTACAGATCTTAAGGTGTGGTGCGGATTACAGTACCTGTCCTCGAACTACAACAATTCGTCAGAGTTGGCTAGAAGTGATCTGACTGCGGTGCTAAAATATCGCTGGTTTGAAACATGAAACGGGATCGGTCTCCATGACGACCATTTAATCAACTGGTCATTTTCACGACTCCGGCTAAAATAAACATTAAATGTTACAGGCACAGGAAGGGGAATTTGAAGAAGACTGCTGAAAAATGTGTTAGTAGATAAAATATTGGACTAAGGAACACATTCTAGTTATTTGATGATCTAATGCTAAATTAATGTCTTAGAGAAACTACACACTTCTCATACCGGAGATCTGTCTGTATGTCTGGGAAGTGGATAGTGAATGATTTGGACTTCTTGTTTTGATGCCATGCACCAGAAAACAAAGGCAACATCAGCACCAGGACTGTCTCGGTGTTCAGAGCCGTAACGAGAATGACATTGATAAGTGATTTTCAGGATTGAGAAAAGATTATGAGCATTTCCTTAGAAACTCACTTTAACTATGATCATAATTATATTAATTTATAAAACGCACTGATGTAACATTCAACCGAATACATTGTTATAAATGCAGGAGTGATATTTTGCACTGTACTGTATGTATTGAGTTATACGTAGATAACTAATTAAAAATAACTAACTGATAATTAATGGCTCTGATCCTATTCTTGTCTGTTACCACATTCCTAACTGCCTTCCCAGAGAAACTGAGTAAGTACTCTGGCATTTGGGAGTTGGATATTTTAAAGTTCTCTGGCTACCACATGAACAAACCAAACAAGCCAGAAAGAAAAAGAAAAAAAAGCTCAGCGAGCCATGTTCACAAGAGTTCTGGTGTGAGCCGGACAGCATCTGGGTCCAAGGACAGTCTGTGATGATGCACATGTTCACACACACACACACACACACACACACACACACGCTCACACACACTGTAAAAAATACATTAGCAGTACTTACTGGATGGCATTGTGTATGTGTCCTCTTCGTCTATGATCTCTGCATAGTCGTCTGTTTCTGTGGGGACACAAGAGGCAGCGGTCAAGAGCGGCGCGTCACAACACAGTGGCCAGTCTAACGCCACACACCACCTCGAGCAGTAAACACCCGTGTACTCTTCAAATGGTTAAAAAAATAAATAAACAAGTGAGTCAGCCTGGAAAATCCTGTACGATCACACCCACATGACTGGACGGACACACACACACACACACACACACACACACACACACACACACACACACACACAGAATAATGCAAAAGCTGTAAAGTGTGGCTTCTCTCTTTCCACTCTCTCCACGCAGTCTGCTCGTACACTCATGTGGTGCATATTTATCCGTCTGCCTGTCTGGCCAATCACAGCGCAGGACCATTGTGTGAAGGAGGAGAAAAGGAAGGAAGTGACTCCTTGTTCCCTCCTTCGCTCAGTCCGATTTAGCAATCTGTGTCTTGAAACAACCTGGGTCACTTCTTCATTCCATTTTATTATTATTTTTTTTTTAGTTTTTCCCTCAAAAGTTACATTGGAAAAAAAAAAAAAACAGGAATGTGCATGGAAATGGAAAAAGAGAGATTTACTGTAAATAATACTGAGAGCCAAAAGCTGTATTTCTACAAATCATACAAATAATAATAATGATTTTAAAAAAAATCTACAAACGGGACTATGACAAAAAAAAAAAAAAAACTCTACATATCTAGCGTTGATTCTTGCACCAAGCTGTTAGAGTCAGATCGAGGTTGAAAACATGCAAGATTAAAGGCGGAAGACTTTACCATCCCCACTAACATCTTCTGCGTGTCCGAAGAAGGCATGCAAACAGGAGAAACAGAGGGAGGGGGGGGGGAAGAGGAAAGGTTACTGGATGAGAACATCTTCATGTGCACATTACAACAACATGGAGGTTAATAAGGTTAATTCAAACGCTCGTGACAGTCTGGTGGGAAAGAGCTGAAAGGTAAGTAGAAATATTTCTGTAAGGAATTAGACAGCTTGATGGAACGTGTGGGGGTTTGACCAAAGTTGGACCTGGAGACCAGCACAGTGCAATTCTTGCCGGCGCCTGGAGCACGGGGAGCGAAAACGCGAGATATTCTGTTAGGCTTCCAAATTTCCACCAATAAAATGAGAAATATACAAGAATGTGGTGGGTGTTGAGCAGAATCAGCATTAAGAATAGGGGGGAAAAACTTTATGTATTATAATTAGGAATAAATAGAAAAACTGCATTCAAGCAATACTAATGTTCATTATAAGAATCTTATATAATATAAGAATATTATAAGATTATGATGTTTACAGCAAAGTATGAGTTAAGTAAATAAATATCTACTACATGCCGCTAAATTATATGTGAACAGTTTTACATCAATTGCAAGGCAATAAACTCAACACATACAGTACTATATGATCAGTAACTTTAACCCTGGTCATTCAATTCAATTGTATTTGTATAGCGCTTTAAACAATTGTCATTGTTGTAAATGCAGCTTTACACAATCAAAAGAAATTATAATCTAAATGATCAGATTGTCATGCTTTTTAGCACCAGCTGGGCTGATTCGAGTATTTCAGAAACTGCAGATCAAACCTTGAAGAAGAAAGCCTATAAAAGCAGATGACGACAATGCGCTCCTGTCAGCCAAGAACGGGAAGATACGGCTACAATGGGACACAGACTCGTTAATCAAGATGGATATTGGGGGGAAAAAAGAGACAATAGAAAAGGTTATATATTAAAGGTGAAATCTTGTAATTTTGTATTGAATCTTCGAATTGATGAATGTTCATCGCCTGACGTAATTCCGAGGTCTTTATCGTGAGTCATGATGACGACTGGCCAATACTCCTAATAGGAAATCTAGGGCAAAAAGCAACTTTAAAGTAAAAAAATAATAATTTGACCGTGCTGTATGCTTTGCTTGATAAAAGCTGATGTTAAGGCATAAGCTGATAAGACGAATAAAAAAAATGATGTTGCTTATCTGGCTTTTAGAGAGCTATAATTAGCTAACTATCTCTAAATCCTCTTGTAATACGACCATCATTAGTGGACAGCCTTTAGGAAAAATAGAACATTAACATATTTTTTAGATTACACAATGTGTTGTGATCGCATGAAACTACAGATGCAGTAAAAAAATAAAAATTATTTACAGCAGAGCATTTGCATGAATGTACATCGCATTCTCAAACGATTTCCCTTTGTTCCACAATTCATGTCATATTCGAAGAACAAACACTGAGCGGAGTTTCTGCTTTCCAGATGTTTTCTCCACACGAGTATCCGAGGGAAGATTAAACCGCCACTTACTAACCATAACCCTAGTTTTAGTATTCAAACATGCTTTAGAGTAACGTAACACTGTTTATATTCTCTTGTGTTCCTCTTGCAGACCACACACACCCACGTGTGAGACGAGAAGGAGCTGGAGATGTGGGAGTAGGATGGGGAGATGCTCAAAGGCAGCTGCTAATAAGACGAGGCATTACATAACAGATATTTTTGTTTGTTAGGTGAGCTGCCAAAAAAAATCCACATACAACAGAAAAGAGGTCCAATAATAATAAAAACCCTTATGGGTTAGATGTCCACGTGACAGCCCGATTAAACACAATATAGAATTCCTCGAAAGTTTTGAAGACTATAAATTATAATCATCTTCGATAGCACTTTGTTTGCATGGGCTTGTTAAACAATATGAAATAAAGTGTTGACGTGGCCTCCAGCGCTCCAGTCCTCTGTCTCCAGCGGTATCCCATAAGTCTGTGCGTTGAAGCCTCAACAGATTTCTGGCAGCAGTGTGACTACAATCAGCAGGCCAGGCTATTCTGGGGCAAATGAGACTTAACTTAATGTGTGCAGAGCTGCCAGAATTCTGCAGAACAGCTCCACTTTCCTAGTGTGAAGCAGCAGCAGCAGGGGATCTGCTCTAAGCCTTTCCCTTCTCACATTAAATATATGTTCAAATTATATAAGTGTTATATAACTACTTACTCTATGCATTATGATTTAAAGGCATCTCCAGGAAACTTAAATACCTGCACATACCTCATGCTTGTCATAATTATTATGCTACGTCTTACAAAAGCTGTTAATCGAGTTCTGCTCCTTAAATAATAATAATAAAGAAAAAGCAACGAGGATAGTGAAGTTAAGAGAATCACAAACATGAATGGAGCATAATACTACTTTCTGTACTTCCTACAGAAATCACAGCATGGTCAATGTCTGAAAGCTCTTTAAAAACCATCATGGTTCAAGAAAAAAAAATAAATCACCTAAACATGTTTCTATTGGTTAAAAACATGCACTTTTCTAATCTATTATTATTATGCTTTTTCCTACTTTATCTGGAATCAGATTTCACATTCACACACAAAAATGTCCCTGGCAGACAAGAGAAACGTAAAACATGATAATTCTTTCCCCACTGCATGACTTGCTCCTTAAAAACAACAACAACAAAAATCTTGTTGAGGATTCAGGATGACCTCACCGGTGGAAATGTCTCTGAAATGTTCTCTGAATAAGGGAAAGTTTCCTAAATTGATCTTACATTATCTAAAATCATCCTTAAGTCCTTTTTCCTCACAAGGACTTCCTCCTGGTTAACCAACCAGCTAAGAGACACAGCAGATGTCAAAATCGATACATTGTTTCATTCATTATACACTGAAGACCTGATGATGTCACTGTAAACGAGGTGTTTGTCCCGGAATTCTCTGAACCTGTCTCAATTCTCGACCTGTGTGGTGTTCATTGTTTTTTGATGTGACGCGGAAAAATCATGAAGAATCATGAAAAAAAATATATAAATAGTCAGGACCCTGACACAAAGACTTACAGGTCCTCTTCTCACTACCGGAGTGGAAATAAACTTTAGATATGGGCTGGATTAAAGGAGATCTTTAATCAAAGGTAATAAATGAAGAATAGAGAAGCTGGAAAGGTTGTCCACACAGCAGATGAGAGTTAGTTTAAAGCGTGCATGCACACACACACAGATTTATACACACACATGGAGAGAGAGAGAGAGAGAGAGAGAGAGAGAGAGAGAGAGAGAGAGAGCGCACACGTAGGCTACCCTTGGGTGGAGAATCATGGGAGCAGAAGACAAAAGGAAGGAGGAAGCGGCGAGCTTTAGGCACTTTTGGTGGCGTCGGAGTCGCAGAGTCTTCAGGAGGAAGAGAAAGCAGGAATAGAAGAGGAAGGGAGAAGGAAAATAGAAAGCAAATGAAAACAGTGATATGAAACAGACAACAAAAACTAAAGCTTTCTAAATGTGTAAATGTGCAAATAATGTCAAGGGCTGATTCCTCGAAGCACACAAGTACAGTATCAGTTACAACAAACTACAACTATTAACTTGACCAATGATACCAAGAGGTGCTTTTTATACTTCCTGATTCTGTCATCGTAGTAGGAAAAATGGTGCATGGTGAAATCATGAATGATGGACTGAGGACGGAATGAGGACGTTGAGACACCACGTACGGTTCAAACCTCATTCATTAATTACAGTTACGGGCTCTGCCATGAACAATCTGCAATATCTTGGTAAACCATACTGTAAATCTTAAAAGGTTCATTAGCCTGAAAATTTCAGCTCGTCATATTGCACTTCTTCTGAACCTCACATGGCATTTTATTGTCCAGATGGTGCAAAAACTGTGTAGCTAATACAAAGCCAATATGTCAATTTTCCAAATGTTAACAGAAAGAATTCTCAGGTCACATGACAGGAAAAAAAATAAATAAACAAAAATCGGTCTCATGTTTCACACGTGTAACAACACAGCAGATCTGTGCAGAACGGGCACTCGCATGCACACAGCACGCTGCTCTGGCCTCATTCATGACCAGTCACACAAGCAGCTCTTTCACACACACTGACTGCGGCTCATCAGCACGTCAGCAGCGATTCCTGCCCTCCGCGTATCAATCGGCTCTTTCTGCAGCGCCGCAGCCCTCCGGCTAAACGCGCTCACTTACCACGCTCACTGCAGAGTCTCTCACGCTTTCCTTCTTCTGTCCCTTTCTCTTTTCCCCATATAATGGCAGATAAAAAGAAGAATGTTGACATGGAAATGAGACTGAATACGTACAAAAGAAACGAAATCAAACAGGTATGAGTCAGCATGCGAGTGTTTAATTCTTCTCTCTCTCTCTCTCTATGACGCTTGCACTGATGTGGGTTTCCTGTGAACCGGGCACTTTTGGAAGCTCATGATGGCTCAGCTATGTACTTCTGGCATCACACACACTGTGGCAGCTGCAATCTGGATGACACCTGCTGCTTCTCTTTTCTGCTCCGGATCTGTTTCCATATCTACGTGCTTTAATGTTTAATCTCTCTCTCCCCTTCCTTATGCTGGCGTGGACATTCTCCACATTCAAGATGTTGGAATCATTCATTAAAATCAAAAGCACAGTGCCTAATGTGGTGAAAACATGTCACATGACCATGAACCATACTGAGCTCACTAATATCCAAATAGGAAAAAGTTATTCAGTGTTCCTATTTAACTGTTAAAGTTAACTACTGTATGAGAAATATTCTTAACAAGATGTACACAGAAACATGTTATTTTTTCCTTTTAAAAATTTGCCCATTTTAATTGCTATATAAAGTTTATAAAATTCATTTTTCTTCACTGGGCAAATAAAATAAAATTATTTTTTCTTTTTTTCAAAAAACCCACCCTGTCGCCACATTGTCCTTATAATATAGCCGAACAGTGTAAAATCAGCATTTATTTGATTAAATTTCTGTTTACATTAGTTGCTTTGATGATGTTTTATGTTTACAATTATCTTAACACGGACATTAAAGCACTCGCATTAACTGAGCTGAAAAGGGTTCTCACCTGATACAGAGATGGTACGGACTCCGGCTCGGACAGCTTCTAACCGCTTCTCACTGTTCCCAAGCCTGTAATGCAACATCAGTATATCAGTATACTCACTTCTGCAAGCGTTACTCAGTACTGCAGTATATTGTTATAAGAATCGACTGTATGCTGTATTCTACACTACATCATCTTTAACAGTTTATGTTACATTGTAAACCATGAACTGGGGATGAGCATCATGTGTTTACTTACTGTATTGTTCCTTTTCATGGCAAAAAAAAAAATGCTCAAAAATAAAAATAATAATAAACACATGCAAACTGTTTGTACTTACTTTGGGATGGATGGAAGCGCTCTCTCTCCCTCTGTAGGTCAAGAAAATAAATTAAAACGTACATTAATATATTTCAGCTTTGCAACACTGTGATATAAGTAGCTTTATATATTCAATTCATCTTTATATTTTTTCGATATTGTATAAAGTTTGTAAAGTTTTTTTATATTTCTTATATATTTTTTGAAATATTTTTTATATTTTGTTCTATTTTCTACAGCTTCTATAGCTAAACTTATTCTTATTTTATTCCACTATTTATTTCTTGTTAATTGTTTTTACATTTAAGGTCACGGCAGTCGAAATGCATTTCACTGCATATCGTACTGTGTATGGCTTTTTTTTTTTTTAAACGCAATCTTAAAAACAAGTGCAACTGATAATTTGCTCCATCCACTGATCTATAATAAAATTTGCATTATACAAATGCTATTAAAAACTGTCATGCAAAGAAAGGCATATATCAATATATATATATATATATTATAATAATATATATAAATATATATAAAAACAAAAACACCAAATTCCATTAGTGGCATAAAATCTATACCGACAATTCAACCTACTGTATGATAACTTTCATACAGATCAATTTGCAATAGCTTTTTTTTTTTTTTTTTTTTTTTTTAAGTTAAATCATAAATAAATAGCGAGAACTTTCCGCTTTTGCACAGTTAAACATATTATTCTGGAATGTTCCCGCTCACACAATGCGGCCTATTCAGTGTCTTCTCCGGCTGGAGCGGCAGCAAAATCTGGGCTGCATCTCAACACACACCAGCTTCATTGTGTAGCATTAGGAAGGTTGTTTTACCTTTCTGCGGCCTGACGATGAACGACTGGGTGACGTTGTTAACCAAGCGACAGTAACCGTCGATCAGGTCGGCCATGTTCTCGGCGGTGGTGAAAGACGGCGTGGTGACGGTGAGAGGCTGGATCACACGGGATGAACAGGGACACAGAGACAGAGACGAGTCATTGTCAGTTCAGCCCAGCCGTGTGGAGCAGACACGCAGATACTACTATACGAGCTGCTCGGATGCAGCTGCAGTAACACCCACCCCTGACCCTCTGTACTCACAGACACACCCCTACACACTGCGCGCACACGCACAATTAATTACACTGTAACCACGAATATCTATAGTCGGTTCTGCAGGGTCGAGGATGCAAGGATGCATGTACAGTATTTTATATCCATGTTTTTAAAACCTTATTTGGATTCAAAATGAAAAACAAAAAACAATAAATATATATGAATAAATATAACGCACATAATAATAATAATAACAATAATAATAACTGGTTGTGATGATAAAGGGGATTTGAAGTCCAATATTACTATTATAAACTTAATGATTATCAGGAGCAGAGACAACTTATGTAACACAGAGTCTATGTGTCATTGACTTTTAGAATAAAAATCCCTCAATATCTGCTTTTAGCTAAAGGAAAGAAATGAAAGAATCCATTCATCTGGTGTATCAGTGGAAGAATGGAGCTCAGTGGAATCTGTGAGGGGAGGGAGTGAAGAAAAAGACAGACAGACAGAAAGAGAGAGAGAGAGAGAGAGAAGGATGGAAAGGAAAATAAAAGCAATCAAGACAGAAAATGTGTTTTTATGGGGGGAAAAAAACACGGATCAAAAAACCTAACAATTAAAACAATTAACACAGAACCACCATCCTTTATTAAAAGACTAGCCGTAATCGATTATCATTTTCTGTTCAAATATTAGTCGCATTTTTATTCAAATGTAAAAAAAACTTATTTTAGGACAAAAGCAATTTTACTGTCCAACATCTTTCTGAAACAGTATAAAAACTAGCATTTAAATGCTTCAAGCGTAAAAAATGTTCATTTTCCCTTAAAGGGATCCAGTACTATTGAAAATTCATAATAAAAAAAAAAGCAGTTTATTTCATAGCTTATGAAATGACCTAGTGACATCATTGTGTGTGTTGATGTTGACTTATTCAAGAATTGGAAAACAGTATACATTCCCTCCCCCCCCCCACACACACACACTTTTCCTCCGCTATTCATTACAAATCTATATAAATTTAAAAGTGCACTACATTGTAACTCCCATTTTAGTATTTTACTCTTAAAAGGAAAATGTATGTGTTTTAATGTTCAGAGCCTGCGCTGTACCTCAGCAGCCCCGGCCACGTCCAGCTGCAGCATGCCCTTCCTCTCGCGCTCCTCCATGCACGAGTAGTGGATGCTCTGCACTTGAGTGAAGTTGGCCAAGTGTGTCGGCTATAAGGAAAGAACACACAAACTCATTTAGAAAACTAATGAGACCTAGGAAATAAATGGAGAAGAACATTAATTGCTCATAAAATGTCCTGACCGTGTGGATATAAGGTACAATCTTAGAATTTCGCAATCCTATCCACTGAGATTAGATCATTAGTTAAAACGAAGATGAGGAAATTAGATCAGTGAGGCCTAGTTCACAAATACACTAGTGTTAAAAAATATATATATATGAAAAAGCAACAATATGGGCACGCCAAACCAGTAGGCAACACATGGCAAATGAGATATAGCACATGCTCTTATAGTTGCATGAAATACCCGGTGTACAGTAAGTGTGGTGAATCTCTGAAGACACGTGTGGAAAAACAAGATTAGAAATTAACATGAATAAGAACAGCATATCCATATTCAACTAGCATAATCTTCGTAAAGCCATTAGCACAGATTCTTCCTATTGTATGAACACATAGAGCCTCTTTCTGTTTTGCTGCATTCGATTTATTTTAGATTCTGTGAATACATTCCTTATAGTTCTCTCAAGGCTGTAAAGGTCTGTGTAGGTGAGAATTCTGCTTACTGTTGAGCCTTTGTCTGTCAGGTAACTGATGCCTTCCTCAGGACCGATAGCCAGCTCCACAGAGATAACCCAGCCCGACTGAAACACACACAAAGATACAATAATTTAGCATTAATATAGTTTAAACTACTAGCTATTTATCTAATACCTACAATGTATTAATCATTTAACATTACGTGTAGGTTATCCCTAACCTTTTAATTTTGCTTTGTATAATCAAGCGGATAATACTTTCATAGCCAACAGGGGGCAGCACAGGACTTCTTACAGAGAGAGAGAATCAAAGCCTCCGAAACATTTCAGCCAAATTCCCATACCTACAGTGCACAAACACCACCTACCCCAAGAGCACATTTAAAGCACTCCTTGTCGAATCTGTACACTGGTGCGAGGATCTCAAAGAACTTGAGGATGCTCTGCTCATCGTTCAGGCTGGCGAACTGCTTAAACGTCTGCTGGATCTGTTTCCTCAAGGTTTTAGCCTGCAGTGGACATGGAGAGGGGGGAGAAGATAAGTGGTTGCAATGCAGCGTGACTCATTCGGGTTCTTCGGAACTGCCAGGAAGACGACTTATCACCTAGCTGAAACTGTAAAAATGTTGCTGAAATAATTGCGTGCACATGTACTAGGATAAAAGAAACCAAAGTATGCTGTGTTTATAAATAAATATTGAAGTATTCTTTTTATTGTAATTATAAACATATTATGGAGATGAATCCTAGCTGCAAAAATGGGAATGACATGCTGTGTCTATCTACATCCTAAGAAAAAAAAAAAAGATAAGTGCGACAACCTTGGCAACATCTACCAGAGGTGGTCTGAAAAAAAAAATAAACCTATGTACTGTATACGTGCAACCAAATCTGTAATCATAATCAAATGACCATTCTAATATCATATTCTCATCAAGGTCATAGTACACTGCACGCCAACACTGCACTACTTGCAGGTAACAACCTTATCTACAGCTTCGTTAACAAGAAACAGTGAATAACAAGATATCTATTCTTCCCCTAGATGTGTGTGTCATGCAATAGTAAGAAAACAGTGGGGAAAACATCTGGTGTAACTGCTACCTAATAATAAGCAGCTCTCTCTCTTTTTTCACTAAAGAAAACATAACGGCTACCAGATGCATGTGTGCATCTGTCTGTGTGTTTTTTTAAGTGAATTGTCTCTTTTGCTACATGAAATTTATTCCTGTTGCTCTCACTGATGTAGAAGTAGAAGTGTAGTTTTCAGGTAGCTCTCAGCAAGACGTCAAAATCTTGGAATACTAGGTTTAAACTATAGCGATATTATATATTACTATAAGCACTATTTTATATATATATATATATGTGTATGTATAGGTACTGATATTTTCAGACATCAACACAATTAAATATATACACACCGCAGTGGGAAAAGTCCAAGTTGCTCGATGCAGATCTGACAGAGGATGCACATAGGTTTATACTAGACCAGTTCGAACAACTGTACGCAATTAAACGATACTGGGAGGTCTCAGTATTTTGCGAATGTCTGGAAGAAGATCCTTGAACTGGAAGCTGCTGCCACAATCAAGCGAGTTTTACATCATCATGAACAGAATAGACTCTCTCAGAAGTCTTCAGCATACACAGGTGAAACTTGAACTAAATTTTCTGACAGGACAATGACCCTGAACACTCGTCAAAGCTGATTGCGGAATGGATAAATCATTTACATTATGCCATTTGGTATACTCGTTACATCTGAGCAGTTGAGGGTTAAGGGCCTTGTTCAAGGGACCAATGGTGGCAACTTGGTGGTGTCGAGGCTTGAACCTGGGACCTTCCAATCAGTAGTTAAAACCACTGAGATACCCCAGTCCCCCCAACTAAAAGTGTGTGCAAAAGGTGAAACTTACTAAGGGCCAATCAACCAAATATTAAATGTGCTCCAAGTGCATTTTTGACCATGGGTTAATCACAGAAAATCCAAAATGACTTAAACTTTGTGCCTTCTTCTATTAAGGATGAGTGATATACAATCAATTTCCCCCAGAACACTGTATATATACAGTGGCTTGCAAAAGTATTCGGCCCCCTTGAACTTTTCCAGATTTTGTCACATTACAGCCACAAACATGAATCAATTTTATTGGAATTCCATGTGAAAGACCAATACAAAGTGGTGTACACGTGAGAAGTGGAACAAAAAACATGATTCCAAACATTTTTTACAAATAAATAACTGAAAAGTGGGGTGTGCGTAATTATTCAGCCCCTTTGGTCTGAGTGCAGTCAGTTGCCCATAGACATTGCCTGATGAGTGCTAATGGCTAAATAGAGTGCACCTGTGTGTAATCTAATGTCAGTACAAATACAGCTGCTCTGTGACGGCCTCAGAGGTTGTCTAAGAGAATATTGGGAACAACACCACCATGAAGTCCAAAGAACACACCAGACAGGTCAGGGATAAAGTTATTGAGAAATTTAAATCTGACTGAGCTGGAGCTGTTTTGCAAAGAAGAATGGGCAAGGATTTCAGTCTTTAGATGTGCAAAGCTGGTAGAGACATACCCTAAAAGACTGGCAGCTGTAATTGCAGCAAAAGGTTTTTCTACAAAGTATTGACTCAGGGGGCTGAATAATTACGCACACCCCACTTTGCAGTTATTTATTTGTAAAAAATGTTTGGAATCATGAGTATGATTTTTGTTCCACTTCTCACATGTACACCACTTTGTATTGGTCTTTCATGTGGAATTCCAATAAAATTGATTCATGTTTGTGGCTGTAATGTGACAAAATGTGGAAAAGTTCAAGGGGGCCGAATACTTTTGCAAGCCACTGATATATATATATATATATATATATATATATATATATATATATAGTATGTGCTCCAAAAACTTTTACAACGAATCCTACCCATTATCTTAGAATCCACAATAAGGAATATTTTCACTAAACATGGTCACGGAGAGGGGGAACAGGCATTCCAGGGGCAGACAGACAAAAACAAATCACCTTAAACAGGCTGGAACATGTGAGCAGTGTGTAAGAGTGTATAAACCACCCTTTCCTGACAAGAAACAGTTGTGTATCTCTCCATGCATCAACCAAGGAATCATGGGAAAAGTTTGGTCAGAGAACAGAGACCCGAATAAAGCTGCAGCCAGAAAAAAAAAAAAAGACGACGAAGGAAAAAAAGCTCCTCCTGGAGTCGCCTTCATCTGTGCTTGTTCATTAAATTCACAGTGCTTACAGAAATCTATCCAAAATTAACCACTGATTTTAAGAGACTGTATCTGTCTCACCAGATGTCTCTGTATTAGTAGAGACGGTATGGGGCAAACAGTGCTGATTATTCAAATCTCACATCTGAGTGCTCAATCATTTCTTCCATGCTTAATTTGATTATACTCACTATTGAGTGTAGTGTCTGGACTTTATTACTTGACAGATGGCCATGGGTGCAGTTTAGCTCCGTGTGCAAGAAGACGAACCTTTGCTGTGTCGATACAGCATGTTGGAAAATGTCTCACCTTCCAAGATCCAAAACATCTCATTAGAGAAATGTCCTCCTCTTTTTTTTTTTTTAAATACAAACTTACTCTGATCCATTAACAGCAAAGAATGAGTGGGTATGGGTGCCAATACTTTGTCAGTCCAATATAGGGAAGTGTGTTATATTTATATCCGACAGTCTCTGGGGTGGGGTTACATGGTAAAAGAACACCATATTGTGCGTACACACACACACAGGATAATAATGACCTCAGGGGTCAGGGGACACCCCCCTCTCTATACTGAGCATCTGTTCATGGATGTTTTGCAGGGTCATGGAGCACACTGGGCACTTTATAACGCTGCTGTTCGCTACGGCTTCAAGTGTGCCACAGATTGATCTTGCTCCACACACACACACACACACACACACACACACACACACACACACACACACACACACACACACATACTGTTAAAAAGTACAGTAGATGAGCTTCAACATATAAATCCAACTTAAAGAATATGTTCATGTAAAATAAAATTTGCACAATAAGCTCGAATCCTGATATGATTACATAATGTTAAGCTGGATTTCTACACTGATACCCCCTAATACTACTTATACTGCCTATACGATTGTAATGGGATGTAAATTATGTTATCTCTGATTAGGAAACTGCATGTTTAAGTGAATAAATAAAGCTTGTTTTGCTGAAACACGTGACTGCTACAAGTCCTTACTGTGTCCCAGTTGCATAAGCTTCATGATCAGTTCTCACCACACGCAGGGAAATCAACTGCATAAAAGCCAACTACTGAGCGCTACATGAGTCCAATAAGGTGTATGAGGAAGCTGGAAAACATCAAACTATGTTTCAGTTGAATTAAAGTCCATCATAATGCGTGTGCAGCTCTGTTCACACTTGCTGAACTCACCTTGACTGAATCCAGCAGACTCTTGGGGAAGAAACGCCGGAGACCGACATCTTTCCTGGAAAACAAACAAACAAAAAGCAGACCAGTTTAGAACACACGCTGTAAAAAATACACATATCCAAAATATCTACCTTGCAGAAAAGGGTTCGGCTAGAAATCTCAAAGGAGACATCCGTCTGTGTTCCAGATTGCTCAGAGATGTTATGGAGGAAGACGCTCATTAGGCCGTAACTTCTTCACCAGTTTGTATTTGAGTTCAGGATAGATATACTGTATGGTGCAGAGGATTTAAATAGTTTCTGTGCAGTTCATTATATATATATTTTTTTAAAACACACTGCACTCATATAACATACTGGATTTCTAATGCGCAATTTCTGTTCCCCTGTTCAAAGCAACATTTTTGCACTAAGCCTTTTTAATACCTCAAACACCACAGTCAGGGTTTTGAATGATTAATTTCCAAACGTGCTGACTTCTTGTGTGTCAAATCATTTTATTGTGTAATCTTGAATATAAATAAATAAATAAATAACTAAGTACAAACTGCCTCGCTTAACACGGCTTGGCAGGGAACCCTATAATATCGTGTTAATACAGTGCTATTTATGAGCTGTACATGGGGCCTGTCATTATTCACCATGTTGAAAGTTCTGGTAAAACACCAGAGTCCAAACCAAACATGATCCAGTTCCTCATCATTACAGATACAAAAATATAAATAAAATTGATCAGAGCAATAAAAAAAAGAAAGGGGAAACCCGATCTAGGACCATACTCCTGCCTCTCACCCGTCCACTGCTGTCTTAAATCTGTCACTCGGAGTACAGCTGGTTTGTGATGGGATGTTCCCTGCCTTCAACGAGCCAGCAGGCTGCTGTGTTCATATGCGACTGAACCTATTGACCTGGAAGTGACACTGCTGCATGTGAATCAGGGACACGTGAGGACAAGAGCAGTGAGTGTGTGTGTGTGTGTGTGTGTGTGTGTGTGTGTGTGTGTGTGTGTGTGTGTGTTGGTCTGACTCTGGGCGGATTGTCAGCAGTGTTGGTGTTGTTTATTGGACACACTTCGGGAACTTACAACCTTTGTTATATTCAATCCAGGATCCAGTTATTTGGCTTTTTACTCAATATTTAGAATATTATAAGTAATTCAATGGCTTTAATACTTTTATTTGGTGTTATTTACATTCACAGCTTAAATTACAACTTTCACCAGAATGCACACGCCTTGCTATGGTCCTGTTGCACAAAATGCTTAAATCATCTCCAGTGGATATTTCCAGTCTATTATTCTTCTTGCTACATTTTATAAAACTACAATAAACATTCAATCATGAACGATTTCGTCATAAACTCCAATCAGCTATTTTTTATTTCTGAATCTTTCCAATTTCTTATCATAATTTACGCACATAACCGATTATTAGCATGCTCGCCTACTCACGACACGAAGTCTTGCCAATTAAACCAATTTTATGTTTGACACACAACTCGCAGCTCTACATATTTACAGCCCAGATGCTACACATCTTCCTCCGGGCCTCACGGTGTCACATTATTCTTGACTTGATTAAGCCCGGCATAGTGACTGCATGTTGACGCTTTGGACACTCCTTCCCTCAGGGTGTAGCCGCATTGTTTCTGTGTGAACAGTATGTGGATCTCAAAGTCATAAATGGACTAACAAGTAAACACAACTGGATGCAGAAAAACAAGCCTGGGACTCAGCAGCACCATCATTAGCACCGGTGGAAAAAATATCCTTTCCCTAATTACTAGGCTTTGGCACTGAGTGGGTCAGGATGTCAGCGGCTAATTGGTAAACAGCATTAGAAAGGTGGTTCGCCCTTCAGGATTTCTGAGAATGAGCACATTATTTTGTCCCGGAGTGTAATCAATACGGTAGCTGTCACAGTCACCATGAACGTGCCAGAAATAAATCGCCATCCTCCCTCATTAATCATCCTCACCTCTATAAATAAAAACGCTCTCCAGCCAGCATCGGATCAACGCCGTACAGGACTGCACCAACACTTGGGCTCACGAAAGGTCTTGCCGGGACAAAAAAAACAAAGGCGTCCAATATTCATGTAAAGATTTGAGAAGGTCAGATAAGCACCGAAGCGTGAACTTTATTTCGACTTTTATGCCATTCTCCCAGTAGCTACAGTATGGATGGAGAAGAAGCTGCGCCAGAGTGAAATGTAATTACACCAGTGAAAATGCATGAAATATAATACATAAATAGTAGTGCTTTTCATTAGCGGCATGCAGAAAATGTTACACTATGAAAAACAAAACCGTTGTATTGCTCTTACATCACTTGATCTCTTTAGTAATAAGGTTCAGCTTTTAATTCTTGAACAGCAATCTCATTCTTCTTGGTTTTCATTAGAGATCAAGCAATTGAAGAGCAAAGCACTAACATTCACCGCGGTAGGTCTTCTGCACGTGACTACTGAAAAGCAATACTGTTTTCTGTGTGTTTGCATATATATGTATACGTATATATATATATATTTATTTATTTTAATTTTTTTATGACTTCCTACTTTTGGTATTGAATCCATTAGTACTGTTGTGTAAATATCATCATGTAATTGAGTGTTCGCTCTGACTCAGCAGGTCCCTTAAAGGTGCTTCATAGATCAGTGTCGGGATCAATTTATTTGCCATAGCGAGGTGGAAATGTAATTCGTTTCCAAATCAAAAAGCTTCTAACCAGTAACAGGGGTATAATTTTTTTTTAAACAAGTTTGAGATTGAAGGATTTGCAAAGAATGTGAGGTTTTTAATGAAAATGAGCTTTTCAACTCAAAATTCTGCAGTAGCAACCTTTTTATCAATCAATCATTCATTCATTCATCAAATTTAATTATAAAGCACATTTAAAACAACTTCCGCTGACCAAAGTGCTGTACAAGTATAAAACAATAAATCAGCAGGTACTATACCGCGTATCTACTTAATATTTATCGCTCACTATTACAAACCATGAAACAGAAATCCATAGGATAAAATAAAAATAATCATAATAGTAGTAAATAAAATAAAACTAGCTTTTTATTCATCTTCTATACCGCGTATCCTGTGTACAGGGTTGTGGGGGCCAGGAGACTGTCGCAGGAGCCTAAGGGCATAAGGCAGGGTACACTCTAACGACAATATTTAACCTAATGTATGTCTTTGAACTGTGGGCGAACACGAGTACCTGGAGGAAACCCCCCGAGCACGGGCAGAACATGCAAACTTCATGCACACACACCCGAGGTGGGAATCGAACCCTCGACCCTGGAGGTGCGAGGCCACAGTGCTAACCACTACAGCCCAGTAGCAACATAATACATAAAAATGTACCAACCAAATATTCATTCGAACATTCCTATAAATAATAATTTCGACTTTCATAGCGCAGTTCTGCACGTTTCACAACAAACCTTAGTTAATTACTATTTGGATAAACAACAAACCGTAAGCCTAATTCAGTCCTCCCTGCTGCTCACTACCCCCCTGATGATCTTATAAGAAGTCTCTTTGAAGAAGAGAAGCCTTGAGAAGTCAACGCTCGGTGATCTCAGAGGTTAATTTTAGATTCTTTTCAAAAAGATGGACTCCAGACAACCTTTTTAAGACTGATAAATATATCAGTGTTATATCAGAGTTTCTGACAGCTTCTGTGAGGAGCTCAGTGATGTTCGGTGTTTAATAAATCATGGTACTCACTCTAACAGCTCGTAGTTGGATTTCTTGTCTAAAGCATTTCCTCTCATTTCTCTGTAAAATCTCCTAAAAGATCAGAGAGACAAATGAACCAGAATGAATTTGTAATGCAGTTCAGTAATTATTTAATACCGAATATGAAGCTGAAGAGAAATCGGATGCAGAACAGACCTTATCTCGAGGCACCCCAGCTTGAGCGCGATGTCCTGGTCGACCTGATCGGCTATTTCTAACATGTAATCATTCTTCACCTGAGAAAAGGCAGAGAGAGAGAGAGAGAGAGAGAGAGAGAGAGAGAGAGAGAGAGAGAGAGACTTTTTAGTATGACTTTATTAAGCACAAAACCTGGCATCTCATTTTAAGCTCATAGTACTGTTCAACTCAAAGCTGTACAAATCTCTTTAAACCTTTTGGAACCTTGAATACATCTATACGACTAACTTATGGAATTCACCAGTTTCTCATTAATCAAGCAATTCCTTTCATCAGCACTTAATCAGCACTAACTTCAGCCCTGACACAAACATCTGCATTGTGCTTACGGTGTGTAATAAATGTCCAGATTCCATAATAAATACCGGACCAACAAAGCCACAGGGTGGACACAGAGAGATTGTAAATCATGGCCATGTGGACTGAAAAGAGCAGATGTTTGCTGCTCTAATTGAGACAAAAGACCAGGCACATGTTATGGATTGCAGCCCTAAAAATGAGATACATGTTAAACCCTCATCCATTAAACCCCACCTACTGTAATAATCACCATTACTCTATCAGAGGCACGGTTTAATGAACCTGGACACACCTGCTGTGGAACTGCCAGGGACATGTAACTCTTAACAAACCTCTATTGTTCATATGATGGATGAAATGAGCTGAATTTGGTTTCTGCAGACGAAACCGATGAAATCATGTCAGCTCCCCTTGTTATGATTCTTTCATTGCTTCCACATGTTGCTTGTGAAACTTTGTCCTGCCTCAAGTTTAAAGTGTGGAGCTGTTCCCATAATATCCTGGATCACCTTGTAAGGAATAAAAACTTTAGCGGTGTGCTGATGTGGGAAAATGATCAACGCCAGGGTAGTGTGATGCATCCTGATGTAAAGCTGAGATATTGTTGAATAGATTCTAATAACAACATGACAAATTGTACAATAGCCATGTTTTAGAAAGATCTGCAAAGTTATTTCCTGTTGTTATTGATATATTATCACCTAAACCAGTTGATCATCAAACTCTTCTGTTCGAGCTTTACCTCTGACTGTACCTCCACAAAGCACAGATTCCTTTCATAAAAGCAAAATTACCTTCTCCATGTTTCGGTTTATGAGAACTGTCCTTCATAATAATCTCGGTGTAAACTGTTGCACCAGAAACAGTAACGTATAAGAAATGCATTAATACAAGCCAGAGGTTTTCCCCTCACAAATAACTCTAATCTCATATCCATGATGACCAATGGGAGTGAAAAATTCATTCTGAGCGGGGTTATAAATCGATTTGACACACACCCTGTGGCCGAGGCGCACACCTCCATCTGTCAGAGGGAGCCGTCCATTTCATGCCTGTTCGTTCATAAATCTCTCCATATAAATCCACACTCATGGTGGATCAGTACCATTCGCAGTGGTGGTTCGGGTTATTACACTATATAACCACAGGACTCTCTCGCGTACACACACGGCGCTAATGTTCTTTCTAGTGACTGTGTGAGCAGGTACTCGTTTTTGACAAGCAGTCCACGTTTTCATCAGGAGTGGGGATCTCCGGAGACTTCTTGATTGAGTTTGGGTTGGGATTCAAGGAGTCATAATGTGACTAGAAACTCACATTCTCTCAGGCAGCTTTATACATATATACAGAGGGACGCCAAAGAATGGATACACACTTTAACATGTGTGTTGAATATGACCATCTTCTGATGGTCACATGATGGCATCAACAATGGTGTGACTACTGACATCCTTAGAGAAAACGTAATACTACAACTGTTGAAGTGGGGCACTGGTGGCTCAGTGGTAAGTTTCTCGCCTACCATGCAGAAGGCCTGGGTTCGATTCCAAGTCAAGGCCCAAACCCCAGCCAGTGGATGCAGTGCCCGATTAGATGGGAGGGTTGTGTTAGGAAGGGCATTCGGAGTAAAACCAGTGCCAAGGTGTATGCGGATCTAAAGACTAACAACATCATAACTGTTGAAGTGTGGATACATGTATTGGACCACATGTATTGGATACATAGCAATATCTAGAATAGGATGATATCTCACATTAAAACACTTGGCTAAACATTAAGCTGACTAATAAGATTATATTTTTGCCATATAATATTTTGCTTCCTAATTCTGGGCAATTATTTTCCTTTTTTGCAACTATAAAATGCAAAAAGCACGTGAGGTTATATTATTATTATTTATTAAATGTACTATGCCTACACAAACAAGAAAATATAAAAAAATATATTTTTTCTATTCATAGTTTTCACTGGTACAATTGCCAAACCTACGTAAACCTGAATCGTATTTTGCGGGTAACCGTAAAGTTTTAGGGTTAAACATTTCATCTTTTCTTGTCAACCTATTTAGTAAAACAGATCCATTGATGAAATATATATTTAGCTTTTTATTCTGAATGGTCCTGTTTCAATTCTGTGTTCCATATTAATTGAGCTATTTAAGATCAATATACATGGCCATATCTTAATCTTTGTTTTATGTCAGTGATGAAAGCATTTTCACTTGTTGCCAGGTCACGGAATTCCACCACCTGCAAAACACTGGTTCTGGCTCTCAGACCTGGAGATGAAATGGAACCACTTTACCGTTTGAACTGCTTCATAGTTTGTAGTGGAAATGTGCTGAACTGTTTCAGATTAAAAACCGGCTACACGGCTAAACCCATCGTCTTACTACGGTAAAGGTCTTCTCCTGACCCACCTGCTGGTAGAAGAAATTCAGTGCTGGTTTGTCGTCGGTAAACTGATTCAGGAAGCCCTTTGGCAGGTAGCGGATCCGCAGCTCATACCTGAAAGAGGGACAGTGAGAGGAGGCATGGTGAAAAGGTGCAGTGTGTGGGAGTTCTGAGAGGACTTCATGCATCACACAGTGGAACATCAAACCGGCTGCTGTTTCATATACAGAAGAAAGAAGGATCCAGACACACATCCTAAAGCTGAACATCTCTCCTCATCATACTGCTATATAAAACCTTCTCTCCGCATCTCTTACAATGATGAGGGGAGATAAACAGGCATTGTTAGTTACTGGTACAGTAAAACGTGTAAGAACCTTTCTGCTACAGCTGTTGAACCTCTGGGTGTCTCATGGCTCAGGCTAGCCTGTGATCCCATGCTCTGCCAGAAATAACAATGTGGAGGAGTACTATATATAATTATATCACTATACAGTGGTGTGAAAAACTATTTGCCCCCTTCCTGATTTCTTATTCTTTTGCATGTTTGTCACACTTAAATGTTTCTGCTCATCAAAAACCGTTAACTATTAGTCAAAGATAACATAATTGAACACACAATGCAGTTTTTAAATGAAGGTTTACGTTATTAAGGGAGAAAAAAAACTCCAAATCTACATGGCCCTGTGTGAAAAAGTGATTGCCCCCCTTGTTAAAAAATAACTTAACTGTGGTTTATCAAACCTGAGTTCAATTTCTGTAGTCACCCCCAGGCCTGATTACTGCCACACCTGTTTCAATCAAGAAATCACTTAAATAGGAGCTACCTGACACAGAGAAGTAGACCAAAAGCACCTCAAAAGCTAGACATCATGCCAAGATCCAAAGAAATTCAGGAACAAATGAGAACAAAAGTGATTGAGATCTATCAGTCTGGTAAAGGTTATAAAGCCATTTCTAAAGCTTTGGGACTCCAGCGAACCACAGTGAGAGCCATTATCCACAAATGGCAAAAACATGGAACAGTGGTGAACCTTCCCAGGAGTGGCTGGCCGACCAAAATTACCCCAAGAGCGCAGAGACAACTCATCCGAGAGGCCACAAAAGACCCCAGGACAACATCTAAAGAACTGCAGGCCTCACTTGCCTCAATTGAGGTCAGTGTTCACGACTCCACCATAAGAAAGAGACTGGGCAAAAACGGTCTGCATGGCAGATTTCCAAGGCGCAAACCACTTTTAAGCAAAAAGAACATTAAGGCTCATCTCAATTTTGCTAAAAAACATCTCAATGATTGCCAAGACTTTTGGGAAAATACCTTGTGGACCGACGAGACAAAAGTTGAACTTTTTGGAAGGTGCGTGTCCCGTTACATCTGGCGTAAAAGTAACACAGCATTTCAGAAAAAGAACATCATACCAACAGTAAAATATGGTGGTGGTAGTGTGATGGTCTGGGGTTGTTTTGCTGCTTCAGCACCTGGAAGGCTTGCTGTGATAGATGGAACCATGAATTCTACTGTCTACCAAAAAATCCTGAAGGAGAATGTCCGGCCATCTGTTCGTCAACTCAAGCTGAAGCGATCTTGGGTGCTGCAGCAGGACAATGACCCAAAACTGAAGAAATGGCTGAAGAAAAACAAAATGAAGACTTTGGAGTGGCCTAGTCAAAGTCCTGACCTGAATCCTATTGAGATGTTGTGGCATGACCTTAAAAAGGCGGTTCATGCTAGAAAACCCTCAAATAAAGCTGAATTACAACAATTCAGCAAAGATGAGCGGGCCAAAATTCCTCCAGAGCGCTGTAAAAGACTCGTTGCAAGTTATCGCAAACGCTTGATTGCAGTTATTGCTGCTAAGGGTGGCCCAACCAGTTATTAGGTTCAGGGGGCAATTACTTTTTCACACAGGGCCATGTAGGTTTGGATTTTTTTTCTCCCTAAATAATAAAACCCCTCATTTAAAAACTGCATTTTGTGTTTACTTGTGTTATCTTTGACTAATAGTTAAATGTGTTTGATGATCAGAAACATTTTGTGTGACAAACATGCAAAAGAATAAGAAATCAGGAGGGGGGCAAATAGTTTTTCACACCACTGTATATACACCTGAGGTTGCAGTACAGAAGTCTTTATCATGTCTCAAGTGGGAAAGTAAACTATTACATGTGAAATAAATAAATAAACAAATACATAAACAACAACCACAAGAAAAATACACATATGAAAAAGTTATGTACAAGCTTGTTAAGAGCATTCACCGAATCCATGTTGATGCAGTAAATAAAAAATGCTGATTAGCAACCTGTGATGCAGTTATCAAATCCATCTTCATCTCTTAATGCATTGTGCGATATACAGGGTGACAATCATCACCTCCTGGAATGCTCTCTCCTAGAAATCCCCTTCGCAGCAGAAACTGAAGATTAATCATACGAAAAAAAAGAAGTCGTCCTGCACTAGCTGACATCTGCACAGCTTCTTTCCCCAGGCCATAATCCCCCTTACACCAGCAGCACATCACTGCTCTCTGATAAGTGCTACATGTGCACTTTACTGCAATAATAATCTCGGTGCTTGATTTTTTTTTTTTTTTATAGCTTTTCGTTGAATTCTGAAATGTGAACCATTTCTTTTTCAATTACCCACTTTATATCCGACACACCAGGACAATACACTGGATTTATTACTACACTTCATCCTGTAAAATCGCTTGTGAGGACGGCTAAACAGGAGAGTTGTGAGAAGGATTCTAGTTTACTCCACACCAAGCCAACTGCTGCATTCGACTTGCCTCAAAAGCTGTCCAGCTAATTGATTAGAGATGGAACAGCGAACTAACTTGCGTTCAGTGACGTACTTCTGTCACAGAGCTGATCTACTCACACACTCAGGAAATCCTTTGTTCCCGAGGCCATACGCTGCTGTAACACCTCTTTATGGTGCCAGGGGACGTAGCTGGGATTCTTTTCAATTCAATTCAATTCGATTTATATAGCGCTTTTAACAATGGGCATTGTCTCAAAGCAGCTTCACAAAAATGAAAAACATTTTGTTAGAAAAGGTTGGGATGGTCCCTCAATCGTTATTCGTCCTTGGTTACACACATAGCTCTCCTTCATAACAGACTCACTGTCTGAGCCACCACTGGGCAGTGGTGGCTCAGTCGGTTAAGGCTGTGGGTTACTGATCGGAAGGTCGGGGCATCGAACCCAAGCATTGGCAAGTTGCCACTGTTGAGCCCTTGAGCAAGGCCCATAACCCTATCTGCTCCAGGGGCGCTGTAAGCTGGCTGACCCTGCGCTCTGACCCCAGGTTCCTAATTGGGATACGCGAAGAAGAAATTTTGCTGTGCTGTAAAAAGTACATGTGACAAATAATTGAATATTCTAATATATATATATATTCACTGTTCCCGATCATATTCATCTACTCATCGTGTACTCTAATCGGAGGGATTGACCTCAGTATTGCACCATTCACTTTTTGCACTGCTGTCACTTTACTCAATTTACACAAGTCTGTCCACAGATATTCATTTTCGTTCACCTGTATTTGTCCATATCCACCATGCTTAAAAAAAAAATAAATAAATAATAATAATTATATATATATAAGTTTAGTATTTTATTAGTTTTTTCATTAATTCTTTTTTCCTGAATAATTTCTGTTGAAGCATGGTTTATCTATCTATGCTAAATACTAGTATACTGTATACGTCATGATATACACTTAAAGGTACTTCCTTTACTGTTAATGCTGGAAACGGCTGAGCTGATTGAACGACTTTATTTCCTACAAATAAGGAAGTAGGAACTCCAATTTAAAGGGAGTATTTTCTTTGGTTGCATGCAGCATACTGTACACGCATTTCCACGGCTGTACGAAAGGAAATGACTCATCATACCAGGAGGTGGCAGCAGTCTGCATCCGCGTTCACTTCCCATTTACATCAAGTGTACGGTTTTGTGCGTTACCTTTGACCTGCTAGTTTGGAATATAATATTCTCAACCTGTCCAATAACAATGGAAAATCTGATACCGCCAGCTACACCAGCAGCAGTCAAGGCAACACGGCTGTGTGTGTGTGTGTGTGTGTGTGTGTGTGTGTGTGTGTGTGTGTGTGTGTGAGCAAAAGAAAGGAAACAGACGAGAAGGTTTGACTCGGTTTACCTAATCTGTGTGTGCGTGTGTGTGTGTGAGTGTGTGCATTCAAGAGTGACTAAGTCAGAGTGTATGTAATGAAAGCTTGTGCATGCGTGTATGGGTTTTGTCCCATTTCCTTAGCAGTGTAATTCATTAGGATTGATCCTTCTTTGGCAGGAGGCTTGGTGATAAGTCCACCCTGGTGCTCCCGGTCCTATTTCTTTCCAATCGGTGTTCGCTGAGGCTCCACACAATCCTCTCAGCACTCCATCCTCCCCGTTACTCTGATCAGATCCCTAGTCTCAGCCATGATGAATGACTCTACTGCTGCTGATGCAGTGAGAACGTACAACTCGAACAGACAATTATTGCTGTACGTGCGATTAGAAAAAAAGTTAGTGCCAACATGCAATTACAATCTGACTCTTCATATTTCTTGCTGCCCCAATGATTTTTTTTCCTCCCCTCCAAAGTAGGACTACTTGGCACTTTTCCAGTATAAAATCATCAGATTAATTCATTATGGGAAAACACCCACTGCACAAGGGTTGATGTAATTCCATTCCATCAACATTTATTACACTGTATGTAGTGAGTAGGGATGGGAGTCAGTAGGGAGCACCAGATATGATATTATCCTGATACTTAAGGATCTAGGAGCTTTAAATGGAGAATCATGACGCATTTGTGAATAGATTATACTGACACCCTGTCAGTGCATAAACTCTGACCATGCCATTAAATGTTTACCACGGCGCATTTGAATTCTTTAGTCCGGCATATATGCACTTATATTCTTGAGTTTATTCCAATATGTTGTATACACACACTTGTGCACCGTACAGACTGTTCGCATTTACTCAAATGTACCGGACGCTGGGGTCAAGTGTACCTGGATCTGTGCCCGACTTCCTAGTGTGTAAGCACCCTAAAAAAAAAAAAGGCGTTAATCAATGAAGAAAAATGTAAACTCTTAGGAAATGTTTATTTACAATTAACATCACCACTTTTGTTGTTTTGTTTTTTTCCTTGCTTGCTTTGGAAAAACCTTGAGGGCAGAGTATATGTGTGTTCTCTCTCAGTAGCATGACAAACTGCTTTTAATGTCTTATGAGCCTCAAGAGAATCTAAAGAAACAAACATTTGAGGATGAAAATGATATGTGGTTGTTCCACAATATTAAATTGAACTATAAATGAATAAAATGTTTGATGTACCCAGTTTTCATTTTCAAAATGTAATATTTGGCAAACTGCTGTGGTATACAGTAAGAGAAATCATCAAATGGGTTACTATGGTAACACTTTAATACCACAATGGAACTGAGGTCGTAACAAGATAGGACATAAGGTGATGTAATCATCCCTGGACTCCTACATAAAGTAAGGACATCATAAAAAGTCAATTTTCAGGACTATTATCATTGCAGCACTTAAGCCTATGGGGCTGGAAACGGGGATGTCTAAAGAGGCCCCTCGTTCCTTCAAGATCAAAGCGCATTGTCCTTTAGCGATGACATCATTCCATAACCCTAAAGTCTCCAAGATTGCATGGCACATTTCCATCTAACCACACAAAACGAGACAAAGACAGCCATCAACACCTACGGGAAACTGAGCAGCGTGTGTGGCTGTACAGATGTGCTGCAGGGACGACTCTCCTGCATCTGAATGTAACCGCAGTCTGCTGGAGGGTGACCTCACCTGGGTGACATGCTCAGACAGCTGTCAGAGTGCAACTCTTGTTGCCCCAAGGGTGTGTTTTCTCAAACAAGCACTGTGTGTCAGCAGTAATTCACTGACTGTGTGTTTTTTTAATGCTCCAACTGATCCTTTATAGCTGAGCACACCCCCGGGGTTTTGACTGGCAAATAAAACGTGTTTAATTTTTTTCTTTTTTAAAAACCCTATTGTAGAGAGACTTTAGTATTTTTGTTTTAACAGAGGTATTCATCCAACTTTTACGTTTTAATAAAGAGATTCATGGGGTGGCAATGTGCTGCTGAATCTGTCAGAATCTTGATGTACCAACATAATTGTTGTTTATCATCAAAGTAAAGCATTGATTCCATAAAGCGGAAATAAACTGGACTGAGAAAAGAACCTTGTGGGATATCATCATTACCATACTAGATTTATGCAAACAAACAGGTCTCACCCTGGAATTACCGGTCTCTGTAAAAGATTATTATTATTAAATTTGATCAATAGCAAGATATTTACTCCACCGATCGCTGATTTGGTGCTGATGTTTCTGGAAACCAGAATGAAATGCCATCAGGCTTGTTACTGTTATTTGAACACCTGTGGTCACAACTTTTTATAAAAAAAAATTATGGGAATTTGAAGTTATATTCGTCAATCTCAGACAGATAACACAGTCTTTGTCGGAGCAATGAGAAAATAAATTGCAGAGTGAAAAAGATGAGCTACCTTTATTTTATTGCCTCTGGAAAAAAAATATTCATTTGTTCCTATTACCTATGAACAGATGGAGCAAAAGCAGGGAAACGACATCGGTTTAGAGAGAAAAGACAAAATTTTTCCGACGGCTTAACTACAACCTGCTTTTCTCGTATAAATGACATCACTAACCATTTAAAGATTCCTTTTAACAGTGATCTCTGATTCAGTTCGCAGACTCGTGCTTGGACTTGCACAGTGGTAACAATGGCCTTCATGATCACTGGACTGCACCTCATCTGCTTTAACATCACAGTAAAAGTGTGCGCTTTCAACCAAAGTCCTTGAAGACAAAGCCAAGTTGTAAATGGCATTGGAAATGAAACAGCTGATGATTAAAAGAGCAGGACGACCTCCTTCTTGTTTCTTTTAAGCTCCCAGGTCTCTGAGGTACGGTAAATCTAACAAAGCGTGTTATAGCCGTTTTGAGGTGGGTGAATAGACGGTACAGCTGGCTAGCAGCGCCTGAATGTGTGCAGTTTGGCCAAAAGTAACGCTACATTGTCTGAAGTGGTTTAGAGAAAGAAGACGATGTACAAAATGCCATCTGTGAGATGTTGCATGTACGCCATGACCTAATAGCAGACACATCGTCCAGTTGGTCCGGTGACAGTTTAAGTACTGATCACTATTCAGGGCACTACAATGGCAATGCTGTTGCAGCAGGTGCAGTAAAAACAAATCACGTAGTTACACTTAATGCTTCATTTGTACGTTCAATATAACAGACCTGCACAACACTTCATTTGAGACCGTTAGATAAAAAAAATATATAAATATAACAAATACAAATGACTACTGCTCAGGAACTCTCTCTATACTCTCATTCAAAATGGAAGCACACACACACACCTCTGCCTGCTGCAGTGCCACAACTGCCGTCTAAATCTCCATGACGACGAGGAAAGACTCATGTTAAGGGAGGGTTGGATAGATTTACGTGCACCCACACACACAATACTGCATTGTTTCTTTTGTTTTGCTTTATTTTAAAGTAAACACACACTTTTTTATTTCCACCCATTTAAAACAACAGTCGTCAGAGTGTTTCACGTCACTGTGAGGTCAGCCACATCCCCTCGCTGCACAAACCCAACACCTCAATACAACATTTTAGTAAACAATTCAGTCTAGTCGTCTGGTTGAGAATGAAAATAGTGTCCATTTAAGCATTCTAACTAAATCCAATATGGCTGTTAATGGGGTCATGTCGGTTAAACAGAGAGGAAATCGACTTTCCAGTTTAGCACCTGTAGCAGTTATGAGGTCATAGGGCACTGGTGGCTCAGTAGTAGGTGTTTCGCCAGGCATATTCGATTCCCAACCAGTTGCTCGATAGTTCAGGACTGGAATTTCCTACAAGTCTGCCTGAGCCTCCAATAACTACCTGGACTCCATATTAACATCAATTAACATCACGTGTTATAGCTGAACTGGCTGCCATGTTCTTACTGAGGAATTGCCTATGATGAATCAGATATCTGTATACAGTATGTCCACACACTGCACTGGACCATCCAGCCACTTACAGGATGATAAGCCGCGAGGATCATCTACAGTTACCGAAAATTAAGCCTAGCCAGGCTCCTCACATGTTTGCTAAGAACTTACTGGAAGAGTCAGGTCTCAATGATTTCTTTTGTGCAAACCAGACCGAGTAATCTGCTTACAATCCACTTTCGCTTCTGTCATCTTTATTTTCACTGAGCGCTCGATCACGATCGCTGTTGTTCTGAAAAGCTTCCGGTAACCTGACCGTTTAATAGCATGAACTGTCGTATGTTTGCTAGCGTTTTATGAGTGTTTCGATGTGTGTGCATGGAGAGGCACAGGCTATTCACAGATGGGTCTGTGTGCATTTGTGTGTGGGAGAAAGAGGGGTTGAGTGAATATATGCTCTGCAACCAATTAAATAAGACTTTATTATTATTAAGTTCTTCATTAAGTAAGACTCCTAAAAAATTAAGATAAAAAAACAATAATAATAATAAGTGGAGGATAAATCAAGGGTGAAGTGTGTGTCTGGTTTTACATTAATTATTAATGATTAATCGATTGTTAATGTTCTCAGAACATTATCTAAGACAAATGTGTACAATTTGTAACCCTAGTTAAAACCAGTAGACAAATTTAATAGCTAGATAGACATCTAATAAATATGGCTACTGGTTTGACTTCCATATTTAAGTCTATTTTAGCTGAAACTAAACTACTGTGTAAATAAAAGAAGGAGAATCGATCTTAAAGAAGTGGGGAAAAAAGTTGATGTTAAATGTTTGTGCTACGCAGTACTATTTAGATCAGGACACAATAATGTTCCACTGATCCATACTTCATGAACTTCATGAATATTCTGTAAGATCCATTTTAAATACTTCTATTTTTTCGCTTTACAAGACTTCGACAAAGTAACAACACAAAAAACACATGCTTGTCTATTCCAAAACATGTTTCGAGTATCCAGGACATCGCACATGAAAGCAGTAATTCTAACCCCTATTCAAATGTGGCATTTCCAAAACAAATGACCCAGCATAGAATTTGTTTCCTGGCAGGTGAACCGGATGTCATAGCGAACGAGAGACATGTGCATGTGGCCTACCTCCACTCGTCCTGTGATCGGTTCTGCTCATATTTCTCCCTGACGTGGGACACGCCCATTTCTGGGTGGAGCCAGTGGACCTCGCCCGATTGGACATGGCTCAGACGAAGACCGAAGCATGAGACACATTTCACCTTGTGGATGTCTAGGATCTTCTGTATGATCCCCTGTAAAGCAACAACAACAAAAAGTTAATACTACTATTTTAAATAGTGCTAAAATATACTGTATACAAGTATATCAATCAGGAAATAGATCAATCATGTGCACAACATAGGACCAACATCTGTGCATTGACATGGCACCGAGTGACAGCCATCATAATGATGAAGTTCTGACTTCATAACAAAAAGATGAATAGCTGCATAAAAATGCAAAATGGATTAATTTTCTTTATACATCATAAAGAATGGAATACACTAGAAATATGAGTTCATCGACCAATATTTTTGATAATTCACAGATTTTCCCCCAAATTCTCCTTTTTATTGTTTTTTACTTCCACTCATAAAAAAAAATCTTAAGTCTGTGTGTGATTAAGTCAAATGAGTGTGGCATTTACTGTATATTTCTATAAAGGAGTTGACATGCAGTACTAAACGGTCAGGCATTTAATTCATATGAATATGGCATTGATGCATTTTTTCTTATATTTATTAAAGGACTATAAATGCTTATTATCCTTTTGTAGTTACAGTTAATGTACAGTAATATACAGTATATATAATAAAACTGAGTTTCTTTTACAGACGTACTGTAAGTGCTTGATCACGAATATTTAATTTATCTACAGAAGCAACATATTACACGCACAAAAAAAAAAAAATAAATCAATAAACACTGCTGTTCCTTTAATGTACTGGAAGCACACCAGCTCTTAGAGAGACACGGGTGACATCACATGAGATGACCTCACCCGTGCTGAAGCTGAGCCCGGGGACCAACAGGCTGACAGAGTGAGTGACACTACTGCTGCGCTGTTGGCTCCACAGAGTCGAATAGGTTGATGTAGAGCTCGCTCTCGAGGAGGACAGAACTCCCACACACTCCGCTGGTCCAATAAGCACACAGCACCTCACTCTGCCCCCTTCCTCACCACATTACATGCTACAGCAGTCAGTCATAGAGCCGAGATCAACGAAGCTTAGTGCTAAAGAAATATCCTTGGGCTGAATGCTGTCAATAAATCAAAGTGGCTTTATAGACTGAAACCCTGATGGGCAATACAGCGGCTCTTGACATTAACAGCATCACGTTTGAAGCTTTAACCTTCACCGCTAGTGTTTCTGTCAGATGAGACAGCTCATCTCGGAGCAAAAGCCTGCTGCTTTTTCCTCACGCGTGTGTGCTGGACCAGCAGGCACTAACTGCTCGGCCCCTCCCTGAAAGAGACACATGAGCTCTATCTCTACTGACAAACAAGCCAAACACTCGCCAGCATGGAATATTCATGACATTTTTTTCACAATGGCAGACGCCCAGGCTCTGAATGTGCCCCATTTTTTTACACTAACAACTCATTCAGACCGCCGGCATCTCTGACGAGGACTCCAGTAAAAGTGAGGGGAAAAAAAACAAACAAACATATGAATTGTGAATGAACAGCAATAGAACACTAAAGTAAATGTTGTGGAAGAAGCTCCACTTCCTATAAAATAACTGTTTTCCTATAAAACTGCAACGAGTCGTACACATTAAGCATATTGTAAAAAGTTTGCAATTTTATTGACAACTTTATTTTTATTTTTTTAAGCAAAACATCTGGCACATCTGTAGTAAAAGGAGCAGTTCTGAAGAATATACTGTATATTTAGCAGATGCTCTTATCAAGAGCGACTTACATTTGATCTCTTTTTTTACATTCGAGCATTTGAGGGTTAAGGGCCTTGCTCAAGGGTCCTACAGTGCCAACTTGGTGGTGCTGGGGTTTGAACCTGAGACCTTCTGATCAATAGTCCAATGCCTTAGCTAACCACTTACATAGCTACGCTTGATCCGCTTGATAAAAGCATGACGTTTAAACCAAAAATTTACCTAATTCAAAACACACCTTGAAAAAAAAAGCTTTTGTAAATGTTTCAAAATGTTCATGTCATTAAACTCTAAAATGGTTGCAGTTTTAAATTTAAGTTATATTATTGCATTATTTCAAAACTCATTCATGGAATTCCATCTATTCTATTATAAAGCAAATAGCTTTTTGATCATTTTCTCAGACTCGGTATAGGAAAATGTTTTTAGAATAGTGTTCAGCCAGTCGATCCCAAAGTATAAGCCAAAACCAAAATTTTTCCAAATAACAGAACATCTTCAATTACATAGATGGATTATCAAGCATGCCTTCGGCAGCATTTCACGATTGAGTATTAGTAGTCAGCGGTAGGCTAATGACTGAAGTCTCAGTGGAATTGTGTGTGTGTGTGTGTGTGTGTGTGTGCGCGTGTGTGCGTGCGTGTGTGTGTGTATATGCTTGGAATTCAGGGTGGTTCTCATTACACATTAGCCTAATTAGGGAGTTCACAATGGCATTGGGCTAGAGCCTACATTTCCATGCTTGTTCCATTTGTTTGCATCGGTTTATGCTTTCCTTTGATTAGATTACAATCCTGGACACTCTTCAGGGTGGTGGTATTAAGCATTCCATTTTTGCGTTTGAGGGCAGCCTTCGTGCAGCATGTATTCAGTTTCCACTGAACGCATGAATAAAATGTACGATCATTTATAGCGCTGCTTAATTAGGAATAAAAACAATTAGCCTCTCGAACATTAAAGTCCCATTAAATGCTGTAATTTGCCCAGCAGTTTGTGATGCCTTGGTGGGATTGTCTTGTTGTGCTTTTCGTATCATGTAAATTATCAAGCAGAGCTGAAATTCAATTCTCTCAGTCAATCTGAATTAAGCATAAGCGACTAAATCAAGTGCACCAAAACGTGCACAACATCCCTCTAGCTAGCAATTATTCATCACATTCATCAGTCACAAAGACCAGAATACCCTGGTCAATGCCTGATGGGTAATTCACTCCTGAACATTTCTAATGTCCTAAATCTCATCCCTGTCTCATGGAGCCTTTCATTTGAACCGTTTCAATCCATTTCATGGCTCCATCCAACCTCCTCTGTTGTCCATCATTTTGTAATCAGACATTTTTACATGCTGTGATCTCTATTTAAAATCATAATCTAAAAGAGGAACTATCAGTCATGGTGCAAATGCAGAACCAGTTATCCAGACTCTGCACTCGTTTCACTTGTGCGCGATCTCGCAGACATAAATGCGATATTCTCTGCATGGCGCAGCACCAACGTAAATCATTGAGGTCAATGGCGAGAACTGAGGGACGGAAATGTGCGTCTGGTTATCATTAGTCAATACCGATTAATCAATTATTGATTGTTAATGCGTTCAACTCTTGACTGAAGGAAAAAGTGCAACCCAAGTCCGCAGCTGATTAAACAACCTTTCGCTGCTGGAAAGTCTGTTTCGTGTGCAGACTTCAGGATTTTAGTACAGACAGGGTTTCTGATTTAAGAGTCAGATCGTTACAACATTACACAGATGTTGGGTTTTAAAGAAAAACAGAGTCAATCAGTGTGTTTGACATCACTGTGTATGAAATGGCTAAACATTACAGGTCGACTTGGAAGATCTTTTGGCTCTGATGTGCTGCCTGGTGGATGCCGCTGTTTATTACAGCAAGCGACAGCGAGTTTTGTTTATTTACTGGTAGAGATTTTCGACGGCTTCTGACAGCTCTCCTGAAATGTGTACATGTGCGAGTTACACATTTCACATAAGACTGCTTTCAGGGACGATTCCAAGCTGGTTTTAACGTGCGTGGATCCTAAAACTCTTATGCACATCTCACACCCAAGTGACGTTTTGATCAAGAGTCAGAATGCATGAGGCTAAGGCCGAAGCCATATGATATATTTAAGATTGGATCAGACTAATAACCTAGCCACGTTGCGTGAGTTATCACTGGCAACCTGCACATAAGCGTCAAGGAGATAACCTGAGCTGTGTTCTTTCAGACGAGCATGACTACAGGAAGCGGATTACTCCCTGTGCTCATCTAATCAACTCCGTTTCCTGCTTGCAGCGAAACCACCAGACTATTAGGTTCAATTCAAGGCTTATATAAACAGTGAAATATGCAGATCTTCAAGGGTGATAAAACCCCACAGGTTGCTCACACACTGTGTGGACGTGGCAGTGTGTGATTACAGGCGCTGATTAAAGCTCGGATGAATACGAGACATGTGAGAATCCATCAGGGACTGTCACAGGAAGAGGAACAAGATGTTAATCCGCCCAGCAGATGGAAAAGCGCGCTGATCAATAGAGCATCTGCTCCAAAACAGACTTGATTTGCTTTTACAGAGCCAGGAAACTGAGTGGCTAAATCAATTCAATACTTCAAGATCCCAGGATTTGGGGAGACTATCTGGGATTGCGGCTCAAGAGCTTAGAGCTTCAGGAGGGTCCTGCCACGTCCATAAACCTGGACAGCACGGGGGTATAGTGTACAGTAGCATCGATACATACATGAGCACTTGTTTTGTTGGATTGTAATTACTCAACTTTGAACCTGAAATTGTCTGGAAGTTCACCAAAAGTACGTTAGAACGTTGCATCAGAAGCCGCTTGCCCACTTTAGACGCTGCGAGTTATGCTAAGGTACAGTATAAAATTTCCAAGTCTTAAAACTTTAACATAATCTGAAAAAAAATTAACTGAATCGGGATATTTCTAAAACTCTGATACTTACAGAATCTCAACAGAAATTGAATGAAAACCAAGATATCGCGATAAAAGAGATAGAGTTTAATAGAGTTTTCTCTCCACTCTAACCATAACATTCCATTGCATTTCACACTACAGTATTTCCAATCCAACAATGATTGTCCAATGCCATATTAAGTTAAAATAAAATGGCCAACCCAAATGCTCTGCGCACAATTAAATGAGAACAATTTGCAACTTTGTCCTGCCGATATTGTGAACGCAAAATGAAACGTTTACAGTTTTACTGTTAAAGTCTCTTGTTTTAAGATTTTCCAACTCACTAAAGTAAAAGGCATCTCTTACCCGGACGTCTGTGGCATCTCCGTGGCGGATGTTGCTGCACCATGTGCTGTGTTCGCTGTGTTCGCTCTTGCTCTCAAAGTGGTGGATGACCTTGAGGACGCGGTCCGGGGCGGGGGCGGAACGCTCTGTTCCTCCGCTGAGCCGAGACTTGACCCCCCCGCCCACGCCGTGGCTCAGGCTGGGCTCCAGGTACGCCGTCGCCATGCCTTTACTGTACGCTAGGTGTCTGTCATATTCTGTTCGAGAGAGAGAACAAACACCACAAGTTTATTCCTGCGATTATTATTAATGGCCATCATTACTATTTCAGACTAAACAATATTTAAAACCTTGCCTTACTGTGAGCTACTTTGCATTTCAATTTACATGGCCCTGAGCCTCTCACTTTGCCTAACATGTTTGGAGTACAGGTTTTTCACTGAGTAGAAGAGAAGAATTCATCAATATGCCTGTGAAGGCTCGATCCATAACACAATCTCAGAGCTGGATATATATAGATATGCGCCGAAATGAGGATTACTGGAAGTAAAGCCTGGTCAACTACAAATTCATGTAGCCGCCACTGAAAAACAAAAATGAACAGTGTTTCTATACTGCAGGGAGGAAAATGTCTGATTTTAGTCTGGAAAAAAAAAAAAAAAAAAAGCGTAGTCCATGCATTACTGATTCTTGTTATATAACAGCTGTATAATGGCACTAAATCTATTCTTAACAATAATAGAGAAAGTCTTCACTACCTATAATGGTCCTCTACAATCTCTCTCTGTCTCCCAGAGTCTGGAAATAGGTTTTTTCTTCCTAACATAAAAACCTCTGAGATATCAGGTACCTGTGCCTAGGTACAGCTGCTTAGCAAGACTAGATTGGCTAATTGCTTATGTGTAAAAGCCTGTACAGTACGAGTGTGATCAAAGTGCAAAGTGATGAAGCCGATCTCAACAGGCAGACGCGTGGACGCTCCGCAAAGCTGTCCATGGTGCTAAAACACTGTTTGCTGCATTATAGTTTAGTGACGCTTTAAAAACAAACCATATTAGCACTGTTTATTTTCTCGGAATGGAAAGTCTGCCGTTCCACGCACCACATGGCCGTGTGGGATTTTACACAATTTTATCCAATGAATTAAGAATGAAACTCCGAGCAAATATTATAGAAATAGAAAACATACAAAATAGAAACATGGTGTAACACCATGACGCACGCCTCTTCATTCCAGAAATATATAATAAATGTCCTGCTAGATGTTCTGTATAATCTTATTTATGTAGCAAATTGTGAGTGTCATGGTCGTTGGTGTCTAAATGAAGGAACATTCACGTAAATGTGGGATATGTCTAAATGATGGGAAACCATTACTTGAAGCCGGTTATATTACAGTACTGTGCAAAAGTCTTTGGCACACGCAAATAAATGCTGTAAAGCAAGAATGCCTTCAAAGAAATGCCATGAGGATCCTTTAGTATCAAGTACCCGAGGACTTTGAAAAAGTGTACGCTTATATAAGTGTACGCTGCTCTCGTTTCTGACTTAATTTCATGGTGGAATACTGATGTTTGAAAATTATAATTTAGTTTTTGTACTAATGTAATAATAAAGTAATAATAAATATATACACACAGAATGCCTAAGGCTTTCTGCACAGTACTGCACACATTTCCTGTCTGAAAAGTTCTATACAGTGCAGCACATTAAGTTCTAACCCTTATCACAGTACGACACTTTAGAGTGATTTAAATCATAATGTTTTGTTTATTAATGTGCACTGTGATATACATGATCTCGGGATCTCATGTCATTACTTTGAGAAGGGATGGAATGTTCTCCCATGAGGCAGCAAGACCACACCACCCTTCATACACATAAACAGACAGAGGTGCACACACACATGGTCTGGTCCTCTGAGACCCCATATACCCTGTTTATCTTTTGGTGCCATTATAGCACAAACTTCCTCTGGTATGGAACAACAACAACAACAACCACACACACACACACACACACACACACACACACACACACACACACACACACACACACACACACACACACACACACACACACACACACACACACACACTGCAATGCCACTTGACAGTAAAGAGATTTAGCATGAAATTTTGGGATTCTTGTTTTAAGGACAAAGCTAGAGTATATACACTCTGCTCACTGTACAGTTCACCAAAAAGAAAAAAGTATGGTACGTAAATAAACACTCACAAATCTGAAACAATACATATTGTGATAAAACACAAGCCAGTGAAGAAATAGTGACAATCAAAATATACAGTAACATTCTAAAAGGAACATCTACCAGCAATTTACAAATAAATAAATTTGCCCACCTTCTTCTTTATTAACCCTCTTACGCATACAAACAATGTTATGATCATTTTACGTGAGCGACTGTGTGTGTGTGTGTGTGTGTGTGTGTGTGTGTGTGTGTGTGTGTGTGTGTGTGTGTGTGTACAGTACACACACACACACACACACACACACACACACACACACACACACACACATAAAGGCCTTGCTCAAAGTCCTAACAACCAACTACTCTGTTTGAACTCGGGATGTCCCAATCAGTAGTCCAATGTCTTAACCACTAAGCTACCCTTGCACCAGGTCAGTTACACTGTAGCTCACCATGACCAGTCAACCATGACAAATCAACCTTACATAGAACATTTAATCAAATCTCCTACCTTTAAGCAGAAACACCAAGGACGAAGACCGCTCCGGTCTCATATTGAGACATAAACACGTAGCCATGCTCGAACAGATGAGAGGAAAACGTAATACTCCAAACATCTTAGTCCGGACGGTGTACACACACACCCCTTGTGTCTGACGCAGCCCCACATCCGGTACATGTCGCTGAAGCAGGCTGCCTGTGTGACTCATGAGAGTGATTACATATCTCATGTCTGGACTCATCACCTGGCCTTCAGGTACATAACTGAGACAGCACTTTCACAACCGGCGTTTCCAGGCCACTGCGTTATCACATTCTCCAACATGTTGGAATTAGTTTAAGAACAGTTTCATTCAAAAGCCAAGGGTAGTAATGAAATTCATATGATTTGGAGCGATCGTTATCATGAGTCAGACGTACTCCACAGTTTATTTACACACCCTCTCTTTAGTCAAAACAGCCACAAACTGGAAGAGTTTGGCTCGTCCAATCGTCAGGAAGCGAGCACTGCGGCGCAATCAAGCCTGCCGTCATGACAGATTTGTTGAATTTCTTCCCAAACCGCAGATGGTTTGTGATTTGGTTTGTGGTTTGTGATTGAAGATTTCTGTTGGGGGACGTTTTTATTTACGGATGGTATTTTTAGGCAGAGGATGGATCAACTGAGAAGAAACAAACCAACGATTTTTGTATAACAGCATTGTCTGGAGGTACTGTAGTACTAATAATGGGAATACTAGCCCAATGGGAATGAAAATGCATGAGGTAAACTCCTCAATCTGAACAGTCTGAAGTCTGACCTAGTCCGGCCCGATTTAAATGGATTTCCAATTGGATTGAGTGGGATGGTGCGAACATTTGATAATCTATTCAATGGGGAGATATTAACCATTTAAACACTTGTTCCTTCCTATATTTGTGGAATACATATATTCTTCCTGAGCATGTTTGCCCCACATGGGGGTAACATTAAGTTATACGATGAGTTTCTGGAAGGAAATTTAGCTTCCGTTCCTCATCAGTAAACTCCATGAGACTATCCATGAGTAAACACAACTATCTCCCACCAGTCTTTAGTTTTACTCACTGGACCACTGGCTGAGGTACGAGCACCGATTGGCTCCACATCACACACACATAGTAAGGATCTACCCAATCATAGATGAGACTGAATTCTTATAACCAATCATAACGAAGAAGGTGGGGATTATCAAAAATAAATAAATAAAAATTGCAAGCCGCAGACCCCCGCATTCAGATGCATCAGAAATTCTGTTTTCTGGGTTTAAAAACAGCTCGGACTGAACTTACTAAACTCTTCATGTGAACGGACTCGGATCCTCATTTTCTATTTCTAACGGTCAGTAACATCACACGCTATTCTATTTTCCCTTAAACATGTAGAAATGTAAAAATATTAGAACTCATGCACATTAATGATGGGAAGTTTGGATCATTTTAGTGACTCGGTTCTTTGAATCTTGTTCATCAAAATAAATGAATCTTTGAGTCATTTAGTTAATTTCATTCTTTGGATCAGAAATAAAATAAAATGTTGCATGTTCAATAAACAGACCCCCGACACGTCTACATATACACGTTTTGGCTAGAGTTCCAGTAATGAATATATTACAATGCAGCTAAGAACATATTATGATAAGCTGAATGTACAGCTCAGTTCTCATATCTTCCGGTCTGAATCGTTCATTCTTTTGTCACGTGACTCTCATAGACGGTATGTAGTGCATTACACAGGAAACAGAATTGAGCGTTTCTTCTCATGAGTCTTATAGTACGAGTCGTTCGTTCTTTTGAACCTGTTGCTCTGCATAACGTCTATGGGAGTCACGTGACAAAAGAACGAATGATTCGTACTAGAAGACTTGAAGTATCTACTCATTTCTGTTTGCTGTACATAACCTACAGTGGTTTGCGATGCTTTGCGCATGCGCTCCCAATAAACAATCTCTCCGAGACTACTCGTTCTTCAGTCACATTAAAGACTCGTTCAAACAGAACAAATCGTTCATGAATGACTCTTCACGAATGTACAGTACGTGCAAGTATTGGAGGAGAATGCAAGCGAGTTTGTATTTTGTGCATTAACTCTGATAATGCATTCTTTACTTTTAGAACATTTAACATTTTCAAGTTTACTTAAAATATGAATCGATTCTGATTCGAAACTTGACCCATCAAGTCGAATAAAAAAAAGCTATGGCTTGTGCATGTAAATACTGTATGAAGATCACTGGTCTACACACAGCGGGCATATTCAACGAACTGTCTGAAAATGACAATAATTAAAATAATTAAATATTTATTTTTGATCTTTTAAAAAAAAATCATAGCAAACAATACTTTTAAATTATTACTATGCAAATTCACCTGTTGTTCTTCTCATTGTTGTTGTTCGGCCTTTAATGCAACAGTGTAAAGCCTCTAAATTGCACTGGGAGATAAACCGGCTTTGTTCTAGGGTTTAACTCGAAATCCCATTTGCTTTATTTGCAAGGACACTTTCTCCACGCTGATAGATTCGGTGGTATGAAAAGAAAGATAAACAACAGGGACTGCATACGAGAGAGTTATTAATATCCCAGACGCTCATGGTGTGAGGCAGGAAGCTGAACAGTAAGCCTGTCAGCGTGCGGTACGGCAAAAATACAGGAATATGACAACCATCGAAGACCACAGTGGCTGTTGGATGGGTGAAATCATGTTATCCGAGTCTGGTATACTGATAAGGATTTACTGGAGCTTGACACTGATTCAGCGGAAGCACACAGGAAGACAGAACAGTGGGGAAGTCTTGACAGATAAAGTGTCCTTTAACATCACTGAAGTCAGCCAGCAGTGCTTTTTATGCCAATTAGCAAGCTCAGAGAACGACATTTAAAACCTGCACACATCCAAATGAGCTCAAAGCTTTTAGCAATGTGTACAATCATACACAATAGTAAGATTCTTGAGTTCATGCCAAGAACATGATTAACGCATGTTAAATGTGTAAAGTCATCAGGCAATGAATAATCATGAACACATCCTGACCTGAACCTGCTTCTGAGAATATCATCAATAACTAGATCATCATGAACAAGTAAAAACACCTTATCATATTATGTGGGTTTAGTAAAAAATGAATAAACCAAGGAAGAAGACTTTGGTGCAGAAGAAGGGATTTGCATTAGGAGGTCAAGAGATGTATATGATCAGGGCTAGAAGGTAAAAAAGAGCTCATAAAAAAAAGGACTTTACATAAGGTGGTTATGTAAGCAGCATACACGAGCTCTGCTTCTTGATCATTTATTAACATTGAGGACAGAGTGTGTTAGTAAGACAGGTAGTCCCATAAAATCCTTTAAATTGATGATCGAAGTGATTGTTGGGGCGATGATTACGGTTAGTAATGCTGCAACACACACACACACACTACGGTTGAAACTGAACCAAACGCAACCAAGCATAAATTACCCACATCTGCAATCTGAACAGCTGCTTCAGCCGACACGCAGCTCGATCAGACCTTTGGCAATAAGGTGTCTCAGGTCAGGGCTCGACTCAGATCTCCAAGCACCACCCATGTCCTCCAGCCAGGCCTTTAAACTTGTCCATAGCTGCCCGCTTAACAGCAGGATGCTGCTTAAATATTCATAAACGCTTCAAAGATACTACCGAGATCAAAAACCATGGCCCTCAAGGCCTGTTTCTGATGGCCTACAATATATCAAACAAATAACCGAGGTACTGCAAATACAGCCTGTTTGAAATAAAAGCACTTTCTGTATATTCATCAAGCTGAACAGAGTTAATCAAGCATGAAGAATCCAGTACAACTTTATCAGCACTATACAGATACAACAATCATCATCACAAAGCAGATCTGGGTGCATGTTGGAAGAGCATGATAAGGAAAAACCTGAAGATGAAACATATAGAGGAACCAGATGTGAAAAAGGAATCCGTGTCGATCAGTGCAACATGCACCTCACTCAACCATTAGTGTAGATTTCTTTTTGAATTTGCCATGTTGTAATTATTCAAGACAAACACTCTGTAAACTGAGAGGAACAAATTGAGATCAACTTTCATAAGCATCCAAGCGTACAGTAATTACGCACGCACGCACACACGGCAATTTTGGAACACCAATTAGCCTAATCTGCAGGTCTTTGGATTGTGGGAGGAAACCGGAGAACCAAGCACGGGTAGAGTCCGGCCGGGAATCAAACCCAGACCCTGGAGGTGGAAGTCGGCGGTGCTAACCACTACACCACCGTGCCGCCCTGATATAAATCTTTATATCAACTGCTTAGGAGTTCGTGCTGAGTTATTATCATTGACTGATGACATAAAAACCAAACAAAACGAATGCAAACGGATCAGATCGTTAATGCAACTACAGAGCACCACTGTGGTGATAGAAATGGGAAAGAAATGCACTATTGCATGCGCACAAGATACAACTGATTTATTTTTATTTTATGTGTGGACAGATATAATTCAACTGCATGCTTTGTGGGATAGGCTCCAGGTCCCCGCGACCCTGTATACAAGGATAAAGCGGTA
Organism: Channallabes apus; assembly: GCA_030522415.1. NCBI lineage: Eukaryota > Metazoa > Chordata > Actinopteri > Siluriformes > Clariidae > Channallabes > Channallabes apus. Next base: position 17,412,292 of record CM060127.1, read on the forward strand.
CAGAAAATGAATGAATGAATAAATGTATGCACGGCTCATACTTTCCTCACTTCATTCCCTCATTTTAAGTAATTAGAGAGGATGATTTACTTATTTATCTCTATTTTTTTGATAATGGTTAAAGTATTTCATGTGCATGAAGTTTTACTAAATATGTGCATGAATCACTCTTTTGCTTCATACTAAACAGAATCAATGTGAAAGTATTTACTCCTATCTGTGAGGTCATTCTCTTCTATTGTTATACCTTAAAGTCCTTTTGACGCAAGCAGCACAAGCATATAAAATATTTTATTACTTATTTTAAACCTATTTTTATGCATACCATAGCTAGTTTTAAACTTTGCATCGAATTAATAATAAACGTTCTCACAATCTAAACCTCGTTAATCTTGCACAGTTCCAGCATTCACACTGAAAGAAAAGAGGATTTAATTAGTGAGAATGTGTGTCAGATAAAGCTGCTTGGTACTGTTGGCGAGATTGATGGGTGCTGAGGCAGCTGCTGACGCAAAGCCAGCACGCAGACAAAACCATGCCGAGTGAATGCGAGAGTGACGTCCTTCACGGACACACACCCACCTCTGAACCACGAGGGCACACTGAATTTCCCTACACTTTGCAATGCCGTTCAGTATAATGATTTGCTGCAGTGTGACTTTCCTTCAGAGGTGAAAAACATTTTGTGCTTTAGTCCACTGTTGATGCCATTAGTAAGAAAAGACTTTTTCAGTAGCATAATGACAATCGAGTCATATTTTATGTTATTGATATTGTTATTTGTTCCAATTATCCGGCTTTAATTATAAGCCAGTATTGTTTTACATGAATGAAATTTCGAGTCAAAATAAAAACGAAAGCTGATAATGTCAGCCAGGTTCAATCATATCACAGCCGATTATAATTAATTAGACCAGAAAGCAAAATAATTAAATATGAATAAATGTGCAGCTTGATAAATCTCTGCTGGAGATGATGAACCAAAGGCTTGGAACGAGAAATGTGTGAACGACAAATCTGACAAACTCTGTGTAAAGGGCAAGTCTTAATTAAGACCGAATGCTAGTATTTGTTTTGGTACTGAACTTAATTACTGGATCTCAAAAATTGTTTATTTAATATACTGTATTGACATTCTGGGACAAAAATGTCAAACCATCTCCAGGTGGCCCCGGGGCTGATGGGTCTCCTCATGTCTAATTTCCAACGGACTATTCAGCTGAGCAACAGATTCACTAGACACACACCGGACAGTCATGACTAAATCCTCGACTTTAACCGTTCAATTTTTACACACATTTGCATATAATAAATATAACATATAGCTCCAAGAGGCTTCAATTCGTGTGTCAATCAAAACACTACACTACAACACTGCAGAGCAGAAGATCAAGAGTTAAAGATTTAGACAGAAGAAAAACAACGGGCAATATATAGTATATGAACAGGCGAAGAGACTACTACCTCCAGCCAGGCACATCGGGAAGGGAATGCAGTGGTTCATCTTTACCCGCATGCGAGCGGCCGTCCAGCAGCCGCTGTTTTCATACACCAGCATAGGACCCTAGGCCCCGGCTCTGGCGTTCCCCCACTCCAGTTACGCACGACAGATGCTCATGGTCCTGTCGAGAATACGAATCCAGCAAGGAAATAACAGCAAGATTCCGGTCCTGGGTGTAGCCGATGATCCGATCCAATTCGGTCTGCCACTGGATACTAAATGCCAACCTGGCTGCCAGAGTTCAGGCCTGAGAACCGACCCTCGACCAAGGAATAAGGTCACAGCGAGCTTAGTGAAAAGTCGGCTTAAAGGACGCGGTCTTAAATCACAGAGACGAGAAAAGAACAACGCGACCAGAGGAAAGAGCGAGACGATACGTTGAGCAGCATCTGGTGAAAGAGAGAGAAATGGAGAGACATAGACCTAAGCCTATGTGTATTCCACAGCTTCTCTCTGGCAACTGCAGCGAGAAGAGGAGAGAGAGAGAGTGAGAGAAAAGGAGGGGTCAGAGGAGCTCAACCGAAGCTCATTAATATGCAAATCTTCCTCTCATTTCCCATTCAGTCCGTCCCATGGCTGTTTACCGAAGCAAACCAGGTCGCAAATCAGGCCTGACCCTGTTCGCGGCCCTGCATCTGCCTCTCTGACCAGTATGGCATCGTGCCCAATAAACACGCCTCTGCTTCCTCGGATTAGTTCACAAAGGCTGTGAAGAGTGCAGATGCTGACATAATGCTGTGGACTCACCCTACTGCCCTGAAGCACAATCAATCACTTACCAGCACTGATGTAGACACACCTCTGTCCTCAATGCTGAACAGAGGCGCGTGGCTGTAGCCTGGTGCAATGAGATGCAAAAAGCCTACACCTTTATTTCAATGTTATTTAAAACTGAAATGGCTGAAATTAAATTCACAAAAATTAACAATAGGGTTAATCATGGATTTAGGGTCCAATCACTGAAACTAGAATGCAGAAACATATAATGATACCGATCGCTGATCACAGGTGTGTGTGGGTGATCAGGATCTGCCAATTTAAGTCTTCTATTCATTCTGCAGATTTATTTATTTATTTACTGCTATTCTAAACCACAGTGCATAAAATCAAAAATTAAGATTTTATCTTATTTAAAATTAAGAAATTATCATGAATTTATGTATTTAACTTTTATTTATTGGAAGGCAACATATTCCATTCTCTTAATATTTCATGCAGCAACCGATTTGAACTTAAACAGTAAATAGTGCAAACCTCTGTAGTATCGAGAGTCGCATGGAAGGGGGGGTAAATTTGGAACACAGGACCACTTTTAAATGACTTAAAAATAACTTTGCTGTACACTGAAAAAGTGCATGTTTACTTAAAATAAAAAAAGGCACTCAGGCTCTTTTAAAAAAAAAAAAAAAAAAAAAAGAGCAGTTTTGATTATTATTATATAGCTACTTTTAAGCTTTCTTAAATACAAATTTCACACAAATTGTGAATATATCGATAGAAGGATGCTGAGGTTGGAACTGCCAGGCAGGAGGTCTAGAGGAAGACCAAAGAGGAGATTTATGGATGCAGTGAGAGAGGACATGAAGTTAGTTGGTGTGAGAGAAGAGGATGCAGAGGATAGGGTTAGATGGAGGCAGATGATTCGCTGTGGCGACCCCTGAAAGGGAACAGCCGAAAGACAAAGAAGAAGAAGACAAGCATCCCCGGTAAGACATGCTGTGAAATGTTTAGCTTCGATATCAGTTTGAAAACAACTTTATGGTAAATCAAGAATTCTGATAACCTAATGATTAAACCACAAATACACTTTCATTAGGTCATTATTACACAAAAACACAAATGACAATATATTAAACAAATGACCAAAACAAACCGACACACATACAGTGACATCCTGAGCAGGCTCACATATTTGGCACAAAATAGGTTTATACTTTTTGAGCAAAAAAATTTGTCCCATTTGTCACCATTTTCAGCTGTTAAAATGTTTGCCATGTACGGTAAAGTGCTAAAAATAATCTGAAATGAAATTCTCGGATCCCTAGCGCAGCCATTAACAAAAGCACCGCAACAACTGTAGTACATATACAGTATGATGAGTGAGATGATTAGGATCAGAAGACCAGCGTTAGAGGTCTAGAGACGGGGGGTGGGGGGGGGGGAGGGGCTGAGGATGGACACCAAGGGGGTGGAATTCAGTATAAAGCCGATCTCAGTGCTTTATCAGCAGGGGATCTCCCTGTGTTTGACGCCCATTCAAGAGAAGCACAGAGAAGCCAGGAGCGCATTTCAGTCCTGCATTCCTGGAAAGCAGAGATAGCATTCAGCCAAGTCGTTCAGAGACTGATACGACTATTCCTCCGACACGAAGGAAATACCAGACTGGCTACATTTCAGTCTGGAACCTGCTCAGACCTTCTGTCACCACACATTAACATCCGTGTCTCAGACTAGAGAAAACCCTAACCACCAAAAGGCAAACCATCTTTCTTTCTGTAATTCCACCATATTCTCCACAAAGCTTTTAAATTAAAGGAACATAAATACTGAAACACAACTTCAGCTGGGATCAAGTAGCCGCTGAATTGAAGTCTGAATATTACACAAAAACGTTCTAATGAGTCGCTTTGGGTTTTCACATGAGAGTACTGCATTTCAGCTCCAGGACAGCAGGAGGAGGAAGAGGAAGTCGAAGGGCCTTCCCCAAAGCAGCCATTCACATTAACAGTGGGGTACGGATCTCTCAAACAAAGGATTAACACGAAAAGGAAAAGGGTTAAGACAGGAGTGGTGGTCTCCCCATCCATATACAAACCCTCATGTCCGGCCCACTGCCTTATTCACGCAGCATGCACATGAAGACAAAGGCCTTGCACAACAATGGTCATATTTCCATCACCAGAGCTGACGCTGAACACACAGCAGATTGATATGCTGCAAGAAGGAAGTCAACAAATAAATCTGCAAGCAGAAGGTGTTATTGCCACAGCTGGAACTCTCTCATTAAGAAAGCGGATTGTCAATGTCCCTATTGTGACAGAAAACCCAAGGGATGTGAAGTACTATTCAAATTCTGGCCATATATTGTCCAGACAAAGATGGAGAAGAGAAAGAAAAGGACATATGGCGTATAGCATTAGAGTGGATAACAAGTAAATCTACAGGAAGGGCCTGCAAATGCACAATGTCAAATTATAATCAGGGTATAAACTGGTGTCCATGGATTTCTTTGGCAGAACGGAAACCAAGCACATGAGCAGAGTCGCTTCCTTCAACACTTCGAACATGCTCCTTCACTTCCCCTTGCTCTTTGTCCTTCTCATCCTCTTCCATTCTGACAGCTGCAAGTCAATTTCACTAGAGCGTAAAGCATTTACTCCACTACGTTTGGCAATGCTTCTTTCAAGTCTCTTTCTCAAGGATCTCAACATGCAAATGTCTCTAATCCTTAATGTGGATTAATTATCAATTATCTTTCACAGTCTGAAAAAGTGGAGATATACAGTAATGCCCTGATGTCGCTCCTCTCGCATCTATGTCGTAAGAGAATGCACCACATTAAAGCATCATGGATAATATGATATAAAACAAATATATATAGCAGGCGTTGTGCTCATAAAACACACACGATCGTTTTTATTTGGACAGCTACAAGCTCTAGCATGTACTTGATAATAGATCTTCTCTTCTGACAAAAGCAGAAAATTAACTTTGATCCAAGATCAGCTCTGCATACTGATAATGTCTGCGCACAAATATGAAGCACAGGACATGAATGGCTGATTCAGGATCAGTTCGGAATACTGATTAGGGCAAATCTCAACATATGAATGATTAGCCTTTACTGTATATTTAATAATGTTTGGAAATGTACTGTATAATGAAATGCTGATCAGAGATCAGTTCTGCATGCTATTATAGCCCTGCCTTATTTAGAACCTAATAATAAATTCTGATCTCAGATCAGTTTGTGTGGTGCCGCACATGCCATGATCAGCATAAATAGTATAAAGACCTGAACCCAGATCAGAATTCATCCGTTTTGTGAACAGAATCGATCCTAAGTCGTTTCCTGATTGTCTTGGGTGTGATGCATCAATACTACTATGCATAACTGATCTTAAGTCAGTACTCATTTCCTGATTTTATCAAGTGTGCTGCAGCAAGATTAGTATGCAGACCTTATCCTGAAGCAGCACCTGTTCAGTTTACTAAATTCCAACAACCATAAGAAAATCAGACCCCGAGTGCTGCTCTGTTCACACTAAGTATGTGTCCTGGTGTACACAGGCAGTATGACACAAATGACTGTGCAATTCAAATACACACAATAAAGCTTGAAGCTGAATATAAGGCATAAAGCAGTAAACAGGATAAGCACTTTCATACAAGTGTCCTTGGTAACACCGGGAAAACTAATTGCTCAGCTGTGTACTGACTCTATAGGACAAAAAAAACAGAGTGCTTTATTAAGGATGACAACTACATGATTACAGCAGGCTATGAGCTCTGTATCAGGAGTAACTCTACTTCATTACCCACTGCAAAGGGAAGAAGCAAGAGGGAATAAAGAAATATAAAGGTCTTCACAGGCATCCTAATCCGCTTCACAAAATGCCATAACACAAGCACGCACACATGACAATGAAAAGACGTTAAAAAAGGTTATATCAAAGACTGTGATGTGAATTGGAGCAGTATTTTCCAAAAGTATGCGTCAAAATATTTTATTTCTATTATACCTCAGCAATTTGCCAACACGTATATTTATAGTTATGTTTAATGCTGTGGAACGTCTTTTGTAATTTACTTTATAAAATCTAATCAGTCATTCTTTCACCAGCTTTTTTTTTTTTTCCTCTTACCGCAAATAAGACTATAAAAATGCAGCTTGTCACCAGGAACCTTAAAACACTCCATCCTCCTTTGAAAGTACAAATTTGAAGAACACCTTCACATCAAAGTGCTGAGACGATCTGATGTTTTCTTGAAAAAATGTCAAGGGAAAAAAAAATACTTTTTACAATGTGGAATGGGGATTGATGTCCTTAACAAGAGGAAAGTTTGAACATCAATCTATTTTTAAATTTTTTTTTAAAATAGTAACCGTGTCAACACGTTTAAATTTACCTTAAGGGTGTGTTGTGTGTGCGGTAACTAACAATCATGATACTCAAGATAAAAACCATCAGTAAAAATGTCTTTTAATAAACTTTCCTGATGAAACAAAATCTAAAACTAAGGAAAAGCAAAATATCAGCAATAAAATATTTATATTTATTAAATCTTAAAGATAGATGGTTATTATGGGAGTAAAGTTGAAATGTTTATCTCAGAAAACTGAGATAAACACTGTGTTCCATTCCGAAGTGTACTTCACAGTGTGTTCCCTATTCCCTGCTCCGTTTGCAACTTCCCTTGACAAAACTCCATCATTCGGAACACACTGCGACGTCACCAGCACAGCAGACAACACTTCCTCTGTGCGTTACCATGGTAACATACGCACCTCGGATACTCGTTGCTGCTGCTGGGGAAATTTCACACTATGGACATTAAATATTGATTATTTATTGAAACAAATACTGATACCATTATAAACAGTTTATAACTTATAAATAAATTCTTGATTATTAATAATAATAATTGATTAAAGATGTACTGAGATTAATAATTTACAGATTACTAGTCTACTATATAATACTAAGGATTTCTTGATTAAATTGACATTTATTGTGCCCTTTTAATATGATGTCATCCGCAATAGTAATGATAATAAATACATAAATCTATTTTTTTTTCACACTCCAGTGAAACGCAATGACTTTTGGGAAAATTTTCATTCCCTTTTCCCGGAGAAGTGAAGAGCTGTTGTTCACTCATTCCCTACATCGTTCGCAGTTCCCTTTGAGTTGCACATTTCGCTCCCTGCGGTTTGGAATTGCACTTAACATGGCTGAACAGCCAGCAATGTATAGTTCGCAGGGTACTTCAGGCCGATTGGGACGCACCTTAAAGTCTGTGGTGAATGGTGGGGTCACGTGAAGTGAAGTGAAGTGAAGTGAAATGAAGTGTGAAGGGCTGGAGAGTGAGGTAAGTGGGGTAAAGGACACACACCTGAGGCAAATATGGATAAATTATCCAGGCTAATTAGTGTACTGCTGTGAGCTAAGAAAAGCTCACAACTTACAGCAACATGCAGTCAGTAACTATCCACATTCTCTTTAGGTGTGAATCCTTCCCACTAACCTGACTCTCATCCTTCTTTCCCTCTAAATCTAGCGTCTGTTTTACTTAAAGTGGACATACAGTCTCAATTTTTGCATAGGTTAATATGATTCTTTAGGGTCCTAATGAAAAGTTTGTAATATACTTTAATTAAAAAATCTCAATTGTTGTGTAAAAAAAACATTACTTTTACCTGGTAAAAAGTAGCTCTGTTCTCAGCAACCTGTTTCAGTACATGCTCCTTTAAATGTTAATGACCTCTACTGAACACGCCCCCCAGTTCTGTGGGGCGTGTCTTCACAATACAAGTGGGGTATAGCTTTGACAACAGTTAAAAATATTTAAAAAACTGTTAAAAATAATTTTACATGATGTTAGAATTATTTTATATATAAAGGAGTTATTTCTACTCTCTTGCTCTCTTCCTCATAGATCTGATATTAACGTGTTAAATCTTCCCTGCTGCTATCTTCCTGTCTCCTCTTGCATCTGTTCATTCATGCTCACCTTCCCATACTCTGTCTCTCTCTCCCTCTCTCTCTCTCTCTGTCTCTCTTCCTCTCCTTTGATTCAAATTCTAATTTTATTTGTCACATACACAGTCATACACAGTATGATATGCAGTGAAATGCTTATACGACAGCCAGTGACCTTAAAAATTAAATAAATGAGTAAGGAATAAATATCAATAAAAAGAAATACTAAAGAAAATAAATTTAACTAGTAAAATAGTTGTACAAATATACAATGTACAAATGAGGGCATAATAAAAATCTTACAAAATATAGGGGATATATAAATATTATTATTATTTTTTTTTATTATAAATAAATATATATATATATATATATATATATATATATATATATATATATATATATATATATATATAGTAAGATTTTTATTATGCACTCATATTTTTATATATATATATATATATATATATATATATATATATATATATATATATATATATAGTTATATATGTATATAAAATTTTACATGTGAATCTAGTTGTAAAACTTTTTTGACTTCCCAGACCGGGAATCAAACGCGGACCGCTGCGTTGAGAGCGCTGTATCCTATCCACGAGACCACGGAGGATTAATGGCTGCCGCTTGGAAATGCCGGCTATTCAACCCGCGACCTTATACACGCGAAGCATTGTTTTTTCGGGTTCTCACCAGGACATTTACAATGGTTAATTTGTAGTAACATATGTCTATAGCACAGGCGTTTAGTCAAACATATTTATACCGATCTTTTGCTGTTAATAAACAGAGACCTTTCTGACAAACAACGTGTGTGTGTGTGTGTGTCTGTGTGTGTGAATGAGGCATATAGATGTCGGGAATAGGACAACATACACGCGAAGCATTGTGTGTGTGTGTGTGTGACTGAGTCTCTCCTTATGTCAGAAAAGCTTATCGAAGCATAGCGCACTCGCCTCGTTACTAAACGAACATTAGAAAAACTTTATAAATATGTAGTGCAAAAAAAAGCATGTACCTTAAGCAGGAATCGAACCCGGGTCTCCCACGTGAAAGCGCCAAATCCTAACCACTAGACCACCACACTACTGCAAGGCTGCTGCAACAAACAGCACACCACACTCATGTAGGTGCCATTTTGCTCCCGTGTAGAATAACAATGGCCGACGGCTCTTTTTTTCACTCGGGGCGGGTCTTTGCTAAAACACCAGTGTCAATCAACTGTAGTAGGAGCGGCCTCTGTCGGTGTGAGTTCACACCGACAGGCTTTTGAAAACGGGCTGATTTCAGAAGGGGCATCTTATATTATTAAATTAAAAGAAAATCGCTGGGCGGCTCTTTATCACTGTAGAGTGGTTGTGTACACCCTCTCCTAACACACAATGCAGTCCAAACAGCTTGAAAAAGTCCATGTAGCACTGTAGGTGCCCTTTAAGTTAGGAATGAAATGTTCCCACACCTGGGAGTTTTTTTGCTCGTAAGGTGTTTTCACTATTACTCACTTCACTCTAATAAGCTTAACACCTAGGCACTAGAACGTTCACATTGATAACCAATTCGATTATCGATTTTAGTCAATAACGCTGATTCATCCTTGCACCGCTATTGTCCTCATATTGAACTTTTTCTCTGTATGAGCAATTTCCTGTCTGAAAGTTTACTTGTAGATTTCTAACACGAGACCTTCCTGTATACAGTACTACTTCTTGTGTTCTATAACGGAACACTGCTAACCGCAAACCAATATTTAAGAGGAAAAAAAAAACCTGTTATGTTTGGCTATAAAGGTGGCATAAGGCTAAATGGAGGTTTTCCTTTGACGCAAACAGTTTGCTCGTTAGCACTTCAGCCCTGATTTTTGGAAAAAATTGCTTTGTGAACATAAAGCTGTAATAGGGCTGAGCGATATGGCTGAAAAATGTATCACGATATCAGTGTTTCATATCGGTCGATATCGATAATTATTGATATTTTTTATGACCCATTTAAAATAAGGACCAGGAGAAGAATATATTATATTTAAACATTTTTATTTTAAACGTAACCTTCCTATGATTATAGTCCCATCAGTTATTAAGACAGAAATGTCAACAACCATGGAAAAGTTTAATAATTAAAATGTAAACATAAGTCTAAAGTCACAATGAACACTTAACAATTATCTCTTAACATTTAAGGTGCAAAATTAAAAGAAAATGTAAGAAATGCTTAATAAAGTGTAATAAATTAGTGAATGCGTTTATTATATCAGATGCCTTTCGAGAAAACTACAACAAAAATATATTGTAATATATTTGCGTTTGATGTTAATTCACTGGCGGGCCACCAGGAGGCAATACCGCGCTGTATACTATGTGTGTCGTGTGCACTGAATGCAGTAAAAGAAGAATACCGTTTTTCTCCGTGCCTCCATTTCTTTTCTTCTGGTTGTCTCACACAAAAAGCAAGTAATATTATAGATGTTAGTTGTGCATATTGATGCAAATATAACAATTGCCATACCAAAGAATAAACTACCCGCCAATGTGGCTAGTGAGACTAAAGTTATTAACCGCCACAGCCGAATTTTATCCGCATTTGGCGGGTGCCAATGTCAACACCATCCTCACGGAGCGAGTGAGCATGACAGCAACCAAACTAGCTTCGCGACCTCTGTTTTCTTCCGACAAAGAATAAAAAATATCAAACACATTTTTAATTGATATCGATCACGTGTCTATCGCGAAACATATCGTTATCGTTTTATCGCCCAGGCCTAAGCTGTAACAGTTTTTTTCATTTCTTTTCCATTTGATGATATTCTAACATCCAGATAAGCAATATTATCTCGACCTGCACGTTATCTGTTCCCCACACGTGACATGCTCGTAAATATACAGCGTGCCTGTTATGACAAGGCTCGGACCTGGCCTAGCAATTTCAAACTGTTTTTTTGCCCACTGCGGTATCTGGTTATGTATTCTCATTTCTGTTTAAAACATGAAAAATCCAGACAAAGTTCCCTCTAGGAGCCTGTCGATGCCACTCGTATGACTGACCGTGTAGCACTGAAGAAACTCCCCCAAGTCAAGTCCTGCTGTATCGCACATCATACACAGCATAATAAATCAGGTATGGGAGGAAAATTTCACTCAGACACTCTTCCTCCTCAAACACCCCTGTGGAAAACACATGAAATATTAATGCTGTTACACTCAAAAGTACCACCGCCTTCTGTGCACAGGGACAAGAGCACCAAAAATATCTTCCACCAAACATCTTATGCTTTGCATCGAAATGCATGCTTGTTTTCAACTTGAGCTAAAGTCACATTACAGGTCACATCGCTCAATGCTGATTTATTTATTTTTTTGGTCAGATCGGATTTGCCCATCATGGCGGGTCACGTACAGGTGACATTTATCTGACTCTAATGAGGATTCATCCGTCGTTAAAATACACGTTATAGCCTCCGAGTGCCGCAGTGGTAAAGTGCTCGCCCTATCATCTGGAGATCGCGAGTTCGAACCCCGGGTGATGCTGTAACCTCTCACAGCCGGAGGCCTAGAGAGAGCTAATTGGCCAGAGCTCTCTCAGAGGGGAGGGACGAGAGGTACTTCGGGCTCCCACATTATTGACGGCTCTACAGCCAATCAGGGGCGTCTGTGAGCTCGCGCAGGCAGAGGGAGCAGATAGCACTGACTTGCTAGTGTAGATAGTAGAAACTTGATGTGGGAGCCCCCTAGTGACGGGGAGGAATTGGATACGACTAAATTCTGGGAGAAAATCCAAAAAAAGAAAGAAAAAAAAAAAAAAAAAAAAATATATATATATATATATATATATATATATATATATATATATATATATATATATATATATATATATACACGTTACAAAGTCATTAATTTCAAACAAATGCCACAAGATGCGATTTTAGAAACCCCATTGATGTCCGTGAGCGCTCCAAAAAGTCAAAAGGCAAAAAGTTGCATGGATCCCAATCTGTTCGTTCATTTTTAAGTCACATGACCATGTGGTGAATATGTATCTGATCTAGAACCACATACGAAAGTACTTGGATTTGATGTGGAAAAAAAACAACAACAACATGTGCGCGCTCATTCAGCTCTAAAAAAAACAGATCAGTGGCACATTAGGGTAGGAAAAAAAAAACCAGAATTGAGTCATTTCAGGCTGGTAATGTGAACGCAGTTTTAAGATTTTACTTTGTTGTTCGGTTTTTACTTGGGGATAAAGACTGTATCCGTGTAGGTCAGAAGTGTTAAATCTTCTCCACAATGTAGTTGGGAGTGCTGGGCCGATAGTGTGCTGGTTTGTATTCCAACTAAGCAGAAGTCAAACCTGATTGTCTATTGAAACTAATTAAACAGGATGAATAAAAATATGGCTTCAGCTTGGTTGGAATGAAAACCTGCACACACATCAGTACTTCCTGGACATTTGTGATACAGATCAATATCACAGCAGTCTTGTATGCTGTATTGTATACCAAGCCTTTTGGATTGTTTCAAGCTGCTGTTTGTGCTATAACATTCTGATCACGGTTTCCTGGTGTGGATTTTTGCGTCCTTGGGTCTCAGCAGTAGAGGACGAGCACGGTAGAGAAGGAGACGCTGTACGCCTGGATCCTGATTTTCAGCAGTGTATTGCATGCATGGATGATATGACTAATAGGATACATCACTGGGATAACTCTGTTGTGAAAGGGGTTTAAGGCGAAACTGAGCCACTCACCTGTGTAATAAGAAATTCTTGAAATATCTGTGGAGAGAGAGAGAAAGAGAGAGAGAGTGTCAGTGAGACGATCATTTTAGCACATTTGGCACAGACATTTGGTAGCATGTGGTTTTGTGGGTCAGCCTTAATCCGTCAGGGGAAGCCTGGAGCCAGACGGGCCTGGACACACAGCACTCAAATCTGGGACGCACTCATTCCACTAATTCCCCTTATTAGTTATGCTAATATTAAAAATGAAAGACACAAAATAAACAGTAAATAAATGTACCGTATACAGCATGAGCAGGCTGCGATTATTTAACGATGCTGCACAGGCGTCAGGTCAAATGAATGAATGCCACTTAAAGACTTCTGTGGCTGAGCAACTCTGGGCTTGTTTCTAAAACGTTCCATGGACAGGAAGTGAGTTTAAAAAGCTTATGCACAAAATTCAGGTTGCACAAAAAGCCAGTAACAATCAGCTGCAAACTAAAAGACATAAGCGATGAATGACATAATAACAGCGCTTATTCAGAGAAGATACCAAAGATCGAGACGTGTGTAAGAGTAGTAGTGTGTGTGAGTGTTGGATAGACAAGAGAGACAGTAGAACCCCCAAACACATCCATCACTGATGTCATGCAAATCAAAAGTACAAGTGTATTCTTTTATCTGTTTCAATCTAACAGGTATGTACAGTCGTGGCCAAAAGTTTTGAGAATTACATAAATATTGGAAATTGGAAAAGTTTCTGCTTAAGATTTTATAATAGCAATTTGCATATACTCCAGAATGTTATGAAGAGTGATCAGATGAATTGCATAGTCCTTCTTTGCCATGAAAATTAACTTAATCCCAAAACCATCAAGAACTTCAAGGAAAGAGTTTCAATTCTTGTTAAGAAGGGTTCAGGACGTCCAAGAAAGTCCAGCAAGCGCCAGGATCGTCTCCTGAAGAGGATCCATCTGCGGGATCGGAGTGCCACCAGTGCAGAGATTGCTCAGGAATGGCAGCAGGCAGGTGTGAGCGCATCTGCACGCACAGTGAGGCGAAGACTTTTGGAAGATGGCCTGGTGTCAAGAAGGGCAGCAAAGAAGCCACTTCTCTCCAAGAAAAACATCAGGGACAGATTGATCTTCTGCAGAAAGTATGGTGAATGGACTGCTGAGGACTGGGCAAGGTCATATTCTCAGATGAAGCCGCTATTGGGCATCTGGAAAAAGGCTTGTCCGGAGAAGAAAAGGTGACGCTACCATCAGTCCTGTGTCATGCCAACAGTAAAGCATTCTGAGACCATTCATGTGTGAAGTTGCTTCTCATCCAAGGGAGTGGGCTCACTCACAATTTTGCCCCAAAACACAGCCATGAGAATGGTACCAAAACACCCTCCAACAGCAACTTCTTCCAACAATCCAACAACAGTTTGGTGAAGAACAATGCATTTTCCAGCACGATGGAGCACTGTCGGCATAAGGCAATAGGCATAAGGCAAAAGTGATAACTAAGTGGCTCAGGGACTAAAACGTTGAAATTCTGGGTCCATGGCCTGGAAACTCCACAGATCTTAATTCCATTGAGAATTTGTGGTCAATCCTCAAGAGGCGGGTGGACAAACAAAAACCCACTAATTCTGACAAACCCCAAGAAGTGATTATGAAAAAATGGGTTGCTATCAGTCAGGATTTGGACCAGAAGTTGATTGAGAGCCCAGTCGAATTGCTGAGGTCCTGAAAAAGAAGGGCCAACACTGCAAATACTGACTCTTTGCATAAATGTCATGTAATTGTCTATAAAAGCCTTTGAAACGTGAAGTGCTTGTAATTATATTTCAGTACATCACAGAAACAACTGAATGATCTAAAAGCAGTTTAGCAGCAAACTTGGTGAAAACTAATATTTGTGTCATTCTCAAAATACACGACTGTACTGCAAAACTTTATTTGTTTTATCCCAATTGTTGGATTTCTGCACATAATCAGACATAGCGGACGTATCAGACGGAAAAGGAAACCTCCTATAAACACGGAACTCTCGTCTCAGACCCTTGAGTGATATTTGAGTGTCACATGATCACAGCGTCTATTAAAAAACTGGGTCATTCCTCTTCCAGTGTAATAAACAACGCTTAACTGTTTGCTTATCTCTGGCAGTAAATAACCGTTTACATCCTCAAACACAGAGCGAAATGTTAAAGTGTGGTAGAGTGTGTTAAAGGAATACTCTGGGATTCCCATGCAGCATAGTGGGTTAGATACAGAGGTGTCAAGTAACGAAGTACAAATACTTCGTTACCTTACTTAAGTAGAAATTTTGGGTATCTATACTTTACTGGAGTAATTATTTTTCAGCCGACTTTTTACTTCTACTCCTTACATTTTTAAGCAATTATCTGTACTTTCTACTCCTTACTTTTTAAAAACAGCCTCGTTACTCTATTTTTCTGATCAGAACGCGCAACCCCTCCGGTCGCATGATAAGAAAGCGGAAAATGCCCCCCCCGTCACATGATCAGAACGCGCACAACGCCCCCCCCCCCGTCACATGATCAGAACGCGCACAACGCCCCCCCGTCACATGATCAGAACGTGCACAACGCCCCCCCGTCACATGATCAGAACGTGCACAACGCCCCCCCCTCGTCACATGATCAGAACGCGCACAACGCCCCCCCGTTGCATGATCAGAAAGCGAGACCTTAATGCTTTTTTTCCCCCTCACGGTACTTTTACTTTTATACTTTAAGTAGTTTTGAAACCAGTACTTTTAAACTTTTACTTAAGTAAAAAGCTTGGGTTGATACTTCAACTTCTAAAGAAGTATTTTTGAACCCTAGTATCTATACTTCTACTCAAGTAATGAATGTGAATACTTTTGACACCACTGGTTAGATACTTGAACATATATTAGTGTTAATGTTGTAAGCACACTGATAAAAAAATTAAAAAAAAGGTGAGGCAGCAGCTGAACTCCAGCCATAAAATACATTAAAAGTACATGAAATCAATGCCAAGTGCAATCACAAATTTCTCATTTCTGTCTCATATTCTTCCTCTCTTTTATACCGTTTCTTCCTTTTTGTTTCCTACTCTTCCTCAGTATCAGTACTACCAGCATCTTTACTTCATATTTTTTTGGCCACCATTTCTTACTGTAAATCTCCCCAACTGGTACCTCATTTCTTCCTCCCTCACTTCCTTCCCCCATTTATATTTTTCTAATTAGTTTTTTCTTCATTTGTTTTTCCTTCTTCAATCCTTCCTTCCTCCCCTGGCCATCCTTCCCTTCCTTCTTCCCTCCATCCATCACTGCATCCTTTCTTCTATAAACCCATCCACCCTCAATTATTTCCTGGTTCTCATTACCGCTGTGTATTTTCTTTAGATAAATGCAAATCTAGTTGCTTCTCGGTTTTCCAAATGCTTTCATTTGAACCTTGCTCTGAAAAGTAAAAAAAAAAAAAAAAAAAAAAAACAATGTGGTACTGTTCTATATAGAACCGTTACTGGGTTCCGTCTCAGGGAACTAAGCTTTTAGGTTTCTAGATTTCATTTCCAGATCATAAGGAGCGCAGAATAACAATGGCGTCATGTTGCAGGCTATAAAACAGGAGTCTGTTTGGAGTTGCTGAGTGTGTGTCAGGTCTTGACTTTTTTTTTTTTTTTTTTTTTTTACAGATGAGGCCATCAGAATCACTTCCTAAAACCTGCTATCCATCACACGGAGAGCACTACTCCACCACATTAATGGGGCTGAACTTGCATTATGGTGCCTCAATTATTTATGGAGTAGACCGTCTCTCGGACTTTTATACTGTATGAGGTCCGATATGGAGGCTTAATGGAAGACAAGGTCATGTTCGAGCTCAACCTCACATTCACCCTGGATGCAATAAAGCAACCATTAATTTCTTATGCAAGTTGCAAACACGGAAGCTAGGATACTAATGTGTGCATTGAGGATGTCATACAAAATATACTATGAAATCCCTCGAACAAATCCTGTGGTACAGCTTATTTACCATCCATCCCTACGCTCACAACTTTGAGAGCTTTAATGGTCCTAAGCCTGTAAAGGAGTTCTGATTAACACAATCTCTCTCACATAGGACACCAGGTAATCAATACATTAACCCAGCTGATTAAATCATGTGAATGGAGGTGTATAAGCTACCATGTGCGCTGACTGGCTGTCCAGGATCAGCCTAGCTATTATGTCCTGAAGGTCTCTGACCCTCACTATGGCTTTCCTTAATAAACTTCCATTACGTCTTGGCGTGTGCTGCGGTCTCCTGCTGCACAGACAAAGCATGATATTTAATAGACTGATCACCCGTCTCGGGATATGAACCCTGACCTCTGGATCTCAGTCTGGCAAACACATCAATTGGTGAAAACGAGGACGCTGACTCGGGGTCATATCGACACCCCGCCCTTGTGTGTGCCTCCCAGAAATCTGTCACACAGGCTGAAGCCCAAACACCTGCCTCACAATCTGTTAGCAGGAGACCCCTCTTATATTCTCACTCATTCTCTTTATTATTTATCTCCATCCAGAACCACACTGAAGATGTGGCTGAGCCGGGTGAATACACAAGCAGCGTGTTCGGGCTCAGCACTGACTCCAGAGAAAGAAAAAAGAAAAATAACAGAACAGAGAAGAAAACCGCAGTCCGTCTGATGATCTGTGGCCAATAACATCACGCGTTTATCCTCGAGATACTCAAAACCAGCAAAGTGTTTAGCTGACAAATCTTTAAACGACTCATCACATGCGGCAAGACTAACGGGTAATCCGCCGGGAGCAAGTCAAACAGATGTGAAAGAAAAAAACAAGTGCAGTGACGTTGCGCCAGGAGGGATGCAGCGCTTCCACATTGCAAGTGTTAAACAGAGCAGAGAGATGAAAACATACTGTATGATGTATGAAAAGGTGTCGGGATTGAGCTACATGTGAACTATTATCAGGACGGGGAAAATATTTAGCCACCTTGAAATTTTTTTCATTTTTATGCAATTGCTTCGTCCCAAGTGCCCCGCCTCTTCATTTTTTTGCACCTGAAAACATCTGCAAATCTACGCAGTGCAGTACAGTAGGTGGTAATATACTGTACATGTGATTGGTTTGTGATCAAACATCAGCCATGTACTGTATTATTTCTGCTTACACTGACAATGCACTAAAGGCATAAAATGGGTTTATGACTTGATCAGTGCAATTAAATTCATCATCGTCTATGCAGATTTAACCTGTATACATGGTCACGTGGGTCCTGGGGTCTATCCCAGGGGATTTAGGGCATGAGACGGGGTGCCAATCCATTAAAGGGCACATCCATAAACACACTCACATAATCTCCATGTTTTTATACCTGGAGGAAACCCATCAAGCATGGAAACTCAGAAAGAACATGTAAACTCCATGCACACAGACCCCGAGACGGGAATCGAACCCGGACCCTGGAGGTGCAAGGCGACAGTGCTATCCTTTATTGATCCTTTGTTTGTCAATTTAATCAACTATAAAACAGCCGGTCAGTTTTAGATTCTGAATTTATGCACACTTGTACATGTTTTGTTGAACGTTCAAAGATCTAAATTGATAAATTACTTAAAAACACCACAACTGTAGGAAAAAAAAAAAGTGTATGCGTGACCTGTAGCGTGGAGGGTAAGATTGGTAAGAAATGAAAAAAAAAAAAAGATGTAAACAAGCAACAGCACAAGTTACAGTGGGTTTCAATGTTTATTAAACACTTTTAGTATTTCTTTTATCTCAAACATGCAAGAAGTATATCTTCTTAAAACAACTCAAATGGTAATAGTGCTATTAAATCAAATCAACACTCGCCGTCCAAATACAGTTCTTATAAAAGTAAAGATTATACATGACTAATTAGTTCATAAAAGTTATATATAACTTTTCTTATAAATACCTTCATATAAATTAACAAGGGCAAGATGAGTGAACGCCTGGTTTTAATCAATCAACTTGAGCCTATTTCTGGCTCAAACACATTCACCCATCTGCTCTCTCTAAGGGTGCTGTGTGAAATTTTAGATAAGCACAGCAAGTGGCATTTTAAACACAACATACAGTCAGCAGCAGCTTTCACTGTGTCCACAGCTTCTTTTATATCTTTCGGTATAAACGATCCGGTTTGAGCCGTACTGTTCTGTGACCTTCAGACATTTCCCTCTGATTCGTCTCTTAGGTATGCTGCTTAACATGTTCAGCACAACTATAACAGGATTAACCAGGACAAATTTCTCCTGGCCTTTTTAAAAAAAAATCCTTATTCGATCCCTGGCGATCGACCTGATGTTTGTTTGTACATTTCATACGTTGCGTTTTCACAATACGCCCTGCAAAACGTATGTCCGTGAGCTAATCACGTTGATATTCTGTGTGCCTGTCATTTAGCCCATTGCCCCCCCCCCAAAAAAAACACTGGTTTTAAAGCCAAAACTAATGCTTGATCTGGAACTCGAACAAATCGGCTTCAGGAAAATTGTCTGGGAGTCTGGAGATGATCATTTCATCATCATGAAACTATTCGAGCCAGGCTGTTTTCGTGGCTGTTTTAAAAATTACATTTATAGCAAAATAATAGGGGGGAGGAAATTAAATGCAAATTGTGTCATCATAATTATTATATATACATATAGACCACAGACTCTATACAGCATGTGAACGTTCAATAGCGGATACTGGCTAATCACGGATTCATGGATTCTGCTATCAGTAAGGCTTGCTACGCTTTCCAGAATGCATTTCAATAATTCTCAAAGAAGCATGAATCTCTAAACCGAACTGCTGTTTAGTGTATTGAGTCTAACTGAATCATAATGCATAAAATGCTTCTGAATCGAATAGAAACCCAATTCATTATGAACCGATTCAATTCATACAGCTAGGGCTGTGCAATTAATTGAATTTCAAATTCGATTCCGATTTCGGGTCTCAACGATCACAAAAATGGTGTAATTGAAAAAAACGATTATTCACTTTTTTTTTTAAAGTTATTTTGACCTGCGTTCTGATACGCACATCCGCACTTTCGCCCTTCCGGAAGCCCGAACTCTCTCACTCTATACCCGGGGTACTCAATAGGTGGACTCCAGTCCGCACCCGGACCCAAATACGGTTCAATCTGGACCGACGCCAAAACAAACATGCTAATTTAATCATAATCCAAATGAGTATATGTCTTTGAGTCTTCTAGTGAAGACTGCGCGCACCCCAGCGGCGCATGATATGAACGCGCCCAAACCCTGGCGCATGATCTGCACGCGCGCACCTTCTACAGTACCATCGCGAGGTAGAAGCAATTCTGTTGTTTGGGAACAGTTTGGATTCGAAGAAGCGGACGTGGATCAAGAACATATTAGGTGCA
This sequence comes from Channallabes apus, assembly GCA_030522415.1. Lineage (NCBI taxonomy): Eukaryota > Metazoa > Chordata > Actinopteri > Siluriformes > Clariidae > Channallabes > Channallabes apus. Next base: position 17,432,624 of record CM060127.1, read on the forward strand.
AGATTTGCTACGCGGTTGTGTCGGCAACTCCGTATCTATCCAGCTCAGAAAGGCACAAAAAAAAAAATAACAGATGCCGTTGCATAGTTTTTAGCCAAAGACATGTGCCCTATTAGCACGGTTGAGAACGAAGGATTCAGGAAAATGATAAATACTCTGGACAAGCTTTATGCTTTGCCATCTCGACACCATTTCACGAGAGTTGCTCTGCCTGCTTTATTTGAAAAATTCCGTTTAGAAGTGGCTACTGAAGTATTAAAAGCAGAGGACTTCGCCACCACAACAGTAGAAATGTAGAATATTGTAAAATGTTGTTTTGAATTTTTCAGTTTGTTAAGGCACATACGTGAGCAAATTTATTTTGGACTAATTTATTTATTTTATTTAATATTTATATTTTATTTATTACTTGTTTTCAAAAAGATTGTGGAAGTGCACTACATTGTTGATCTTGTTTGCCTTTATCTGTTTTAATCTGTTGTAAGGAGAATTCACTGTTCTGTTCAATAAATGCAACATATTTCCAAAGTCAATGAGTAATCGTGTAAAATAATCGTGATTTCAATCATGACCAAAATAATCGTGATTATGATTTTTTCCATAATCGAGCAGCCCTACTTACAGCATTAATTTAAATCAACGCTTCTAGGGAGAACTTCTCGTTCTGACCATCGGAACAAACTAAATAAAAGCTTGACTTTCAGCGACTCTGTGTCTAGAATGATCCTGAAGAGTTCTAAACTGGATCACTTGCAGAAAAGTGTTGTGCCTTAACTGTAATGTCTAAATGACTGGCATTGTTCAGTACTTGTGATCAAAAGTAAAAATAAATAAATCCCTTTAATTTTACTTTGAATAAACCAGGTTTCACCTCAAACAAGCGCTTGCTCCATCAGCACCACTGCGTCAGGACCGTACAGCACTCATTAGATCCCTGACTAACTGTCCAGCGGCATGCTGCTCGCCTGAAAGAGCTAGAGATGACTAGTTCGGTGCAATTTTGGCAACCATGATTGATCCTCCTTTTGCATTCACAGACAGCGAGAGGCTTTGTTGCTGAAGACAGTCTCTTACTTTGTGAGAGTGCGCTCAACCCGGCAATTACGGAGCTGAGTAATTACACAGGCGGACACAGGAGTGCAGAGGAAGAGCGAGCGCACACATGCAGCACACTGTCAGTGATTTCATCAGCCTTTCATCGGCCCAGACTGCGTTTTTTTCCCCCTCGTCTTTCCTTCATTTGCCCTTATCCTCTCACCCCCTATAACAGAATGAGCACTGGGAGTAGTGAGACACAGGAATTCCCCGCCTCCCACCCAGACTATGTAAGAACACTGCATAAGAACACCATGTGGATCAGTGGAGATACCGCAGAACTAAACTCTGATACGGAGGGCTCCTGTGTGTCTGTAGGTTCCAGATACACCTCATCCTACCAAATCATAAACCTCTTGGGATACGCAAACTGAATGCCAGAGAGCCGAAACAAGCTATGTAGATGGTCCTTTAAAGTGCTGATATGACACAACAACGGAAAACAACAGAGGCAGAATCAGGGATCGATAATGACTTGTCTTTGATACAGGGCTATAACATTTTAAGACATGTAAAACAGTTAACAGCAAACACACTGATGCAGATCATACATACAGTACACACCAAGTTAATTAGTTTTAAAGCTGTAGTGCATCAAGAATAATTAACTGAAGGATCAATTGAGATTGATCAGGGACAAACTGATATGCATACAAATTTAATCCGTTCAGGGGAGGAGTTCTTAAGGCGGAATTTCGAATTTGCGAAACGCAATTTCCCCAGAGGAAATAACGTAAAAACGCAGATAATCCGTTTCAGCCACCCAAAAATATTTACCACTTTCCAACACTATAATTAGATTTTTGCATATAAAAATAATCAAAACATTTAAAAAAGGTATGTAAATGAAGTAAAATAAGAAATAAATATACATTAAAACCTCATTTAACCTTAATTTATGATTACTCTTTAAAAACGAAACCAAGAGTGGCTCCCTTTTCTTTTTGATGACGAGCTTGATAACATTCTTGGGGCACATGGTGCTATGCCTTCGCTACAGTACATCATGCACAAACTGCAAAAAAAAAAAAAAAAAAAAAAAAAAAAACATTGCAAAAAACTTAGTTTTGCTTGTATGCTGAAAATGTGCCGGATGCCGAGGCCAATTTCTTGCAAAATTTTAGTTCTTTTAAATTTCTTGCGAAATTTCAGTTCTGCTCAGGTAAGCGCCTACTTAGCAAAAAATGGCAGTGAACTGCGGAGTCAGTGAGTTTTGAGCAGATTGGTGCATATGGTAACTTATGCAACTGGGCAGGGTTCACACCTTAACACTCAGATCATCTGCCTTTGTTTCTCAAAAACCAACGGTATGCACCAAGCCTACTCTGATAGCGGAAACTGTGTGATGTTTGAAGGCAAAGACTGAGGCAGCATAAACGCAGAATTCATGGCTTCTGTATATATATAGTGCGAGTTTTGAGTCAAAGGTTCTTATGTTTAGATGATGTGCTACTGGGCCTCCGAGTGGCGCAGTGTTAAAGTGCTCGCCCCATCATCTGGAGATCGCTGGTTCGATTCCCGGGTGATGCTGTAACCTCTCACAGCCAGAGGTCTAGAGAGAGCTGATTGGCCGAGCTCTCCCAGGCTCTATCAGGCTCTATCTAATCACGGCTCTACAGCCAATCAGGGGCGCCGGTGAGCTCACACAAGCGGAAGGAGCGGATAGCGCTGTCCTCCAAGTGTGTTACGCCGCCCGTAACGGTGCGTGAGCGAGTGGCTCGAAAAGATGCGGTCAGCTGGCATCACGTGGTTCGGCCCTCCGGGCTGAGTCGTAGTAGTAGCCTTAATGTGGGAGCCCCCTAGTGACAGGGAGGAATTTGACAAGACTAAATTAGGGAGAAAATCGATATGCTTTGAATTCTGAATATTTTTGAAGTCTGGGCTTTTCTTCACAGATATGGTCGATCAATCAATGACCTTGGTTTGCATTCAAGTCATTCAATCTGGGGCAACATTTCAAATATCTGAATCAAAATAAATCCTCAACACTTTCATGACTGTAATAAAGTTAATGTCATTTTCAATGTTCATCTTTTCAGCGATTAATGCGCTACAGAAGCAAAGTGCTCCCATTCGGTGTGAATTTGTCATAAAACTCAGAGCATGTGACAGAGTTAGCTTAAATGTCACAGCTCAGAGAAGTGCAGTTAACCAAGCAGCACTGAAGTGCTCTATAAAGTACAACATCCTCTGTGCTATACATCTCTTCCTCTCTCATCTGTAGTGCAGGAAGCTCTACCGGATCAGTAGGAATCAATTCCCCCCCGAGATCCTCGACCAAACAGAAGTGCTGAACCACCAGAGTTCTGACAAGGTCAGGCATCCGAGGCCAGACGCTCTGCGCCAATCCAGTCACAGGAAACGGGAGGAAGTGGAGCGACGGCGTCCTTCAAATGGCACAGATCAGCAGCTGCTCCATTACATATTATGACGATATCCAGAGTACCGAATGAAATGACAGTGCTGTGACATTGCGCAAAAACAGGACAGTGCTGTCCACAGCAGAATATCTGTCAGTATTCCCTGCCTGAACGGTCTGATTTATTTTACATACTCCAGTCCTGTTGCAGTCCAGATTCATGTGATGGGGAAAAATGTAGTCATTTTAGTCAGCAATCTTTTGATCTCCAGTTAGAAAGACTACACATTAGACAGTCGCACTGCTGCACCAGGTGTGTTTAACTAAAATGCAAAACAAACAGTCCCCGAGGGGACGTCCCAGAGGAACGCCAGAGTACGGAGAGTATCTGACTAAAAAAATGCTTACAAATTAACAAGCATACAACCTTCTCATCATGCTGGAGCACTGATTTGATTTCACCACACACACACACACACACACACACACACACACACACACACACACACAGACAGACACACAGACAGACACACACACCTCCCTCTTTTTGGGTGTATCTTTGATGAAAGCCCTTGAGGGCAGAAAAGAGGGTGGAAACATGCCTCTTTCAAAATGTCGTTCACACACAAGCTCAGGCATACACACATTCATACAATACAGTAAAAGTAGACAAATCAGAAATGCATGAATGAATAGTTGACTGGATAGATGAATGAATGAATGAATGAATGAATGAATGAGCCAGCTTATGTAAATACCAGTGTGACCAAAAATGTCATCATCTAGTCTTTGCCTTGGTGACCCAGTGATCTTACAACAGTTATTATTATGGTTGAAGAATAAATTTTGCTGCGATAACGTACATAAATCAAATAAACAAATCAACAAAATTCAGAACTCAACACATCAAAATGCATGTTAAACTTTAATTTCATAAAATTTTATTTGCATAGCACTTTTAACAACCGACACCGCCGCAAAAAATAAAATAGCTTTACAGAAATGAAAAATTCCAAACATAAACTTAAAAATGTAAATAAATGTAAATAAATGCAAAATTATATATACACATCAGTTTGTCAGTAACGAGCAAGCCAGAGGCGACAGAGGCAAGGAAAAAACTGTCGACATGTAGAAGAGGCTCTGAGAGGAACCAGACTCGAGATGGAGTCCGTCCTCATTTAGGCGACAGCAGATAGCATGACCATAAATAAATGCAGCGCCTTCTGTAAGACATTGTGTTGAAGGCGCAATTTCTAACAGAAATGTCCACAGTATTGAGAAAACAAAGCTTACGCCTTCACACACGCGTCCAATTCTATTAAAAAACATTTCTTAGGAGCTTCTGATAAAAACAGAGTAGGACTGGAGTATTATCCTGTAGCCATGTCTTCGTAGGCGAGCACACAGGGTGTCCAAAATTAGCCTAATCTGCATGTCTTTGAACTGTCTGAGGAAACCGGAGAACCTGGGGGAAGCATGCAAACTTGACATGCACACACATCATCTGATCCAATACTGTCAATATTGCCTTAATCAATAAATCGACTTTAAAACATCACAGGTGTAACTGTGCCATGCTTTTAGACCAGCTGTGTCCTGTTCATGTGTAGGACCATGTGTAGGACCTGTGTTACACGTCACTGCACATATTCACTGCATAAAAAAAGTCAGTACATCAGATCGGTACGGTATGTAAAATCCGGGACGGTAATCAGTTTTTTCACTCTTTGATGATCTGCGTCTCTGATCCACAAGAGCCTGTACACAAACACGCTCATACGGACGCACAGATATGAAATTAATGGTTTACTGTACAGTAGATCCGTAACCACAGTGAGCTGTTAATAGCGCAGCACAGGCTGCATCACTTGGACACACTGTCCGTGTAAACTCTATGAATTTCTTGTCAACTCCTCGAACAAAATTGTCTGTAAAGCTCTATTGCTAACAAATAGTGATTAAAAAAACGGCATGTATTTTGCAGATATTAAAGTCACATAAGTTACGTTAAAGGGATTGCTTTATCATGTCTCATGATTTCTCATCTTCTATTGATCCATGCACTTATACATCTGTTGTCTTTCCAAACGTGTGTAAATAACGCGTCTTTCATAATGAGCACTTTACACCTTCTGGCAAGACTTTCATGTGTCTTGCCTACATTCCTACAGAAAGACTTTGCTGCTGCAATACAACCAGGGAAAAATAAAATAGCACTCGTTTTGTGAAAAAGACAGCTCTTGATCGATACGTGATAAAGAAAAAACCAATAGAAAGCAGCATTAAACATGAGGACGATGCCGTGACTCGTCCGGTCCACTCGGTCCACAGAGGCCATCTATCACAGCGACACTCTACTATTCACTGAGGTTATAATGATGCAATCGGACCCTCGGGCAAAGTAGATGTTACACACTCGATGGCGCCAAGCCAAAGGAGGACAGATGGATGAGCGAAATGAGAGAAATCACCTCGTCGTTTTTTAAACCTTTCCACATCTACATTACTGCGGTGAGAATTCGAATCGTGCTGAAAAGAATCGGAGCTTAAAAACCACACGAGATCACCTTTACACTGAAAATGACAGACTCATTCTCTTTCCCTTAAAAAGCAGCGCACACACACACACACACACACACACACACACACACACACACACACACACACACACACACACACACACACACACACACACACACACACACACACACGGTCACACTTTCACCTAGATTCACATGCGTCCTTTCAGTACGGTGCCGAGTGGGAGAGTGGGAGGGGAAAATGCTTACCGTGGTATAGTCCTTCCATTAAAGGTGAGAACTCTGACTGCTTAGATATCCAGCTCTCTGTGTTATGCTAAACTCCGATCTGCGCTCACACACACTGGCACATATACAGAATCCACGTTTCTATATATTCCACACCGCACTAACAGAGAAATCCCGCCATGCAGAAAAGCCTCTTGGTCTCAGATGGACGTGATGGTAATGGAGTGTGTGTGTGTGTGTGTGTGTGTGTGTGTGTGTGTGTGGAGTTTGTGCGGCAAATGAACAGCAGGGAAAAGGGGGAGAAAACGGCAGGGGAGGAGGAGGAGGAGGAGGCTGAGTAGGGGCTCGGCTGGCTCATTCAGTAGCAAAGAGGGGGAGGAGAAAAAAAAAAAGAAGAGGTGGGGGGGGGGGGGGGGGTGAGCGAAAAGAAGGAAGGGAGGAGATTATACAGAGGGTGGAGTGAACCAAAAGACTCTGGGGAGAGAAATGGAGCAGAGCCCGGGGTTAATAGCAAGGCAGAAAACAATGAGAGTGAGGGTTCGAGTATGCTAATTTACACCAGCGCGTGAGGAGAGATAGACGAGCGCAATGTTACTGAAAGCCGTCATTTTCAGTTTAGTCATGACTTGAGTGGGAGTAACACACACACACACACACACACACACATCTGTATGTCTATATGTGAGTAAGAAAGAAACTGAGAGAAAGACAGACAGACGTTGAGTTATTGTCTGGGCCTGTGGTCAGACAATCATAATAAAAGATGCGTTATCTGCAATGGCGGTGTCTATGGTAACCATCGGTTACCACCAACATGGTGATGAGTTTGACGTCATCACCGACCCCCACCGCAAACACACACAGGCATGACAACACATCTCTGAAACAAATGAAAGTGGAGTATACGACAGTCCGGCAGCGCTGCACATCACTAAATACCCTATACTCGTCCACCTCTTACACACACAGACCCCTACACACACACATACACACCCCTACACATACATACCCACACACACATACTGTACATGCATAAAAAGTACACACACTTTCACCTAGATTTACATGCGTCCTTTCAGTACACAGAAACACACATACAGTACACACATACATACACACACACACCTTTCTATCAAGGAGTTGCGCGAGCATCTAGAGAGCTGAGGCGGTCAGAGTGAGGGGGTCTGAGTGAGGGCAGAAGAGAGATAACGTCAGAGTTCATGAGGTTTGCTGGCTCGTGCTCTACAATGACATAACGAGAGAAGAAAAACACACACACACACACACACTTTTGTGTTAAAGCTACATGGACAGGATGAAGACGGTTAAAGATGGAGAAATCAGTCCATCAACTGCGACATGTGTTGTGATGGAGCCTATGTGGAGTACCTTTGTGTAGAGGAACAGTTTGTACAGAAGATGTACGGAATGACAGTTAAAAATAATTTTCTTAAATTTATGCCCACTTTCAGTACAGTCCTTGAAGAATTTGATAAATTCCCAATATCAGATGAAGTTGTTGAAGATCATCATATGACCAGCTGCACTGAACAACAAAAATGAAATCAGCCACGCTCCTGCTCTGGTTCATCTTCAGATCTCCTGGAGTCTTCCCACAATACCCTGCAGCAAGACAGAGGGGAGGATGGTAGACTCTTCTCTAAAAGACATGAAAGACAAGCAGCGGGAGATCTGTGGCCTCCTTGCAGTATGATAATGAACAAAACAGGACACTTGACAAATTTAATAAAACGCCGATGATTCCAAAACAAATGATATTTTTCACTGCGGCACTCTTTAAAGAACCGTGACACAGGTGCTCACTCTTCAGACTGTTTCTGGAGGCCAAACATTTCGTCTAAATAACATCCAAACATCTTAATCTGGCATTCACAACCTTTTTATGAGCATCTTCATTTGCTTAAAAAATAAAAAAATCAAATCAAATCCACTGTTCGAGGATCAACAGAAAGCACTAACATCCTGGAGCATGTCAACATGGACATCTGTGGATCGACCTCCGCATGGGGTTCCGGTGACATAATCGCACGCAAGTGTGTGAGCTGCGCACAAACGGAGTGTAAACGTGAAGATTTGATGAGCAAGAGGTGAGCAGAGTAAACAGGAAGGAGGCATGGTTAAGCAGTATAAACTTCAGAGACGGTATCCACAACACAAGTGCCCTGGTTTTTACCTCTCCATGGCTGAGCTTTAATTACACACAGGCTGCCACAGACGGGTGGCACAGTGCCAGAGAGTCCGAACATCTGCTACTCTCTCTCGACCTGCTCTGGAACGAAACAGAGAAGGCCTCAGACAGAGAATGCCTCCTCACACACTTATTACCGTCATGAAAAAAGAAAAAATCTGAAAGGATATATTTTTTAATATGCTTATAAATATATAAAGTTGGCTGATGGGGATGCATCATGAGACGAGACGGGATTCTCCAAATAAGTAGGTTTCTGATTAAATTTGTATATAGCAAGTGGAAGCTGAGTGTATTCAGTAACTGGGTCTACGGATGATGCCAAAGTTAACCATATCTCAGAAAAAATACAAAATGCAGAACAAAACTTTTGAGCGCAAAACGATGAACTCAATGAACCCACAGTTACATCATAAAACAAGCCAATACAAATATGTATGGAATAATAAAAAAAAAAAAAAACATCAATAATCAATGGGAAATGATCATAGCATTACACTAAACTGCAAACCCTCCATGCACACATACCCTCCTGCTCTTCATCAACATCATCATAAATCATTCCCCATGATCTATTTCTCTAAATCGACCTAAAGACATCCCAAGTTATCATGATTTATGACAAAATCAATCATCCATTTCCTTTTTTTTAACAGAATCATGTACTGACTGGCCTAAATAAATAAATAAATAAAACACTAATATTTCATTCATCCTCCTTTAGCTTTGATTACGGTGCTTAATGTGGTGTATGTGAAAACGATTCCTCATGCGCCCAAAACCACTTTCACAATTTGACTCCTGGAATATGCTCGAACCATCAGGGGGATAAACTCCATATGGGATAATCTGGTCATTCAGGTATTCAAGAGATTCGTTTTATCGACACATAAGGTTGCTGAGCCTAAAACCTGAGCAATTGAAGCAACCCCAGATCATAAAACGATATAATGCGATGTGTTCTTATCCCAATTCCAGTAATGTTAATGCGACATGCTGAGGAGGCGAAACAGACTAAGAGTCTTTCGTACATTAGGGCTCCGGGATCGTTTCAGAGAACATTTAACTCCAAAGTCTGGTTAATTGTCATCAGTGAGAACACGACTGTTCCAGGCTCGGGAACCGTGTCTGATGCTGCTTGAAGAGGTGATCTCGGACACAGAACGACGTACTCGGGCATGGATCAGATCAGGTATGGAAGCCAATATCACCTGATCATGAAATTAGACTCTGTAGAAAGACACACGAGGCATTGCTCTTCACATTTTTTTCAAACATATCAATAATATTAGGCATTCAGTCACAGTTCTTGTCCTCTTCTTCTCTTGTGTTTAATAGCAGCTCACAAACCGTTTATGAGCGGACTGCCACCTGCTGTATCGGAGAGCGTGAATACGGAAGTGTACCCGAGTACAGAGAACAAAAATAATGTGAATGGTGGCCACCAGAGGGGGAGGGGGGAAGAATTGTTCCTGGGCACGTGGAACAATTCAAATCAATCGTGCCTATTGTGAAAATGCCTTAAAAGTAGTGAAGTGTCTGGAGATCAGAAATCAAATTCATCTCTGCTTTCCCTCGTAAAGAAGGCATTTCAGGACTCATTTCAGTCCAAGATTAACAGTTTGTTCGGCACATTTAGACTCAAACTGTTTTTTTGAGCAAGGCCCAACAGAGGGCAAGATTTGCCAAATGTAATTACAAGACTGTCTAATGCATTATGCATTTTTTCTTAATTTAGCCGTGCACATCTAGCGACAAGAGAAGAAAAAGTTTCAGAGGTGCTCATGGACCTTGTAGAGAAAATACCTTGTAAGAAACTGGATCGGAAGCACAAACAGTTGTTCACATAATTAAAAGCATAAACCTAAATGTCTTAAAACATTACATCATCTTTTCACGACACAGGATTAACCATTTTGTTTAAGCTTACATAACCATCGAACTCCATTCAGATTCAGTTACACACACACACACACACACACACACACACACACACAGGAAAGAAATCCTTTAACAACTCTGGGAAGAAGCTTTAACGTTTCTTCATTCCTAAACCCTTCTTAGTCCCCACTGAGACAGACGTCAGTAGATATTTACAGAGACAGAGAGTGCGAGACCCAGAGACACACTGCACATGGACTGCTGCTTATCTGTTTAAGGGAACCTCTGACTGCAGGCAGTTGATCTCTGATTATAGAGAGCATTGTGGCGCTTGCCCGGGAGTGTAGAGTAAACCCACAGCACCCACTAGTGGCGACTGTGTTTTAGCCTCCGTTGGGTTTCTCCAGCCTCGGCCTTGCCAGTAACATGGCAAAGAGCAGCAGAGCCAAACAGCTCGGAGGCATGTAAGCAGACAGTGGGGAGACCGAGCCGAGTTCTGCTGGAGCCCTGAGGAATTCACTAGGTTTAACTAGAAGTTAAGTAATTCAGCAGGCTTCAGTACTGAATCATCAGATACTGTATGTTATACAAATATCACATCACGATCACGGAATAAGTACTGTACAGTGGTGCTAAGATTTAGATTTATAATGCTAGGCTTTAGGTTTACATAGTAATAAAGGGAAATGGGCATGTAGGTAAGGAAGTGACAACAGCAGGCCTCTCAAGTCTTTAACAAAGCAACTGTGTCTACTCCATATAAACATTATTAACAACATGGTAAAGGTTACCGTGAAATTTACTTAGTAAAAGATGGGTCCTGGGTGATCCCACCATACAGAGCTAAGCACAGACATGAACAGGGTTCGATGTGTCTCGGAGAGACTCCGACTCGACATTCGAATCTCACGTCACCGCGTCAGCGATGTTTTGAGTCCTGGAGAGCAGCGAAGAAACTTTTAATCTGTCATAGCTGAAAACATTCTGCAACCACTGTGAGACTGTTTAGAAATTATGATGAAATATAGAGTTCTCAACAAACAGCGAGATGATAGCAACGCCTCTTTCTTGCATCTTACTCATTCATTTACAAATTACGTTAAAGGCAGCAGTGTGAATCATAAGCAAACGGTTATAATTTGATTCAATTCAAGTTTTGGGCATTGCTCAATAGCACCAATGTTTACTGTCAGATTCATTTCAAACTGCTTTATTTCTTACAGGTTCTGAAGTATTAAAAACTACTAAAAGTAGTAATCTAATAAAAAGTAAAATGCTGTATAACGTCTGTTCTGTTGATTGTTAAAATGTCATATATTTTCCTGCAAATCTCCTGCGCCACATTCCAGTTCAGTCGAGTCCACTCTTAAACTCAAAAGAAATGGAAGTATAAGTAATATTCTCAAAAATACGAGTATTTGTGGAAGGCTCAAATGCTTTGCATTTGCAACTGATATTCGTCAGTTTAAAAATCATTAAACTTTTGTAAACAGTTTCACTCACTCATTCGCTAATGGTCTATACAGCTTTATCCAGGGTCACGGAGGGCCTGGAGCCTATCCACACTCGCATGCAATTTGAGAACGCCAATTAGCTTAATCTGCATGTCTTTGGACTGTGGGAGGAAACCGAAGAACCTGGAGGAAACTCACCAAAGCACAAGGAGAACATGTAAACTCCATGCACATAGAGGCGGGAATCGAACCTGGCCAGGAATCGAACCCGGACTCTGGAGGTGCAAGGCGACAGCGCTAACCACTAAGCCACCATGCCACTTTAAATAGCTTAATAAATACTGTATAAAGATGGGCATTGCTTCTGAATCCAAAACCGACCTACAAAAGATCAATTAAATTACACAGTTCTAGTGAGTAGACCACGTTGATGAGATGTTTGCAACAGTGACATTAGATAGGATCCATGGGGCATCATTCATTCCCTCATCGTCTATACAGCTTTATCCTGTATACAAGTTTGCACAGTGTCTGGATCCTCTCTCATGAGACTTCGGACACGAGACAGGGTGCCAATTCACTGCAGAGCACATGCACACACTATGGGCAATTTTAGTAACACCAATTAGCCTGCATGGCTTTGGACTGTGGGAGGAAACCAAACAAACAACGGGAAGAACACGCCTGCAGGAATTGGACCCGGAACCGATCTCGTCTGAGGTGCGACAGCATTAACCACTAAGCCTGTCTGTGCAGGTCTGGGTCATTTCTTTCCAAATAAAATAATTGTAGGAAAAGACTGATGTGATAAATGTGTGTGAGAAAATGATTCTTGTCATGCCAGGTAACAAACATACTGAAGAAGGTGGTGGAGCGGTTTACCAGACACAGCAGATTCTAGGTGGCGTCATGCAGATGAGGGATCAGGTCATTCACAAAGCTTCTAGTGTTTCAGAGAGCAGAATGAGAGACAAGACGTATCATCCTGCAAGACAGTGACTTACAGTGGAAAGACCACATGTCCAACCAGAGAATCTCCACTCTGTCTCTCCCTGCATTGTGACTAATATTAACAACGTCTTGCAGTGACAGCTTTCATGTCTCTATTAATTCCCTCTCCTTCTCCGTGACTCACTTTGGCTTAATTACAGTCACAAGCTCTGGTGTACAGGTTTGTTGGGAAATGTGGAGATGCTGATGCGTCAGCGAGCGAAGAGGTGTGTGTGCAGACACCCCAGAGGATCTAATTTACACTGAGGATCATCTCATCAGACGGGGGGGCGGCGGAATTAGGCAATTTAGTCGACGCTGATCTGCATCAGTGTAACTGTATTCACTCATCTCTTAAAATGACACCAGATTTTGTAATCAAATCAGCTTAAAAAGGAAGAGATGGGTCACCAGGACAGTACACATGCTGGCACAAAAATAAATACTTCACTAACAGCAGTAATTCCTGGAATTATGACCATTACACAAAGCATGATGTAAACATCAAGAGGCTCTAATGATAGAAAGACTCTCTCTTAGAGGTAGTAGATGATGCTAAGATTATATATAAAGCGTTTTTAAACAGGAAAAAAACCCTAAGACTGTTACAGTACAAAACTACTAGACCTAGTTTATTACACGTCCCTGTAGCAAAATAGAAAAAGACATCTATTGGAGTCATATACAGTGGAACCTCGGATTGCAAGTGTCCCGCAAAACGAGCAAAGATTTTTTTATAAATTTTGACCTTGAAAAACGAGCAAGTCTTGGTTTACTTGTATCATGTATCACGCACGCGCTTCTTATTTTGACAGCGAACGTCACGTGATCACAACTGACCAACAGTTTTTCTCTCTCTTGATTTTCCGTTATTTCTTATGGAAAAATTTGCTTTGATTTACAAGTGTTTTGGAATACGAGCCCACTTCCGGAACAAATTTATGCTCGTAATCCAAGGTTCCACTGTACAGGATAAGCTGTCTAAACAGAAAAGCTGTATCAGTTAATCAGCTGGCGCTCACTCGGTTATGCAAAATGTGCATTTAAGCACAGGGTTCTACTTGTTTTAAATTATGCATGTGCAAAGATGGCTGCATTCATTTACTGTGTCCCAACAAATTGCACATAATGCAGTACACCAGCATAAAGGCTGGACACAGTATGTGAAGTAACACGCCAAACCAAGTGAAACATCCAGGTAAAATTACACATTATTACTATGTGCATTTACATGGACTAATATTTCATTAATAATGGAAATACTAGTCCAATGGGAATAAAACGTAAAAACACCTCAATTTGAACAGTCTGACCCGATCTGAATGAATTTTCAGTGGGAATGAAAGGTGGTGTAAACCTTTGATAATCCACTCAACATGAAACTATTCGTTATGTAAACACTTGATCTGATCGTTTCTCTCTCGTTGGAATAAATATTCTTTCTGTGCAACTTTTGCCCCATTTGGAGATGTGAAAAGCAGGAATAAAGCTTCTGTTCTTTAAGGACAATTCTCAACCACCAGTCTATATATACTTTCCACCACTGGGTCTTTGGTTAGCTCCTTTACTGCATGTGAAATGGCAGCCAATCCTCAGCCAATCATAGAGGAGACTGAATTCTTGTAACCAATCAGAACGCAGAAGGCGGGATTTGTAGGAAAAGATGAGAAGCCAAATCATTCATTCATTCATTTTCTATACCGCTTAATCCTGTGTTCAGGGTCGCGGGGGACCTGGAGCCTATCCCAGGAGACTTCGGGCACTAGGCAGGGTACACCCTGGACAGGGTGCCAATCCATCGCAGGGCACACACACATACACACACTCACACACCCAATCACACACTACGGGCAATTTAGGAACACCAATTAGCCTAACCTGCATATCTTTGGACTGTGGGAGGAAACCGGAGTACCCGGAGGAAACCCACCAAGCACGGGGAGAACATGCAAACTCCATGCACACAGAGACGGGAATCGAGCCTGGCCGGGGAATCGAACCCAGACCCTGGAGGTGCAAGGTGACAGTGCTAACCACTACACCACCGTGCCGCCGAGAAGCCAAATAATTTTCTAAATCATTTTTATTTATTTAGAGTTTTAACCAATGGTCATTTAGGCACCCCTTGATAAATAATTTTGGTTCAATTTATGGCATAAGAAGTAACTACAGTATGCAGTAATGTTTTCTGAAAATATTGTGCATTGTTTCCATTTCCAAGAGAGACTGCATTAAAATCTTTTCAATTGAAAAATCACCAAAGTCTGTTATTTCTTAAGGGGTGCCCAAACTTCTGCATAAGTCACGAACCATCAGAGAAAATCTGCTTGCATCAGCCGAGTCCAAGTCAATCTTCATGGTCAAATAGAACCATCATCGGTCACCACAAGCACCCCACAGACCACACGGAGCCGTCTTCAGCAGCAGCCAAAGAGCCCCATGCAACAAGCACAAAGCTGCTTCTTCTTCTTCTTCTGTCATATTTCTTGCAGATTAAATGCTTCACAGCGGGCAGAACCACTTTGAGCACGTCGGAAAAAAAGTTACATTCTGAGGAAATGCTTTGAACATATAAAAGCCACTTCTTATCGGATCAGCTTCTACATATAAACAGTTAAGTTGGAATCTCTGATCAGATTGAAGAAGTGATGTCCATGTAAAGGTAGACAGGTTACAGTCTCGATCATTATTTAATTTGTGGCGCAAAATTTAAAACATGACCAAAGAAGGTATCTTGGCTCGGACATAATCGTTTAGATCTACAGAAGACATGCAGGCGTGCGAGTTAAAAGCAGTGCTGCTTACTTATCACAATGCTCACTGACAGTCATGCTGGCTGCAAAACAAGTAATGCAAAACAAGGCAAAAATTTCCTGTGTGATCGTGTTACACATATTAAAACTATTTAATATGTTGCGTGATTCGATTCTGAGCAGGATGACAACTAATATTTAAAATTACATGTAAACAATGCATTTGAAATGCGAAGTCTGAATGAGTGAGTTTTCGAGGACATTCCTTCGTTCCTACCTGCTCAAGATTTGAAGGAACCTCCTTCCAGACTCTAACGTAAAAAGAAACCCTTCTCCGATGGTAAACTGATGTTACATTGGCAGTACAGAGGTCAGATGATAACGAGTTAGCCTGCTTGGCCTCCTGCATGAGTCTGAGTCAGGAATCTACACAGCGTCCAAGATGATGCAATGCTGAAAAAATAAGTATCATGCAGAGACGAAATAGATGGACTTGGACTAATATGAGACAATAAAAACACGCTGACTCCGATCATTGTCTCGTTTGAGTCACGAAGTCAGCAATCTCATTGGTGCAGTGAAACGCCAGCACAGTCTCTCTCGCTCTCTATTCATTCATCATGACGGACGGCCTTGACACAAACGTACTAATGGACACTCTCCAGGTCTCTCTCTCTCTCTCTTCTGCTCATCCATCATGCTGTCCTTCAGTCAAAGACACACCTCTAGATAATAACCTTCCAAAGAGATCAGAGCGAGGTGGGAAAGGTTACACATGTACTGCCAGGGTGTCAGTGTAGCTGCCAGTGTGTTGTAATGTGTGTGCGTGTGTGTGTGTGTGCGCGCGCGTGTGTATGTGGATACAAAACCGCAGTTCAACCAAACCCCTAACTACATGAAGTGACACACACAATGGGAGGAAATTACCTCATCGTGTAAGACTCTTGACTTGCACTTACACACTGGAATGCGTGTTAGCTATGCTAAACACAAACTGGAACCACATTGCTGCAAAATTTGGTCAGTCTTTGCTCCCCGTCTTTAGGGGGGTGGGGGCTAAGTGACACAAAGCACTTGGACTTCTAAAAGTAAAAATAATTATTCTGTAAACATTTACACTTTAATTACATTAATTAAATATCCGCTCCAAAAACAATTAGAACAATAATTGTCACCTTTCACTTAATATGTAAAAAAAAAAAAAAAAAAAAAAAAAAAAAAACACTATACACATCTATTTAAGCGATATCTATTGAGAGCGAGTGCTGATGTACTGGTTATCAGCATGGCTGTGATGCGGCCTTAAGAGTTCTGAAGATATCTCGAGTGTGATTTTGCTTTTATACAACAGTTCTACGAACACCATTTGTTGTCATCAACTTACATTTTTCATGTTTAATTAACCAGTTATTTTACTACGCCAACACATCTCCTTTGACCGGTGGAAAAAGCGTTAAGCTGGTGACCGCCAGTTCGCGACCGGCAGCGTAATTAACAATGGCGGAAGTAGTTTTAAATTTTTACTGGTTCAATTTAGTCAAAAAAAAAGGGAGGAGAGCACTTATTCCCCTTGAGAATACCCTCAGTACTGGAAAGACTCTTGTCCAGCTGCTTGGTCAGCGCTAACTGTTGTAAATTTATAATATTTAATCGGTACCAAGAGGCTTCCTGAAATAAGTTTCTGAGTTTAACAGATTCAAGTCAAGTCAGCTTTTATTGTCATTTCGACCATATACAGTTCACAAAATGACGTTCCTCCAGGACCCATGTGCTAAATACAACATAAACTAGCAACACAAATTAACAAAACTAGCTAAAACATCCAATTAGCTAACTACAAGAAGCGCTCATAAAATAGTTTTTATTTGGTAAGAAAATAACGTTGGCCTTGAGCTTAGTCCTTCTCTACATGTCCTCCACCAAAGGCGACACATTTCTCCCAATCGATGAAAACTTCCATCACGTCGTCGTCAGACGTCTGCCATGAAGTGTTTCTTTAAGTGATGGAAGAGGAAGAGGTCACTGGGTGTGAGGTTGAGAGAGTGGGGGGTGGTTAGTCAGAATTTTGTACCCTAAGTTGCTCGCAAGTTTCACTGTATCGTGTGCTGAATGTGCTGGCGTGCTGTCATCAAGAAGGGGGAAAAAAATGATTTTCAACCAGGTGCGCCATTTTGGTTTTGACCCATCGTAAGGAACTACACCGCAACACACTTAAACAAGAAGAAATGTCCATGAAAGTACTCATTTCTGGAGACATAATTTGGGCAAATTTTATGACCGCCCTCCGCAGCAAACATTATAAAATAAAACTAGTTTCTTACCTACAAAAAGTTCCAAGCTCAGCTCTAAAACATGTTTCTGCCCAAACAAATGTATGTGTGTGAGTGAGTGAGTGAGTGAGTGAGTGACAGAGAGAGAGAGAGAGAGAGAGAGAGAGAGAGATAGATATTGGTAAAAGGCCAGAAGGTAAAGACCTACATGCTCTCTTATCTCCACACACACCTGCTGTAATTTCACAGTGTGCTGGACAAGAAACTACTGATGAGAGTCTCGGAGTCTAGCTGCATTAAAATCATACCGACACATCGTTCTATATATTTTGGAAAATCTCACTGGACCATCTGTGGAAATATTGACAAATTAAATACATTCTAAAGAGATAAAAAGGATAGAAGTCAGTTTGCATGAATTACAAATGTGATCCATAAATTAAAACGTACAACATATTGGTGAGTGTAATAATCTACGAATCTAAGCGACAAGGACAAAATTGTGAAGGCTGGATGTCAGAGTATCTCTAAAACAGCAAGTCTTGTGGGGTGTTCCTGTTCTGTCTCAGACAATCCCAAAGAAGATCTACCGTACAATATCAGGCAGCTGGTTTTAATAGTATGGCTGATGCGTGTACATGATGGTGGACTATGTTTCCACATGGACATTAAAGTGAAGATGGGTTCAAATCTTGGCAATATAAATTAAGTAATTAATTAAAAAAAATATATATTTTTTTTTATTGAAGAACCTGAAACAAGCCCATTCCCCTACCTCGACATGCAACACTTCGATTAATGCATCTTTTATCACTTTGTCAAACATCTTCCCAGTAGAAATGTGGAAGGATCTTTATGGTTTTTGGTGGCTGCTACATACAATGGTTAAAGAACTGTTCGTAGGGAACCAAAAATAGTCATTCAGATAACTGAATCCCTGACTGCTCTTAAAAATGACATATTTATGAGTTCCTTCCTGAATTTCCCAGTTAAGAGCTACAGTACTGTGCAAAAGTCTTGTTCCACCCTTAATTCTTTCATATTATATTCAGTTAAATGACATAGATTAATTTAGAGGAAAGTGAACAAATGTTGTACTGCGGCAGGTTGCAAAGTGCCTGATTATACAATTATACAACCTCAGCAACAACCTCATTTCCCCTCTCGTCTGTTCCCACCACTCAGCTTTCAGCAGCACCAATATACTAATCACCAGCCTGGTTATCGGTCATCATCTCCACCTGTTTCTCACTGCTTCATGTCTTACGTGTTTATGCTTTTATGCTTAAATGATTCATGGGTCACCATGTGGCTTAATAAACAAAAACCATTCCTCTGAAACTGCTCAGTTACATGGACTGGACTGAAAATTAGAGCCAAAAACATCCTTTAGGAAGCCTGGAGAACTATTTCTCAAGGCTACATTTTAATAAAATGCAAGAAAAAAAAATCGCTCTTTGAAAGCAAAATATGAAGAGGTTTGCATCATACTGTACTTTAGATGTAAATCTGGTTCTGGTTTGAATGTCACCACTTTAACTTTGGCCATAAAATTGTGTTCAAACCTATTCCTGAAACTTGGTGACAACACAATATTTGATTTGCCTAAATATTTGTCCTCTGTTCTCATAACTGACTTAATAAAGAAGAGGAAAGGAGTATGCAAGTATGTGTGTGTGTACAGTATGTGTGTGTGTACAGTATGTGTGTGTGTGCTGTCAAGGATCACAACTGTCATCTGCTCTTCGTGCACAGCTGAGTGCTAAGCTTCTTATGTCATTGCAATAAAGCGACAAAAATAGGTTTCACAACTCACATGTGCACAAACAGACGACTATCACTCAAGGCCGTTTAACACTGAGCTTATCATGGAGAAAGCGCTAGGAATAGCGAGGTGACAGTTTCTACACTTCATAGCAAGTGTACTTCTAAATGAAAAATCTTGGAAATGTCTTTCATGGAATGCATACTGAGGCCGAGAACACATCTGATCAAATGCTGGATGCGCGAGTTGTTCAAGAAAAACGCTAATCCTAAAGAAGCGAGATTATCTAGAAAGGAGAGTGGAGACAATCAATAATGTTCATGGTGGCGCTACACTAATATCCAAACATGTTGGTAACGTGGGATCTAATAATAGCCACTAATACTGTAATACTGTATACACGATGCACCTTTCTAGGGAAATAACCATTTACAGGATTGTGTGATGATTCCATTTAGGACGCAGGTGCGTTTTTTGATGTTAGCAGCTCTTGATATAATGGTTGCCTCATTTATAAGGCCGCGCTTTCTTGCACCTGCTTCCTATAGAACCTTTTTTTTTTTTTCATTTATCACAAAGACATTTTACTAATGTAGTCAGAGGCGACACCTAAGAATCATAGCTGGAGTGTAGGACATAGACCTGGTTCATGGTATCGTTTCCTTTTCTTAACTTATAGCTATTTTAGATGTTATGATGTTTGTGTGCCGATTGTTGAAGCTCTTTTTTAAATTACTGAAACAAAATTCCAGTGGAATCACAAATATAAAGCTATTAAAAGAAGTTATGGGGTAAATATTACACATCTCATCTCATGTCATATCTCATGTATCTTGTTAAACCCTACTAATAATTTCAGGAAAATGGTCCAGGCTTTTATTGTAATCTTACGCTTTAATACGACCACCATAATGATCAAGAATAATCATATGACGCATCATATGAGAAGCTCCTACTTTTCATATATTTCTCATATTTCCACATACAGTATATAGCATGAAGGGACGGCTGCATCTGGTGCTGTGTGTATGTACATTCCTCCACAGCACTGCATGGGAACGCTTGGCTCTGGTACATAAGCCACCATATAAGCCACACCGCATGCAGGTGCAAGGCCTTGTTCCCACAGGAGCAGAGAGGAACAGGAGCCATTGTGTTCACTCCCACACAAGTATGCTCCCCTTTATAGCATAAACATAGTTCCTCCTGTTTCTTATAAACACCATGAAAAAAAATAAAATAGCACCATGCCCAGCAGGAAAGCTCTGTGTGCTCAAGTGGAAAAACAACTATAACGGAGAGGAAATTATTTCTAATTGTTATTGCAGGTTTTTTGGATGCTGGGGTTTCCTTTTAATGATGGCGGACTGCATTAGCAATACTTAGGTTTTGTGTACAGAATCTGCTTCAAAATCTTGGTTGTCAGTTATTTATCTACGCATGTATGCACAGGTGTTTAGACAGAAGGACAGATGAAGGGAGAAACAAGCATGTGGATGGATAAAAGGCAGGAGCTGATGGATGTGAGAACAAAAATGGAAAGACGGAAACGATCAACAAGGACAAACACTTAGCCAGATGGAAGGACAAACAGATATGAAGAGAGACAAATAAAAACGTATGGACGGGCGGATAAACAAACATGTGGGTTTAGAGTATGAATGAACGGATTGTAAATGGACGGATTGGTGAGGGAACAAATATGTGCATGGATAGGCAGAGGAACATGGGGCCTGATGGACAGACAAAAATGCTGGCAGGCTAAAAAACAAGGATGAGGACTGGACAGGAGGACTAAGGTCTAAAGAAACAGGAAGACAAACATGTAGGACAAACATTAAGGCTCTGGCTGGAAGGTCGGGGGTTCAAGCTCCAGCACCGCCATGGTGTCACTGTTGAGCCCTTGAGCAAGGACCTTAACCCTATCTGCTCCAGGGGTGGAATTTCCTGGCTCTCCCTGCTCTCTGACCCCAGCTTCCTAACAGGGAAATCCAGAAAATAGAAATAGAAAATAATTTCACTGTAAATGTAGACATGACAAATAATTGAATCTTAATCTGCCGACAAATTTGGACTTGTCATAAATCTTTAGAAAATAATCTGCGCCTTCATTTCTGTCCTTTATATGTAGGCATGGTCCAAACTATAACACTTATAATACAATAACTGCTTAATGTGTCACATGCTCCTGATTCTGTTGAGTGGGATTTTAAACAAAAATCATCATGAGCAGATTATTTCTACCATGATGTGTAGGTGTGTCAATATATTTACAGATTTATTTACAACATTATATATCCTGCTAATGCATGACACTTCTAAAGATTGCACAAATAAATATTTGATGCACATCTAAAGATTAGAAAACTTTCGCTTTAAATTGAGATATTTTGGTATTTTGGAGCTTCAGTGATGAGTACATGGCTGTATGTGGCACAGGTAGAAACAGAAGTGGCTGGATGTAAAGAAATGTATTTTCCCAATCTTGTGCACACACACACGTACTGTACACACGGCCATCTCATACAAAGCCGTGCCTCTCCTCATGAAGGATTCTATTCATGAGCAGCAATGAAGTAGGCCACCATCTTTCCCGACTGCATGGTTTACAGGTTTAAACTGTAGGACACTAGGTGATGCTGAATATAACCTCCCCATGCGCCTGCTGTGCATGAACACACTTCCCTGACTGAAAACTGAATATTAAAAAGCAACCCTGCTGCGCGGGCACATCTACACCAAATCCACACCATGCTGGGAAAAAGAACCAGTTGTGTAAGACGTTCGGGTAAACACTCGGAGTGGTTTTAACTGCAGCTCCGAGTGAAAAGCTGCTGGTGAATGGAGCATTCATCAGCCTTGAAACTGCAAGTACAGCCGGATCAGGCCAAGGGGGGCTTTTCCATCGCATCACAGCTCAACATACTCACTGTTCTCAGTCACACACAGAGCAACCGTTGAAATCATACTTCAGTGTTTCTGTGACAGCGAGTCTAGGAGTCTAAAGACAGTTGTTTATTATACTATTTATCCTTGAGTATCACTCTCTGAGCAAATGCTTTTCTATGAATGCGGATGGAAAACTGTGCGTTAGGATTTTATATAAAGTTCACAGCATACAGGACGTGTCTCGGGATGGCTCTCGATGAGGTTGATGTGTCTCGATGATGGCTCTTCCCACCGCAAGCGCAAATTAGCCTTGAAATTCGGACATGCGTTAGCAGCTGCTCAAGTGTCAATGTCAAGTTAAGTTTTGAGACTTTGGGTTTGTTTGAGGCGGTAAACCATCTTTATGATTTTACAGGTGGTACTCTCTAAACTATAGACACATTTTCGTATGCGTAACAATTATGCTGGACGACATGACAGAGATACATAAAAATTAGCTGTAAGAAAATGTAAGGGCTATATTTTATTACTCATTCATTTCAGTTGTGAAGCTGTTTAAAAATTAAGGTTCAAGGTCTTCAAAATCAAAAAGAAAAATTGGGGAAAAATATTTATACATTTAGATATTTATAAAATTGTGAAACTTACAGCATCCAAATATATAAATCAAATTGGTACCCAAGTATCGTTATAATATCCTATTGCGCAATCACTTGTGGTTCCTATCCCTAATTACAAGTGGTTTTTATTTACTACAATGGACTTTGTAAAATAATATTAGTTGAATCTTCAGCAAAGAGTGCAAACAATAGTTCAGTGAATTTCAATTACAAAACTTTACCCCACTTTAACATTTTGACGCCTTCACATCAAGCCTTGTTCTAACCTTGCAGTTTGTGTCTTGTGCTGACTAAGGAGATAATAATTACATGGACAGACTGTGGGGTAATCAGGAATGATTCACAGCCAGCATGTTCGTTTATGACGTGCACATGTCAGGACTTTGAAAACTTATTGAACAGAGTTTCCAGGCAATATAGCAACCACAAAAGTCACTACAAATAGAAAACAACTGGATAGACTTAGCTTATTATTGGAGTGAATCATTAAGTTTTTTCGCTTTAGAGTGAAAAATAAAGCTCTACAAACAAAAAGAAAAACTTTACAATTTTTCTTGAAATGAAACCATGACAGGATGAGACCTGAACCCCAGAAACAGAATATTAGGAAGATCTGACTCAACCGCATTAAAAC